>JAVLUX010000006.1:36715000-37447500 GCA_032164185.1 Moxostoma hubbsi
CAGAGAGAGAGAGAGAGAGAAATTTCTTCTCTTATCTATCTGATGACCAACTGAATTCAGTTCAAACGTCACATGACTGTCAGTCATACACATACACACACACACACACACACAAAGCATGTGATCCAAACCCAGTCATAGGACACTCTCACAGGCCAAAGTTGCTCACCTCAGCAAACAAACACACATAACATTTGCTAACACAATAATAAGCATCTTTTGCAACAAATCGTCACAAAGAAAGTCATATGCTTCATTTCCACAGAGTTTTATGCTTACTAAATTATTTTCAGAGGACAATGTGTATGTCTAATGTGCATTAAAAAGTAACAAAAACAAAGTTTCCCAAAGAACATAAAAAAGCTAATTAATGAGCATTTCTACTGAAAGTGGAAAATCATATCCATATTTGGGTGAAGCGAAAGATTCTGCAAATAGGTCAGTCTTGTAAAGAGGCTGTGGAATGGAAAGGGAGAGGAAGATCCTTTTAAAGTTACCATACTTTAAAACAAATATTTAGCACAGCTGACCACTATCCAGCAATAGACTGCCATCAAAATCAACATCAAATTCAGTTTTGAATCTCTGGGAATAATATGTTATGGATTTATATCATATCACTGCCAGATTGTTGCCTGTGAGCAACACCCACACACTAGCATATACTCAAACCCAATTTACCCAAATATTATCTAGAGACTAGAATAGTAACCAATAGGGAAGACACCAGAATAAAACAAGAGGACATAAATTAGCTGTCAGTAAAAAAAACTGACGCGAACATGGCAATAATGTGCGTGCATAAATACACAGGAAGTATTACACGTAACGCGTGGACTTCCGCTCAACTGAATGGTCACCCAACGAGACGCCGCTCGTTTGTGACTCCCCAACGCTTTTTACACTAACGCCACGGCTGTTAAGGGTGGCACCCTGAAACCGTTATCATAAACTCGTACATATTCGCACGATACTCTACCTGGTCTTTATTGCATAAGAAACAGCTGTGATTTAATATATCGCGCTGCATTTCCGTATGCTAATGGACTTCCCACTGCTCCTCCGCTTCCCTCGAGCAGTCCCGGGAGCTTCCGTTACTGACAGCTCTCTTGCTGAAGATTTTCTGTTGCAGTGTCGGCATACTTGCACTATTTCATATGCGCGCACACCCGGGGACCCCCTTTTCCCCATCGGGGCGAGCGTCCAGGTTTCTAGTAGATATTCAGAAGATATCCATGAATGAATTGTAGGAGTCACGTGACGCATGAACCAGCTGAGCTGCGACACCAAACAAACCCACGGGCGCTCTCTGCTGAATGGACACGGTTTAACAGGCTTGAGGGCACGTGCCTTTTTTACAGTCTATGGCACGTGCAGAACGTGCCTAGCGTGCAGTGTTTTTTTTTTGTTTTGTTTTGTTTTTTTTGCACATGAATAAGTGCATTGTGATTTTATTATTCTTATTTGCTATTTGAATAAAAACCTTAAATTCAGTTGTTAAAAAAAAAATAACAACTGAGCTGTTCCCTTACGACTCAGTTCACGTGACATTGCATATTAACGCATATGGTGAACAGAATCCCATCACGCTGCACTACACGACTTAAGTTCCCCGAGAGGAAACATGGCGGCATAGTCTTAATGGGATGACGATCAACATGAGCATTTCCCAGTGAGTGATCCTTGTGATGGCCAGGAGGAGAAGGGCATAAGTGTGTGTGTGTGTGTGTGTGTAATATATATATATATATATATATATATATATATATATATATATATATATATATATATATATATATATATATATATATATATATATATATATATATATATATATATTATGGCCAATGAATAGTAAGTGCTCTTAACAGAGATAACTTGTGAAGAAAGAGACGTTACGTCTAAGTTGTAAAACCTTGTGAATGTGTTTTGAGAGGACCATCCTGCTGCAAAACATATGTCTTGTAAGGACACACCATTTGTCAATGCCCATGAGGAGGCCATGCCTCTAGTTGAGTGTGCTTTAACACCAATTGGGCAAGTATGACCCTGCGGTCTGTAAGCCAGGGTAATTGCATCGACAATTCAGTGAGAAAGTCTTTGCTTAGACGGACATTCCTTTTGTGCATCCTCCATAGCACACAAAGGGCTGATCAAACGGTCTAAACTGGCATGTACGCTCAACGTATGTGTGTAGTGTCCGCACAGGCATAACAAATGCAATGACTGTTCCTCATCTGAATTAAATGGAGGGTAGAAAGCCTGAAGGTGAACCACCTGCGCTTTGAAGGGTGTGATCAGAACCTTGGGTACATAGCCTTTTCTGGGTTTGACAGTGGCTCTTGAAAGAACGGGGCCAAACTCCAGACATGAATTGTCAACTGATAGTGCATGCAGGTCACCTTCCCATTTTACTGAGGTCAGAGCCAGCAGTAGTGCGGTCTTAATGGAGAGCACGCACAAATCAACAGAGTCCAAAGGCTCGAAGGGGGGCCCTGCGAGAGATTTTAGGACTAAAGTTAAGTCCCAAGTCGGGACTGTAGCCAACCGATGTGGGTTTAATCGTCTTGCTCCTTTAAGGAACTTTATAATTAATTGATGTTTGCCTATAGAGGCGCCAGTTTCATGTGCGTGATACGCAGATATAGGTGCCACATACACTTTGAGCGTCTAAGTTCTGTATCTAATCGCTCTTGAAGATATATTAGAATTTAATGTATTGGGCAGTTTACTGGGTCCTTGCTATGTGAGAGACACCAATCAGTGAAAACCTTCCATTTTAGTGCATAGATGCGTCTTGTGAACGGTGCTCTGGCTTGTAAAATGGCGTTCATAACTGAATGCGTCAGTTCTGGCACGTGTAGAGCGCCCCGTTCAGGGGCCACACATGCCGGTTCCACAGCTGGGGCTGGGGATGCCAGAGTATGCCCTGAGGCTGAGAGAGGAGATCCCTCCTCAGTGGTATTTCCCATGGTGAGCTGCATAGCATCTCCATCAGTTCCGGAAACCATGGTTGGTTTCCTTGTCCTCTCGGACTTGGCATATGAGTGGATCAGGCAAATCGGAGGAAAAGCATATTTGCGTTTCGCTGGCCATTTGTGTGGCATTGCATCCGTTCCCAACGGGGCTTGGGACTTCATATATCAAAGAGGACCATGGGCATTCTCCACTTAGGCAAATAGGTCAATTTCTGCTTTGCCAAATATTTCCCTAAACACCGTTTCAGGATGAAGTCTCCGATCGCCCGGTATCACCCATTGGCGTGAGATTAGGTCTCGTAATTCAGGCAGCCTGGGACATATGTCACTTTCAGGGAGAGGAGATGACGCTCCATAGGAGGAGGTGCCGCGTCAGTCTCAACCGTGGCGGTGAATGAATTCCACCTTGGCGGTTTATATATGCCACAACTGTCATGTTATCCGAGCGAACCAGGACATGACTGTTTGCCATTTCTGACTGAAACGCCTTCAAGGCTAGAATTACAGCCGATAGCTCTAGGCGGTTGATATGCCAGGCCCTCCTTGGTCCTGTCCAGGTGCCGAAAGTCGGGCGCCCATCACACACCACCCCCCAACCTGTGTTTGAAGCATCCGTAGTCACCACTTTCCACCTGATCATTTGCCCCAGCGCGACACCTCACTGGTAAAATGGAGCAGCTGTCCATGGTACCAATGCAGCTATACAGCGTCGGGTTATAGTGATGCGCAGACGCCCTTGGTGCCAAGCATGTTGTGGCACACAGCGCTTCAGCCAGCACTGAAGAGGTCTCATGTGTAAGTGACCTAATGGGATGGCTGATGCCGCCGTCATAAGTCCCAATGATTTCTGAAACAGCTTCAGTGGAAGTGTTATCTCCAGTTTGAACTGAGACAGACACTGTAGAATGGCCTGAACCTGCATGCTTGTGAGGTGCGTGCGCCCGCACGTGGAGTCTAAAAAAAAAAAATAAGATCCTCGTCCACGTAATGGGACAGGGGGCAATTTGGTTTGCTCACCGTATGATATACCATAGGGGAGCGGTTGCGCATAATGTGTGTGCTTTGAAGAGGAAAAGGGCTCTTTTTTGAGAATGTATGAGCATCTTGTTTATTTGCAACAAGTGCTGTATTCTTTATTGCGTTTTGTAAAAAAAGATTATTTATTATATATATATATATATATATATATATATATATATATATATATATATATTCTACGAAACAAAAAATGTCCCAAAGTGTGTTTCCAAAGCTTAGTTATTAAATCAAGTGTTCTTGTTAACATGATAAAAAAAAAAAAATACTATTCTTAAAGAGTAACATACTGTTTTTAATAATTTTTCATTAGTACATAGCCAATTTCACATGTCCGTGTTGACCAACATGACACTTGCATCTAAAATATCACCAAATAAGTGATTTTTTTCCTCTCAAACATTTCATATTTTCAGGATTTTATGTATATGTGTGCGTGTGTGTGTGTATTTATATATATATATATATATATATATATATATATATATATATATATATTAAAAATAAACCTTATTTTTTTGTAAATATTTTATGATTTGTATGCGTCCCTCAGTTTGACTTACCACCCCGTCACACTAACTTGTTTTATCTATAAATAATGTACCGTTGCTTTAAATGACATCACAAAGTGGAAATGACATAATTTGAGCCTTGTAGCCACCAAGAACAAAAGCAGGCAAGTACTGACATTCTTTTACTTTGTTTATTTGTTGCCTTTTCATGTTAGGCAGGGTCCATCAAGCTCAAACCAACCACCCCATCCTGCAAAATAGATAGTTTTTTTTATGACATTTTTTACATTATTAATGCAAAGAAAATTATATTTCAGATTGAATGCATTTATGCTATGTGAGGAACTTGACCACATGTGAGATCTGCAGCCATTTTGGGATGAAATTTACCACTCCATCACATATCACCCCGTCACATGTTTTATTGTGACGTGGTGGTAAGGGATGTGATGGGGTGGTTCTGCTTCCCGTTTGAATGGGAGTATGTGTGAAATCAAGAATTCTAATATAGGCCAATCAATTTGTTTTCTGTTAACTTAACCCTGTTTGGTTCACTCACTCACTATATCTTTCACTCACTCACTCCTTACTATTATTTCACTCACTGACTCACTCACTCACTCACTCATCACTTATTATATCTTTCACTCACTCACTTACTAGATCTTTCACTCACTCACTATATCGTTCACTCACTCACTCACTCTATATCTTTCACTCACTCACTCACTAGATCTTTCACTCACTCACTATATCGTTCACTCACTCACTCACTCTATATCTTTCACTCACTCACTCACTCACTCTCTATATCTTTCACTCACTCACTCACTCTCTATATCTTTCACTCACTCACTCACTCACTCACTCTCTATATCTTTCACTCACTCACTCACTCACTCACTCTCTATATCTTTCACTCACTCACTCACTCACTCTCTATATCTTTCACTCACTCACTCACTCACTCTCTATATCTTTCACTCACTCACTAACTCACTCAATATATCGTTCACTCACTCACTCACTCACTCTCTATATCGTTCACTCACTCACTCTATATCTCTCACTCACTCACTATATCTTTCACTCACTCACTATATCTTTCACTCACTCACTTCTCACTATATCTTTCACTCACTCTCTATATCGTTCACTCACTCACTTCTCACTATATCTTTCACTCACTCTCTATATCTTTCACTCACTCACTCACTCACTCACTCACTATATCTTTCACTCACTCACTCACTCACTATATCTTTCACTCACTCACTCACTCACTATATCTTTCACTCACTCACTCACTCTCTATATCTTTCACTCACTCACTAACTCACTCACTATATCTTTCACTCACTCACTAACTCACTCACTATATCGTTCACTCACTCACTTCTCACTATATCGTTCACTCACTCACTTCTCACTATATCTTTCACTCACTCACTCACTCACTATATCTTTCACTCACTCACTATCTCGTTCACTCACTCACTCACTATATCGTTCACTCACTCACTCACTATATCGTTCACTCACTCACTCAATATATCTTTCACTCACTCACTCAATATACCTTTCACTCACTCACTCAATATACCTTTCACTCACTCACTCACTCAATATACCTTTCACTCACTCACTCACTCAATATATCTTTCACTCACTCACTCAATATACCTTTCACTCACTCACTCAATATATCTTTCACTCACTCACTCAATATACCTTTCACTCACTCACTCAATATATCTTTCACTCACTCACTCAATATACCTTTCACTCACTCACTCAATATACCTTTCACTCACTCACTCACTCTCTCAATATACCTTTCACTCACTCACTCACTCTCTCAATATACATTTCACTCACTCACTCACTCTCTCAATATACATTTCACTCACTCACTCTCTCAATATACCTTTCACTCACTCACTCACTCTCTCAATATACATTTCACTCACTCACTCACTCTCTCAATATACATTTCACTCACTCACTCACTCTCTCAATATACATTTCACTCACTCACTCTCTCAATATACATTTCACTCACTCATACATTTCACTCACTCACTCACTCACTCATACATTTCACTCACTCACTCACTCATACATTTCACTCACTCACTCACTCAATATACATTTCACTCACTATATCTTTCACTAACTCGCTCACTTACTATATCTTTCACTCACTCACTCACTTACTATATCTTTCACTCACTCACTCACTCACTCACTCTCTCTTTCACTCACGCTCTCTTTCAGTCACTCATCATTTATATATTTTTTAATTTACTGTACAACTTCCTTTATACAGTTGAATACAAAAGTATTGTGATGTATATGATCAAAGTCTAGAAAATGTTCTTTCATTATTACAAGGAAGAAAATATTCTAAAATGTTCAAAATATCCTTGGTTCTAAAGTTTGCATCCCCATTTCTGAATGTACTAGCAATATTCTCAAAAAATATCTTTGTATCTTTTTCCATTAAATGTTCATCCAACCTCTTTGGGTACTCTTTGAGCAGCTTTTTTTGTAGTTTAGAGGGAGGTGTGGATGCGACTCTCCCATACACCGTTTTGATGCTCTTTTCAGGTATTCAGAGCATGACCAAAGTTTTCCATTATATCTCCAATTTTAATTTTCCCCTCCCCCAGTTTTATAAAGGTTAAAACCAGCAGATCATATAGAAAAACACTTTGTCCATACCACCCTGTCACAGTGAACCACCCCGCCACATCAGTTACCACCCTGTCACAGGGTCATTTTGTTAATTTTATGGAAAGGAAATTAAATGTTACATAAATGAATGTTGATTGATGTTCTTGTTGTATGGACTAATCAGATAAATGTAACTATTTTTATTTTTTAAGTGAATTAGTTTTTTTCAGTACAAACAATGAGGCCATTGAAATGTTAAATTCATATTTCAAGATTAAAAATCTAAGAATAATTTTTTTAATTAAATTACAGACTTTCTATTGATGGTTTCCAAAAAAGGGACATTTTACTATTAGGAAAACATTAGATTTTAAAAATCTATTTCTTGTTTTACTACTCTAATAGCGTACATATTGTCTGTAACGGGGTGGTACAAGAAAGGCTCCCATGCCTGAATAAAAAGGATAATATTAATAAGGATTTTATGCCTGAGGTGGGAAAATATGTTTGTTTTTTTGGAAGGATTAACATATCTTTCAAGTTGTAAGTTTAAAAAAAAAAAAAAAAATTTGTTCTTAATGAAAAATTTGAAAATTGCAAAGTGGAAATGGCACCTGTTTGGTAGAATGACATATACACACACACACACACACACACACACACATATATATACATATATATATATATATATATGTATATGTATGTGTGTATATATATATGTGTGTATGTATGTATGTATGTATGTATGTATGATGTATATATCACACAAATTACAATGTTTAAAAGGATACTCTAAACCTGCCAATGTGCTGCAGAGAATCAGGATGCTGATGTCCAATCACCACCGAAGCGGCAAGCGGCGAGGGGGAGAGATGTTCGCTGGAAAACTGCAGGGAAGAGGAGAGTCTTCTTGCTGCCATGAAGATTCTGTCCATTGGCTAGTGTGACGATGGTGAAAGGTAGAGGGCTTCGAGACAAGAGATGCACACTGTCTTGAAGGAAGAAATTCTGAGGAAATGGTGTCTGTGCACCTGTTTTTAATAGTGGTCAGTTTCGCGCCAAAACAGGAAAATTGGCGTTATTATAGAGAGGTTTCAGATTGGTGGTGTATGAAGGCACTACCCATATGCGATAATACGCAATGTCAAGTGAACTGAGTCGTAAAGGGAACTGACGTTATGCTCTTGTAGCAAAATCTGTGAGCGCGGTAAAGTTAGTTTGACGTTCGACATTCGTTGGACATTCGATTTCGCAGATGTAAGGGACCGTCTGAAAACTCCACTCACTACGCTAAAACTTATGAGACGTCCACTCATTCATTCAATTCACGTGCAAGTTATACATGGAAAAAAACAACAACTGTAAAATACATTTTCACATTCAGAATGTTCTTATAACTTCCCAGAGGACAGACAGACATACTACAGGTGATATTATCACAGCATGATCAATTATATAAGTACAGTAATCAATTATTTTAGGAAAATATTCACTACAATTCACCAAAATTATGTTTTCTCATTTTAAAGGGTGTGGTAACTTCCCAGAAGATAGACGGATTTATTGATGGATTATTACAGTATCATCAATTATATAAGTACAGTAATCAATTATTTTGTAGAAAAAATCACTACAATTCGCCAAAATTACATTTTGTCAATTTAAAGGCTGTAGGTTTTTTTATTTTGTTATTTTAGTGATTAAGTCCTTCTATCCTCTAAAATTGATTACTGTACTTATATAATTTATAATATTGTAATAATCTCACCTGTAGTATGTCTGTCTGTCCTCTTGGAAGTTATAAGAACATTCTGAAAATGAACATGTGATCATGTATTTTGTGTTTTTTTTTTCATGTATAACTTGCACGTGAACTGAATGAATGAGTGGACGTCTCCTATGTTTTAGCGTAGTGAGGGGTGTTTTCAGACGGTCCCTTACATCTGCGAAACTATCAGCTGGATAGTGAGTATGGGGCGAAAAGAGCAGGAGAGACGAAGAGAAAGCAGGAGGCAGCGCCATTGTCGCAGAATATTGAACATATGTTCAAAAAGTCTGCCAAACAGGGTACGGTTGTTATACTTGGTAAGCAATTTGACAACATTGTAACAGTGCATCAAAAAAGCGTGCTCGTTAAGATTCCAGCAGCCAAACTAATCCAGCACAAATTAGTGCATAAAAAGTCACCAAAATGAAGTATTTGAACCTCATAATTAAATACAAAATGAGGGGGGAAACTGCAAAAAGGTCCACTTAAAATAAATAAATAAATAAAGACCACTAGGCTGGCTACGGGCCTGATTATTGTCCTTTCAAATCTTTTTGAACTTGTATTCCTGAAGTGAACACAAGAAAATGAATCAAATAATGACATGAAATAAAAATGTGGACTAGCCATGTGAATATCTCAAATAGGTATTTAGACTCAAAAAAAATAAATCGTCTTTTATATATATATATATATATATATATATATATATATATATATATATATATATATATATATATATATATATAATTTACAGCAAGCACATTGAACTTGCAGATACACACACACACACACACACAAAACATACAGTTGGCAAGTTATACAAATAAAACTACACACATTGCGTGAAAAATATATTTCAAAAGAAAGGTTGTCTATGGGGCCAAAAAAGGTAACATACAATTTATTTCAGATTATACCGCATTTGTGTGCCAACATACATATTGGAAGACCCAGACACATACAAATGTGTAGAAGGATGGACTATCGACTTTCCGTCGGAACTTGTAACCAAGATGTCAGTAATGCACGGAACCAAAATACCGTCGAACCTATTCAGCGGTCCGTCCTTCATCCCTTCCCCCATATTTCACACGTGAGAAAGACGGGCATTAACTTCTATCATCAAAATGGCAAGTTTTTAAACTACCTTGCGTGTAGATAATAGGGAATGTGTTTTATGTGATATTTTTCATTATTCGTTTTCTCGTTTCAGCCGAAGGCAGCGAAAGGAAAAGGACCGGTGGAGAAAAAGGTTGTTCATCCATACAGCAGGAAAGCTGCTTATATGGCGAGAGCTGCTAGCAAACAAGTGAGGAAGGAAAAGTAAGATACAGTTCTGCTTTAACTTTACAATTATTCTCGTTCTTGTATAATATATGAACATGTATTGTTTGTTGTACGGATTATATTTTACACCTTCATTTACACCCATAACGTTAATATTTAACATTTTCTTAGGTTAAAAAGTGAAAAGGCACAACGTCTAAACGTGATTGGTGAGTAATTTGCTGATTTTGTTCTGCTATTGTGAAACTTTGGGGGCAGCAAGTAATTGGAAAGACTGTTGGCCAGCTTGAGTGAAATTATGAGTAAATGGCAGTTTACCTGTGTGAGCCTTATCTTCTTTCTTGTCTTCACTGATTTTCTGTAGGTGAAAAACTTTTGTGGTTCCAAAACCAGCTAGACCTAGACAAGGCTGAATACACCAAACATGATGCTTGTGAAATCATTGAAAGGTATGATTTGAAGTCCTAAGCACATATGTTGATGTAAAGTTAGGATGTACAGTGGATCATAACTTTGTAAATTCAGAAATAATACCTGTATCTGGGTTCATATTAGGGTTGTGCTGTTAGACAATGATATCAGGGATTGACGATAATCAGAGATATCGCCAATAGCTGATGCCTTTTACGATATCAAGACGAAATTTGGCTCGTTTTCCCATTAATTTATTATTAGGCTATTATTATTATCAAATTAATATTGCAAATAATTTGCCCTGATATATTTTCACATTGACATCACAGCATATAACCGACACTTGCGACACCGACACGTATCTGAGGATTACAAAAATGAAATGTTGAAACAGACTACAAAACTACATCCCACATCAAAATTAAATTGCAAGGTGATAGACCTATATTCACAAATTATGTCAAAAGAGTACTTGTTATAAAAAAGACATCTTATATAGTTGTTGTTTGAGCCATGGCGAAAACAGCATCGTCATTCGTCAGCATTTTGTTTTCTTTGCATAGCACATTAACATAAAATTGTAATGATACTACTAATAATACTAATATCAAAGCAATAACAAATTGCTGTTATTATTATATGATTAAAAATGATATATCCATACATACCTCTGCAGTGTGGTTCTCCAGGATGAATGTCGTTTCGAGACATTTTGCCTCCATTTTCCAATCCTCCGAAATATAATGGACTGTCACAGACATGTAGGGGGTCATGCTTATGCTTGACCATATGTCTGTGATCAAGCAGCAAAGTCAGCCGCTTTCAAATCTTTAGTGAGCAGTAATAATCTATAGAAGTGTTGGGGAAGTACTTGCACCCTGGCAGCTCGTACTGTTTGTCAATGGTTTGAAGTAGTTCTCTAAAACTTGCCTTCTCATCTGTATGATAGGAGACCATCTCCTTTGTGATTTTCTTGGAGACAGCTGCTGTGCACTGGGCCCACATTCACTGTTTCGTTTGTACTTAGTTCTTGTTGCAAAAACTCAGATTATAGATGGCTGACTTTGATCTCTCTGACAACAGCTTCTCTTGGTGCTATCTTATCAGCATCAGCAGGGTAGTAGGCATGCAAATGTACAGATAGATTTGTGGTTTGAGACTCCTTTACCGGCACAACTCGGGCAAAGTTTGAAAATTGCCTGTGTGATATCCATGGGCTCGCCTTTTGCGTCTGGTTTAAAACCGAAATATTGCCAAATAAGTGACGTGACATTTTTCTTTATCACCAACTCCAAAATGATGGACAACGATAAATGAGCAAATAAGTAAATTGTTGCCCCTCCCCCTGCACGATAACATCATGTATTGGCGATCTCACAGGCTGATAATAGGACATCTGACAATGGAGAAGATCGCACAACACTAGTTCATATACTGTAAGGTGGCCTCTTTCTCAGGTACCTTCACCGTTTTGATGAAGAGCTGGAGCAGATAGAGTTAGCGAACAGTATTAAAGGACGACAGGGTCGTCAGCATGGCTCCAGAGAGGCTGTCATCAAACAAACAGTAGAGCGAGAGAGGGCACAATACGAAGGCAATGGCTTTGGTAGGTTTCTTTCTTTTACAATTATATGTGTCATTCACATTTTTTCTTGAATGGATTTAATTCCTATCCTTTTCCTGTTGTAGGCTCTTGATTGTCTTTGTTGTTCAGCTTTATTTATAGTATTTTAAAAGTTAGTGGTCTTTTCAATTTATAGAAATCCCTGACATCATCAACTCTAAGCATCTGAAAATATTCAGGTAATTACTGTATAATTCAGTTTATTTCTTTAATAGATACAATTCTGTCACCAAGCCATGTAAAGTTTAAAGTTACCACTAACTTAACAAGTGACGTTTTACATTGTTTAACAGAGAGTGGAATGGTGACCTCAAGAAACTCCCTAACATTAAAATGAGAAAGCTTTCAGCAAAAGGCACTGACAGCACACTCTGTGCTGTTTCAAATGATGAACACACGGAGGAGGAAGAGAATGAGGAAGATGAGGTATCACAGAATCATGATATTGACCTATAGTGTGAAATTATGCAGCTCTACTGTAGTACAACCTACTGTAAATGGAAAGCATGATGTGTGTAAGAGCACTGGACAGAAAGAGTTTGGGACTTTGAAACGAGTGTGCATTGTTTGAGAGTACTTTAGTGCTCTTTTACCAGCAGCCAGAGGCATCTTGCTATGTACATTTACTCATCTGTACCTGCACAAATTGCTTGTTGTGAGGAAGGAGGTTGCTTGGTCACCTAGGAAACATGGTAACACCATTATATAAATAAACAGAGACTTTGAAACCATTCGATACATTCACTGATTTATTGCACTGATTTTGCATGTTTCTTTTATAATGTGCATTTGAGTTGTTTACATTCATGTTGATCACCATATCAGTGATCTCAATTTATCCTTGCATGTCCATTGAGAGTGTGGTTTTAAGACTTATTTTTTATTTAGAATATATATCAGTATCATCACTGCAGAAAATAAGTCAAATTTCAAACACTTAATTTTTCCTTAATAACACTCAGCAAAACATAATGTCCTCTAAACTTACAGATCATGTTAACAGATAGCTGTCATAAACCTAATTCTCTTTCAAACCCTTTCAATCATACTCCTCAAAAGCTGTATAAGTTGAGTTTTTAAAAGTAGAATATGAAAAAATAACCGCAAAGATACAGTCAGTAATGCGTCACTTACTGAGATTTTGTGGTTTAACATGGGTGAAACAAGTTCCAGTTACCACATTTACCTATTCAAGAGAAGATTAAGATAGATATTACTAATATATATATATATATATATATATATATATATATATATATATATATATATATATATATATATATATTAGTAATATCTAAGAATGCTACAATGAATACAAATAATTCAGTGACAAGATGCTAAGGGATGCTTGTGGAATCATACATCTAAGATTTTCATGTTTGCAGCAGACTTAAGTTTGCATATAGCGGGTAAAATATATTAATTATTCATAAATTAGGTAAATGTGAGAAAAAGACTTTGTTCCTCTGGTAGAAAACACTGCATTCCTTATTTCAAGTTTTGCCATGTATAATCGAATGTCCTAATGTATTATTCACATAATTAAAATGAGCTTTTAGAACAGTTCGCTGACGATCATCAATATATAAATCCTTGTGTGACCCCGGGTACACATGTGTGAACATTGTTATTTGGGCTTCGCTATACATGACGCATAATTTAAATGAATTTAAACCGACTGAAAATCTCAGTTCAGGAGACTCTGGGCTGTCAGTAAAGATTTAACATTTCAACGCACTGAGTCATGTGACCAAACAACAATGCGCTTTCTTTGTGAGAAAGGCCAACAAAGCTACATCAAGTAAGAAACCTAATCACGTTTTTACTCTGAAACCTGTTTGAGTCAAAAGATTAGATACTCCAGTTTCATTCGATATGCCATTTTTAAAATTTGAGTGATTTATCGTGAAACGCCACACTGCTAAACACTATGCACACTGTGTACTTAAGCAAATTTTTTCCCTAAGAAATGCCATATTCACTGTGCATTATCACATTGAGAGGCTTTATATGGGGTTAGGATGAAAATAAGATGCCTTTCGAACTGTTCTGAGAGCAGTGCAGACAGACAGCACACTGGAGATTAAGTCATTCACTAAAAAGGAGCATCCTATAGCTCTATGTGCACCATTCAAACCAAACGTCCTATCAAAAGTTCAGTTTCAGGCTGCAGATGATATTTGGGCCTCTCAACATGTTTGGCAGGCATGGGACAATGGTAATCAATACACAGATTCAGAATTTATAATGTAGAATTTTAACATGGTTGGATGATGCTAGCCATTACTTTGAATCAGAATTGATTATGCTAATTTCTGATGTAATGTCTGTAACATCACAAAAACATGAATAAACCACATTCCAGGAAACAAAAAAAATTTGATTAAAAAAAATATCTATAGCATTATTAAAAAAAAATTTTAAATGCTGTAGAATGCATTATTTTTTGCATGTTTATTAAGTGCTACTAACCAAACAAAAAGGGAAATGCACAAAGCAGTCATGCTCTGGTATCAGGAGGATATATCGTATCTATCGATATAGTTAATTCAGATCTAGAAATGGCTTTCCCAATCACCAATTATTTATCTGAAATTTTTATTCTCTTTGCCCATCATAATTAATTGATAACTAAGGTACCTGAGATTTGTTTTCCCCCATGGGTGGGAGGTTCCTCCCTTGCCGACTGTATCTATGAAAAGACTATATAAAAGAAAATAGGTCTAGCACTATTGTTTTGGTCAAAAATAATATACCTTTGTTTGTCACTGAATAAGTCACAAAAAAACATACAACCATTCTTTACTGAAAACTAAGTTGGACAGTGTATACAAGCTATCTTCCAATGCTTGTCTCTTTCCTTGTTTTCAACACTTGTAGCTTTAGTTCATTTAGGTTCTTTCAGGGCATTCAATGAATTTAACTACTCCTTTGAGTTACACTTTAAATAATATCAGCATAATGATTCTCTAGATCTATTCCTGATCTAAGAGTGCCAAGTCAGTTGAGGTGAGAGCCAAAGATTTAGAGGATTACAGCGCAACTGATGCTCAGATTGCCTCTCAAGACAGGTTCCCTGACGTCTGTAATTATTGTCGTCACGCCATCTCAGTTTATCCCTTGTTTCCTGTCTAATTTAAATGTCAGATAGAGAATTCCTTAGAAGTTATGGTAATTAAGAAAAAAACTAAACCACCTCAGCTATACATGTTGAAAATTAAGATTTTTCTTATTCTGATGAAAAATGACCAGTAAGAAATATGTATGTATGTATGTATGTATGTGTATATGTATATATATCTTTTCTCTTACTCCATCAAATTAATCTTTAACCACTGAAGTGCACCATGAAGAGTAGTGCAGTAAGCCGCACACCATTTGAGATCACCATTTGGGCCGACCATTCATCATGCCTAGTTTTGAGCAAAGACATGATGTAGCCGTGCCTTTCCGACCCATTGTCAAACAGGGGCCACCTCCACACTTCCTGTGGGCATAGGACAGAAAGTGTTCGTTTGTGTCAGAGGTGCAGGAACCTCCACTGCATCATGATTGCCGTTACTCTGGGAGACGAGAGGTGGCCTGCCATCTCCGTTGCGGGCAGTGTCAGGGCAGTTCTGTACAAAGATGATCCTGTTGAAAGCCTTTAGCCTTCTCCAGAGCTGCAGGTAGACTTTGCACTGAATGTACATGAAGATGAGTCCTCCAACAAAGCCAGCAGCCACCACGATGAGCTTGGTCCAGAACGACCACTCCAGCACCCCTACGGCATTGAGAGGGGACAAACGCTGCAACGCTGTGTGTGCAATAAGAGCATGGCATTACAGCACTATATCAATACGTACCACATAGCTACTCTGAAATACTACAGTATGACGTCAGCGGTAACACTTTGCAATAAGGTTGAATTGTTAACATTAGTTAATACGTTAGGTATCATGAACAATGAACAATTTTGTTTTTTTACAGCTTTTATTAATATTGGGTAATTCATAAAAATAGTATTGTTCATTGTGTTTGTTTATGTTAGTTAATGTGCTAACTAATGTTAACTTATACAACTCAGTGTATAAAACAATGTATTTGTACAGTGAAATTAACATTAACCAAAATTAATTCATGTAGAAGTATTTAACATTGTTAGTTCACTTTAACTATTGCACTAACTTAGGCTAACAAACACAAATTTATTGTAAAGTGTTACCATTACATACCATTAAGCTACAGTCTAGCTTTCATTGAAAAGTGAAGTATAAAAAAGTATTTTTTTTTCGTTTCCCTGACTTTTTTTAACCCCAGTGGTCTTGGAGTTTATAGTGCCACCTGCTGGCATAGATGCATGAAGTTTTTGTAAACCACTGCCTCTTCAGAATCATCAATAAAACGGACATTCGTGGATTAATAAAGGGCTCAGTATATGTGTATATATATATATATATATATATATATATATATATATATATATATATATATATATATATATATATATATATATATATATATATATATTATTTATTTATTAGAGGTGTCAAGGTTAAAGCGTTAGCGCATGCGATTTATAAAGAAAACGTGTAAAATATTACGTTTTCTTAACTGCGATTAACACGTTTACCGTTAATAAGCATAAACCAGCAAAAACACTGGCCGGAAAAAGTCAGAACATTTGCAATGTATCCGCCCGGAGTCATTTCACTGGTGCACACACTACAAACACTCTCAACAGCCATGTCAGTGATCAAATGATTGGGAAAGGAACCTTTAATGCTATTTGTTGCCCAAATCAGTAGCCAAGTACATTGCTGCCTCTGTAGGCACAATTTAATTACCTCAGAATCACGTGAAGTCTTAACTATCATCAGCAAATGCTTTGAGAGGTTGATCAGAGATCACATCTGCTCTGCTCTGCCCACCTCTTTGGACCCATTGCAGTTTGCCTACCGCAACAACCGCTCCACTGATGATGCCATTGCATCTACAATACACACTGCTCTCTCCCATCTGGAAAAAAGGAACACATATGTGAGAATGCTGTTTGTAGACTACAGCTCAGCATTCAACACCATAGTGCCCTCCAAGCTTGATGTGAAACTCCGGGCTCTGGGCTTAAACAGCTCGCTGTGCAGCTGGATCCTGGATTTCCTGTCAGGCAGACGTCAGGTGGTTAGAATGGGCAGCAACATCTCCTCATCACTGACCCTCAACACTGGAGCACCACAGGGCTGTGTTCTCAGCCCACTCCTGTATTCCCTGTACACACATGACTGTGTGGCGACACATAGCTCCAATGCCATTATTAAGTTTGCTGACGATACGACGGTGGTAGGTCTGATAATGACAATGATGAAACAGCCTACAGAGAGGAGGTGCACACTCTGACACGCTGGTGTCAGGAGCACAACCTCTCCCTCAATGTCAGTAAAACCAAGGAGCTTGTGGTGGACTTCAGGAAGAAAGACAGAGTACACAGCCCCATCACCATTAATGGAGCACCGGTGGAGAGAGTCAGCAGCTTCAAGTTCCTCGGTGTCCACATTACTGAGGAACTCACATGGTCCGTCCACACTGAGGCCGTTGCGAAGAAGGCTCACCAGCGCCTCTTCTTCCTGAGACGGCTGAGGAAGTTTGGAATGAACCACCACATCCTCACACGGTTCTACACCAGTACTGTAGAGAGCATCCTGACTGGCTGCATCACCGCCTGGTACGGCAATAGCACCGCCCACAACCGCAAAGATCTGCAAAGGGTGGTGCGAACGGCCAGAAACATCATCGGAGGTGAGCTTCCCTCCCTCCAGGATATATATAACAGACGGTGTGTGAATAAAGCTCGGAGGATTATCAGAGACTCCAGCCACCCGAGTCATGGGCTGCTCTCACTGCTTCCATCAGGCAGGCGGTATCGCAGCATCAGGACCCGCACCACCCGACTACATGACAGCTTCTTCCCACAAGCAATAAGACTTTTGAACACATGATCTCTCACGATCAACAATCAGCACTGCACTTTATTAATCATCACTCTGTCAATATATTCTCCCAATTCAGTTAGTGTATATATATATATATATATATATATATATATATATATATATATATATATATATATATATTTATACCCTTATCTAGTGTATGTGTATTCTACATTGTGTGTATTGTGTACATTTGTTATGTAAATTGTTTTGTGTAAATATGTTGCTATTGTAAAGTGGTTTATGTCTTGTCACTGTCATTACTGCAATGTTGCTCGGAACTGCACACAAGAATTTCACCTGCTGTTGCACTCGTGTACACAGTAGTGTGACAATAAAGTGATTTGATTTGATTTGAACTATCATGAAAATACAGGAGAATGTTTTTTACAAGCACTTTTCATGTGGCGTTTAAAGCGGCACTTTACGCTGAAGTTGACACCCTGACGCGATAGCCAAAGTCTGTGGAGGATAAGAGATTTAATGCGCATTGTAATGAATATGCAAAATATGGTTGCATAGTTCTTTCAAGTCGTCAACCTCCCACTTAGAAAATGCATTATTTTTAAATATGCTCTTTAAAAATCTGCAATTAATTGCTATTAACTATGAAAAATTATGTGATTATTCATTATAATATATATATATATATATATATATATATATATATATATGTATGTATTCATAATTATATATATGTATTCATAATTACATATATATGTATTCATAATTACATATATATATATATATATATATATATATAATTATGAATATGAATATATACATATATATATATGTATTCATAATTATATATATATATATATATATATATATATATATAGTTAGTTAGTTGTACTTTATTGTTCAGCCTTGGCTGAAAATTGGTCTTTGGTCTCGCCATACAATCACAAAACAATTAACAATACACAATATACATATAAGAATTAAAAATCATTCATTTCCTTCCTCTTATTCAAAAGACTTATTGCATTTGGTACAAATGATTGTTTATATATTGCTTTAATCGCTTTTGGTGTTCTATAGCGACGACGTGATGGCAATAATTCAAAAACATGATTCAAAGGGTGTGTTGTGTCTCTTGCTATAGTCAAAGCTTTCCTCTGAACAGCAATTTGATATAACTGTGCGACTGATTTTTGTTTAGATCCTACAATTTTTCCTGCAACTCTTGTAATTCTATCTAATTTTACTTTATTCACAGATGTAACTCGTCCAAACCACACAGTTATATTATACCCTAAAACACTCTCAATTAAACTTAAATAAACTCTTTGCAGAACATCCTGACTTACAGAAAATTCTCTCAACTTCCTTAACAGGTATAACCTTTGATTTGCTTTCTTACAAATAAGATTAATATTGTCCGAGAAATTCAATTTACAGTATAAATTTCGCCTTCAGAACTGCCTTAATTCTACGTGGCATTGATTCAACAAGGTGCTGAAAGCATTCTTTAGAAATGTTGGCCCATATTGATAGGATAGCATCTTGCAGTTGATGGAGATTTGTGGGATGCACATCCAGGGCACGAAGCTCCCGTTCCACCACATCCCAAAGATGCTCTATTGGGTTGAGATCTGGTGACTGTGGGGCCATTTTAGTACAGTGAACTCATTGTCATGTTCAAGAAACCAATTTGAAATGATTCGAGCTTTGTGACATGGTGCATTATCCTGCTGGAAGTAGCCATCAGAGGATGGGTACATGGTGGCCATAAAGGGATGGACATGGTCAGAAACAATGCTCAGGTAGGCCGTGGCATTTAAACGATGCCCAATTGGCACTAAGGGGCCTAAAGTGTGCCAAGAAAACATCCCCCACACCATTACACCACCACCACCAGCCAAATTGAACAGGTGTTCCTAATAATCATTTAGGTGAGTGTATATACATATATATACACACACACACACATATATATATATATGGTTTGTTTGTTTTTTTGTTTGGTTCATTCATACCTCACTAAATAATTATGAATTACAAGAGCTTTTTGTACATCTCTACTACTAAATCTTGAGTGCAATGTTATTCTAAATAATGCATTATTCATTTTATCAATGTAAATTCTTAGCAAAGACTTTATTTTGTATTTGACACGACAGATTAATCTCTCATTGGAACTTGTAAAACACTGCATTGCATGAATAATTAATTATTGTTTAAGTTTTATATTTGTGATTGCATGTTTACCATTGTTCTTGCCGTGGCGGATCTCTTCAGCCGTGCGGTCAATCAGAACATAGAGAGACCAGATGGCACACACTACAGCCGCCAGGTGAAAGGACACAGAGCAGAAGATCTTCCGCCGCTCACTCTTAGTCATCTGTAGCTTCTCCCACTAAAGAAGAGAGAGAGAGAAGAAGGGGGCTGTGAGAGGAGTGGACAATTCACTTCTAGGAATCCACTCCCTTCTTGTAAATATTTATTTAACCACAGTGTGGCAGCACTGTGCTATAAGTGCACATTGATTAATAGTTCCACATTTAAAAGAATCTGCAATATTAGTGGTGTTTGCTTATGCATTGCTAAGGTATTTGAACAAAACCTTAACCCTAACTATTAACTTAAGTGTAACTCTTCCTGCGCTTCTTGTATTACGGACATGAATGATACCTCAAAGCATGTTGCTACTTGAGGAAATGTATGTTGTAATTTTTCAGAGCTATTAGACTTGTGATTTTCAACTTGCAGGTGATAAAATCTGTGAAAAAATCTCATAGGCTCCCATAGATTACAGGCGAGGCCTGAACCATATCTAGAGGCCAAGGGCTGGATTCACGAGTCTAAGAAAACTATTAAGAAATGTATTGTGATAAATAAGTAGTTTGTAAAAATGGTCCTAAGTGTAATTAATGAAGAACATTCATAAGAACATACTTATTAAGTCTTTTTGGGAATACAAAATGTTCAGAACTTTTTAGTACATAGAACTTAGTGTAGTACTTAGGAAGAATGTTATTCTTAAAGCTGAAATGAGGAATTACTGTGCCATCAGCATCACCAAACAGAACTGCAAAAATAAACATTGATTTTTAAACAGCATTTTATTACACTCCCCTCACCTGCAGTTGATCAAACAAACAAATAGAGCTGCTCAGCCATGATGCTAATTTGTAGGCGAACCCGGAAGTCTAATTCGCCATTGGTTCCCTCAGGATTTTCCTATGGGTTTTTATAATGGGGTTTTTGAATTTATGAGTTTAATAAAGTCTGTGGAAAACATTACTTGATGATATGTGGATGTTTTGCTCTACAACATAAATGACACACTTTCATACCTCAAACGTGAATTTTTAAGCTTTTTTAAAAAGTATGTAATTCAATACAGCTTCAAAATTCACGTTTGAGGTATGAAAGTGTGTAATTTATGTTGTAGAACATTGTCAAGTTATGTTTACCACAGATTTTATATTACTCATAAGTTCAAAAACCCATTATAAAAACCCATATGAAAATCCAGAGGGAACCCATGGCGAATTCTCTTTCAGGTTTTTGGACTTCACGCTGAACAGCTCCATAGTCCCGCCCCAAACTCCCGCCATTGGTTAAGTCAATGATGCTGTGTCAGGCTGGATGGGCCACTCAAAAAAAAAAGAATTTTTACAGTGCCAAAAAGACAGTGTTTACAGTTTGAGGAAATCAACCTACAAATGGCTTACTTAAAGGTGTCTCTGCATAATAAGTTGGGATAGGAGAAAGTGTTTTAACATAGAAAAAGTTCAGCTTTAAGAATACAATGCCCTGGCAACCATGGAAATCACCCTAGCATCATTATAGTGATTTTGCACAAGCATACTCCACTTATTTTCTCCAGATAATGTTCCAAACAAGTTTGCACTGCATAACTTTGCTAAATAAGAGATGAAAGTCACTGAAAGTGGTTGCACTGCCATACACACATGCTGTTTCCGTATATACATACTTCCCTACTACTGCATATAGTATGCCAAAAACAGTATGCCAATGTAGTAGTACTGTATGTCCAAATCCTCAGTATTCATGTAAGCGAGTAAGCGAGAAACACCCGGATGACCTACTTGTCCCAGTGAAATTCTGAAGTGCGGATCGACTGGACACTTTACGATCCCATAGTAGGGTGTTATGAGCAAACTTGGGAAGGGGTGAAACATTTTTAAATTATATGTGATTTTAAGAGGTTAAGATACACTGTTAAATTGTCAAAAACATGCAGAGAAGCACTTAAAGGGATAGTTCACTCAAAAATTAAATTATCCCATAATTTATTCACCCTAAAGCCATCCTAGTTGTACAGTATATGACTTTATTCTTTAACCCAAATTCTACTCTCTTGTGAATGTGTGGACAGCAGTTACCGGAAGCCTGTGATTATAGTTTATAAAGTTAGAAATATTGATCTTTTTCTTATAAAAATGCATCGCTTCGCTTCAGAAGGCTTTTATTAACCCGCTGTAGCCGTATGGATTACTTTTTTGATGCAAGTATGCACTTTTTTGGGCTTCAAAATCTAAGGTACCATACACAACCATTATAAAGCTTGGAAGAGCCAGTATATTTTTTTTTTGTAACTCTGATTGTGTTTGACTGAAAGAAAGTCATATACACCTAGCATGGCTTGAGGGTGAATAAATTATGGGATAATTTTAATTTTTGGGTGAACTAAACCTTTAAGTACAGCTAAATATGTCTCCAGTATAAAATGCTGTCTGTCCCTTTTTAGAGGCAATATTTTGAAAGACAACATTGGACTATATATAATTTCCTCCTTTTTTTTTTAGCAATGTTGATTCACACACTATATCCATTTCTCTTCAAATCACATTAGACAGCCAGTAAAGTATATTAAAGATATTGAATTTTGTTGGTAAAGATTGTCCAGTACTGAAGGCACTTATTAGTGTTCAGTAAAAAAAGATCCGAGCTAATTTGAGGTTAGAAATACATTTTGGGACGTCCCTGTATAGAAAAACGATTCATACGTGCAATATATATTTAACACCAGGTGTATTTTGTTTTAGGTGTAGGGTAAGTTGGTAGTTATTAGAATTATAAGTCTATGTTATGTCTTCATTTAAATAACTCCGTAAACGCATCTGTGTTACCTTGCGCAGAGGTTTGAGATGTGTTTCCATGATGAAGTCATATTTGCACAGCTCACAGCAGCGTGTATCCGAGCTCTTGATCCACTGATGCAAACATGACTGGTGCACAAAACGCAAACTCCCTGTACAGCGACAGGGAGTGATGAGGGGGCATTCCTCGTCACCTTCACAGTGACAGATCCTACACAAACACATATAACCAAGCTCATCAGAATCACTACATCAAACCCTCACTCATTGTAACTCTACTCAAAAGACCAGCTAAGAATTTCCATGCTAGTTCAGGCTAGTTTATTCTGATTAGTGCTGTTTTGCTGTTGGAACAGTACAGCCATGCTGGGGCATTTGCAACACAAAGCAAGGCCAGTTTTATCACAGTGTAACAAGTAAGAACAATTTGATTCAGTTCATTAAATAATCATTTTGACATATTGCTAACAATACAAACATTACTGTTACTTTATCAGAATCATTTCAAATATTTCAAAGCAAAAAGATGTTCATTTCCACATGGAGGCGGCCATTTTGGAATTGATTTTACAGGGCCTTCTACTTCCTGAAGGGTATGGAAACTTAACCGAGTGGCTGTAGACATGTAGTATATTATCAGTTACATGTAAACAACAGGTTTTTCTGCAAAATATTGATCATCTTGATAATGTAGTTTTAGAAAATCACGTATCAAATATGATGCGCTAGGCTTTATAGGTTTAAACTTTGAGAGGATGGGAGTGTGCCTACAAATATTGTTTTGGTCAGTTAGGGGCTTGAAGTCAAAAAGACCAACAAATCAATTTTTTTCAACAGAGAACTGTCGTCCATCCTTCCATATCTCTCACCTGCACACCTCTAGTTCATCATCAGTGCATTCTTGTGGAGTGGCGCCATTCTGATTGGTGGCTATTGTGCATTTATAAGGAGATGGGATGGCCACATCTTGGTCTGCTGAGCTTCGTTCCTCATACGTCTTCGTAAAAGGCTCCTCCTCCTCACTTCCACACCTACTACTTCCGTGCTCACTCACTTTCCTGTGATTGGCCACCTGGCTTTGGCTCCCATGCTCCTCTCGTTTTGATGACAATTTTTTGTGGGCCTTGCCATTGGGTTCCTTGCTGTTTGGTGGCTGGTTCTCTTTCTGTCCCTCGTCTGAGTTGACAGACATTAGCTCAATGCCGTCTCGTGTCTCAGAGGAATGCGCTTGCATGTGTCGACTGCTGCTGCGTCTCCGTCTTGCTTTTTCACGGCTCCAGGAGCGAGTTTCTCTCCAGCGCTCCTCGTCTTCTGAGGATGAGTCTGAGTGTGTGTGCACCTGTTTATGAGACCGTGAATATCTTGGTTGGTCCACACACTCTGTGACACACCCAACTGCCCCGGTCCCACTGCTCTCCCGTCGTCGTCGGATGCGACGTTTCACTTGCCGCTTTGCATTGGGGGCGGAGTCGGAGGTGGTGTTTATGGGCATGATGAGTGTAGTCTGATCTGAGCCATCTATGTCAAGTTTAGTGTGACCACTAGAGCTGCACAACAAACACACACACATACATACAGACAAAAGCAAAAGGGATGAAGACACAACAAAGCATGAAATGATTCAAACATGCTGAAAAAAAAATGTGAATCTCTTTTCAACTGGGGTTTGTACTACATTTAAAAAAAATCTCTCTCATTAGCCTCATTTCTCCTTGCAATTCTCTGTTTACTAATCATTTTTGAGACAGAGCCCCAATGTAGCTTGGTTGTATATGCTTCAACATACTTTCATAGTTACTATTGTACACGTTTTATACATTCAATAGGGTCCAAAAGACTTCAAGTGAAAATGCTTCTATGTTGTATTCTTTACTAATTCAATAAACATTTTTACAATAAATTATGTTAACAGCATAACAATTTTTGTGAAAAAAATAATAAAATAAAATATACTGTATATTTATTGTCTCCATTTTGCTTGAATGACTCCAAGTTTGCACAAAACCTGATGATCCATATTATCCCAAAATTATACACTCACAATGATTCGACCACTTTATTTGGAACACCTGTACACCTACTTATTCATGTGATTATCTAATCAGCCAATTGTGTGGCTGCAGTGCTATGCATAAAATCATGCAAATACGGGTCAGGAGCTTCATTTAATGTTCACATCAACCATCAGGATGAGGAACAAATTTGATCTTAGTGATTTCAAGCGTGGCATGATTGTTGGTGCCAGACGGGCTGGTTTGAGTATTTCTGTATCTGCTGATCTCCTGGGATTTTCATGCACAACAGTCTCTAGAGTTTACTCAGAATGGTGCCAAAAACAAACAACAGCAGAAGACCATGTCTGGTTTCACATCTATCAGCCAAGAACAGAAAGCTGAGGCTGCAGTGAGCCTACCATCTTTGTACCTCAGCAGAAATCGAGATTCATCAGACCAGGCTATGTTTTTCCTGTCTAAAACTGTCCAGTTTTGGTGAGCCTGCGCCCACTGCAGCCTCAGCTTTGACCTTTTGTACAAATTTGCTTACAATTTGATTAGTGATCTATAATAGTGCAGAATGCAAAATGTCTTCTTCATGTTGCATCTGCTTCATAAAGTTTCTTTGTTCTAATTTTTTTAAAATCTCAAAAGTTTGTTTATTTTCAAGTATAAAGGGGAAAAAAATATCACATTTCAAAGTGGTCTCAGACTTCTGGACCTCAACATTTATACATCCAAACAAACCTTCTTTTTAAAACACATAACACATTCCATAAAACCACATGTTATGCATACATGTAGATGAGCAAAGCACCATTACAAACATCATCACCCTGTAAGCAAGGGCAACAATCTTAGGCTGCACTGACCTGCATATTTCCTGAGAGGAGGGTGTAACTGATGTTTGAGAGACACTGTTCAGCATGGCACCTTGGGTGGAACTACTCGCCTGAAACAGCCAATCATAAAGCTAGATATCAACAAGAAGTGCAAAAGAATCTTCCATGGAGTGCCATTTTACAAAGCATTTACTTTGCTGTGATTAGGCTTGCTGTAAATAGTGATGGTGATCACAATTGAAGTGTCTGTGTGTGTGTGTGTGTGTGTGTGTGTGTGTGTGTGTGTGTGCATGTTTATGTGGTTTACGAGGACAATTTTTTAGGTTACAAACTGGTAATTACAAGGATTTTATGCTATAAATGTGGTTTATGAGGACATTTCTAGTGTCCCCATAATTGAAATAGCTTAAAAAAACATATTAAACAATGTTTTATTGAAAATGTAAAAATGCAGAAAGTTTTTTGTGAGGGTTAGGTTTAGAGGTTGGGTTAGGTTTAGGGAATAGAATCTACAGTTTGTACAGTATTAAAAATAATTATGTCTATGGAAAGTCCTCATAGTGATAGGTAGACCAATATGTGTGTGTGTGTGGGGTGGGGGGGGGGGGGGGGGGGTTTGGGTGGTTTACGAGGAAATTTGTTTAGGTTACAAACTGGTAATTACAATGGTATTATGTTATAAATGTGGTTTATGAGGACATTTCTAGTGTGCCCATAATTCAAAATGCTTAAAAACTACTAAACAGTGTTTTTTACAATTTTTATTTAAAGATCCATTGTGAGGGTTAGGTTTAGGGTTAGAATCTATAGTTTGTAAAGTATAAAAATCATCACGTCTATGTGGAGTCCTCATTAGGATAGCCACATCAACGTGTGTGTGTGTGTGTGTGTGTGTGTACCTTAGATATATTGCTGGATCTACTTCCTGATTGCCCAGGTGCCTTCTCACCCTAAAAGAAACAAAGAGGATTAATTATATTCATTCATTCTCTCTCAATCTCTCTCTCTCTCTTTCTCTCTCTCTCATGCTAGTAAGATTACACCACTGTGTGTAATTCCAACATCTTTCTCAAACTGTGTGTAATTCCAACATCTTTCTCAAAGAAGCACACACACATTCTTTCACTAGCCAAATAACACATTTGAACAAGTTCATAGATATATAGTGTGTGTACACACACACCCACAAAAACACACACATATGATGTTTATATAACATTTCATCAATAAAACATAATATGACACATAGCATTACTTCATTACTACTACTTTCTTATTTTTTTACAGTAAAGTGTGATTTCTGTCACATGTTTGTACAGATCTTGAATGTGACTGCAGCTTTAAGACAAACCAATCCTATTACTAAAAATAACAGCATCCTAAGGCCTGTTTGTGTGTGCACGTATCCATGTCTGGGTGTTCATGATGACTAACATTTATTTTCAGGTTGAACAAAATCAGGTTAGCTGATTGTAAAAAAAAAAAAAAAGAAAAAAAAGAGAGAGATTCAGATCTTCATTAATTAAATGTATAGAGCTCTGTTTAAAACTGTTTGAATAACTACAGTTAGATAATGCTAATTTAACACACGTTGACCTTTATAACAAGTAAAACAGTAAAATCTATCAAATACATACAGTACAACGTGCACTGACCTGACATTTATGAAAATGACTCTTGTCTTACCCTCATTATGTACTTGACCCTTGCATGAATTTATATTTCTGTGGTTTTATAGTTTTCACTTGTTCACCCAACAGCTTAGCAAACCCAAATACTAACCCTATTTTAAAAATGTAGTTCGGAGGATAAAACCCCAAAAGGTTATTCTAATTTAAGAGGAGTGTGAACTAGGTGTTTAAAACCAATATACAAAACCACTTAGATTGGACTCAAATCTTACAGTTACTAAGATACAGCCCTTGTGACAACTAGCCCCGGCCTCCTTAGTTAATGTCTTTTTGATTACACAATATTTTAAGAATGATTCATGTCATAAAAAAGTCATTAAAACTAATTAAACTGGCATACTACCATACTACATGCATTTTGACAGGAAAATAATTAAATAAATATACATTCAGAACGTTCAAAATCATCAATTAATCGATTACCTATGAAAAATCATGCGATTAATTGCGATTAAATATTTAAAACATCTGATTGTGCTAATATATATACACAATCATCTTTTTAATGTAAAGAAAGAATTCTTTGCTAGGATGACAACAAGAGTTCAAAATCAATATAAAAACACAAGTGGCACAAAGAAGATTGCTGACCTGATTTCTATTTTTAAAAATGCTGAATGTTTTGTTTAGCCAGAGATGGTAACTGATGTGTTTGTGAAAACTGAGCTGTATTAGCATATATTGCCTCCGTGTGCCCCAGGCAGAGGTCATTCCTAACTGGGCTTTTGGTGGGTCCACCTTTCCCACTGGTCCACACCTGGCCCATTATTAACTTACAATGTCTTTCCTTATAGTTAACATTCAAGAGTACACACACATATAGGGTTGGGAGGGTTACCTTTTAAATGTATTCCACTACAGATTACAGAATACATGCTGTAAAATGTAATTTGCAAAGTATTCCGCTAGATTACTCAAGGTCAGTAATGTATTCTAAATACTTTGGATTACTTCTTCAGCACTGCTAGATTATTTCACTTGTTTTGAAAAACTCTGCCAGTACAGTAAGACGAAATACACATGTTAAAATTACATTCTCTGAAAAAACGAAATATTTAATGCAGTGTTGCTTCTAAAACAAGATAGAGCAAATGTATCTTATTTGAAGGGTATTTAGATATTTTTACAGAAAAACAATATAAAAATTCTCATAAATAATATGATTTCTGCCCCAATATCAAAGTTCTTACTAGAGAAAAAAATATGATCTTATGTAGATTTTCTAGAATCTAGATGATCATGCCTGGTAACAGGTGCATATAAAATGGCTAGAAATAGCATTTTAGCTTAGCATACAGCTAATTGTTCACATGAAAATTTACACAAGGCTTATTTCTAAACTATTTTTAACATGTCTGAATCAACCTGACTGCATAAGGTTACACCAACAATGTTACGTTCCATATCGTCTTTTGTTTATGCACTCTTATTTTCAAGTTCTGGCACCTGTTACGTTCCATACTGTCTTTTGTTTATGCACTCTTATTTTGAAGACTTTTCATGTCCTGTTTTCCCTCCATGTTCATGTGTCTGGTTTTCATTGGTTCACTGTTTGATTGCTTTATTATCAGTTCTAGTTTTGTCATTGGTTTTAGTTAATTGCCTTTATTATCTTGTTTCGAGTTCTGTTTGTCCATTGGCTTTTGTTTCCCCTTGGTTTTGTATTTAAGCCCTCATGTTCACCTTGTCCTTTGTTGGTTATTGTTTGAAGTTTGATGATGTCCCCCCCTTGTTCATCCTGTCTTCTACCGTGTTCTTGCCCATGCCCTCCTTGAAGGATTCCCCGTGTTTATATCTTATGTTTGTACCTTTCTTTTCCCCTCGTGGATGTTTTATTTGTTCCTGTTTCACCGTTTGCTTGACCCCTTGCACCAACTCAATAAAGCTGCACCTGGATCCTCACTCCTTGTCTGCCTCCCTTCATAACAAACAAACTAATTTTAATTGTTAGATCATAGAGATAGTTGCTTAAGGTAAGAATGGCAGGTTATGACTTTTGTTGTGTGTGTGTGTGTGTATACAGTACATATTAACTCCCTAAATTTGTTAAGCTATCTGCCAAAAATGTTGCTCTCTTGTGAATTAAGAATGTCTATGTTGGTTAGCTGCTCTCAGTAAAGTACTGAGCTCTATTTCCTCTCTCTTCTGGAGTGACAGTGTATCGCTCTGAATTATTGATGTGAAAGCCGACAGGCACCAACATCTGATCAGCTCATTCATATTTTATATGCACTCACATTATATCTATAAGTGAGAGTGCAGGTGCATATAGTGCATCCTATGAGTGAAACATTATATGATAAACTTGTTTTATAAATCTAAAGAGTATTTTTAATTTGTATTTTATTTTGACAATTAGTCATGCTTATGTGAACCCACAGAGAGACTCATTCATCCAGCAAATGATTATGGTCATGCTGTGTTTATTTCTGAAATACAGCCACAGCCTCCTCAGAGAATCCCTGGAGTTTACCCAGAATGCTCCACTCAACCCAACATGAGTTTCATCTCACTCCTTCTCTTACTTAATATCTTGATTGCTTCTACAAGACAGCAATGCAATTAAATGGAGAGGAACAGATCTTTTATATGCTATATTTATTTTTCGGGAATGAAAACAAGGTTGTAAAGGATAAATGTACAGTCTATTCTATAGGTTGTACTGTCTTAAAGGGATAGTACACCCAAAAATGTTAATTAATCATTTACTCACCCTCATGCCATCCCAGATGTGTGTGACTTTCTTTCTTCTGCAGAACACAAAGATTTTTAGAAGACTATCTCAGCTCTGTAGGTCCTTTCAATACAAGTGAATGGTGACCAGACTTTTGAAGCTTCAAAAATCACATAAAGGCAGCATAAAAGTAAAACATATGACTCCAGTGGTTTAACCCATATCTCCAGAAGCAATGTGATAAGTGTGGGAGAGAAACAGATCAATATTTAAGTCCATTTTACTATCAATCTTCACTTTTACTTTCTCTTTCAGAAAGTTTGAAGCTAGAAAGTTCTGGCCACCATTCAGTTGCATTGTATGGACCTACAGAGCTGAAATATTCTACTAAAAATCTTTGTTTGTGTTCAGCAGAAGAAAGAAATTCTATATCTTGAGTGACATGAAAACGTATAAATGATGAGAGAATTTTCATTTTTGGGTGAACTATCCATTTAAGTCACATCTAATTTGTTTTTATCAAAAAATGTAGCAAATTATCTGAGCTCTGCCATCAACATTAATTATATAGCTCTGTACTCTCACTGTATGACACCAATTGTCTCATTTGTACCTATTTCTAAGTAGTCTTGCAGAATTTAAGTAGGAACATCTGAGATAAAGTTGATACTTAAAATGAAATAGACGTAACTGAAAAGTCAATTGAGTCTCCTAAGCTAGAGAGAGCAACCTTTGTATAAGAAATCTTTTCTCCACTGTCTCTAGAAATAGATTCAAGACGCTTGCTGTGGCGTGTAATGCTGCTATGGATCCACTCTCTAAAAGCATTTAATTCTTCAAAGCTCCTGCTTTGAATAACGACACTGCTTTCGCTCTGTAAAAAAAAAAACAGGTTTATCTAAATCTAGAATTTCAATGCTCTGGCAACACGTGTAAAATTACCTTCTGATTGATGTTTTCTCTATCTATGGAATCTACTTGGTTCAAATAGAATCACACTTCTTTTTCTAATTTGTGTTGTGATGTTGGGCCTACAAATTCATATAGCTTATTACAGTGCACTTTTAAAATAAATGTACCTTTCAAAGTAGGCTTTGATTAAGGAGATATTAACTAAGGTCATGCCAGGTTTCTACCATTAGTAGAGATTTAACTAGAGTATTTAAAATGATATACCATATAGCGTTGAATCATATAGCACAAAACACATTCGGAATCTCCTCACTGTCTCTCTCTCTCCCTCTTTCTTCAAACACTATTGAATAAAAATCACAAGGGGAAATTGATCTTATCACTCATTATGTTCAGCCAGCACATCTCACAACTACTCACAAGAACACAAATATAGCTTCACATTTGATCTGAAATCTACATCATTAAAGTTCATCAGGACCCTTTTAGAAATAATTCTCTATTAATGTGAAAATGTTACAATAATCCATTCTTAAAGGAATATACCAGGTGCAATACAAGTTAAGCTCAGTGGACAGCATTTGTGGCATAATGCTGATTACCACAAAAAATTATTTTGACTCGTCCTTCCTTTTCTTAAAAAAAGTAAAAAGCATAAATCTGGGATTAAGTGAATGGGACCAATCCATAAACGTTAAAATACTAACTTTTTCAAAAATATAGCCACAAAACGTAAGTAATGTGTGTATTAACATGATGAAATAATTGCAACATAACCATTTCTTTGTAAAGTTATAACTTTGTTGCCATGACAACATAAATGTAAACACTAAAATCCTAAAACGACTGTAAAAACAGTGATTTAATAACTGTAAAGCTTAAATAATATACAAGAATTAATGTACGTGCTTTATAAACTAATAAGCTTCACAGTTCTGCCATTAAACTCTCCAAAAATAGGCCCCGTTTACTTCCATTGTAAGTCCTTCACTGTAACCTCGATTTAAACTTTATTGAACCCGGAATATTCCTGTTAAGTGGTTAATCCGTTCTTATATTTGAATCGAATTATATCTGCACTCTGAGTAACTTGCCTCTGATAATGTATTTGATACATACAGTCCTAGTAATATAATACACATACACATAATAAGCCCCCATAGCGTCACTTAATATTTTTAGCTTTGACCCTAACTAGGGTCAAAGATCAAGTCGATGACCTAAGAGCAAGGTTCATAGGCCTTTGTTACTATTTCTTTCTACTCCCCTGCCAATCACAGGCATATGTATACACATTGCCTGTTTCTTTATACACTTGACACAAGAACAACATGCTCAAAATTATACTTTGGCACAATTGTAAGACACATATTTCTTGCACCAGTAATTTATTTGATTATGTATGACAGTGACCTTGAACTTTATAGTTACACTTATTGGCATTTTAGCAGCATCACACAAAAGCAAAAGTTTCACATTACTGATGCATTGCAGAAATACCCTATTTGCAGTCAGCTGTGATTCATTCAGTTTGGAATCAAAAGTGTCCAATACCTTTAAGATAATAGAAGGTAATTTTGATTATGCAGCTAATTTATGAAGCACAAGCAGAATATTTGTCAAATAATTCTTATGTACATTGTCCCAATGAAATCAATGTAAGAATGGATTCATGTGTTTTTATGAATAAGGCCCAATGAGAACATAATGATTTCATAGCAAATACTATTTCCCTACTGAAACAAAACCTTAAGAAAGACTCACAAAGAAACTAATCTTGACCATTCACTTTATTCTATGGCAATCTGTTTCCTCATATTTGTCAGCGGCGGACACCACAACACAGGGCCGTGATATCATGTTTACAGACATACAGTGCTCAAAAGAAGGAATCATTATAAGGCCCGTCATTTCTCAGATTTCTCAAATCTCCCCTACAGTTACAATCAATCAATAATCATGGCACGCATCCAAACTGACATTCACTTACCCATAAATTTACCACTGAATTTTCTTGCCGAGCTCTTCAGCTTGCACTTAAACAATGCATGCATGTTTGTGTGCTAGGTAGGGCTGGATTAGCTCTAGCTGCTTGTATGAGGTATAATCTGTGAGTTGTTAGTCTATCTCTGTCCCTGCACTCATTTAGATTCTCAGGGATTGACTAATACAGGTTCTGTGTTAGATCCAACACTCATTTATTTCTCTAGTGTCTGAGATAGTGCTCTCTGGATCAGCCATCTGGAGCTTTGCCTATCCACGCACAATTACAAGAGTGTGCACTCATTATTCTGCCTCTGAACAGCTGTTATTTTATAGATAAATCTGTCAGTAGTAGATTCATGCACACTTTTGTATGCAGATGCACTTACAATGGTCACCAGTCCTTGTGATTTGTGTTTGTTTAAGGGACAAATTAGACTGCAGCCAATCACAGACCAATATTAAAGCTCTAGCTGGCATTCAAAAGCTAACAATAGACACAAGTGCATTATGGGATAATGTGCTGATGGGATACACCTGATCACAAACTCAAACTACTGCTCCAACACACAATAGGACACACCTACCGATCACAGTATACAATAAGAATGTCAAGAGAAATGCAGACACAATTTAAACTAAGCCAGAACATTGAATCCATTCTAAGTCCTTTGTCTGATATTCGAATGTTTACGCTAACAAGAATACTGTAGGTATTTTCATACAGCAGTTTTGTCATAGCAACTACTGAGTGATTCCCTGTAGCATTTTCATCAGCTCTAAAAAGAAGTGTCAGAACACCAGCCAAAATAACTATATTCACACTGACTCACACATTGTCTAGGCATAACATAGGTATAAAGCTATATAAATACTTAAAGTTTTAGGGACACAAACTTGATATTAAATGGCCACAGAAAAATAATCAACTTTAAAGGGGACCTATTATGCAAAATTCACTTTTACATGGTGTTTGTACAAACAGTAAATGTGAGTCGGCATTTTGTGTACACAACCACCCTACAATGCTAATTCCACCCACTCCTCTTTATTATATTTCTATTAATCAAAAACAGTTCATCAAAATGAATGGTTTTCGTTTCCGCTTTAACGTGGCCTCACCCACGACTGGTGACAGACCACCCTATTATCATAGATCCTCCCCTGAGTGAACAACACACAGTCCACCATTTTTTCCACGCTGGAGCAGATACAGTGAGAAGAATAATGTCTCAGCTTCATGAGTGTCATAAGTGTTCTGTTGTTTGCTGTAAAAGTGAACATAAGAGTCTTCATGTACTCCCATCATCAGAGCCAAGAAGCAGTGGACAAGTTTGGTTTTTGAAGGAAATGTGCCCCAAAACACACAAAAATGTGTGTATGTTTGTGCAAATCATTTTACACCAGACTGCTTTGTGAATGTCAATATAAGCAGGATTTTCAAAAAAATGTGATTCTCAAGCATGGATCAGTACCAACTGTTTGTGTTCCAGCTTTATCTCCTGAAGATGTAAGTATAGCACTTCATATTTTGTGAATGTTTGCAAATCGCCTTTCCGAATGTGCTTGTTAGCTGATTCCATGGCTAATGCAGCAAAAGTTAACATTGTCTCTGATTGTATTCACGGAGACATGATGTGTATATATATATATATATATATATATATATATTCATATATATTCATATATATATGGCTGAACTCTGCTATTTATGCTATCAGTCATATTAGATCTGATTTATAAAGGCACAGCCCTCTTCCGGAAAGGGGGCGGGGAGCAGCAGCTCATTTGCATTTAAAGAGACACACACGAAAACAGTGTGTTTTTGATTCCACCCAAAAAGAGGAATTTGCAACATGGTATAATAAATGATCCATGGGGAATTTTGAGCTGAAACTTCATAGACACATTCCGGGGACACCAAAAGGGGCATAATAGGTCCCCTTTAAAGTCTAATTTATAGAATTTATAATATAGCTTTGGAACGTTTTGATAAATTACTTTTCACTTGAAAGTCTCACACACACACACACACACACACACACACACACACACACACACACACACACACAAAATATACATTCTTTGTAGAATGACACTTTTTACTTTGTAAAATGTTTAGGAAAAGAACAGTCAAATAACCCCTCTAATCACTATGCTAAAAGTATATAAAAAGTCCCTTTTTATATAAAAACTCTATTTTATCAATTGTTTTTTAATCTCCAGTCTGCTCTAGGTCCCCTTTTTCTCTTCATAGTTACTTCCGGGGGAGGACAGGTTTGTTGTGCATTTTAACTCTCATTCAGGTAAAACATTATAATAACTAAATTAATTTTGAATAACATAAGTCAATAAACATGTTCTGCTTCAACTGCACAGAACAGTATATGCACATTTAAATATGATAATATATGAAAATATATATGTAAAAATTACATGACATTTCAAATTATCTGAAAGTGCAGTACCAGTCAAAAGTTTGAACACACCAGCTGACTGAATGTGTATTTATATTCACCATGATCTCAAAAACCTTTTGCAAAGCTATTATCAAAGCAAAGGGTGGCTACTTTGAATAATATAAATGTAAGATTGTAATTTTACATTTGTTTAGTCACTGTATAATTCCCACAATTCCATTTGTGTTATTTGTTATTTGTTTTGACAGCTTTACTATTATTATAATTATTATTCTAAATATATTAATAATATATTATGAGTAGGTGTGTCCAGGATATTCAGATTTTTACAGTGTAAGTACACCGAATTCACAGTGTACCTTTTTGTAATAATAGTGTACCTATAAATTACTTAAGTGTAGGTATAAGGGAACAATATGCAAAGTTTGGGGAATAAAGGGGTAACAACCTGGAAAATTACAAATAATTTATACTGTAAGTGTTTTATAACTAAGGGGTAACTATTCTAATATTATGTGGTATCAGGGCTGGACTGGTAATCTGGCATACCCGGCATTTCCCGGTGGGCTGACACACTTTGGGGCCAATCAGGGGGATACTGGCCAACGGGAGAACTGTGGGGTCAGGTTGGTCAGCCACGAAACTTGCCAAAGTAAAAATGAGCTGCCGCGTTATGCAGAACGGACCATAAAACGGCGCCGCAATATGCAGAAAAGGACAGTGAATATATATATATATATATATATATATATATATATATATATATATATATATATATATATATATATTCCTAGGTATTTTTTTCTAACCACTGGGTACAAATTCTATTATTACAGGATACATGATGGAGATTACTGAACAACAAAACTTGAAATCTAGGGAAATGCGTTAATAAGTTTCTGTTATGACTTTATTTAAAATGTTCAATGATAGGCTACTTACCTTATGAAAATATATATTGCATACAGTCCAACTCAGCAGCGATTTCTTGTTATTTATTGAATTCAATATAGATTTTTATGTATCTTGTATTTTCTTTATCATTTCTATATAAAGCGCTTTAACTTACCATTGTGTATGAAATGTGTTATATAAATAAACTTGCCTTGTCTTGCCATGCCATTAAGAAAATAAATAGGGTTTATTTTAATTTCATGATGACTTTAAAAACTTTTTTGCTTCCCAGTTTGGAGACTATTTTTATCCAAAGTACTTAAAAAGATGACACTTTACACAAGTGTGCAATAATAGAGGTATGTATAATGGTACCTTCCAGTTCATGGGTCACAAGCATGGGATTAAACCAGCAGGATTTGTGTTACTAGGCCAGAACCTTATGAAATACCTCTGTTTAGGAAAGAACAGAGAACCAGATAACCAGTCAGAGAACTGTGCCATTTCCAAAGGTTAAGAAAAATATTTCAGTAATATGACTGAGTAATGCTAAACGACATGAAACAGAAGGAATCATAAAAACATAATTATTTTGACAACCCTAGAAATGGTAGACTCCCTGGCCAGTGCACTGAAAACTGAACTAGGCAGCTGATTCTGACACCCTAAATATATTGCAGTTCCATTTGGTGATGCCTGTGGCCCAAAAACACACTTTACCTTTAAATACGTCTCACCCTTTTCAGTTTATGCTGTATCTATTACGCCTTTCTTTCAAGATCAGAAATACTTTCCTTATAGTTCCGTCATCTATTACCATTAAATGTGTGCACAAAATGATGCTGATAATGAAATGGATACTCAAAACTGTGTCTCAAACCATGTGTTATCCTGTTTTAAAGAGCAAAGGTAAGGAGAGGTAGCCAGGAGAACCCAGTTAGTACCCATCATGGTGCCAAGAATTTGAGCGTAAATGTGTTTGTATGTGTGTTAGTGAGTGATTGCTGATGACAGCTCCAGCAGAGAGCACAGTGGATTAGACTCCCAGTGGAGAGGACATTGCTAATTCATGGAAATGCTACATGTGAAATGCACATCACACTCTTGACCTAAGACCTCCAAACAACACACACACAAACCCACCTACAACACATGGATGGTCTGAGAGACTATTTCAACCATTTGTACATACTGTTAAATTAGATTTTTAGTTTTTTTTTTAAATAACTCTAATTGAAGTGCTTGCTCAGTGTTGAGTTCATTGTAGGTGACAATGATGTGACCTCAATTGTTAAAACATTATTACAAAGCTTGAAGGGTGAGCACTGTATTATTATTGCTCTAAATTATTTTCTCTATAACTTTTGTTCATAGAAATGTAGAGATTTGCACAACCTCCTAACCTAAGCATTAAACCTTTGCATGTTTATGCTACTGACATGAATGATACCTTCATTATCAGACTAGTGAATGATAAATAAGTAAAAAAAACTAAAACATAGACTTGCATTGAAGGAGGGATCATTAAATGTTTAGTGACCACAATACAGTGGCAAGATAAAGTATGTGAACCCTTTGAAATTAGCTGGTTTTCTGCATTAATTGGCAATAAAATGCGATCTCATCTTCATCAAAGTCACAAGTATAGAAAAAACATATTGTGCCTAAGCTAACAACACACAAAAAATTATAATCTTTCATGTCTTTATTGAACACATCCCATTAAACATTCACAGTACTTTAGAAAAAGTAAGTGCACCTTTGGATTTAATAACCTCAACCAAGCATTTACGGAAGTTGCAGATTAGACTTGCACAGTATTCAGAAGGAATTTTGGACCATTCTTCCTTACAGAGCTGCTTCAGCTCAGCCATTTTCTAAGGTGTCTCTTATGTCTGGTGTGAATGTCTCTCTGGAGGTCATTCCACAACATCTCTATTGGGTTAAGGTCTGGGCTCTGACTGGGCCACTCAAAAAGGTGGATTTTCTTTTTTGGAAGCCATTCTGTAGTGGATTTATTTTTATGCTTAGGGTCATTGTCCTGCTGCCTCACCCAGCTTCTACTGAGCATCAGCTGGAACACAGCCACCCAGACACTATCTTGTAGGATATCTTGATCAAATTAGGTTTCATTTTTCCCTTGATGATGGCAAGCGGTCCAGGACCTGGAGCAGCAAAGCACCCCCAAATCACAAAGCTCCCTCCACCATACTTCACCATTGGGATGGTGTTTTCATAGTGGAATATGGTGCCTTTTTTATTCCATATGTAGTGCTGCATGTTCTTCACAAACAATTCAACCTTAGTTTCATCAGTTCACATTTTCCCAGTAGCATTGTGGAGTGTCAAGGTGGTCTTTGGCAAACTTCAGGTACACAACAATGTATTTGTTGGAATACAACTGCTTCCTTCATGGTGTCCTGCCATGGACACCATGCCTGATTAATGTTTTCCATATATTAGACTCATGAACAGATATGTGAACCAGTTCCAATGATTCCTTCAAGTCTTTAGCTGTCACTCTATGGTTCTTTTTTTACCTCATTGAGCATTCTGCAGTGTGTCCTTTGGGTACAGTACTAAATCTTCTCCTTTATAGACACTGTGGCATATGAATATCTAAGCTCTTCGAGATACCGTAACTTGGTAACCATTTCCAGATTAATGAAAAGAAACAATTCTTGATCATAGGTCTTCTACGATTTCTTTTTTGAAAGGTATGGTCTACATCAGCAGATGCTTCTTGTGATAGCAAACTCAAAAAATGTGAATGCTTTTTATAAGTAAAAGTAGCTCTAACCCACACCTCCAATCTCATTTTTATTACCAACTCCTGACTCTAATTCGCTTTTGTTGAAGTCACTAGCCTAGATGTCCACATACTTTTATCAACTTTTTTGAAAGATGTATTCAATATGTACAAGAACACTATAATAATTTGTGTGTTTTTAGTTAAAACAGATTGTGTTTGTTTATTATTGTAACTTAGATGAAAATTAAACCAGATTTTAAGACAAATTTATACATAAATGCAGGTGATTCCAAAGGCTTCACATACTTTTTCTTGCCACTTTACCATAAAGACTTGGGGGTGGGCTCTTTTGACACGAGAAACCACTCAACCACTTGTTGATATTTCCAGCCTTAGGTGTGAAATCTATTTTTATTTTTTATAAACTTAACTTACTGTATTCTTTAACTGGAATAAAACACACATTTTCACAGTACTATTCAGCACCAAGTCAAAGATATTTCAGTTTCACATTGCCAAAAACTTGAAATAGTGTTGGTCATTGGTTCGGGGTGTCTGGTAGTTCAAAAACACAAACACATGCAGGACAATGGGACGTGACTTTCCTTAAGCATTCATTGTGGAGAGAGAAGATTGAGTGAAACTTCTTAAAATGCATTACAAAGATGCTTTGCTTGAAAAAAGAACAGTAAATTGCTCAGCATCAACAAGCAGCATTTGACGAAAACTAGTGTCTTTTCAACAATTATCTGAATTAGACAATGCCCCACATTAATACACATGGATAATAATAACTTTGTACAGACAACACACTCAAAAATTTATTGGAAATGTGTGTAAACATTGTAATCAGAAAATCTGTCCATCCAAAAGTAATAAATCTTATTTTACAGCCATAACTGAAAAACAATGCAGAATATACTATACTGAAAGGGGAAATCTATTTGACTTAAATACAACTCTAGTTCAAAACTCCAGATCTTCCTTATATGTAACAAACCAATACCTTACAGTCATTTTATTGCAACAATTCCTTTTCAATACAACACCATTAAGTTTCTGCTCTAGTTAACATTTCTATTCACAAAAGACTGAGTCATTCGTTTTGTCTACACTTTTGAACTTTAAAGCTAAGCATTTGCTTAGTTTGGCTTTCTTTTGGCACTAAAATATAATAGATTTATGCCAAATCTAAGATGATAAATTATTAATTTTTTTATTAAAAAAAATATATTATTATCTCTGTCTTGTTGCTGTATTGTTTGTGCACTGGAAGCTTCTGTCACCAAGACAAATTCCTTTTATGTGCATGCATTCTTGGCAATAAAGCTCATTCTGATTGTGATTTTGATATGGTCCAAGCTTCAACATTAATTTAGAATGGTAACCCTTACCATCATTCTTGCACAGTAACCTTCAAAATACCAACTGTGTATTTTGATGTTTACATACTTGCACTAAAATACAATACTGAAACACACACACACACATTTATATATATATATATATATATATATATATATATATATATATATATTCTGCGTACACAAATTGTGCATCACCTCACTGTGCAATAATTAATTTTGTACAAATATATACATATAGGCCTACTGTATATTAGTTATTCCAAAATAGTTCTGCTATTGTGTACATTTCTTCTCAGGTCTAATGCTGTTTTATTTATTGTCTATATTTGTTGTCTGTAATTTACTGTAGTACTTTTTGAATGTTTGTTCTATGTCTGCAATTAAGTTTCCCGAAGGAACCACATTTTGTTGTCTTTCCTCCACTGCCCCACAGTGTTAAAAATGACAATTAACCGACTTTGAGCAAGACCATAGTAACCAAAGAGAAGAATGGTTATATCAATGTAACTATGTAACAAAATTTCTACAAAACAAACAATGATGTTTGTTATGGGAAAAACATTTGCCTAAACAAGTTTTGAAACTCCACATACAGATTAGTATGATTCTCTCACACACATATTGTATACACACAGTCACACACAATGTGGGTCATATGGAAAGCAGTGTTACATGTGTGTATCCATAAGTAACATGTATATACAGTAGATGTTGATAAGTATGTGTATGTAGATACTTGCCTCATTCTTTTTACTCTTGTCTCTCGTCTTGCTAGAGCTACGATTACTACTGGCGGTCTCCTTGGCGATAGGCACAACTGATATCTGATGCACAGGCATTCTCGAAGTGCTCAGAAGTGTTGGCTTCCTCTCCGCCTTCAGTCCACCAAAGACAACGGACTCACACTATCCTGGGGGACTGCATGGAAACAAAGAATACGATCCACTCCAAAGCTCGTGCACACACTCCTACAGATGCATACATGAAATCAGGTTAAATATCCTGGCCGAGATCTCAGACTTCGACAGATAGAAACATCCGGAAAGCTGGCTGTCACGTCTCATAAAAGCTTAAGCCAATCTCTCTCATTCTACCTGTGTGATCTGTGACTGAGAGAGAAAGAGAGAGAGATAGTGAGAGAAAGTGCTAATTTAAGTTCGATTCTACCTGAGAGATGCAACGATGCCACAGTCTGTCTCTGTGTGTGTGTCTGCTAACCTGACCTGTAAACATGTTGCTGAGTGGACTTAGCGGTTATTTTAGCTACAAATCTCCTCCCTTCAGGAGCAGCGTGGGATGGAGCAGCCCGCTAATCAGCTTACAACACCACGATATGCATAGAACCTCAGCTACTGAAACACACGCAGACACACACCACACCCAAACATGGCACTTTGGACCAAACAAACTGGCTTATAACATATCAACTGTTTAATGTTCAATTTATATAAACAGTTCAGGCTTGCTGCAATTTCTCAATATATAAATATATTGACTTATTATATAAAAAATCTGAAATGGGTGGACCAGAGACATTGTAAAATATATAAACTCTTATAACATACTTATTACATATTAACCACTTATGTATACCATCCAACTGCAAATTTGCAGGGAACACAACCACAGAATACATATAAATTTAGCACACTAAAAAGGCTTTTCACACTGCGCTTAACCCTGGGTTAATGTCTAATTTAAGTTCATTTTTAACCCAAGGGTATGCAACGTTTCGCACTTTCACACATTTTGAAAGGAGATTTGCACCACTTTTAAAACTGGGTAATGGAGCCCTGCTTCAGAGCAGCAGTGCTAATCTCCAATTGCAGTGCAATTGGTTTAAAGTCAGACAATCAACCCAACACACTAATAATGATAAATCCCTGAAGTGACATTTTGGCTGTGCCACCAAAATGTCTTCTTGGTCCGTTGCCTGCATCACCAAAACGTCACCCTGTGTCCGTATTATAAATGTCACTCTATTGCTGTATTCAACACATTTCGGAGGCTACATTTACACATTGCTTTATTTGTTGCTTATTTGGTTAATGCTTTGTTTGCCTTGGGACAAAATAAAAGAGAGTTGCGGTGCAAAAAATGAGAAGAGCACCATAAAAATGATCATAAAACTATTCTATGTTGTTTGTGCACTGTATTCCAGATCTTCTGATGCCATGTGATGGCTTTGGCTGGTAAACAGATCCAATTTTAAGCCCTCAAGCAGCAATCAGCATCCATATTCGCGAGAACATTCAAATCCTGCTCTCAGTTAAACAGTCGAAATTGATTCCTCAACAAGCATTTTTACAGTCCCATTGGCTAGCGTGTCTTGTGACCAACTGTGACATTGTAATTTTCAGATGTATATTTTTGAATGAGATGTGACAGCCTTCACAGAGAGGAAGATTTTCAGCGATTAAAATCTTAAGTTTAACTCTGTTCCTCACACAAAGCGATTGGAGGAATTTGAAAGCAGCATGAGCCATTTGGAATGTTTTTATAGTGCTTTTTTTTGTTATCATTTGTTATTAATGTTATTATTGTGACTGTAATTGTATCTGCTTGTTACATCTTATATTGTTGGTTGGCTAGACTGTTATTATTATTATTGGTTAGGTTTAGGAATAGGGGTGGGTTTAGGTGTTCAAAAATATCAATATTATAAGGTAATGTTACTACATTTCAAGTTTCAAGCCTGTTTCAAGTTTTTTTTAAATATTTAATCAACCTAGTCTTGTACAGTGAACGATACTATAACAAAGTTTTACGTGCCACTTTTTTAAGTTTTGCTGCAGTTTCCTGGTTAAATGAACACTAGAGGCGCTACAACAACTGTGCATTATATTCACACATATCATGAGTACTATGGCTGTTATAACTTATTTTGTGCTCTATTACTCGCACCCAGAGGTGGGTAGTAACGTGTTACATTTACTCTGTTACATTTACTTGAGTAACTTTTTTGGGAAAATGTAACTTTTAGAGTAGGTTTAAAAGTGGGTACTTTTTTTTTTTTTTACTTTTACTTCTTTACAATGTGTGGCGTTACTGTCGTTACATTACTGGGTTTAATTTGAATTAATGTGTAATGTATTGAGAGATTATTGAATGGGACTTTTACGAGAGCGGAAGTTCACAGCTGCGCGAGAAGAGACTGTCACTCAAGTCATCAGTGCAGCAGCATCAAACTCTTCAAAGTGAAAAAAATAATAGTTTCGTCATGCAATGCCTTCATTTAGCACCAAGACATACTGAAATTTAAAGATCAAGTCACAGCTCCAGCTTCAAGCAGCACGCTGAGGTAAATTTTGGCTCTAATTCTAACGCTGGCTTTTCTGTGCAATGTGATGGTCATTTTCAGGTTGATTCTGTAACTGGGCTCTTATGACATCAGTTTTTAAGTGTCCATTTTTAAATCAGTGCACCAATATATCAGTGTGCTTTGTCCCGCGTCCCGCATATCATAAGCATTATTTATGCATTTACTCCACGCCCTCGCAGGAGTACTGGAAACTATTGCAGCTAATTCAGGTGGATTAACTGTATAAATCCATGTAAACATCCAAGATGAGTGTAAATCACTACCATTCACGTGATTTACAACTGGAGTGCGAACAGACAGCATTTCTGCATGTGCACATCGAGGTGTGTGGGTGTGAGATGTGCGGGTGCGAAGAAATTGAGGTGAAGAGAGTGGCTGTGTCCACAATCGTTCACACATTCACTATTTCCTATAGAGTGAATGGCAGCTAGTGCACTACATTTCAGCAGTAAGTGAATGAAATTAGTGAATTTGGACGTGAGTGTTAGAGCTCTGAGGCTGGTGCAGAAATGTCACATATGAAATTTTAAAATACTTGTTTGTTATTCTTATTATACAATATATTAACACAATAAATCTTCATTCTGTTTGTCATTTTTAATATATACTGTGTGTTACTATAAAGAGTAAACACATTTGATCAAATAAAGAGTACATTTTAAAATGTATCTTGTCTCTCTATATGTTATATTATTTTAATCAAGTAATGATTTATCAAAAAGTAATTTACTACATTCAGCATGAAATAAAACATTGCAGGAGTGAAGGAAGCAGTAAACTCCTGGCTTGTACGTCTTCCCTGTGGTGGATTGTGGGAAATTAACCATCATCGAGTGTACTTGAAATGCACACTTGAAATTTTGAGTGCATTGGGGGTAAGAATGTGTGAAAAAAGTTGGGAACGACTGGCTCACTCAGAATTCAGACACTCCTACAAAATAGCAAAAACTTGAAATAGTGCACTATATAGTGGATGGGGGCGGTTTCAGACACAGCAAGGGTTCCACGATCAGGGTTGGTGCCCTACGTATGTTGTGTACTCTGCATTTAGAGAGTGGCGGTACTGCTGTACAGAACTAATGATCTAAATACTTACGACACTGAAAACTGTAACTACACTGAATAAGAATCTACACAGGACTTTAAAAACTATGAAATAGCAAAAGAAGGCATTAAATTTCAGCACTACATAAAATGTCCTTGTGGGACATTTTCACGTTTTCACTGTAATAATTACTAGAACTGTTTCCAAACCTCTCACCTTATTGACAATTTCATCCAGATCTGACAAGAGCCCTTAAAGGGATAGTTCACCCAAAAATTACAATTCTCATTATTTACTCACTCTCATGCAACCCCAGATGTGTATGACTTTCTTTCTTTTCCTGAACTTAAATGAAGATTTTTAGAAGAATTTCTTAGCTCTGTAGGTCCATACAATGAAAGAGAATGGGTGGCAACACACAAAAATTTATCTGTTTCTCACCCACACCTCATATCACATCATATCACTTCTGAAGACATGGATTAAACCACTGGATTACTTTTATACTGCATTTATGTGCTTTTTGGAGTACCAACATTTTGGCAAAGAAAGCTAAAATATTCTTTTAAAAATCAGAATTTGTGTTCTGCAGAAGAAAGGAAGTCATACACATCTGGGATGGCATGAGGGTGAATAATGACAGAATTTGCATTAATAATAATAATTCTGTAATACATGTTCAATGTGTATTTTGTAATGGAATATAGGGGATTAAGTCTATTATGTCATTTGTGAAATTAACGTGTTAGTACTTGAGTACTATTTTAATTGGATACTTTCTTACTCTTACTCAAGTAATTATTTATGTTAGTACTTTTACTTCTACTTGAGTAATTATATTTTTGAAGTAAGTTAACTTTTACTTGAGTATAGTTTTTGGCTACTCTACCCACCTCTGCTCACACCCTGCAATGTTATTATATCAAAACACTTTTACTCTTACTCAATATATGAATAACTATATATTTTAAGGCTTGTACAACAGACCCACCTACATTTACACACTTATTCTCATGTAATTATCTTCCACGGTAGCTCACCTGATAGAGTGTTGGACTTTGAACTCAGAGACTGAGATTCGATCCCAGCCATTTATCTTTAAGACACTATCAATTAGTTTAGTTTTACTCATTAAAACACCCATCTAATATTCACCCTAAAGGTGAAGTATGTGATTTCTTTTTTTGCATCAGCTCCAGTGTTTTTACCTAGTGGTATGTCCGAAAGCGCCTTGCATCAGCAATGTGGAAGACCCAGGTTTGAATCCAATGTTGAAACCAGGAAGTAATCACGTTTCGGAGGTTGCATTTTTCCCTCTAACATTACATCTTTGGGGTTTATAAAATTTGCATTCCTCGTCAATGTATTACAGCCTGTACAACTGAAAACAATTCACTTCACAACTCGCTTTTGGTGCCCCTCCATGGACATTTCACCCGGAAATAGAATTAACACGTGCCCATGCGCCCAACAACACTCACAGCTTATAGGCCACTGGGGGCATTGTTTTGAATTTCGGTAGGCACAGACCGATTTTAGCTCAAGAAAATTCAACCTACTGTTCTGATTTCACTGAGATCAGTCTAAAAATATGACCCTGGTTTAAAGAAAATGTATTCCAAAAAGCCATTAAGTACTGCTTAAATGCACCTGGTTTCAGAGTAAAATTAGTGGGAGCCATTTCTCTCTCTCTCTTTTTCATGCTACTAAACGACAAGTTAACACAAATGACTCCAAAAGTAAGCATACCATTTCTCTCCTATGGTCCTACATTGCTGCCGTCATTTGCTATTTATCTCTTTTTCCTTCAAGGTTGTATGATTTTGAATTGTTTGTTATGTTGAATGCCCTCAAAATGCTTTTACAAAGAGAACAAGCATCAGAATTTGTATGCAAGACTTGGACGTGGATGAGTGTCAGCCATATTAGTATTATTTGTGCAGACTGCTAAGCACATTGGTAGAATAACATAGGCAAGGCTAAATATCAAACCCATTGGTTAGTTTTGGCTGTCTTTGATTTGATAGAACTAGCAGCGCACCAAAGGTTGGTTTGGTTCCTGTTCAACAAACTAGGGTTATGAGCCATGGTCAAGGAAGGGGGAGAAAACAAGGAAGGGGAATTCATTGGATCTGAACCTGCAATCATTGTGTTTGCAACTCTGATCTTTAACTTTAGAATGTTCTTTCAATGATGTTAAAGAGTGCTGATATTTAGCACTGGAGTGTTTTAATTTCAAATAATTTGACATTGGCAAACTTTTTCAAATTTCTGTCTCTAGACTGAAAAGAAAACGATTATCGCAGCATTTACAGTGGGATTATCTTGAATTTAATTGCCTATTGTTCTGTTTTTTAAAAGCTGATGACATGGCGTGTATGTATGCACTCATACATAAAGTATGCCTGTGGTTCAAAACCTAGTAGGGTTCTGTGATGCCCAAAATGCAGTCTAAGATCCATCTGAAGATGGATCCATCTTTCTCCTCCAGAAATCTCTCTCCACACCCCAATCAATGATGATCAGTGATGTCATGCAGAGAAAACATGCAGTGATTTATCCAGTCTATTCTCTTGTAGCTGAAAAATATGTTGAAATTGATGATACATATTTTTTTTGTAATAATTAGGAAGAAACTCTTAAAATAGCTTGAAATATTTTATTATTATGAGCACTAACAAGTAATTTATATTTATAATGAATCATATTAGGATGGCAAATATTATTGGCTTATTCATCGGCCAAAAATGCACATTTGTCTTGTAAGCAAAATTCCTTTTGTGGTTGTGGAAAATTGTATTAAATAATGCAGAATTAAAATGTATATATATATATACACGTATATATATACGTGTATACACACACACATTTAAAATATATATACAGTATATACAGTGTTGGGTGTAATGCATTACTGAGTAATTAATTACTGTAATTATATTTTTTCATTGAAAAAAGTAAAGTAAGGAATTACTCTTAATTTTTCAGTACTTTAATTACAGTTACTTCTGATGTAATTGTATTAAATCCTGTATGGACAATAGAACAATTCTATATAAAACAATAGTGAATTGAAAAAATAAATTTAACATCTAATTTTAAAATGTATGTTTTCTAATTTAATAATGCTCCCTTAAATTATTGGTCCAGTTCATGAATAAGTTATTTGATTTTATATTATTTATTTGAAAGAATGAAAATAACAATATCATGTCTATCCTTGTATTTTTCATCTGGTCGAGGTTGATAAGGGTTTTACAAAGTAATTAGTAAAAAGTAATGCAATTACTTTTCAGGCAGAGTAATTAGTACAGTAATCTTATTACACTGCAGAATATATAATTAGTAGTAATTAATTACTTTTTAAAGTAACTTACCCAACACTGTATATGTATATATACATACAAGTCAGCTTCTGAAGTCAGCTGAAAAATCAACAGACAAAAGTTAAGGAGAAATATAATATATATTATATATAAAAAGCAATGTTTTTAAATGTAGTATCTACTATTTTAGACATACCTCATTGCACTTTCACTGAGATTCTTTTTTTCTTAATTTCATTGAGTAATGGCCTGCAATGTTAAGTGCTTCATGCAAACAGTTTCACAGCCAATAATAGATTTTCAGAGTCGTTTATGTAAGCATTAAAACACAGACTAATCAGACTGAAGATTAGGTTTAGGCTGATGTTATCCTATTTTAACAGGCAAGTAACAGTGTAGTAACAGTGTTACAGAGTAACAGAGTAACAGTGTTTCCAAACACCACAAATGTACTATTGATTTATAATTATGTTTATAAATCTCTCTGTATCAGCAGGTGTTTTTATTTGTAGCCATAACTATTTCAAAACAAAATCTAAAGGCTATTATTTTATGATGTCCAATTAATCATTTTATTCATTCCTATTTTGAAGGACACATATGCAACACTGAAAAAAAATGTGTTGGATTTACTTAAAATACAGTATATATGTAGCATTTTTGTATCACGCTTTTCAATAAATTCAACTTATTTGATGTCATTTTATGTCAGCATAATTAGAAAAACATTGTTATATATGCACAAATGTATCAGTTCATTCAGCTTATTTACTTGAAAAGGTATGTCACATTATCAAGATTTAACAACTAAATGCACGTTGTCTCAATTAACTGTTAAATGATAATTTTTACATAATTTAATTGGCTCAAATGAAAATTATAAGGTCAGTCATTAAACAATTGATTCCACATAGGAGTGCAGATGAAGCTGCACTTCAGCTACATCAACACATACATTCAAAAGCGCAAGGTAAATTACTTGAACTTAAAAACAGGATCCAACTTCACCAAAGGGAACACTATTCAGTCCACCCTAAAGGTGACTTTACACAAAATAACTAATTACAGTAAAATAACATCAATAAGACTAAAAAGAACTTAAATCTCTATGAATTCTTAATAACATCTAATTAAATGCTCCAATAAGTTCCTTTTGACCAAACACATGTGCTTAAATTAATCAAGTTCATGGGTTTATAGGTATTCCCCACAAACTCAGTTCTGTACTTGATCGTTTGAGTTACTAGTCCTTAAAATTCTACATTTATGGATTTTTAAGGACAAGCAGTTCAAGGAACACACAATTATTCTTTTACTTTATGTATCACTCTAAATTCACCTTCTTATTAATAGTAGAAGCTATATATTTTTTAGCCGTTATGGTTGTTGTGCCAACAAATCTGATTTTTTAAGTGCGCAAAATCAACAATCATTTGACCTGTGGTAAGAAGTGTTCCCCTTCTGTCACTCACTCGACAATGTGTCGATTATAGTGACACAAGGGGTCTCTTCTGAGAGCCTCACATACTAACATGGGTTAGTGCATGCCGTTTTGAAGTGGGACCCCTTGTGTCACTACAATTGACACAATGTCGAGTGAGTGACAGAAGGGGAACATCATGGTTACTCATGGAGACGTTGTGTTCCCCTTGCCATGTAACTATCCCTACCACTGTAATGCTCTGTAGCCTTATTCTCGGCTCGTCAGTGCAAAAACCTGTTTGACAGACGCTCGCTCCACTTTATATCTGTATGTCCTGGGGCGGGACATGCAAATTCTGTTTGCCAATTTGACATTCGCCTTTTCTCAAGTTCAGAGGTACGTGAGGCTCTCAGAAGAAAACCCTTGTGTCACTACAATCGACACAACATCTCGTTCCTTCCATCGGGGAATGGAGGTTACAACAGTAACCATGATGTTTTATATATATACAGTAAATATTCATGTCCACTGTGAAGAGAGGTAATCAAGGACAGTTCCAGAGATGCTGAGCACACATACATATTCACATATGCATAGCAGCATACAATTACTGCATGTTTTGTGTGTCTGGTATCAAAGGCAGGACCATCATGAGTTAATATCACCAGGCAATATGATCCACACATTGTGGTTACCCACTTTTCATATTACAGTATGGTCAGTATACAAACAGCAGCACACGCTCAACCTAATAGATACAATGCACAGCGTCAATGACTAAGAAGTCTCTTTCAAAGTGGATACCTGTATGTGCAGTATTACATGTGAGTAATTATATTTATCATTAAGAAGAAGTAAAAATGATCATGTGTTGTTGATCATCTAGTTTGTACAGGTGCTGGAGTAACTGCAGAAAAACTGTTGCGACACTGTTACTAATTAGCGCTGTAAGTTTGTTAATGTTGTGTGCTGTGGAATTTGATGAGTTCAGATGATGTTAGTGGTGTTATTTTGATAACATGTTAGTATATAATAGTATTTAAGCTACAAAGGAGCTAACGTATGTGATATCCTAATTTGGCAGTTCATTTGTGTTTCTATGTTCAGCTCAAACAGATCTCTCCCTTCACTGAGATGGAGTGGTACACCATTCTATTTTCTTTGATAGTCTGTTTACCCTACATGGCATAATACAGGAGAGCTGCATGCAAACTACAACTAACTAAAATAAAATTTAACCAAGATTAATAAGTGCTGAAAAAGTATTGTTCATTGTTAGTTCATGTCAAAGAGAACAAATATGTGGCAGAGGATTCATATAAAGTGTAACAGGATTATGGTAGTCACGACTCACTTCAAAGTCAGATTTATTACCAAACCCCTCATTTGAAAGTACTGATATTGTGTGACATAATGTCAAATTATCTTTTAAATTCTTTGACACAAATTAATCTCCTGAGACCACGCTTCCACATGCATGGACATTGCGTTTGGGCTTTGCTATAAGCTTTGCATAATTTAATTTAATTAAAACCGACAGATCTCAGTTCAGGAGATTCTAGGCTGTCATTAAAGGGCTAAACTTTCCACGCACCAAGTCATGTGACAAAACAACATGGCTCCAAACTATTTGTGAGTTTGTTTTTGGGGGAAATGTCAACAAACCTACATCTGGTAAAAAAAAAAAACTAATTAAGTCTAATTCTTATGGTTCAAGGTGTTAAACTGAGAAAAGTTTTCTGAAGTTTTCTCAGGGTTCATCATATGATTTAAACCAAATGTGCCTTTTCATAACAATGTCAAAATAAATATCAGATGTTTTAATACTTCACGCTCAGTCTTGGGGTCTAAAGGTTTCCACTCTTTTTAATGGTTTTTATGGTCAACATAAAAAAACAATATGGCTACCTACATGTTGGTTACAGCCAATTACTTTGATTTGGTGGACAAAAACTTTTTTATTTAATATGAATCATATTTTAAATCACAATTGTTTCACTACTTTTTTCTTCTTTTTTAAAAAAGAAATAACAATAAAAGATTATTCTGCACTAGCCTTGCCAACATATCTTTTTTCAGGAATTTCAGTTCCCTGTCTGTCGCTCACTTCGACGTCGTGTCGAAGAAGCGACACTAGGGGTCTCTCTTGAGCGCCGAAAGATACCTCTGATCTATGAAAAAAGGCCAATGAGAGTTGGCGAACAGTATTTGCATACTCCGCCTCCGGATACGGATATAAAGGCGAGAGAAATACGCTCGTTCATTCAGTAATTTTCTTCGGAGCCGAAGGTCGTGTGTATGCAGTCAGCTGCGAGTAACACAACTGATCCTGCTTCTGATCCTCTGACGCTCTGCTTTGCTGTTGGATTTACGGCGCACTACAGCAGCTTTTCTCTTCACTGCCGGCGTGCAGTTTGCCCCTGGGCGCTTTGACAGCGCAGAGTTAAAAGAGTTGAAAGAGTGATTCTCTCCGTAAAAGAGTTTATTTCTCTGAAAGAGCATTACACAGCGGCGTTGAACGTCCTTTTCAGGACGCGTCTTTATAAAGATGTAATTTCCGCCCCTGTGTAGTTTCTGGATGCGGTGATTTCTCCCCACCTCTCTCGGTCATAAAACACTGTCTTGCATGCCTGGGCTGCGATAACACGCAGGCAGCGTTTAATGAATGGTTCATGTTCTTAGTGCGAGAACATAGCCATGGCAACATTGCGGTCGTGTGGCTTTCTTTTGTAATGAGAGAAAGCCGTTTCAGCCGCCCCCCGCGCCTCGCCTCCTTCCTACGGGATTGGAGGCGGGGATACGCGGGCGATGAACATGATTTGGGGACAATGACGGGCTCTGTTCGCCGGGTAAACCCCCTCGAGCCTCCCGCCTCCCCGGCACGCTTGTTTGCTTCCGTCTGAGCCCGGGATGAGCATTCTCTCCAATGGTTCATCTTCTCAGTGTGAGAACATGGCCGTTATAGCATTGCGGTCGCACGGCTTTCTTTTATAATGAGAGAAAGCCACTTCAGCCGCCCCCCGCGCCTCGCCTCCTTCCTACGGGATTGACGCAGGTGCCACGGGCGATGAAGGCGATTTGGGGAATATGACGGGCTCTGTTCGCCGGGTAAACCCCCTCGAACCGCCCGCCTCCCCGGCACGTTTGCTTGCTTCAGAATTGGATGACATCACCGCTGCATCGGAGAGCGTTACAGCGGAATCGGATGCTGATCGCTCGCCTGGGCCGCCACCTTCGGGTCTGCCGCCCAGCCTGAGCCTGACGCACGGAGATCCGCTATGCTTTCCCGGGCTACTTGATCGGTCCCGCGGGCAGGTGCGCCGCTCACAGCCACGCCCCCCCCCCCCCGTTCCTTTCTTCCCCGACGTGCACGACGAGTTGAGCAAAGCCAAGGCTTCTTCGCTCCTCCGCTCTCACTACCCTCGCGGTAGAATGGTCCCAGACCGCTTCCACTCTGCATGCCACGGCCCTTCCTGCAACCAACGCCAGGCCAAGGCGCTTCAAAACTTGCACCTTGGGAAATCCTGTTCTTGATGTGCTGCAGGAACTGCGCTGGATGACCAACCGCGCCCCCGGGCCACGGAGGTCAGAAGCACCGGCACTCGAACAGGCGATGGCCACCCCTTGTGGTCCAGAAACGCACCTGTGGACTGGACCTGGTCGAAATGCGGGAGGCAGACAAGGCACACCTTCTCCCACACCCCCGTCTCCCAGCTCCGTCTATTCGGCGCCACCGTTGACGACTCTGCCCAGCAGTCCTCAGCGGTGAGGCAGACGGAGGCCACTGCACATCCTGCCCCGCCGCAAGCCTGCCGCCATGGGCCATGCCCCGTCTGCTCGCCGAGGGCATCCTCCTGCGGCTATGAAACACCCTGCTCCGCCTCAACCCGAGCCCAGCTCTCAGCCCCAGCGTCGAGCACTCCGCAGGAAGCGGACGCCCCCGTCTCACGGACCCCCTCAAGGACCCGGAAGGCTCCCAGGCTGTCCGTAGACGCTCAACCCAGGGACCAAGATGTTAGCTCCGGAGGCTGGTAAGACCGCTCCGTCCCCGGTGGAGGGCCGGGAGGAGAATTTTTTCTTGTCTAATTAATTTTCACATTCTCATATTCTCTGTAATGAGCTATTTCCTTTTGTCTCTGGGTCACCTGGCCCGCAAATGCCGTTCTCACGGCACTTTGCCCCCAGATATCAACAGTCCTGGCTTCCTGGACACGGACCACCCGTCTTCAGCCCCACGACTGTCCCCCGGCCGGCCGGTTCCGACGAGTCTAGAGGACGCCTACCCGAGACCTCCTCCTCAGTCGCTAACCCGCCCCCTGCCGGGTGTGCGGAGCAAGGTAAGTGCTTTGAGTCTTTCTCAGCACCCCAGCTGCGGGTCACCCTGTCGCCGCCCAACGCTGCCCTACCTGCTCCACCCCGCTGCGAAGCCCCACCGGGTACGTCCAAATTAACCGTCCCCTTGGTGCCCCTAGCGCAGAGGTTGGACGAGTGGCTTTCACTTCCCAACCCGTCTCGCTGGCTGGCCCGGACCATCCGACTCGGTTACGCAATTCAGTTTGCCAGGCCCCCGCCCCCCTTCATGGGTGTCCGCTTTTCCGCAGTACACGGTGACACGCCCACTCTCTGCGCGCGGAAATCGCGACTCTTCTGGCCAAAGACGCGATAGAGCCTGTCCCTCCAACCGAGATGAAGAAGGGTTTCTACAGCCCCTACTTCATCGTATCCAAGAAAAGCGGGGCGGCTTACGACCAATCTTGGACCTTCGAGTTCTCAACCGAATGTTGCACAAACTCCCATTCAAGATGCTCACACAGAAACACATCTTAACCTGCGTCCGGCATCTAGATTGGTTCGCAGCAATAGAACTGAAGGACGCGTACTTCCACGTCTCCATCCTGCCCCGACACTGCCCCTACCTGCGGTTTGCGTTCGGGGGCCAGGCGTATCAGTACAAAGTCCTCCCCTTCGACCGGTCTCTGTCCCCTCGCGTCTTCACGAAAGTCGCAGAGGCAGCTCTTGCCCCGCTCCGAGAAGCCGGCATCCGCATACTCAACTACCTCGACGACCGGCTCATTCTGGCCCACTCGCGAGAGTTACTATGCGCCCACAGAGACCAGGTGCTCAGGCACCTCAGCCGTCTGGGGCTTCAGGTCAACTGGGAAAAGAGCAAGCTCACCCCAGTTCAGAGCATCTCTTTTCTCGGGATGGAGTTAGACTCGGTCTCAATGTCGGCACGTCTCACCAACGAGTGTGCCCAGTCAGTGTTGAATTGCCTCGCCGCCTTCAGGCCAGGCACAGCGGTCCCCTTAAAACTTTTCCAGAGGCTCCTGGGGCATATGGCGTCCTCCGCGGCGCTGGGGTTGATGCATATGAGACCGCTCCAACACTGGCTCCAGACCCGAGTCCCGAGACGAGCATGGCGCCACGGCACGAACCGGGTAACAATCACCCCCGCCTGCCAACAAACATTCAACCCCTGGACAGACCTCTGTTTCTTACGGGCTGGAGTACCCCTACAGCAGGTGTCCAGACGCGTCCTGGTCATGACCGACGCCTCCAGATTGGGTTGGGGCGCCGTTTGCAACGGGCACGCAGCCTCAGGCCGTTGGAAAAGGGCCTAGCTGCGTTGGCACATCAACTGCCTCGAGTTGTTGACCGTCCTTCCTAATTCGCGACAAACATGTCCTGGTCAGGTCGGACAGCACCACTGCGGTCGCGTACATAAATTGCCAAGGCGGTGTACGCTCCCGTCACATGTCACAACTTGCCCGTCGTCTCCTCCTTTGGAGCCAGCACCGACTCAGGTCGCTGCGTGCCACTCACATCCCCGGCAACCTCAATGTGATAGCGGATGCGCTGTCATGACAACGCTTGCCTGGCGGAGAGTGGAGGCTTCACCCCCACTCGGTTCAGCTGATTTGGGAACAGTTCGGCAAGGCCCAGGTAGATCCCTCTGCCTCCCGAGAGACCTCCCACTGCCCGCTCTGGTACGCCCGTTCAGAGGCTCCCCTCGGGGCAGATGCACTGGCACACAGCTGGCCGGTGGGGCTGCGCAAGTACGCATTCCCCCAGTGAGCCTTCTTGCACAGGTGCTGTGCAAGGTCAGGGAGGACGAGGAACAAGTCACTCTCGTGGCTCCTTACTGGCCCACCCGGGCCTGGTTCTTGGACCTTGTACTCCTCGCGACAGCCCCTCCCTGGCGAATTCCCCTGAGGAAGGATTTTCTTTCTCAGGGATGGGGCACGCTCTGGCATCCGCACCCAGACCTTTGGAACCTCCACGTCTGGCCCCCGAACGGGATGCGGAAGATCTAGCTGGTCTACCACCCATGGTCGTAGCCACGTTCAACCAAGCCAGAGCCCCTTCTACCAGGCAACTCTACGCCCTGAAATGGCGTCTGTTCGTGAATTGGTGTTCTTCCCGGGCAGAAGACCCACAGAGGTGCGCAGTTAGGTCTGTGCTCCTGTTCCTACAGGAGAGGTTGGAGGGGAGGCTGTCCCCATCCACCTTGAAGGTGTATGTTGCCATTATCGCAGCTCACCACGACCCAGTAGACAGCAATTCTCTGGGTAAGCACGACTTAATCGTCAGGTTCCCAAGAGGTGCCCGGAGGTTAAACCCCTCCCGGCCAAACCTGTTCCCCTCCTGGGATCTCTCGGTGTTCCTCGCCGGTCTTCAGAGATCCCCCCCCCCCCCGAGTCGCTAGAATCAGTTGGCTCAGGGCCCTCTCCTAAAAAGACGGCCCTGCTGATCGCGCTCACTTCCATCAAGAGGGTCGGGGACCTGCAAGCGTTCCCTACTAACGACACTTGCCTGGAGCTCGGTCCGGCAGATACTCATGTGATCCTAAGACCTCGACTGGGCTATGTGCCCATGGTTCCTACCACGCCCTCTGGAGATCAGGTAGTGAACCTACAAGCGCTGCCCCGGGAGGAGGCAGACCCAGCCCTCTCACTGTCGTGTCCGGTACGTGCCTTGCGTGCCTACCTGGAACACACCCAGAGCTTCAGGTGCTCTGAGCAGCTCTTTGTCTGCTTTGGAGGACAGCAGAAAGGGAACGCTGTCTCCAAACAGAGGTGTCTCACTGGGTGGTGGATGCCATTCAGTTGGCCTATCACACCCAGGCCGTGCCCCCCCCCCCCCTTTTTTGCGGGTTCGACCCCACTCTACATGGAGCGTGGCATCCTCATGGGCACTGGCTAGGGGCACCTCCCTAGCAGACATTTGCAGAGCTGCGGGCTGGGCAGCACCTAACACCCTTACGATCTCAGGGTTGAGTCAGTCTCGTCCCGTGTTCTCTCAGGTCCGAGCCCGTAGAACTCGGTACACGTCGATGATCTGACCGGGTGAATCGCTTGTTTCCAGCACCGTTTCCCTCGATCGAGGTAAAACAGTGCGCCTTCTTTCCCAGAGAACCTAGGTCCCTGGTTGATTCCTCCCTAGCCCTTCGGGCCCACAGCAGTTCAGCGGAGGGACTTGCTGGTCCAGTCCACTACGGGTACCCCAGGCTACCCCTACTGGAATAGGTGCTCCACAGATCAGGCCTCCTACGGGACTCCTCCTGTGTGTATTTCCGCGGTACGGTCACCTTACAAGCTGACCCGCGTCTCCCTTAGGCAGTCCTTCGTTGCCCTCCGGTCGCCGTGTTGTAGCAACTCCCCCCTCCTCGAGGTTGGATCTACCACCGCGCCATTTCCTCCCACATGCCCAAAGTGGCCATGTGATGTATTTTGCCACCTTTACCTCCTCTGCTGAGCGGGTGTGGCCTCCGCAGGGTTTTTTCCCCCTAAAAGAATAGGAATTCAGGAATAAGACCCCCTTCCCTCGATGCGGTAAGGGCCCCGGCTGCTCTTGCTCTATGCCGAGAAAACATAGAGAGAAAAGAAGCCCAGCCAGGCTTGGCCCGTTCCCTAGTTGGGAGCGTCACCTTGTTCCCCCCTAGGGTAACCAAAAGGATGCTGACGCTTTTTCGGGGCATTGGGGAAGAGTACGTGCAGCCTGAACACAGTTGGTCGCTTGTGCACGTGCAAATACCTGCCCGCTTCTGTGTCAGCAGTACACGTACACGGCTCAGCGCATGGCGAGTTTTGAAGTGGACCCCTAGTGTCGCTTCTTCGACACGACGTCGAAGTGAGCGACAGACGGGGAACGTCTCGGTTACGTATGTAACCTCCGTTCCCTGATGGAGGGAACGAGACGTCGTGTCTTCCCGGCCACGTCGCTGAGCCGAGCCACTGAGGTGCCCGGAACACTCCCGGCTCCTCAGAAAAATCCTGAATGAACGAGCGTATTTCTCTCGCCTTTATATCCGTATCCGGAGGTGGAGTATGCAAATACTGTTCGCCAACTCTCATTGGCCTTTTTTCATAGATCAGAGGTATCTTTCGGCGCTCAAGAGAGACCCTTAGTGTCGCTTCTTCGACACGACGTCTCGTTCCCTCCATCAGGGAACGGAGGTTACATACGTAACCGAGACGTTTTAAATGAGAATTTGACTTTTTTACTCTGACTTTTACTTCAAGGGCCAAAAATGTCAATATGACGTGAAACTTTTTTATGTATTTTAATTTAATAGATCTGGACAAAAATTAGCATCATCAGTATGGAACGGTATGGAGCAAATATTCCTATGCCCTGAAAGATATCACTGACTAAAGTTACATGGACATCAGAAAATGGCTTATTGCAAGAAAGACAGTTATTGCAAGAAAACAGCGTTCCCAATTACATGCACTGTATAGGCGGCATACATTACTCCTGTATACATGTGACTCAGTCAGTAAGTAGCTTTCTCCACAGCAACGTAATTTTCCTGCAAAGCTTGTGTAAACAACACACGTCATCCGAGGAAGGCTCTCTGTTGATTCGCTTTATTTCCAGATATTCCAGAGTTGTTGTTGTTGTTTTTGTTTTGTTTTTTATCCCCTTTTTCTCCCAATTTGGAATGCCCAATTCCCACTGCTTAGTAGGTCCTCGTGGTGGCGCGGTTACTCACCTCAATCCGGGTGGCAGAGGACAAGTCTCAGTTGCCTGCACTTCTGAGATGGTCAATCCACGCATCTTTTCATGTGGCACGCTGTGCATGACACCACGGAGACTCACAGCATGTGGAGGCTCATGCTACTCTCACGATCCATGCATAACTTACCACACTCTCCATTGAGAGCAAAAACCCCTAATCGTGACCACAAGGAAGTTACCCCATGTGACTACCCTCCCTAGCAACAGTGCCAATTTTTTGCTTAAGAGACCTGGCTGGAGTCACTCAGCACACCCTGGATTCAAGCTCTTGACTCCAGGGGTGGTAGTCAGCATCAATACTCACCCAGGCCCTCCAGAATTGTTAATAATGTCTGACAACACATTTCTAAAAACACAATCTGGCTACTATTAACTACAATACAGTATATACCACTACAAAACCTTTTTTATTTATCACTTTCTTTCTTAATGCAGTTTTCCTCCATCAACTTGACCTTGAATTAACTATATCCAAATTATTAGACTAAAAGTTGTCAATCATATCGGTGTTGTAACAGTGATATTTAAAATTTTAGCACATGTTATTTAGCATTAATGTTAATAACAAAGCATATAATTTCTAGTTTTAGGGGACCCTTGTTTTCTGGAGGTGGAGGCCTACCTTTGCATAGTGCTAAATCCGTCCCTGCCAGTGTTTTCAAAAAACCAGCAACTTTTTACAGTGGAGAGAGAGCTTGTGTGCTCAGGGTTGCCAGATTGTGTGACTAAAGTGTCACCCTGACAGAACATTTCCAAACTGTACAAGTGTCGAGATCTGATTGGCAACTTCCCACATGTCGAAATCTATTTCTGACCGACTAATTGCACTTAATTAAAGTCTGTTATTTATGAAACATATTCAAATTAATTATTAAATAATTGACTTGCATTAGTTCTAAGTAATACGAGACACAATTAAACTATTGTAATACAGGGTATTATAAAGGAGTTAGGATGAAAATAAGGTGCAAACTATATATATATATATATATATATATATATATATATATATATATATATATATAATTTTTTGAAAACTGACACACATACAAAAAAAAAAACACAAAACAAACAAAAAACCATATATACTGTATATATATATATATATATATATATATATATATATATATATATATATATATATATATATATATAAATAATAATCATACTCAATAATCAAAACTATACTACACTACTCTCTCCATGCCCCACCCGAGAGTCCTCCAAAATTTCCAAATATCTGCCCCATTTCCGGACAAACAAATCCAAGTCACCCCATCTTCCCAATGACACCTCCTCATAAGCCGCCACCCAACCTATCTCCTTGCACCACTCCGGATATGGGGGCGCACCAGCTGACCTCCAACCCCTCAGAATACCCTGCCTGGTGACCATCACACAGGTCAGAACCCAGTTCTCTATATGACTATCCCCCACATCAATTACCACCCCATCGATAAGAAGACAAATCTGGGACAAAACAAAACCCGAGTGCCTACCACATCACACACAAAATTCTGAACCTACAACCAGAATTTCTGGATCTCAACACAACACCAAAAAACATGTGCAATGTCTCCATCCTCCGATTGGCATCGCCAGCAGGTGGGTGTGTCTGTAAGACCAAGCCTATACAATCTGGAGGGGGTCCAATAAAATCTATGCAAAATTTTGAATTGCATAAGACCCACCCTTGCATCTCTAGATGGAGAATTAACATTTTTAAGAATCCTTGCCCACACTCCCTCCTCCAATGCCAAGTTTAAATCTTTCTTCCACACTCTCTTGAGAGAAGTTAAAGCTCTGTTCTCCAGACTTTGAATTAACAGAGAGTAATATACTGATGCCTCATGACCTTTTCTAAAAGCAGTACTCACCTCTCCCAGAGTATCTGTCGCTTTAGGGGGGTGTGCTGCTCCCAAAAATAGCACAAAGCAAGTGGTGCAGTTGTAAAGACCTATAAAACTGAGATTTGGGGATTCCAAAATGTTGAATCAAATTTTCAAATGATCTCAACACTCCACTCTCATATAGGTCACTAAGTGTAGCAACCCCCCTCACGGTCCCCTCTGACCAGCAGAAAGGTGACTTAACAATACACAATCTTGGGTTCTGCAGTATGCTCAAGGCAACATTTAAATAAATGTCTGATTTAAACATTCTGGACACTTTTGTCCATACCGAATGTAAATGGGAAATAACGGGGTGTAACTTAACTTCTCCGATTAGTTTGACAGAGAAGCTTTGCAATGGTGAAATAGGGGCAAGAACTTCCTGTTCAATAACAAACCAGGGAGGAGCTCTCTCTCAAGTGGAAGTGACCAATGAGCCAAATGTCTGTGACTGAATGCATAATAATAAAACAAAATCTTGGGTAGGCCTAGACCACCTTTGTCAATCGGCCAATGCAACTTATTGAAATGGAATTTGGGACACTTACCATTCCAAATGAAGGACTTAGCTTTGCTATCAAATTGCTTGAAATAAGAGAGGGGGACATCTACAGGGAAAGACTGTAACAGGTAGTTACATTTTGGAATACAATTAATTTGAATAACATTAACCTTCCCAATCATAGACAAATGTAATAAAGCCCACCTGCCCACATTGCTCGAAAATCTTTTTATTAAAGGGTAAAAATTCCAAAACACTAAATCAGACAAATTTGCTGGGAATAAAATCCCCAAATACTTAATGCCCTGTTTGGGCCACTGGAAGGTGCCCGGCTGGAAAGCCGTTACTGGACAGTACACTCTCAGAGCCAAAGTTTCGGATTTAGACCAATTGACTTTGTATCCTGAGAACTTGGAAAAGGAATGAATAATTCTGTGGAGGCAAGGCATAGATCTAGTAGGGTCAGAGACAAATAATAAAATATAATCTTCATAAAGCAGAAGCTTATGCACCACACCTCTCACCACCACCCCTGGAAAATCATCCTCCTTTCTTAGCGCGGCTGCTAGTGGTTCCAGGACAAGACACAACAATAATGGGGAAAGATGGCAACCCTGTTGAGTGCCCCATATATATATATATATATATATATATATATATATATATATATATATATATATATATACAAATGCTGCCTCGGTGTGAGCGCTGCCCAGACACACGAGACAGTGCCTGTGGCCGTCAGGAGCAGAGAGCACTCTACCGCATCCAGGAACTACACAGGGGTGGAAGGGGATCTTTATAAAGACGCGTCCTGAAAGACGCACCCCTGGAAAATCATCCTCCTTTCTTAGCGCGGCTGCTAGTGGTTCCAGGGCAAGACACAACAATAATGGGGAAAGATGGCAACCCTGTTGAGTGCCCCATATATATATATATATATATATATATATATATATATAGATATAGATATAGATATATATATATATATATATATATATATATATATATATATATATATATATATATATACAAATGCTGCCTCGGTGTGAGCGCTGCCCAGACACACGAGACAGTGCCTGTGGCCGTCAGGAGCAGAGAGCACTCTACCGCATCCAGGAACTACACAGGGGTGGAAGGGCATCTTTATAAAGACGCGTCCTGAAAAGGACGTTCAATGATGCTGTGTATTGCTCTTTTAGAGAAAATACTCTTAATTCAAATTTCTCTTTTACTGCGCTGTCGAAGCGCCCAGGGGCAAAGCTGCACTGCGTGCAGAGAAGGAGAAAGCCGCTGATATGCGCCACAGATCCAACAGTAATCGCTCAGAGATGGGAGAAACAGTGTGTGACTCGCAGCTCGCTCCATACACAACCAGTCGGCTCCGAAGAAAATTTCTGAAAGAAACAGACGCATTTCCCTCCCATTATACCCGTATGTCCGGGGGCGGGACATGCAAATTCTGTCTGCCAATTTCTCATTGGCCTTTTCTCATAGATCAGAGATGCAAAAGGCTCTCAAGAAAGACCCCTAGTGTCACTTCTTCGACACAACGTCGAAGTGAGCGACAGACTGGGAACCAACACTACTGGGAGCATAATAAAAAATTTGATTAAAAAAAAATCGGACTTTCTAAAACTCTGTTTTATTTAACATTTAAAAATTTCACAACTCAGTCCCACTGTCCACATATGTGGACATCCATTTACAATTTGGTCTAAAAAATGTTTTTTGCATGTTTCATAGGGGCTACTAGTTAGAAATCGAAAAGAGGAATGGAAAATGCACACCACACAGCAGTCACACTTAGGTCTCAGAAGATTAGTATAAAATTATTTCAATAGAAACTAGATTTTTATAGGAAGAAATTGTGAGTGCTTCTTGCCTTTGCAGTCTTTCCCCCACAATGATGGTAGATCATTGCTATGCTCTTAAAGTATTTTGAGTGGTCTTAAGCATGTTGCTATGTGGTTGCTAGGTGTTTGCTTACTGGCCCATGTAAGAACCCACCCTAACGTGTCTATGAAATTCTTATACTTAGATATGGCTCAAGTCTATGGAATTTTTTTTATCACCCATCAGGCGAAAATTTGATTCTGATTGATTTTGTTTCTTAAAGTAATAGCACATCTCTCCTTAACAAGCTGCGTGTTTTGAGTTTTCTTTCATGTCTGTACCACAAACGGAACAGTTAAATTTTAATACCTAGGCTTAATACTTTGATTAAATCTCTAACCCTTAGTATGAGCATAGAAATAGTGATACATGGCACCACTAAATACACGAACAAGTTAAATTATAGGACACCAGATGTACAATCTGTGAAGCAATTGAAAAAGCACGCACATGTATTGTATGGAAATGTGTGTTTATTGTCATTCTTCCTTAAAAGTACACATTGCACATATTTGCCCAATAGGCAGTCTAACCAAACAAGTTCAACAAGTTTCAACTGTGATGTGGCATTCTTGGTTTGTTCTCCCCCTTATTTTCCTATAAAGACAGTGAAGATTTCAAAGAGAGACTTCAGGAGCCGATCAAATTCTGATACAGCCTTCACCTCTCAAGACTCATGACTTAGGATTTATTGTGCAGCATGCATTACTTGAGATTTGTAAAGAAGACTATTTTAGGATCAATAATTCCTGTACAACATGAATCTATTAATTAAGAGATTTCTGAAGACTGATTTGGGACAAACAATTTGGTGGATCATCATAGCCTATGGATACATAGAACTCTGCAACACTGTTCCAGGATCTGTCATCATGAGTGGTGTCTGTACTCTCATATGACCTGATGTGCATGCTGCTACCTTCATTGGACTTTCAAGCTCATCAATTGGACTGAATCCAGCTGCAAACCCAGGTAAACAATAAAGACAGCAAGCACATGTTTGTTCTTAAGTATGAAGGTGTGTTTGCAAATTATAGAGTTGACGTGGTTTATAGCCAGCTGTAAGGAAGTAGGAAGAAGTGAACTTTGATTACTCTGTATGAGAAGCTCGTAAAGCACAAGGATGTTTCCTAAACTGTGTGTGGCATGAATGGAAGGAGGTGCTATTAAATTCTGTGAAGTAAAGCAAAACAAGGTATATAAATATATTTTATTTTCTCTCTCTCTCTCTCTTGCTGTCTCACACACAGTGTTAAGTGTCTGCAAATGTATTTATTGACACAGTAAATATGTAAATATTAAACCTAGGGTCTGCAGATCCAGCAGGGGTCTGTGCATATGCAGTAGACAAAACATATGTAATTTTCTTTAAAAATATTAAATAGATTCTATATATTTAAAAATGTATTTCTAAAATTGGTACGTTAATAATCTGTTTATTAATAATGCATTATAGAAGTTACTTAATACTGTTTGTTAAAGTTACTAATGAAAGTTTTAATAAAGTGTGGTAACACTTTACATTAATGTCCCCTTTGATATGGGTTGACAAAGGGGTTCAATATTGACTAATAATTAATTTACAAATGCATTATATATCATTAATAAGCATGTACAGCAATGTGTATAAAAGGTTGACTCTCATGTAACACCTGTCAAATAGTGATTAATTTTTTCTCACATGCTCCTCAATATAATAGACTATTTTTGATGCATTGTGAAACAAATCATGAATTAGGCTATTTTATGTTTTGGATTATAAGAATGAAACATACAAGTTAGAATGCTCACTATTTGGCAATAACTGCATGTCAATGATATATTAGTCATTAATCAACCCTTTTATAGACCCTTAATAAAGGGAACATTAATGTAAAGTGTTACCCACACTCCAAAAAAATGTTTTGTGGTGAACTAAATTGCAGAAAAGATTAAGTACTTTCTACATTGAATAAGTTATTTTAAGTGTGAACTTGAAAACATTTGTACTCAATTCAAACAAAAATATATGTTCTAGTTCATAAGCAATTATTAATAAGGATCATTTGTTATCTTAACAATGCATCATAATTTATGAATCCTAAAGGAGGAAACCTTGTCATATGTATTTGCTAGTTTGAGTAAATTTCACAGGTAAATAAAATAAGTCAATTTTACTAAACTTTTCGAAGCTGGTGTGCCGGCATGCACCAGGCTTCAATAATTAATGAGCTTGCATAGTTTCACTGTTTGCAATTTGATTTACTCCAATTTTATTGTTTATTTTGTTATTATATTATACTTTTGTTTTGTGAAGTCTGAAATTCATTTTCTTTTTAAAATTACCTGTTAGTGATCAAAAGATTTTTCTTTTGATTGTTAGCATTATGCACCAAGTGTTCAGGTCTGCATGCGCAGCTCTGGATCTTGTTTCTAATGCCATTAATGCAAGGTGATTTTGTCTAATTGACTACAAAGCATGCATTAAGCTTCCCTGTGGAAGGCTTCCCTGTGTCGTGTGGTACATGATTAAGTATGTTAAAAAAGTACTGAAATACCACTACACGTTTAAAAACATGGACATTTGTACATTTTACTCAAGCAATGTAGTACTGAATTAAGATTCAGTACTTCATTGCTTGAGTAAAATGTACAAGCAAAAGGTCAGTAAAATGTACTTAAAACAGAGTATTGCAAAGTAAACTCTAACTGAGAAGCTCTAATTCAGAATTGTGTTTAGACTTTACTTGAAAATATGGTCAGTAAAATTTCTAGCAATTTCTTCGTGGAAATTGTTTCCTAGGTTTTAAGTTTTCAGTGTGAAGGGTTACAGAATAAAATCAAACTTATTTTAAATTGGGGGTTGGCTGAGAGTCTGGATGGGGAGTTCCAGGGTCTGTAAAAATTGAAAGACCTTGTATCATGTTCTACATTATGTCTTATACTGTGCAGTAATATTTTACAATTATATATAATAAAAGGGTTTTGGGGCTGAAAATGCCATGTAAGTTCATAAAGGTTGTTATTATTATAAAAAAATATATTTTTATATTTATTATTATAATTTTTTTCTATCATTCTTCACCTGTGTAGGCCAATTTGAGGAATCTTATCACAGTCCTGCAACACTATATCAATATGATCTATTATAGTGTTGCATTAATTGCAATATTCTTTAGCTGTATCTTAAAGGCTCATCTTCTGCATTTCCATTTACACATCCACACAACTACACATCTGCATCAATGGCTGAATGGAGTGTACTGATTGTGTGCACAAGCAGCTTGATAATAGATGTTCTCTGTCCAGTCAGTCTTATATGTATGTTTTCACAATTCTGTATATCTCAGCTGCTTCTATCTTCCCCACATTTATATTTTCTAGTAGCCAAAGAAATCTTATTGAGAACAATGATGAACTGGTTAATGCTATTAGTTCATTATGTTTTTTATTTATTTTATATTATGACTGACAGTCTTGCCTTCATCTCTGTATACATGTGTTTGTTTGTGTGTGTATAGGGATGTGAATGTGTGTGTATGTTATGGATCTGCTGTTTTCAGGCTTTGAGTTGGTCTTCATCTTCATTGCTTTTACTATCATCTGCTTATTCGGCCTGGCTGCTGTCTACAGACATAATACAGATTATCAAGGTAAACACACTTTCTTTATACAAACACACACATTTGCTTTACTTACTTATCTTATATAAATTGGGACATACCATAGACTTTATGTTTTTATATAAAGCTAACTATAATTTCTAGAGGCTAAATATAACCCACACCCTTAAAGAAAATGTTTTTAATTTTTTTAAGAAAAAAGAAATCATTTCGTTATGAGTTTTATATTTTCCAAATGATGCGATCCCTAAAGGTAGGCCTTGTCAAAAACTTTTGGGGACTATTTTTTATTTTTTTTTGGCCCCAAAATTTAGCCAAGAGCATATAAACACCTTGGAACAAATGACTTACATTGCAATGTTTTATAAATATAGCATTTACGTTGATAGTAAAGTTTGTGTATGTGTATGTGTGTGTGTTCATAGATGACTACACAGAGCAGAAGCCAGAACGAAAGAAATCAAAGAAAAAACAGTGTGCTGTCATCAAAACAAATCAAGACCTACCATGAACACACAAACTTATGCAATAAATCTCATTTAATACTGTCGAGAGTATTTTTTACTTTTTGGAACCTCTCCATGACTGCTCATTGGACAAAACAGGTCTGGCTCATTGAACCAGGTGACAAGCTGTGTCTGAAGATGTCTGTCAAGAGACGAGAGACTGAAAATGGACTTGTTATTAACCTCCTCTTTTAGTTCATCCTCAAGACACATACATTTCCCTCTCATCTGTCTCTGATTGGCTTGAATGTATATGACCCCAATACATAATTAACCAAGAAAGGTAAAGAGGATTTAATAATAGCTAAACTCTCCCCCTTTCCTCATCTAAAGTAGCTTAAATGTAATAATATGTTGATTTGAAAACCTGTCTGGAGAATTTACGTTTTCAAGGAGCTTATATTTTGGTGAGCAAATTGCCTTTCTATAGTTTCTATAATTGTACTTCTATAGACTATAGATGCTCCAGGATTTACACAGAAAATTCCAAATAACTACAGGTTTAGATGAGATGACCCAGGCACTGGAAAGTCAGTTATTAAAATCTGTGCCCTGGAGCAAGGCAATTAACCACTGTGCTCCAGGATTGCTCTCTGCAATTATGGTAGACTGCTTTAAGTCACTTTGAATGAAAAGTATCTGCTAACTAACTGCTAATATAATGGATTATGACCATTGAGTGATCTTGAAAATGGGAATGAATTCCTTCCGCAATGTATGCGCTTAATCTTAAAATGTTACATGATGTAAATATCCATTGGATAAACTGGATCTGGTGAAGAGAGATAAAGAAAAGCAAAACAACCTTATATTGTTTCTAGGAATGTATGGAAATGAGGTTAGACTATTGTCCGGTATCATGACCAAGTGTCCTGTATGTAATTATCAGGGTAAAAGGCTTTTGGGGAACTTCTCAGCAGCTGCAGGACAATTTCAAGTGCAAATTCAACAGCGATGAATGCGGTGTTGGTGAACTAACCATTATATAGTGTTATACTACAGTGGTTGCTGCATTGCAGCTTAGATTGTTCTGTCGCCACATTTCAATAGTTAAATTGAACAAACAATGAACAATATTTTTTAAGCACTTATTAATCTAGGTTAAAGTTCATTTAAAAAATAAACGAATACATTTAAAAAATAAAAAGTTGTACATGTTAAAATTATTTAATGCATTATGACCTAACATGAACTAACAACTTGCCCACTTCACCGTGTGTACGCAGAAAGCATTGAAAATCAAACTCTCCCTCCCACTCTATCTCAAGGACTTATAGCCCTTATTCCAAAACATAGCAAAGGCCCGCTATGCATTGACAACTGGCGGCCAATTTGCCTTCTTAATAATGATTACAAAATCCTAGCTCTAGATTTGCCAAAAGATTAAAAGCTGTTTTGGACCAAATTATTGATGAAAACCAAACCGGGTTTATGAGGCATAGACATATATCCAATAACATCAGGCTTGTGCTGGACCTCAATGATTATGCTGATCTTAGTGATGATGATGGCTATATACTGTTTCTAGATTTCTGCAAGGCTTTTGACACAGTCGAACACAACTTTCTCTTACGGGCCTTAGATAAATTTGGCTTTGGTACTTACTTTTGTACAGCCATTAAAACGATATATAAGAATGCTAATTGTTCAATTAGACTGTATGGAGGCACCTCAACTAGATTTGACCTAAAGCGTGGCGTCAGACAGGGGTGTCCTGTCTCACCATACTTGTTTCTGATCTGTGCTCAATTACTCTCTTATTTCATTAAGACCAGCCCCTTGAAAGGTATTACAATAGCTGAAAAAGAAATAATCATTAGTCAGCTAGCTGACAATACTACCTTATTTTTAAAGAATGCCTCACAGGTTTCAGTTGCTATTGATACAACTGACATTCTCTAAAGCCTCTGGTCAATTCTTAAATATCAATAAGTGTGAGCTGCTCGCCCTTAAAAACTGTAACATTCCGTCTATCTCTACCATTCCAGTGAAAGAGTCTGTCACCTACCTTGGAATTGTTATTAACAAAAACAACAACACCAGATGCTCTCTGAATTTCAACCCAGTCGTAGGAAAGGTACAGAAATGTTTTTATTTATGCTTCAAAGAGACTTATCTCTTAAAGGAAGAATTTTGCTATGCAAAGCTGAGGGCATATCTCGTCTTACTTATGCAGCCTTATCTCTAGATGTCAACAAACGGACCTCTATGGTCATTGATAACTTACTATACAACTTTGTATGGAGAAATAGAACCCATTATGTTAGAAAATCAGTATTAATGAACTCCTATGTAAATGGTGGTCTAAACTTTCTTGATTTCTCTACCCTCAACAATACTTTTAAGATAAATTGGATAAAACAGTTTTTAAAAAATCCAAACTCAATCTGGAATTTTATTCCCAACTACCTGTTTTCAAAGCTTGGAGTTCTTAAGTTTCTCTTACTTTGCAGCTACAATTTTGAAAAAATCCCCTTAAAACTATCAAACTTTCACAAACAATTGCTTCTTTCCTGGTCCTTAATTTATAAACATAACTTTTCCCCTCACAAGTACTACATCTGGAACAACAGAGACATATTATATAAACACAAATCATTCTTGGAAAACTGTTTGTCCATGGAGTTTATCTGGTTAAACAGCTCCTCTATTCTAGTGGTGAATTAATGTCATACTCCAAACTTCTAGACAAGTATGGTATTCCTATACCACCGAGGGAATATGCCTTAGTGTTTGATGCAATCCCTTCTGGTGCTCTAATGCTTCTTAGAAACTGTATAGTATCGGTACCAACTTTTTTGCCACTGGATCCTCGTGCGACTACTGTTGGCCAGACCTGTTTCTCCTCTAACTTGGGAAACAATAACCGAGCTATACATACTCTGTTTAAAAAAGAAATAGTCTCTGTTCCAAATGTTGTTCCTTATTGGAATAACCTTACTCCAAATCTGGTCTGGAAGAAAATGTAGTGCTTACCTTCCAAATACCTAATTTTAAATAAGGTTAAGGAAGTGTCTTTTAAAATGTTGCATTGCTATTATCCCTCCAAGGTATTTCTACAAAGATATAAGAAGGACATTGATGTGGACTTCTCATTTTGTCAAATGGCTCAAGAAGACCTGCATCATTTATTTTGGACTTGTCCCAACTCTTGCACTTTTTGGCAAGATATCTGTACATTTTTCTCCCAATATATTGACTCTCACTATTGAATTCTCACTTTCCTATGACAATGTATTGTTTGTTTTTTGTACATACCCTTCTATCCAGGCAAATCATTTCTATATCATCAATTTCAACATTTAAAGCAATGGCTGAAACTGAAACAATTTTGTGAACACTGACTGTACAGGATACAACACAATGCATACAAACATAATGTTGCATATGTCAGCACGCACAGACATATGCACACTTTTGTGTTCTTGTATTGTTAAATGTGTCTAGACGTTGTTTTATAGTGACTTCTACATCTACTTAAGCCCCTATCTTATTTCATGCATGGGATGTATTTATTGTATGTATTTTAATAGTTATAAATCTTAAACTCAATATTCTGTCATTTCTGTTTTAATTTTATAAGCCTAACCAGGGACAGGGGTTGCAAATTAGTCATGGCTAGAAACCTGTATGCGTGGCATCTACTTTGTATTCCTTATAAAGCAATGTTCTATGCATTTGTCCCTGTCAAATAAACATTAAATAAATAAATACATTTGATGTTATTGCTGGCAAAATCACATATTCACAAATCTAAGTTCTCCAACCATAAACCGTCCTTTGCCATCTTTGAGTTAAACAGTACATTAAGACAATCCTATACTCTAAAAACAGGCAAGTTATCAAGACCTTGCATCTATTTAACCTGTTTAACATCTTTCAGTGCTGATTTGTGATCCTTTTTTTTTTTTTGTCAGCCCTATGCTCCCCTGGTATTGTCTGCCCTTGTGAATTATATGTTTTCCATACTGTTTGTCAATGAAAGCATCAATAAAAATTACAATTAAAAAAAAGCAAGCAGGACGCTTTGAATGCAGCTTTCAAATGCGACAGAAATTTGGAGGATGCATGTGGGCACTGACAGCCCACAATTCTTTGCTTCAACGGAAATGTCTAAAAAAAAAAAAAAAAAACAATGACGCCAATTTGCCCGTAAATATGATTTTCAAACGCAACATTAATTCCCAAGTTGAAGTACCTCAATAGATAGGTGCAGAGTATGTAATTGTATAGTTATATTAATATATTATTAAAATAAAGTATTAGACTAATAGTACACCTGTACAATCTATTTTCTTTTCTCTTTACATCATTACAACTCTCCTAAAATGTACCTCATACATTCCCTTGCAGATGGACTTTGTTCCCTTCTCACTCAAAGCGCTCGCGCTTGTTAAAGAGTGGCGTGCTGTCATAGCAACCATGTTACGTTCCGTTTCCGTTTGTACCACGAAGGCCATCTCGTTAAACGAGGCTCGTTTAAAGGAGGGCACTCGGTATAGTGCTGCCTTCAAAGGGCGCGTACTAACTAGCACGCAGCTGTTGAAACGAGACATGCTTTTGTCCTCATATACAATTCTACTCTTTAATTAATATTGCGTTGGTTTTCTTATAGTTTTATGATATATATCAATCTTTTTATGAACTTTTTAATAAAAATGTAGCTGGATAAACATGAGACTTTCATAATGAATAGTACATTTTCATTGTATCTAAGGTAAGGGTTCTGCATATTGGGTGCCCTCTAATGGTAAAATGTGAAACTGCATATCTGATGTTATTTAATTCCTGATTCTCAAGTCTGAGATGAGACCGCATTGTTAATCATCGTCTTTCTTTGTCTTATTCCTTTTTATTAAACCCTTAAAAATAAACAGAAATAGTTTCAAAAGCTAATGACACAAAATTAAGTATATATATTAAAGGTTATGCTCTATTGACGCTATACTTTTTCTAGGTCACTAATTAAATGTAAGAAAATTAGTGACATTTGCCCCGTTAAAAGGGATAGTTCACCCAAAAATGAAAATTCTCTTTTTATTTACTCGCCCTCATGCCATCAGAGAGGTGTATGACTTTCTTCTGCTGAACACAAATGGAGTTTTTTTGAACAATATCTCAGTTCTGTTTGTTCAATGCAATTGAATGTTGGCCAGGACTTTGAAGCTCCAAAAATCACAAAAAGGCAGCATAAATGTAATCTATAATACTTCAGAGGTTTAATCCATGTATTTAGAAGTGGTATGATAAGTGTGGGTGAGAAACAGATCAATATTTAGGTCCTTTTTACTATCAATCTCCACTTTTACTTTCACTTTAACATTGTTTTTTTGTTTTTGGCAATTTATATTCTTCACGCATTTCACCACCTATTTGGCAGTGAGGACAATTTATAGAACAAAAAAAAGGACTTAAATATTGATCTGTTTCTTACTCACACCTATCTTACCGCCAGGGTGTAAAAAATACTCTGAGTAAAATTTTCACTCAATATCCATACTTTCACTTAGGTGTAATAAAATAAAAGTATCTAGCCAGTAGTATTAAAAAAGTAAAAAGTAACTTTTTTCCTAGTTAGAATGAAATCAAGGAGATTGCTTGAGAAAGGATGTTGTTAAATTTGATTGGTTTGTTAAGTCGCCTTTTACTGTCTATGACGACTGTCATATTTCTCCCCCAGTGATATTCGCAGCCTGGTCAAAGAATCATTTTACAATAACTACATTTTTGCTAAATTAATTTTATGTGGCCTGTTGAGCGTAACACAGCAATTTCCTGGTGAAATGAACACTAGAGGCTCTAAAAAAAAAACTTTTATCCCCTTTCACACAAATCACGAGTAAAGCAGCATTTTATCAGTTCATAAACACACTCTGTTCTACACACAATGCAATCTAATGACATATATAAACACTTTTACTATAGCACATGACTCATTTTAGCCAACTACATTTACAAGCTTGTTTAAGTGTGATCTAATTGTGTGGTAGCACAATTAGATTACAGTGTTTCATATGCGATACAAAGGATTGGGGTACGAGTCCTGAAGAGCATGCTAGTCAACACGTGAGCCAAAAGTTTGATAGAAACACCACAAAATTACGTGGTTGCTTCAGAATTGTTTTTTTTTTTTCATTTCATATTTGCTTTTTATGGCACTATGGGTTAGGTTTCAGTTTAAGGTTTAAGGTATAGGGAGGTCGGTTTTGTTCTTTTAAATCTCGATAGGATATTAATCTTAAAAACCTCATCAGTTTTAATGTCCCTTTCTGTAGCTTTCAGATGTGTACCAAATAATTTTAATTTGCAAAAACATTGCCACAGTCTTGCAATGTTCGTTGCACAGGAGAGGGCCTCACAAATTGCAATGTCACAGCACCCAACCCCTTGAGACATAGAGAAAGATGAAAAAGGCATTTAGAATAAAGTTTAGGACTTCATGCTCATAGTTTTGAATGTATACTGCACATTCAGTTATGTGGTCAAATATGGTCTAGTCACGCAAACATTTTAATGTATCCAAAGCTTAAATCAGATTCTGCAGATGGTCAGAACTCCACACAGCCACATTGCAACACTCAGTTTGAAATGACTGACCTCTGATCTGTCATTTGTCAAATGAAGTGAAAAGACAGCTTCAGTCCAGTAAGATGAAAGAAATTATTTGCAAAATGTAGTAAGTACTTTTCAAGTTTAAATGAAATTGTAGAGTAAAAATGCTATTTTTTCTTTGGAAATATACTTAAGTAAAAGTGCAAGTATTGCTCTTGAGTAAAGAGCAAATCCCCAAAAATAATACTTAAGCATAATACTTAAGTATTTTTACTCAATTACTTTACATCCCTGCATATCACTTGTAAAGATATGGATTTAACCACTGGAGTCTTATATATTACTTTATTCTGCCTTTATGTGCTTTTTGGAGCTTTAAAATGTTGGTACCCATTCACTTACATTATACTGACCAACAGAGCTGAAATGTTCTTCAAAAAACATTGTTTGTGTTCAGCAAAAGAAAGAAAGTCATACTCATCTGGGATGGCATAAGGATGATTAAATAATAAACTATCCCTTTGTACAAAATGTCAAATTTCCTTGCAACACCATATTCTTTTTTGCAACATTTTCAAGACTACATGCTGAGATATCATGGCTCATCGGGTTTAGTACAAACCTCTGTATTCCATACTGTCAATAAAGCAAATGGGGACGTGCCAAATAGTAAGAAATGTATGTTCATTTTTCAATTCAACTCTATTTAATATGTTATTTTGATAATGTAATTTGTAATGAAAAAATATATATTAAAAATGGAAGCATTTTCACTTGTGTCCTCAGACTTTTGGACCCTGGTGTGTATTGTAGCCTACGTATATTACACAGGAAAATAACTTAAATAAATAAATATCAATATCATGAAAATACTAATTCTCAAATCTCTCCAACAAACTCAGGATTTCTTTACATGTCCTTAACATTCCTATTCCTTCATGTAGACACATGGTGTGTCTTTGAGATTCAGTAGCCAATTTGAGGAGAATTCATGTGCAGTAAAACTCCCTCTCACCAAAGATGCATTTTCTCCTCTTTGGTCAATAGTTTTTAAAATTGCTTTTCTGCATAGGAATTCAATTTAAAAGAGAAGGAGGGACTGTGTGGTTGTGAATACATTTGTGTAATATATATGTATGTCTGTATATATGCGTGGAGGAACCTGCACTTTATATCTAAGAAAGTATGTTGGGGGAGTAATTTGGGAATGTGCTTCCTGGCAGTAACTACTTAAAGTTGTAAACTGCAGAAGGGGCATTGTCTCTTTCTCTCAGTGTGTGTGTGTGTGTGTGTGTGTGTGTGTGTGTGTGTGTGTGTGTGTGTGTGTGTGTGTGTGTGTGTGTGTGCGTGTGTGTGTAGCTGAGTGTGTGTTGTGTAGGGGGGTAGTAATCAAGTTTAGAGGAGAAAAAAGGTTATGGGGAATGCCACTGTTATCAGCTATTGCAGCAAGCTACAAAGCTACACACTGATAACACTTCCTGCTACATTGAACCAATTATATACAAACACACTTGGCAGTAACACTCTCTCCTTGAACTCAGCGTTAGGATTATAATACATATATTTCAGAAGAACTGTGACCATTTTTTAGAGTTTTTTAAAGGAATGGTTTAACCAAAAAAAACATTCTGTCATTATTTAATCAGTCAAATGCCATTTTAAATTGAAAATAATTTCTTCTGAGGGTTGTTAATGCCATGTTTAATATAGGCTCTACACATTGAGTTGATCAATTATTTGATTTGTTTTTAGAGTGAATAACGAATTGATCATGTGATCATATGCCTTCAGAAAACTTGATGCACAAGTCCCGTGGACTACTTTTAAGACACTTTGTTTTATCTTTATAATTAGTGACTATCATTTATTATGTTATTATTTGCAACATTCTTTAAAATATGTCATTTTGTGTTCTGCAGAAGAAAGTCATATGGGTTTGGAACAGCATGATGTAAGTAAATGATAACAATTTTAATTTTAGGGTGAACTATATTATAGCCTAAAAAATATATCTGTATTTTCATTGTACTTTCAATTGTATGATTATAATTTTGTTGGATGTGCACTGCCCTAACAGACTTTTTGAAGTGTGTGTGTGTGTGTGTGTGTGTGTGTGTGTGTGTGTGTGTGTGTGTGTGTGTGTGTGTGTGTGTGTGTGGGTCAGTGGTTGTCTTTTTACAGATTGACATCATGTGCTCTTGCTCCTGAAGGATGGACTCGACCTCTGCCTGGTTGGACATGGTGTTTTCGAGGTCAATGTGTGGCTGCTGTGCGTGGAAGTGTGTGTGGAAGTAAGAAAGTCTGAATGTGTTGGTGAGTGTGTAAATATGTGGCTGTATGAGAATCCTTCCTGTCTTCCACCAGGAGTGTCACCATTTACAAACATAAAAAAAGAACTGTATTATGCCATTACAATTTACAGATAGCCTTTTAATGGATCTGTCATTGTGTACATGTTGCTTTGACTTTGAAATATTTTCTGTTTTAGTTCAGTAGTGTTCCTATAGCTCAACTAGTAGAGCATGGCATCTAGCAACCCCAAGGTCATAATGGGTTCAATTCAATGCACATACTACATGCACTGCAAATTACTAGACACAAGTACAGACACTGGATTAATGCACTGCACTCACCGAGCACTTTTTTAGGTACACCTGTACACCTACTTATTAATGCGTTTATCTAATCAGCCAATTGTGTGGCAGCAGTGCTATGCATAAAATCATGCAAATATGGGTCAGGAGCTTCAGTTAATGTTCACATCAACCATCAGATTGGGGGAAAAAATTTGATCTCAGTGATTTAGATTGTGGCATGATTGTTGGTGCCAGACGGGCTGGTTTGAGTATTTCTATAACTGCTGATCTCCTGGGATTTTCACACACATCAGTCTCTAGAGTTTACTCAGAATGGTGCCAATATAAAAAAAACTTCCAGTGAGTGGAAGTTCTGCAAATGGAAACGCATTGTTGATGAGAGAGTTCAACTGAGAATTGAACTGAGGACACAGACAACTGGTTCGAGCTAACAGAAATGCTATGGTAACACATATAAGCACTCTGTACAATTGTAATGGCATTGGCAGCAGAATAGCATCTCAGAATGCACAACAAATTTGAACATTGAGGTGTATCTGCTTCAACAGCAGAAGACCACGTTGTGCACTTTATTAGGACCATAGTGTTCCTTATAAAGTGCTAAGTGAGTGCATGTAAAGATTCAGCACAAGTTGTATCAGTATCATATATAAAATAGTTGCACAGAAACGGGTGGAGTCAGTACCCTATGTCTCTTAGCAGAGGGATTATTCGAACAGGCAGGTTAATCCAGGTAACGACATCTAATCCCCAATAAAGCAAACATTACGACACACAAACATAGTCACAGACATACTCCCACCCGAGTCATTAGAGTGCTTGCTGCATCTGTTATTTCATTACGAGTCAATGAGCAAACTGACCTAAACATCTTCGATGAGCCTGTGTTTTCATGCATGCAATGCCCTCATCTGTGTCTCCACACAAGACACTCTTGTCTATAGGTATCTGCCTCCATGGATACCAGGTGGCTCCGAATAAGAATGCAACATTATTAGCATATTCAAACTGAGGGAATTAACAAAGTGTACTTTGCAGAATAGAAAAAGTGTAAATTGCAGAAGACAATGTGAATTACAAGGAAGAATTAGAAGACAGACATGGTGAATATGGAATGTATAGTGTTGGTGAGGAACATTTTTGCAAACACCATAAAGCAGTAAAGAACCTCAAGGGTATCTGGATGTGCACACATACACACACAAATCAACAAACTCAACACACAAGCACACAAACTCAGATGGGGGTCAAAAGCTGCTCTTAGTACCGAAGTGTCGGGCTGTTGGTCTGTCTCCTTACCTTGTCCATTAGCTACATGCTGGGTTCTAATCCTAATTGACATGAAAAAAACTCAGATGATGTGTAGTCAAACACACACACAGGAGGCACATGTGGATGTTTAATAAAGATGAGCAGCATCTATGACAAATTCAGTATATCAGACAAACATAGCAATATTCATAAACTCACAATGTGGTCATGTTTGTTTTGAATACTGAAACACACTCCACAAATTGAGTGTGGCACTAAAGTTCAATGACAAACCCAGTATATCAAACAAGAATTGAGATAAATGGACAAAAACACACCCACAGTAGTGAAAGGTCAACGAGTGGACACACATATGGCTCACACACTGTTGGCATGCACACATATGTACTTAATTATGGACACAAACACACACTTACACTCCAAGAGGTCAACTAAGGCCCGCTCTCACATTCATTCTATCTAAAACCCCCTATCCCACCACCCCACCCCCCACACACATTGTTAACTGACTTCATTCACATAAACACAAGTACAAATGATCTGACATTTACTTTCATTTGTTTGCTTGATGGAGCTGCTACTTTATTTACAAATGATCCTAGTTTTATGCATTGTCTTGTGCAATCGTCAAGCCGTTTGTGACTGTGGCTCATTATAACGCACATGCGCACGGAGACACACTGAGTATCTGTAAATCTAATAACATTACCATATTGGACCACATGAGCACAGTGGGGTATCTGTCCAGTTTAGTATCACATCACTGTACAATAGCAATCACACAAAGGAAGCCATACTGAGATCAAATCTCTCTTTCTGTCCATCAGCATGTCAGAGCCTTTTATTATTCACTATTCTGTTTTCGGGTAAACAATATTAGCAATTTTGTCTCCAGCGCTTTATATTTGCAATACTTGTACTTGAGCTCAACTGACTCCATGTAGACTTCATTCAGTGCAACATTCGTGATACACAGGGGGTGTTCCTGAAATCAGCTGGGCTCAAATTAAACCCTAGCCTAACCCCAAATGTAATCAGTCTTTATTTATGTATGCTTACAAGCTGCATTATAATTTTAGCGCTCATCAATTCTGCAATGTTATGTTTTGCCTCTCAAGTCAGGGTAATTTACTGACATCTAATGTATCCAAAACTCAATCTGATGAGAATTAGAACATGCAAATCTGTATTTTTGATGAAAAAGGTATACATTAGCTTTTACAGACTTTGGCCAGTGTATAAGAGTGGGTCAGGCTGGCTCTCCTGTGGTGAGGTTTTGTTCTAGGTAGTGAAACACAATAGTAGCTCATTAGTGAGATAGCTCATAGATCCAGCAGCAACACAATAATCAGCACTTCACAGCTCGTTCACACATGCGCATGCTCACACATACACACTCACACACCTAACTGGCCAGGCCAACCAACAATTCACCTATTTGACACAGTCACAATCAAATGCACATATATATATAGATGCCATTACACATAATAACAGATTTTTACCCATACGCAGTGGAGTCCAAAAGTCTGAGATCATATTTTTGTATTTAAACTGGAAATAAACAGGAAGTTTGGGGATTTTTAAGTACAGTTCAAAAGTTAAGATGTTATTATGTCAAATAAAGAAGACATTTTTACAATTCAGCATCACTTATCACTTATCAAATTAAACCATGTTTCCATTGAAGCACAAAAGATGCTCTTTGGAACATTTTTTGATCATGATGTGATAATATGGATTATCAGGCTTTGCAACGTCAGGTTACCACCCCTGGAGTCGCGAGTTCGAATCCAGGGCATACTGAGTTAATCCAGCCAGGTCTCCTAAGCAACTAAAATTGGCCCGGTTGCTAGGGAGGCTAGAGTCACATGGGGTAACCTCCTTGTGGTCGCTATAATGTGGTTCTCGCTCTCGGTGGGCCACGTGGAGTTGTGCGTGGATGCCGTGGAGAATAGCGTGAAGCATCCTAACGCGCTACGTCTCAGATGCGTAGGCAACTGAGATTCATCCTCCGCCACCCGGATTGAGACACTACGCCACCACAAGGATTTAGAGCGCATTGGGGATTGGGCATTCCAAATTGGGGAGAAAAGGTGGGAGAAAAAATCTGGGTTACAGTGAGGCACTAAAAATGGAAGTGAATGGGGCCAATCCGTAAACATTAAAATACTCACGACGTAATGCTGTAAATCCTAAAACCCTTAAATAACAGTACAAATTATGGTTCAAACAAATTTACAGCGCAAATAATACACAAGTTTTAACAGAAGAATTAATACAAGTGCATTTATACAATTATAAACTTCACATTTCTGCTTTTAAACCCTCCAAAAACTGGCCTTATTCACATACATTGCACGCTCATTGTAACGTCAAGTTTTGCTTTTTTAAAGAAAAGAAGGGACAAGTCGAAATCAATTTTTGTGGATATCAATGCCATAAATGCTTTCGACTGAGCTTAACTTGTACCTTTAACATCAATATTTCTTTAACCACCGTAGGACATTCTCAATAAGAAAACACATAAGAAAAACATATTGGTAGGCTATTTATTCAAAACTTGTGTTAAGGTGGACACCTTCCTATGAGCTCTGTTACCTATTAGCTACATGTGGGGTCAATATGTGCAATGCAAAGTGTGTGTGTGTGTGTGTGTGTGTGTGTGTGTCCACCCAGTTTTAGGTCTTCCACACCCCTCCTTCTATTGTGCTGTCTTTCACCTTTTCTTTCTCTCTCTCTCCTCCCCTTTCTCTTGTCTGTATAAAGAGGGGGTGAAGACACATTGTCCTAACTGGACATTGAGACTTATCCGATCACCATCTATCCATTCTTCTGAGGAGAGAAGAGAGCGTGAATAGAGCGAGCTGGAACTTTGGAAAAGTTGGCGAGATAAAGGCTGAAGACTCACTGTAGTTGCACATCCTCTATAAAACGTAAACGAGAAAGAAATTACTGATACCGATAGACACTTCAGAGGATTTCTATATGGTCCGTTATCTGCAGAACTGGCAGTCGAAGGTACCGGAGACATCTGAGGACACTCGAGTCTGCAGAGAGGACCAAACCTCAGCATCACCATGAGATTCTTCCATCCGCTGTATCTGCTTCTGTTGCTGCTGACAGTACTGCTCATCGTCAGCGCGGACAAACACGGTACACAAACATTCACTTCAACAGGCGTCAGGGATTCAACTAAAAGTCAACCGCATATAAAATGAAGTAGAACATGCATTTGTAGAGCTTCAAAAATATAGTTTGGCATTTGTAGCCTATTATACAATGGATTTCATGTAGCGTACTGAGAGTGTTTTGTTACTTTCGGTAAAAAGTAAAAAAAAAAAAAAATAATAATAATAAAAAAAATGCACAAGGTGACAAACGATAAGATGCATTTGCAGGTTTTGTTTCAATTGATTAGAGTTAAATGTGCACTTCAAAGTTTCCCATTACGGTTTGACTGAGAGAACGCGCTACAAATGACTGAATCGCGATCCATTTAGGCTAATGCTTTTTACCAATTCATTCAAAGGAACCGACTCAAAAGAGTGATACGTTCGGGAATCGGGTAGCTATAGTAAGCTCTGATTCTGAACATACGACGGGGCGAAAAACAAATCTGTTATCTTTTTTCCTTTCCTGGACGAATAATAGACATAAAAGCATGATATTTTAAATAGCCTATGTTAATTTTCACAAAAAGGCATTATGCGAATATCAAGTGGGTGAAGTGCCCTAGTGGTTACTTCAATTGGACCTGCAATTGAGGAGTCCTCATGAGGACTACTAGTAAAAATAAAAAAAAATAGGCAACTGTAAGGCTCTGTGGAATAAACAGTCTGGCAGTGAGGTGAAAATAATGGATCACTGTGATGAACTTTATATAAATTTTATACGTCCAGAGCAATTCATTTTGTTATCATTCACTGGTGGTGTGTAAAACTATGGTGGCACAGCTTACACGCACTGAAAGAGTGAGTTTGAGGATCTCATTTTACACAATGACCTGTGAATACATGTACTTTTTAATCACTTTAATCTTCATTTATTTAGATTTTTTTTACGTGGGTCACTTTACGTGTATAAACTCTCGTCTCCCGCTGCTGTGACGACTATGCTTAATTAATCTAGTGCCCGTGGGGCGATCAAGTACCGGCGTTCATTGTTAGCCATCATGTTGAGCACAATAGGCGTTACGCATTAGCATATGGTTACTGCGGTGAATGAGAAAAAGAAAGGGAGGTGCATGGAGTTCGCATAGATGTATTAGTCAAAGGCAGGTATAAAAAAAGAGCACGGTTCTTATAGGCGCATCTCCTCCCGTGCGCACCGTGCCATTGTCCCAGCGCCTCTGGGAGAGGATCTTATAGCTGCTTATTGAGGGAAGTGAAATGGCCGTTATCAGAAGAACCTCTGATTGTTATATTGCCCTCCAGATTGTTTGTTACCTTCTGGGGAGACCATTCATTTAGATTTTATTTCAGGTAACACCCTAATCAGAGGGGAAGTTCCTGGGTAAAGAGGGGGCAAAAGGGGCACGTTCCCCCAACTTTTTGAAAACATCACATTGTCAGTATTACAATCAATATTGTAAAGAAAATTTCATATTGAATTAACATATACAACCCCTGATGCCAATGATCTAACTGTGTTTCCATAGAGGTGAGGAATAAGATTAATAGTATGCAGATGGAAGACATATTTTAAATTGAGGTTAAGATTCACCCTGAACTGTAAACTCAAAAATTGTCATATCTTGAAGTGTCTGGCTCATAACTCAAATATTTATGTTTTTGAATCCATAGACTTCAGATTTTAAGTGTCAATAACTCAAAAGTTTGAGTACAAAATCGAGGTTATGGGTAACACCCATAATGCTTTGTGCTCAAATTTTTTAATTATGTTTCCTTGGTCAAAGGGAAGTTAAGAATTTATAGAGGTTTTAGCTCTAGTATTATTTATGTTGTTTTGGTGCAAATATTTGTTTTGTGTGATATCACCATTAGGGTGATGAGTATCCCATTTGGTCAAGTTGGACCCTGTTGACTATTTTCTTTGAGTGAGTGAAGTTAAGTGCAAGTATGCATTTATTTGGAGACATAAGATTATATAATGACTGATCTAGAATCAGTTATGATCTAGTGAAGGGGAGTCCGGCTCTAATCAGTGAGCTGGCTCAATAGTAGAGAGAATGATTTGTTTCAGATTTTATTTCTTTCATCACATTCCCAGTGGGTCAGAAGTTTACATACACTTTGTTAGTATTTGGAAGCATTGCCTTTAAAATGTTTAACTTGGGTCAAATGTTTTTGGTAGCCTTCCACAAGCATCTCACAATAAGTTGCTGAAAATTTGGACCATTCCTCCAGACAGAACTGGTGTAAGTGAGTCAGGTTTGTAGGCCTCTTTGCTTGCACATGCTTTTTTAGCTCTGCCCACAAATTTTCTATCGGATTGAGGTCAGGGCTTTGTGATGGCCACTCCAATACCTTGACATTTTGCCACAACTTTGGAGGTATGCTTGGGGTCATTTTCCATTTGGTAGACCCATTTGCGACCAAGCTTTAACGTCCTGTCTGAGATTTTCAATCTTTTTACAATATATCCACATAATTTTCCTTCCTCATGATGCCATCTATTTTGTGAAGTGCACCAGTCCCTCCTGCAGCAAAGCACCCCCACAACATGATGCTGCCATCCCCATGCTTCACGGTTGGTATGGTGTTATTTGGCTTGCAAGCCTCACCTTTTTCCTCCGAACATAACAATGGTCATTATGGCCAAACAGTTATATTTCTGTTTCATTAAACCAGAGGACATTGCTCCAAAAAGTAAGATCTTTGTCCCTATGTGCACTTGCAATGGCATTTTTTTATGGCAGTTTTAGAACAGTGGCTTCTTCCTTGCTGAGCAGCCTTTTCAGTTTATGTAGATATAGGACTTGTTTTACTGTGGCTATAGATACTTGTCAACCTGTTTCCTCCAGCATCTTCACAAGGTCCATTGCTGTTCTTCTGGGATTGATTTGTACCTTTCTCTAGGAGACAGAATGTGCCTCCTTCCTGAGCGGTATGATGGCTGCGTGGTACCATGTTGTCTATACATGCGTACTATTGTTCAGTAGTACAATTTTCTGTAATCTGGAATCAATTTTCTTGGCTTTTTTCTTTTGATTTACCCATGATGACAAGCAAATAGTAACTGGGTTTGAAGGTAGTCCTTAAAATACATCCACAGGTACACCACCTATCAGAAACTAATTGTCTAAAGGCTTGACATAATTTTCTGGAATTTTCCAACCTGTTTAAAGTCACAGTTAACTTAGTGTATGTAAAATTCTAACCCACTGGAATTGTGATTTAGTCAATTAAAAGTGAAACAATCTGACTGTAAACAATTTTTGGAACAATTACTCATGTCATGCACAAAGTAGATGTCCTAAATGACTTGCCAAAACTATAGTTTGCTAATATTAAATCTGTGGAGTGGTTAAAAAATGGGTTTTAATGACTTCAAACTAAATGTATGTAAACTTCTGACTTCAACTGTATATGAACAAGTTAATTGAACTTGAGTTTCTCAGTCAAATGAACAGTCAACTTATTAGAGATATCAGTGTGTCTTCTATTTGAACCAATAACCATTTATTTGCATCCCATTTCAGATTTTCTTAACCTAAGGCGGAAATATCGCAGACACAACTGCCCAAAAAAGCGTTGTCTACCTCTTCACTCCAGAGTTCCATTCCCTTGAGGTGAGCCACACACACTAACTTTAGTTCAGATAGCATATTTACTTTGTTTACACATGTGGAACAAGCAAATAAGTGACATCAAAGTGTTATACATTGTTCAAGAGGGGCATAATTGGGAATTTTGACATTCCGTGCATTTATTTGTCAACAAATATTTGCAAAATACCTTGAATAACTTTTGTGACTCCTTGACAACACACAGCAAGTCTTGCCTAACAAGTGTGTGCACTTCATTTAAGACTGGCGTTTACCGCTCCATTGTGATCTGCATCCTGTTTGTGTTCAGAGAAGGGACAGCCAGATTAACAAACAAAAATTAACAAACCGCCTGTCAGATCTCGACCAGCCATAGTGGAATCAAAAAGAGTATGAGAGGGAAAGACTTTGGGTAAATACCCTGCAATAAATGAGCTTGGATCTTTATAGTAGTGAGACTTTCTCTTGGACTGAGAAGCATAAACACTACATACCCTCCTACACGTACAAGAGAGTGGAAACCTCAGTTACACATCCCTAGCAGAGACACATACACATACAGACAAACGAGAAAAGCCCTACCCCCAAAAATATTATCAATTTTTACTATCTGCCACACACACAGTTAAGCTTGGGTGGGAGTAATGCCAGCACTCAATAACACACGTGGCAGCATAAAGCACTAAATTAACGGAACGAGTAACAACAGGCATGAAATCAAATTATGCGTAAATACCATACAAGTCAAAACAAGGTGTATAAAGTAGTATTGAGGTGTATGGATGTCAATTGGAAAATTTATTCATAAATAAAGCAAATGCTGTTTTTTTTTTTCTTTCTTGTAGGAATTGTGTTAGTCTAAAGTAATTATAAACTGATATGATAGAAATCTATCATTAATGAAGATTTTCGATGGTTCATTCCATGAATTAAATGTAAGATATGTGTAGGCCTATATACCTATATATATATACCTATAGCCTATACTCTACACAGACCTCTATATGATGGGTGAGGGGATTAGGAGTGTGTTTTGGTGGGTGTTAATGTTAAAATATATGTGTGACGTGACACTGTATCTGTGGGGACACACATTAACTGTGACAGCCTACCGGAGCCACCTACTGTTTTCAGACACTCCGGAGAGGTTGTCACCTTTAACCTTTACTCTTTGACCTCCACACAATGAGCCATAGTTAGTCTAAAGTTAACAAAACACACTAACAGGCAGACAGACACACACACAGATTGGAACAATGGCCAATGAAAGCCATACAAAGATCACATCAACAACAATCAATATTCATTCTTTAAGCCTGTGAATTTAAACTGTTTCTGTTTTCTTCTTGCATAGGTTTTACAGTTGACTCTGAGGCACAACTGCAGAGAAACCTTTATACAGATGCAATGGACATCAAGAGCCAAACATTAGGATTACCAAAGATCAGCATTGTACAAGCATTGGATGGAAATGAGAACAACACCGTCAAATCAAAATACTCACCAAAGACTTATAATCACCAATATACATAGAGTTTATGTTGTGATTTTATGAATGTGTTCTATTGAAAAAGCCATGGTGTCATCCACTCCAACCAAAGATGCTGAATATGCATTGATTTGCCATATAGTAGTCACTGTAAATAGTAAAGACTGAATTAAATTTTTTATATGCAAGTTATGCACTTCAAATGTTTTATTATTATCCTACTGAAATAAAAAAGTGTATTGTCTTTTCACTCAGTGTGTCTTATACAATCCATACTGCTGATGTGGAAAGAATACATCTTTCAAATTTACAAGCTGTACAAATAACAGTATTTATTTAGCCAGGATTGGCAATTAGGGATTGTTCTTGTTTTGATTGACAGCTTCCAAAAAAGTGCTCCTGGTAAGAAAGGTCAACACTCTTGACAAAATTCCAGATGGTCAATTTCTCCAGTCACCTTTAAATCACCATTCTTTGAAAAGGGATTCTTTATATATGTGTATGTGTATGTATTTATTTATTTATTTATTAGTCAGAAATGAACAGTTTTGGGAAAGTTACTAAAAATAAGTAATCCACTAAAAATTACTAATTACATCTCTAAAAAATGCAATCAGATTACTTTACTAATTCCTTAATTAGTTAAGTATAAAAAGTAATCACATTGCTTATTACTTTCTAAATTACTTTTACTAGAAAAGTTTTTGGTTTTCTGCTCGAATTCAAAATGTCTATACACTATGTTTGGAAATTGCCCACACACTCACTGTAAACTATATCAGGAACACCTGTGCACCTACTTATGTGATTATCTAATCAGCCAATAGTGTAGCAGCAGTGCAATGCATAAAATCATGCATATACAGGTCAGGAGCTTCTGTTAATGTCCACATCAACCATCAGAATGGGAAAAAATGTAGATCTCAGTGATTTTGGACATGGCAAGATTGTTGGTGCTTGTTGGACTGGTTAGAGTATTTCTGTAACTACTGATCTTGGATTTTCACACACGAGTTTCTAGTTTACTCAGAATGGTGTCAAAAACATCCAGGGAGTGGCAGTTCTGCAGACAGAAACGGCTTGTTGATAAGACCATAGTGTTCCTAATAAAGTGCAGTGAGTGAGCTTTCCTTGTTCCATTACAGCACACAAGATGATCTTTGGAACATTCTCAAATCATTCTGGGATATGCACAAATTTCTGGAGTCCATGCCAACTCAATTGTATACTGCCCTAAACACACATACTGGTGTGATGTTTAATTCTGTGGTGTTTAATTTGTTATTCTGATTGGTGCACATTTTTTCACACAACATCTCACTAATCAGAATGCAGTGTGCAAAAAAGGGACCAGTGAGAGAACAGAACAGCAATCAGGAAGATGAATAAGAAAAGAAAAAAGGCATAAAGAAATAGCTGACACTCATCTATCATTTATGAAATTTGCACAGCCCTAGTTCCCACAACTTTTGTAATTTCCATAAACTTTCCAGTCATTTGTGATTACTGCACAAGAATATTTCAAATCATTTAGACTCATATTGATTCACTAATGAATCATTACGACTGATTTGATAACTGGTTCAAGTAATTCATTGAGAGGAACAGATACAAAAAAATATATTAACACACAAATTGGACATCACTAGGTTTACTACACACCTACGCAAGCAATTTCTGTCCAAATAAATATTATAAGTATTTAGAATATATATATACACATTTTAAAATTCTAAAAGTTTAAAATAAATATATATATATATATATATATATATATATATATATATATATATATATATATTTTTTTTTTTATTTAAATAATTTAAATTCCCTGATATTTCCTGGTTTTCCATGGCCATAGGATCCCTGGAATAAACATATTCAAAAATATTATTATTGATTATTTGGATCATGTTTTATCATTAAAGTGAGCAGATCTCAAAACAATATCTACTAAGAGAACACCTAATTTAAAAAAAAAACAAATATTGAAATTGTATTCCAAAAAGCTTAAATCATTTTATTTCACATTTTTTCTCAAAAAAAAAAAAAAGACAGTAGTACAAAACATTTATGAGTCCGTATATCCCATATCATTTTGAGAATTACTTAACCTAAATATATCACCTAATAGACACTTTCTTTAGGATCAATCTTTACACACAAAAGCAGCACTGATCCACAAATATGAGCTACATAGTTACTTGCTAAAAAAAAAATCAAATGAAAAATAAACTGCACAATATCTCTCTCTCTCTCTCTCTCCCTCTCCCACACACACACACACACACACACACACACACACACACACACACGTAAGATAATGAAGTTTTTTAATTTATCAGATTGTGCAACCCAAAAACGAACATCTTCAATGAACATTTCTACAGAAGTTTTTGACTTCCTAATTGCAGCCATTGTCTAGTTAGACTTGCTATCATAGAAACATGAGTGTTGTTAGAGGTTACCAGGGTTCACTTCCCACCAAAAGCCCTCTGATCAGTCAGCCGCGGCTGCCGATTTCCGTCAAGACAGAAACATGCACACTCGCACACACGCATCACTTCTGAGCCCATCGTGTCCACTAACAGTCCTGAGTCACTCTCTCTCTCTCTCTCTCTCTCTCTCTCTCGCTCTCTCTCTCTCTGTGTGTGTGGATGTCAGTCTCTGGTCTGCTGGCCGGTCAGGTTGAGGATTCTCTTGCTCAGATGACTGTTGTGCTGTTTGAGATAATCAATCAGGTCTGCCTGCTTTTCGACCAGTTCCTCCAGACTGGAGCCGTCCCTGTGAAATATAAACAACAAAACACATGTGCACCTATTTCAACTGTCCAAAGCACATGGGCTTGAAATGTGAATGTGTCTGTGTGCTTATAAAAACACTAGTCAGCAAGACACTCCATTTTACCCCCCAAATTTTTTTTAAAATTGTTATAATTTACAAATACAATTTGCGTGCGCATGTTTGTTGGGGCTGTAAATTCTATAATGTGGCTTAAATGTACTAAAACAATGACCAGGGAGAAACAAAATTTCAACATAATACAAGGAGAAACTACAATTTCTGCCAGATTTACAACATTATGAGTATGCTTATAACGAATAGTGAATAAGACCCCATTTATTTGTTAAGAGTTTTCTTTCCTATTAAAATCCACTATAAGAAAACAGCAAAAGCTACAACCTTGCAATTAAGACTTTCTCTCAAACCTTGCTGATCATAAACAATGTCTGTAGTCAAAACCATAATTACAATCAAAATATGCAAAAAATGTATGCTTTTATGTTGTTAATCCTATTGTGTCCCATTATAAGGAAAATGCTTTCAAGATCACCTTGAAATACCTCATATAATTTGCACATCATGGGTCACACAAATACTATCTACATCTAAAGGGATGAGCTCAGAATCCAAACAAAAAGTTCACTACCTTATAACAGACTTCAATAGACAAATTCTAGTAAAGCGCTTCACATAAAAATATTGTCTTTCTCTTTGGATTACAGCATCCTTCTTTTAACAGTAGTTAGTGTTTAGTAGTTAAAAGTATGAGAGAAATTTAGCTCTCTCTGGCGGTTGTAGTTCTGTGTGGGTGTGTTACCTGAAGCCTGTCTCGGTATGCACTTTGGTGGAGCAGCCATGAGATCGCTCCTCTTCAATCACATCAGGATGTGGCTTCTTGCGATTAAACTTTACCACATGCACTGTAACATAGGGAATAGAGATACTGAACAAAAAGAACAAGTGTGGAGTTGTTTCAATCATTGCCTTTTTCCAACATTGCAATAAGACTGAACAATTGGGACCAAAGATATGAGACCACATAGAAAATCTGATATTTTTTCCTCTTTAATAATGAAAACATACAAAGTCTTAGGATACTGAAAAATGTTAAACAAAGAAAAGTTATGGTGTAAAATGAAACCATATTCGACACTATTTCTAGGTCACTGATCAAATGTCAGTCTTCCTTGTTCCATTTAAGCACACAAGATGCTCTTTGGAACACTCTCAAATCATGCTGGGATATGCACAAATGAGTCCATTATGGCTTAATTGTATGTAAGAGGGACATGCACTCACTGCGCTCTTTATTAAGAACCGTTTCCTGGGATTTTCACACACAACAGTCTCTAGAGTTTACTTAGAATGGTGCCAAAAACATCGCAAGCGGCAGTTCTGCGGATGGAAATGCCTTGTTGATGAGAGGTCAACGGAGAATGTCCAGACTTGTTGGAGCTGACAGAAAGGCTACGGTAAATCAGAAAACCACTCTGAACAATTATAGTGAGCAGAATAGCATCTCAGAATGCACAACACATCTAACCTTGAGGCAGATGGGCTACAACAGCAGAGGACCATGTTGGGCACTTTATTAGGACCGTAATAAAGTGTTCAGTGAGGGTAATAAATAACTAATATATTCTGAAATTCATGTATTTTTCACTACCCCATGATTTTTACATGTATTTATCTACCCATCTTTTCCTTCATCCCCTCTCTTTCTTATTCAATTAAAATCCTCATTTAATGTGGCAAGCAGGGAAAACATTTACCATTTAAAATGAGCAGAAATGAACCAGACAGAAATGTTGATAGCTGTGGAGTGGGTCTGATAGCGCAAGACATCCTATAACGTGAGCTAGGTGTGCGAAGACACAGTTCAGCGTGTCTGTGTTAGCAGGAGTCATGATCAGTGTGCAGATATTCTTCAGTATATCTATAGGTGTTACAGATGTTAGGTGTAGGTGTTTAAACAGACACGTGGCCAGCATGTGTCATTGTGTGTTTTGAGGTTGTGAGAATGTTGGGCAACTGTGTGGCTTCACACATCACTTTTCTCCTCTCAATTTCAATTTTAAAGTACTTTATTGGCATGAGTGTGTTTACATACAATATTGCCAAAGCATTAATACACAAAACAGATAATGACAAGACAAATAATAATAATAAAATGGTAACAAATAACAATATAGATAGAATTAAAATAAGGTGCCAGGTAATGAATCAAACCTCTCTCTCACCCTTAATGTGTCTATCAATCAGCAAGCTTTCACCCTTTCCAGTGCGACCAATCAGCAAGTTAAAGTTTACACAGCCGGGAATACTTTGCCAATACACTGTCAGCGCATGGCTAAGTTTTACACACTTACAGGAAAAGTGTGTCATTTCTAGCATCACCAAATGGAATTGCAAAAATAATGTCCGTTTTTTTCAAACAGGTTTCATAGATAGTTTGCGTTAATGTCTGCAATGGCGCCCATCGGAGCAAGGCTCAGAATGACAAGTGTACTTGGGGGTGCATAATGAACAAATTTGACACATTTCAGTTTTAGAATGCAACAAAATATGAAATTGAGCTTGCGTAGCAAAAGAATGTGTGTTAACATTATTTGTGTAGAGTATGTTTTGGATTTAAAAAGTAATAACTATGACAAAGGAATGTTCAGAGTTTATTACAAGTTAAACTTAATCAACAGTATTTTTGGCATAATGTTGATAACCATAAAAATTCATTAGGACCAGGGGCATCATTTTGTTTTTAAAAAAGTGGTGGGGAGAGGAGGGGGGTGAAAAATTAATTTTTAATTTAATAAACGAAGATTGCATCTCTACATCAGAGGATGTATATTATTAGCATGCACACATCAGTTTACATTTTGACAACCTCATTGCCCTCCCCCAGGGAAACTGAATCTGATCCCCCATCAGCCTCTGGCTCTGCCTCTAGCATAGAGGGCGTGTTGGGATTTAGGAGTTCTTCAAAGTGTTCCTTCCACTGCCCAATAACCTCCTCGATTGAGGTCAACAGCATCCCATCTTTGCTGTATACAGCTTGGATGGTTCCCCATTTCCCCCTCCGAAGGTGACGGATGATTTTCCAGAAGAACTTTGATGAGGACCGAAAGTCCTTCTCCATGGTTTCTCCGAACTTTTCCCACACCCACTGCTTTGCCTCCCTCACGGCAGAGGCTGCAGCCCTTCAGGCCTGTCGGTAACTTGCAACTGCCTCCGGAGACCTCCGGGACAACACATCCCGGAAGGCCTCTTTCTACAGTCGGACAGATTCCCTGACCACCAGTGTCCTCCACGGTGTTCGAGGGTTACCGCACCTTGTGGCACCTAAAACCTTGAGGCCGCAGCTCTCCACCGCGGCTTCGGCAATGGAAGCTTTGAACATTGCCCACTCCGGTTCAATGTGTCCAACCTCCGCAGGGATGCCTGAAAAGCTCCGGAGGTGTGAGTTGAAGATCCCTGTCATTTCCTACGCACGTGTTGAAGCCACCCAGCATTACTATGGAGTCCCCTACTGGGGCCCTATTCAGGACTCCATTCAGGGTCTCCAAGAAGGCTGAATACTCTGAACTGCTGTTCAGTCAACAGTCAGAGTCCCCCCCCCCCACAACCCATAGGCGTAGGGAGGCGACCCTCTTGTCCACCAGGGTAAACTCCAACGTAGCAGCGCTCAGCCGGGGACTCATGAGTATCCCCACACCCGCCCGTCACCTCACACCCTGGGAAACTCCAGAGAAGAATAAGAGTCCATTCCCTATCCAGGAGTACGGATCCAGAGCCAAAACTGTGAGCCCCACCAGATCCAACTGGTAGCGCTCCACCTCCCTCACCAGTTCCGGCTCCTTCCCCCCCAGCGAGGTGACGTTCCACATCCCTAGAGCTAGCCTTTGCTGCCCAGGTCTGGTCCGTCGAGACCCACGGCCTTCACTGCCACCCATATGGCAACGCACCTGACTCCTGCGGTTTCTCCAATGGGTGGTGGGCCCAAAGGATGTAGAGGGGGGTGTCATGTTGCTTTTTCGGGCTGTGCCCGGCCAGGCTCCGTGACAAGCCTGGCCACCAGGCGCTCGCCGACGAGCCCTCCGTCTTGGCCTGGCTCCAGGCTTCCTCCGGGCAGGGCAACTCCTCCTCTTGCCATTTTTTCCATGAGTCTTTGTGAATCATTCTTAGTCTGGCCCCTCACCTGAGACCACTTTGCCTTGGGAGGCCCTACCAGGAGCACCTGGCTCCAGATAACTTAGCCCTCAGGTTCATAAGGGCACACAAACCTCTCCACCACAATAAGGTGCTGGTTCCTGGAGAGTATGTATTTCCTAATTTGAGTACATTTCACAGCTAAATAAAACAGGTACATTTTACCAGTACATTACATTAAAGTACATTAATGAGCTTGCATAGTTTCCCTGTTTGCAAGTTGATTTACAAAATGTTATAATAATTTCTGGTTTTGTTAAGTCTGAAGTTAATTTTCTACTTAAAAATACCTGTTCATGATCAATTGAAAAATCAAATTAAAAATTATGTTTTGATTGTTCCAATCATCGTGTTTTATGCACTAGTGTTCAGGTCTGCATGCGCAGCTCTGGATCTTGTTTCTAATGCCATTAATGCAAAGTGATTTTGTCTAATTGACTACAAAGCATGCATTAAGCTTCCATGTGGAAGGCTTCCCTGTGTCATGTGGTACATGATTAAGAATGTTAAAAGAAAGCATTGAAATGCCAGTACACTTTAAAAAGGATGGCTTAATTCAGTACTACATTGCTTGAGTAAAATGTACATACAAATGGTGAGTAAAATGTACTTAAAACAGAGTATTGCAAAGTAAACTCTACTTGAGAAATTCAAATTAAAAGCCACCAAGAATTGTGTGTAGCCTTTACTTGAAAATATGGTCTCTCCATGGAAATTGTTTCCAAGGTTTTTTATTTTAAGTAAAGTTTTTTTCAGAGTATATAAAAAGGTCCAAAAAGAAATCAATATTAATTCAACTATAGGTCTTTAAACAGAACGTGAGAAGTAGTATAGGCTGTGCTGTCAGGTGTGATAAAAGCATAAGGGTTTCTTTTAAACATCTTAAAATGCTCAAGAAAACTTAGTTTAAACAAACAAAAAAAACAATCATGCTCTCTCAAGGTGCCTGAATACATTCTAATTACAACTTAAAAGCAGAAAACAGCAACACACATTCAAAATTCCCAGTGTTGTTACTGACCCACACCTGCTCAGCTATCACAAACACACCAATCAGATAAAACTGCTCTTTCTTCTATCACCTGCAGGAAATGGGGGCCAACAGGCTATTAAGTTGAGCAGAAAGGAGGTCAGGTATTCTCTCTTTGAGATAATGCACAGCTTCTCTTAGTCTGAAGTGCCATCTATACTACCAGTTTAATAGTGCAAATTAAGCTTAAGACAAAATACTGTGTGTGCAAGTTTTGGTATGAAATGTTTGAAGGTTATTAAGGGTTATTTGTTAATTCTATCACCACACATCAAGAATAGTTTTTAAAGAATGTTTTTAAAGAGAGAGTGAGTGTTTCTAATATAAGTGTCACATTCCTCATATCTTTGTTAAACAGTAGTGCTTCCCTCCACAAAAGACACTGTAAAAATAAACACCATTATTATAACCCAAACCTAACTTACAGTACCATTTGTTAAGTTAAGAGCCTTGGCTAGGTTTATACGGACAATAAAGCAGGTTAAATAAATAGTTTGTTGACTATGTACAATATCAATCTCATATAGCTGGCTGTTTACCTCGAGAAGTTAGTAATGAACAATTTAGATTTTATTGTGTTTAAATGCAGAAATAAAATTATAAAAAGAGTGGTGGTGCCATAGTGGGTTAAAGCACATAACTGGTAATCAGAATGTTGCTGGTTCGATCCCCACAGCCACCACCATTGTGTCCTTGAGCAAGGCACTTAACTCCAGGTTGCTCCGCGGGAATTGTCCCTGTAATAAGTGCACTGTAAGTCCCTTTGGATAAAAGCATCTGCCAAATGCATAAACGTAAATAAAATTGTTTATTCGTATTGGTAAATTTTTTACATAAAGCTGCACTGAAATTCATTATACTCAGTTTTTTCCATTTAAATTTCACTCCACTCTTACGTACCATTACAGCATCTGTGCAATTCCATTCCAACTCAACACCTAATTCCATTCTCTCTGTCTTTTTCCTTCAGAGATCATTCTGTGGAAGCACATTTCAACAGGACCGGGGCTGTGTGCATCTTCATGCATCACGGTAAAACAATGCAGGTCCCAATCCACCCCCCTTCGCCACGTTTGAAGGGCCCTAAACTTCCTTTGAAGTGCAGAGGTGGCATACGGCCCATACAGAACACTGCATTCATGTTCAAATTAAGAGATAGAAGCAGAAATACATCACAGAGGACACTTCAAAAACCCTGGAGCATGACTCTGACCTAACAGCACCTTCCTTAAGGAAGAGGGCCAGAGAGATGGATAAATGGATTGGGGGAGATAAATGGCAGATAAATGGATAGAGATAACTCGTTTGCACAATAAATGTGGATTTGGAGGTGTGCGATGAAATAAAAAGGGTTTATCGAGGAAATCTGGGTTTATATGTTTGGTAATCACCCTGACACTCATAAAACAGTAAAGAGTTACCTATGCATTTCCTAAATACTTATCCATCTAATGATAACTAGGCTATGTACTGTAGACTTTAAGAGAAACTCCAAAAATAATCTAAAATGTTCCCCTCACCCCATGCATACTTCACAGAGAGTGATATCTGCTGATAGGGCTCATTGAGAATGAAGTGACCAAATGAGGGTGTGTCTCTATGGATAACACATTGTCAAGCTTCACTTCACTAATCATCTGTGGAATCCAGGCACTGATACGAGAATGTGTGTTAGTGTGTGTCAACAGTAAAGACAATGCCATGGTATATTTGGGTGGGGTGGCCTCAGGATGCCTTTGGCAAAGATGAGCCCTAGGTCTATAACAAGCCTCTTCCCCACATTCTTCCTCTCTCTTTGACATTCGCTCAAACATTTTCTCTCTTCTTCATCTATGGCCACGGGAGGGCATTTTATCATTGAGAGCACAAATAAAGTGGAAAATAAAGCACAGAGTGCAAGCGAGATAGAGAGACCGAAAGGGACAACAGCTGCCTGATGTCCATGTGTCTCATAGTACTCATTGGTCTCTTTGTTCTTACAGAATGAAATTATTTCAGCTCAAATCAATATTTCATGTCCATTTATTTGGCAAGTTGCCATGTAATAAATGGGATAATGTAAAGTTAGCAGGTCATTATTGCAAAATAATCTCTTTTAGGGTGATACAAGATGTCGCCACTTTGCACCTGGTTCCTGATCACACTGTCTGGGTTTATTTAGCGATAATTACTCTCTGACTGTATATTAATACTTACTCCATCTAGTGAAGTGTACACTCACTTAGCACATTATTAGGAACACCTGTACATCTTATTCATACAATTATCTAATTGGACAATCGTGTGGCAGCAGTGCAATTCTGTCTTCTCTGTCGAGCTGACACAAAGGCTACGGTAAGTCAGATAACCCCTCTGTACATTGTAGTCAGCAGAATAAGCATCTCAGAATGCACAACGTGTCGAACCTTGAGGTGGACTACGTCGGGCACTTTATTAGGACCATAGTGTTCCTAATAAAGTGCTCAGTGAGTGTATTTTTTTTATGCGTATGAAAGTGCAGAGAGAAAGATACGATGTTGAGTGCATGTTTATGTATTATGCTTCTTTAAGATTCTTGTGTGTACATGACCATAAGTGCACATTTCTGTGTGTGTCTGTGTTCTGTACCTGTGTATCTAAGAAGGCATATAACTGTCAATAGTAGCTCCAGACAGATGATGGACACCAGGAGATATACAGACAGATTCTTCACCCTTGCATCCAGCAAAGAGGATGGAGCAATTACAATCAGGACTGCTGCATTCCCTGTGTGTGAGAAAAATAGACAGATTCTGCTAATGTGATAGCTTGGTAGACCGATATATCAGCCAGGTCGATTAATCAGATTATTTTTTTTAATTAAAATTGGCCAATAACAGTGTGATTGGCCTATTAACAACTTTAAATGTTAAAGTATTAATAAATGCGTCAGTTCCGATGGATAATAAACAGTTAATTTTTAGTCATTTTTGGTAAATATTGTGTAAAATAAATGTGATTTTTATTAGGCATGCACTGATATGAAAATATTTGGCTGATGCGGATACCAATTTCAACAAAAAACTGTAGACAGATACCGATATTTTGCAACTTACCTTATTTAGTAATCAGATCACCGTTTTAAGTAGGAATGTTTAAAAATGCTTTTTTTTACTGTTTATCGTACAATAAATAATTTCCATTGAACATCGGATCTGTTGAACATTTGAAAGGCCAAAATTTTAAAGGAGCTACAGTGAAAGATAAATACAAGATAATTAAAAAAAAGATAAATAAATAAATATGATAACATGATTGATATGAAAAGATAATTTTGTACTTCAAACGTTTTTGCACTTCAGTTTTTGCATTTTAAAACACACTCTTTTAAGGTTTAGTCATTGCACAAAACCATATTGCAATATCAATCTTAATTCAATCAATCATGCAGCATTAATGGCTATACATCAGAAGTCAATGTCTGCTGGTTTTTAAAGGGTTTTGAATGGTTTCCCCTCATCATGCAGCTTACAGGTACAGTAAGTGCAGCTGTCACAACTGTCACACCCCCCTTTATGCTGATTTTTCCACATTAACGTGAGAAGATTAAAAAATTAAATATTACTTGTTCTTAGGAGTGCCAAACTTTCTACATATTGTGGCTATTATTATGTGGAAAGTTATCTGGAATGTGCATTTGAACTTACAGAGTTTTTACAAAGTGTGTTACTAATTAATTGTAAATAAACCATTGGTGTATATACATTTATATCGGCAGCTGATACATTTGTGCATCCATATTTTTTATTTCAGCATTTTTGTTTCTGAAGTGGCATCTCATTTACCATCATCGCATTGTATTATGTATATATCAATATTATATTGTCCATCAACTTTCCTGCTCTCTAGATTATTAATATAAATCATTGAAAAACCTATACCAGTTGACCATTAGCTAGAGGTGCAAATATTTTTCGATGATTATTTGATTTGATTACGATTCTTTACTAAATTATCAAATGAATCATGAAATTAGAAATTTGGTCAAATTCAGTTCAATTCAACGTGATTATTTTGGTAAAATTCTTTTTTTTTCTTCTTAAAAACATGCTGAAGATATAAAATAAACTGTAGCGGAATATTTAGAAACAATAACACTAGGTTTTACATTCACATGCTTGTAAATTGTATTAAAAATAAATGAAAGAGTAATACATTGGGTGTCAATTACTAAATTGTGCATTCAATGCATAGCTCTGTGCTTATGTGCTGCTATCTAGTGGTCATTTTTCAAATATTTCACTGGTAATAGTGAGAGTCTATACTTCAATTAGCATGATTGAAGTTATTCAGCTATTGAAACTGTTCGTCTATTTGGCTAGAAAAAAAGAGGGGGACTATGGTTTGAAACATGTTTTCACCTGCAGAGTGAATGAGCAGGGGAAGGTTCTTTATTCCTCTCGTCATCCTGTAGAAGTTCAGGTAACCTCTCCGTCTCACAGCACTATGGTGATGCTGGACAACTCTATCATATATAAAGACCAGCACCCACAGTCCAACTTTCCCCAGCAACACGACAGTCTTAGGGTCAATCCCCTGCAATGCAGCAGTGCACTCAGCAGAGTGCTCATTAGATACCCAGCAGAATACTGTGATTACAATAGACAACACCACATACACCATCTGTGGTCAAGAAAGAGAAGAGGAAAAAAAAAAAAAGCACATAGTGAAAGTGTGTGTGCAATCTAGTTTTTAAGTGTCTAGTTTTTATGTATTGGCAGCACCCTATTATTTCTGTAGTTAACAGCTGAACACGATCTTCACACAGAGCTCATTTATTCAGCATGGGGCTTGGGTGAGCTTACAAAATACTTAACAGACAGCTGTGTAATTGAAATGTGAGGCTTGTCTATCAAAATAAAGGGGTGTACAATCTGTGCAAAATGAACTGCTTGTATATTTGACTTAAAACCTCCAAAAACAGGACTAGGTCATAGTATGCAGAATTCGTAGTGAAGCTTGTTTAAGGAATAGTTTACCTCTAAATTATCATTCTGCCACTATTTACTCATTGGGTTGTAAACTTGTACGCTGTTAATTTTTTTTTAATACTTTTTAAATAATTTTAACTCTGCTCTTTTTTTTTCTTCTTTTTTTTAGTGTGGAAGATTTTCAATGAATAAACAAAATCTCAGTTTGTGCCTCACAGAAACTAGTGCATTGGTCACAACGTCTATTTTTATGTTTTTTTTTTTTTCCTTTTTGGAAATTATCAACTGTGACTGTATAGTAAAATAACTATGCAAATTCTCTTAAACATATCAGAATTGGCTTTTTGACTTGTGTCAGGCAACTTTTAGAAAGTGTATGTTATCAGAGATCTGTTTCTATACTCACATGTAAAAATGACAGTATGCCCACTGCCCACTGTGTGGGCAGTCTCTCAAACTCTCTCTTGATCGCTGACTCCAGAGCATCTTGGGATAGGTATGGCCCATCAATGAGAGGGTCATCATCAGTGCTTTGAATAAAATCTATGTTTGTGTTCTATGCACACAGGATAAACACAGTTTAGGTTATGTCTTGTAACAGTCATAGCATGCATACAATGTAACCTGAGAGCTACATTAAAGGCGTTAAATTTACGATTATAGGGCCCTATCATGTCTATCTATTCCACAAAAATTCTGAAAAAGCCTTATATTACCTGCTAAACGACCTAGAGAATAGCACAATTACCAGAAACATTTAATGACATACAGGGTCAAAATAGTGGCTTTGATACATAGAGGTTTAACTCGGACTCCAAATCTACTTCATATTCTGCCACTACACAAACATAAACACATAAATAAGCTTAAACAAACACTTGTATTCCTTGAATGCACAAAAGCAATGTGATACTTAAATGTCAGAGTTTAACTTTAACGTAACAAAACACAAGCCTTTCATATCACGGACACTTGTTTAAACACGAGTAGCTTGTTTACATCAGCTTTTTTTGACCCTTATTTACATATAGGAAAAAACATCGAGGTCATCAAGGTGTTTATACGCACGCCATGTGCCGGTTTGCGTTCAGACTCCATCACAGTGCCTGGTCATCACAAACAAAGCCAAACATTCCAGATTTAAACAAAAAGCGCCAACAAACATTTCTACATTTGATTTCCGGGTGACAAAATTACCAATCCTACCGTGATGAACAGTTCACTCATGAATATTAACTACGTTGCGTGACGTTCGCGAGTGATTGGCTGAAAGTCAGGCGTTTCTTTAGCGGGACCTGTTTACTGTCGGCCATCTTTGGAACGCTCTAGGGCAAGCTAATGTTCTATGTAAACAAGCGGCGTTCAGGAGCAGTTGCTGTCTACTTGAATGAGGAAAAAAGACAGAAAATCTCCAAAACTTGGTTAAGATTACGATAAAACATAGATCAAATCAGCATTAAAATCTGGTAATTTTCCCGACTTGTATAGCTAATACGCATGCGCATTCTGTCTGTATGCACAAGGTGATTGGCTCTTTTACTTAACATCCGTTGACCGTTCCCATTTCTCCCATTCACTTTAATAGAAGTTTCAAATTCTAATCCCACCACCTTGTGTCTCCCATCACTTTTATTTGGAGGTTACGATTTCAAAGAAACAAAATTTTCAAACAAATCTATAAGAAATAAATTTGATAACATTTTATTCCCTTTGGTAGATTATAGAAACTTGATATCACATTTTTTCTCAAAAGAAACAGTTTACAGGTTACTAACAAATTATTTAAAATTCCCATTAACCCCCAAAGCTAAGAAAATCCATTTCAAAATTTAAACGATGTTTATCCTTCCAGTGAATTTGTATGACAAAGATTTGGAATTGAAACTAGTAATTGTGTATTTTGTGATGAGATTGAAACTACTGATCATTTATTTTTCCATTGTATGTACAGGTGCTGGTCATATAATTAGAATATCATCAAAAAGTTGATTTATTTCAGTAATTCTATTCAAAAAGTGAAACTTGTAGAATGTATACATTCATTCCACACAGACTGATATATTTCAAGTGTTCATTCCTTTTCATTTTGATGATTATAACTGACAACTAATGAAAACCCCAAAATCAGTATCTCAGAAAATTAGAATATTGTGAAAAGGTTCAATATTGAAGACACCTGGTGCCACACTCTAATCAGCTAATTAACTCAAAACACCTGCAAAGGCCTTTAAATGGTCTCTCAGTCTAGTTCTGTAGGCTACACAATCATGGGGAAGACACTTGACAGCTATCCAAAAGATGACCATTGACATCTTGCACAAGGAGGGCAAGACACAAAAGGTCATTGCTAAAGAGGCTGGCAGTTCACAGAGTTCTGTGTCCATGCACATTAATAGAGAGGCGAAGGGAAGAAAAAGATGTGGTAGAAAAAAAGTGTACAAGCAATAGGGATAACCGCACCCTGGAGAGGATTGTGAAACAAATCCCATTCAAAAATGTGGGGGGAGATTCACAAAGAGTGGACTGCAGCTGGAGTCAGTGCTTCAAGAACCACCACGCACAGACGTATGCAAGACATGGGTTTCAGCTGTCGCATTCCTTGTGTCAAGCCACTCTTGAACAAGACACAACGTCAGAAGCGTCTCGCCTGGGCTAAAGACAAAAAGGACTGGACTGCTGCTGGGTGGTCCAAAGTTATCTTCTCTGATGAAAGTAAATTTTGCAATTCCTTTGGAAATCAAGGTCCCAGAGTCTGGAGGAAGAGAGGAGAGGCACAGAATCCACATTGCTTGAAGTCCAGTGTAAAGTTTCCACAGTCAGTGATGGTTTGGGGTGCCATGTCATCTGCTGGTGTTGGTCCACTGCGTTTTCTGAGGTCCAAGGTCAACGCAGCTGTCTACCAGGAAGTTTTAGAGCACTTCATGCTTCCTGCTGCTGACCAATTTTATGGAGATGCAGATTTCATTTTTCAACAGGACTTGGCACCTGCGCACAGTGCCAAAGCTACCAGTACCTGGTTTAAGGACCATGGTATCCCTGTTCTTAATTGGCCAGCAAACTCGCCTGACCTTAACCCTATAGAAAATCTATGGGGTATTGTGAAGAGGGAAGATGTGATACGCCAGACCCAACAATGCAGAAGAGCTGAAGGCCACTATCAGAGCAACCTGGGCTCTCATAACACCTGAGCAGTGCCACAGACTGATTGACTCCATGCCACGCCGCATTGCTGCAGTAATTCAGGCAAAAGGAGCCCCAACTAAGTATTGAGTGCTGTACATGCTCATACTTTTCATGTTCATACTTTTCAGTTGGCCAACATTTCTAAAAAATCCTTTTTTTGTATTGGTCTTGAGTAATATTCTAATTTTCGGAGATACTGAATTTGGGATTTTCATTAGTTGTCGGTTTTAATCATCACAATTAAATGAAATAAACATTTGAAATATATCAGTCTGTGTGTAATGAATGGATATAATATCCAAGTTTCACTTTTTGAATGGAATTACTGAAATAAATCAACTTTTTGATGATATTCTAATTATATGACCAGCACCTGTATGTAGGGACTTTATGGCTTGATATTCATGAGTGGTTCCTCTTCTTGCAGTTTTCTCTCATAAGGACATTGTCTTTAGACTTGTTATGAACAGCAACAAAGATGATTTTTCTGGTTAATGACATCCTTTTTTTTTTTTTCTTTCTTTCTTACACAAAGGCCCAAATGATGAAAAGTAAAAATGCACAAAAACCTTTTGAAATAATAGAAGAATATGATTAACAAAAAAACAAACCCTAGCTTTTTTTTTCCTGCAATGCACTTTTGTACCTGATTTGTGCTATATTGCAATGATATATGATTATTGCCATGTTGTTTGTACATGATATAGTTCAATTAAAAACAAATTTAAAAAAAAAACTTTAATAGAAGTGGCCCGGCACTGTTAAACACTCCCTGGTGGGAGTAAAATTCTGGCGGGGCCCAAATGAATAGCTGAAGAATATTAATTACGTTACAAGATGTTTGGCCAGTAGCAGACTTAGGTTCAAATTAACGTCAGGGGCCGTTCACACCGAGCATGTTATTGAGTCCAACGGCCCTGATTTTCAATCATTTTTCTATGTAAACATGCGCTAGATGAAGGTCTAAAATTGTGCCGCGGCTCGCAGCACTATTTTGACGCCGTATTACGCTAAAAATAAAGTAATCTTTAAAAAAAAAAAAAAAAAAATGCGTCTCGAGAGTGGAGACACCAGCGTTCGTTCTTTTCGTTGCGTCTAGCAATTTTAAGCACAAGGATACGGGCCCTCACTGTGGTAAAGTCTTGTCTAATGCATACTGGTCGCCTTCGTTATTGTAGAATTAAATGAATATCTTAAGGGAAACGATCAGAATACAAGAATATCATAGTAAAAACAGAATAAAAGTCATTCGTGAGATTCTTTTGCCGTTGGGTGTCGCTGTATGAAGATTTACGCTTGTGAATACCAGTCGAGGAAGTCTAATGATGGCGGCGACCTGCGCGTGGCAGCCATGTGAAGAAACAGAACAGGATGAGTTTCTTGGTAACTTTTTATTATCTTTTAATATCTATTTTGGTTTCATTCTGATTTACTAATCTGACACCACGTGGATAAACCTGTAAACAATGGTTAATGTATACGTAGTCAAATAATCTGTGGATTACAAATAGTACATGTGGCAGCATTGATGTCGTTTGTTGATTGTTTTGAAAACATTTCAATAATTTAAATTCGCATTCCTGTCTTTGTAGTTCAATTCTCTAATGGACACGTGAAAAATGCAGAGCAGCTGGACTTTAAACTCTTCAAACACACAGATGAAGTCAACCCTAGAAAGAAAAACAGACGGATTGTGGTAAGAGTACGTTTTCAATTGAAATATTTTTATTTTTACCGTTATAATTGAGGTAAATTGGGTGTCCATATGAGGTTTATTAAGAAATATACACTTTCTCCCATGTCAGGTCGCAGAATCAGATCGGCTTTCTTATGTTGGGAGCAACTTTGGGTCTGGATCATTACAATGTAATAACTTGTGCAGGTGAGAGCCACATAACCTTTTGTTTGAATAACTGAACAATCATTGGGGCTCTTACTGATGGGTTTGTATTTGTTGTCAACAGGTATTTTGTGGGAGTCCTTGACAAGAGGACTATGCAAATGAAGGTTCATAATGCTCAGCTGTTAAATATGCAGCCTGTTATTCCAGGTAAATAACATCTGTAACATTATATGGCATAAGGTATTTTATTATGTAGAGTCTTCTGTTATAATTGAATGATCAATGATACTGTTATAGTAAACAACTGAGACCAAATCCATGATGCATTGTGGCTTATTTTTACCACAGACTATTTACCACTGAATGTCATTTCATTGTTGAGTTGTGTTTGTGTCTGCAGGTGAATCAGTAGCAACAGATGAAAACACAATAAAGGCTGATACCTATAGAGATAAGGTGAGTGAATATTCCACTTAGAGGTAAGCCAAACGTACAAAGCAAGTTAAATTATTTACTCATATAATGACAAACTCGAAAAACTTTTTTTCTTCTTTGGAATACAAAAGGAGAAATTGATACAAGCACAATAACGGTAGTGCATATACCGATCAGCCACAACATTAAAACCACCTGCCTAATATTGTGTTGGTCCCCCTCGTGCTGTCAAAACAGCGCCAACCTGCATCTCAGAATAGCATTCTGAGATGATATTCTTCTCACCACAGTTATACAGAACGGTTATCTGAGTTACTGTAGACTTTGTCAGTTCAAACCAGTGTGGCCATTCTCTGTTGACCTCCCTCATCAACAACGATTTTCCGTCCACAGAACTGCCGCTCACTGGATGTTTTTTGTTTTTGGCACCATTCTGAGTAAATTCTAGAAACTGTTGTGTGTGAAAATCCCAGGAGATCAGCAGTTACAGAAACACTCAAACCAGCCCATCTGGCACCAACAATCATCCATGCGATTATCTAATCAGCCAATCATGTGGCTGCAGTCCATAAAATCATACGGGATATGGGTCAGGAGCATCAGTTAATGTTCACATCAACCATCATAATGGGGAAAATTTTTGATCTCTGTGATTTGGACTGTGGCATGATTGTTGGTGCCTGATGGGCTGGTTTGAGTGTTTCTGTAACTGTTTATCTCCTGGGATTTTCATGCACAACAGTCTCTAGAATTTACCATGAACGGTACAAAAAAAATCCATTGAGGGGCAGTTCTGTGGACGGAAATGCCTTGTTGATGAGAGTGGTCAGAGAATAGCCAGACTGTTTTGAACTGACAAAGTCTACGGTCACTCAGATAACCACTCCATGCAATTGTGGTGAGAAGAATATCGTCTCAGAATGGCAGGAGGGGAACCTACACAATAGTAGGCTGTTGGTTTTAACATTGTTGCTGATAAGTGTATGACTTGTGTGCTGTATTCCAAGTCTTCTGAAGATATGATAGCTTTGTTTAAGGAACAGAATGGCATTTTAAGTTGTTGTTTACTCTCAAATGTTCAAACTGGTACAGCACATTTAAAGCTAAATTTTTTTTTTTTTTATTTGAACGTGAGAGAATGAGATTCGTAAGCTCTGGATGTGGAGGGATTTTAAGCGAATCGCAATTTAAATAACCTAATTTTTGGGAAAGCTAATTATGAAGTCACAGAGGGATTTTAATGGACGTTTGGGTGTTGTGTGTATTCTCTGTCTGGGCACAGGTGGATGCTCTCATTGAAGCATTTGGAACGACTAAACAGAAGCGTGCACTGACCTCCAGAAGACTGAACCAGGTGGGCAACGATACACTGCACCAAGCTGTGGCACGTGCTGCCAGCAATATCATAGATCAGAAAGGAGTTGAAGGTAACTGGGCTTTTCCAGGTTAATCACAATCGAATGCTTTATTAAGATGGAATGATGCATTAGAATGAACTAATGCTGTTATGTCTTCGGTTTGATCTCTCAGCTCTGCAAAATGCAGTTATTGAAACGGAGGCACAGACCGATACAGCCGTCTTCCTTCCTCCATGCAACACAGAGGCAAACAATCCAGAAGACGTTTACCCCTTTGATCAATGTATTATTTTTAGTTTTCTACACGATTCTCTGTCTATTACCAGCACTCTGTATCTGATATGATTTTCACATCACAATCTTTAAATCCCTTTTAGTGTTGTCTCCAATTGAGTTTGATGCCTTGAAGGATGTTGGTGTGAAGATGGCAGAGCTGACCCCTGAAGACCTACAAAAGATGAGGGATGATGGCAGGTGAGGAGAACAACATGATTTTGTATAACATGAGGCTGCTTCCTTTATTAACAGTCATACTAGCTCCAGTTACTATTATATAAGTGGTACAGGGTTCCCATATCATAGAACTCCTGGAAATATCAGGGCATTTTAAAATTGTGATTCAAAATGGAACTAGGCCTGTTGCAGTTATTAAATAATCTTCTGATCTAACCACAATTATTTTAGATACGTGCAATTATTATGCAATTTAAATTCCAATCACATTTTACTATCAAATAAAGGAATTTTAAGCGAATATACACTGGTGAGACCAAACATTATGACCACTCACAGGTGAAGCGAATAACGTTGAGAATCTCCCTAACAAGGCCACATGTCAAGGCCTGGGTAGATTAGATGGTAAGCGAACACTCAGTTCTCATAGTCAATGTGTTGAATGCAGGAGAAATGGGCAGAAGTAAAGACCTGATCAACTTTGACAAGGGCCAAATAGTTATGGCCAGACGATTGGGACAGAGCATCTCTGAAACGGCAAGGCAAGTCAGAAAATTGTAATAATGGTTACAGAAGGAATGTGTCACAACACACAGTGCATCATAACCTGCTGCATATTTTTTAGGGCTGTAACACGTTAATTCAGTGCAATTCATTTGATTAAAAATAACTCGTTAAAAAATTAACGCAATTAATCGCAATGCCCCCAGATTGTAATAATGAAGATTCCTGAGAAATGCAAGCTTGTAGTACCACCTGTTTACTCCAGAGTAAATGCGATTAATTTGGGACATCATGTAATTAATTCTTATATATATATATATATATTTTTTTTTTTTTGTATTTGGAAATATTTTGGAATATCCTTATGGCAGCCAGGATATTTAGATCATTTTAGCTCCATATCTCCAGAAACTCTTATTCTTACACATCCAGTTTGTGTTGTGTTCTAGTCAACAGACTGTTCTTCAACATCTTGAATTACTTCCCAAAGAGGGTGCAGCTCGTGAAAGGTTGTCTCGCTGTGCCTGGTACCTGTCTTTCCTTATCAAAGCCTCACAACAGAAACGGCTCAACCACAAATGTAAGTGTTAAAGAAACAATGCTGAATTCTTTTGTGTATCTGTGCAAATAAATATTGTGTTAAATTATGGAAGCTACGTGTACTTGAGACCGGTTTAAACTTTTGCATCAAACCTATGCCATAGGTTCAGTTTACATAGCCAAAATGCTAAATTGTGGATTCAAAAGTATTTACTCTTAAGTATTTTATATGGCCATGTTGTTTATTTGCTGTTTTGTCCAAATATCCTCATCGAATATGTTTTTGTTGTTGTTTTTCTGCAAGTCGGTATGGCCGATGGGTGTCCCCGAATCATCATCAACAAAGTGCTGAAGAATTTCACAGTTGAAAGTTTCCATAATGGAAGGTGTGTTGATAGAAGTGGTATCGTTGAGGAAATTTTGCTCATTTACTGTTAATTATGTTTATTTGACAAAGCCAACTTACTGTAATTGTATAAACTTGGGTTTGGTTTGAATTAAAATCTGTATTCTGAGACCATACATTTTAAATTTAGCTCCAGAGCTTACAAACTACATCCACAAATCTCAACATAGACCTTCAGCCTGTTCTGTTTGCTTTATCTTCTCTTACTGATCAGAGTTGTGGTTTAACCGAAAATCAAATATCTCATTATACATCCATTTGAACATTTCTGGCTTATTTCTTCTAGAGCTTTCGAATCATGTCCATTAAACTCAGCACAGTACTTCAGCCTGTTCAGACCTGGTTGGCTCTATTTTTTTCAGTTTATCTGTCTAAACACCCAAAATACTTTTATCAATGTGATGACTGTGATGCAACATTTCCAAATTATTTAACAGCGTAAATCTTAAGTTGTTGTTTTTTTTTTTTTGTACACTTTTATTCTAACTATTTAGTGTAAATACATCTGCTCAGCCATAACATCAATTTGTAGGTGAACCCATAAATCTTAATTTGCTATGGATTCCCCTGAGGATTTTCCTGTTTTTTTTTTTTACTTGTGTAAAATAAGGTCTGTGGTAAACATTACTTCACTCAAAAGTGAATATTGAAGCCACCATTTTTAAAAAATGTATGTAGTTCAATACGGCTTCAAAATTCTTGTTAGAGGTATGATTGTGTGTAATTTGTTGTAGGAAAAAAAAATCCACGTATTGCCAAGTAATGTTTACCACAAACATTTTGTCTCATAAGTTCAAAAACCCCAATATGAAAATCCTGAGGGAACTCATCGTGAATTCTCTTCCAGGTTTTTGGACTGGAAGCTGAACAGCTCTATTTATAATATTATACTTTGTTAAAGTGGAATTAATAAATTATTTTAATTAAGTCACTACTACTGTAATGGGGTGTCTAATACAGCTGCTAAGGAATGACCTTAAATTTGGCATCTTTCTCTCTTCTGACTGCTGTAATCCAAAGTTGTGTAAACATAATTGTAGATTTGTTATTTTGCTCTTGGAGCAAATAGAAACGCAAAATAACATTCACTGTGGTCCCCCATTTGCTGCCATAGAAGTTTACCCTGCTATAATTTACTTCCACATTCAAAACCCAAAAATCTGAAAAGGTTCCATTACAACTTTCAAGGCTTTGTATAGCTAACATTCAACAAGTTTTTATTTTAATTTTAACCATAACACCCTATGAAATGTTATATAATGAATGTATGACTGCTGGTTTTGTCTGTCTCTGCAGCCTGAGGAACACGGTGTCAACATCCATGCGTATGAAACTGGCTTCCCATTGTTTGGCTTTACTGCTGCACATGGGTGATCAGACAGCTAACCTCACACGCCTACACAGAGACCTGCGAATTAGTGACATCAAGTCAGTCATAATATTTTACACATCACTTGTGAAAGTGATGTTTTTACCATTTTGATGCCCTTAACTGTTTCCATCTTTTTTCACACTGTTTAAAATGTTTGTGTGCAGAATGCTGGAGTTGGCCAAGGCCATGGGGCTGACTCTGGCCCGTCAGTTAGCGTACAATACAGAAGAGTCTGGGACACAGGATGAGCACAGGATTGTCTCTCTCGTGCTTCCACTGGTCCACTATGAGCGACGTGTCGATCGCAGGAAACGCAAAAAGATGCACTGAACTGGGCACAGTAGTCTTTCTAAGCTGTTTGGGTACGTGCTGACTGTATTTGAATTCAGTTTTTGCAATGTTAAATTTAAACAAAATTGTTCATGTAAGATGCAAGTCGAAATTAAATGACTTAAAGACGGCCTGCATTCTGATTCATTTGTCCACAAACTATCTTAGAATGGGTTTAATCAGTGTATACCCGAGATAACATGAGAGACTGTGGAATTACAACTACAGTGCATCCGGAAAGTATTCACAGCATTTCACTTTTTCCACATTTTGTTATGTTACAGCCTTATTCCAAAATGGATTCAATTCATTATTTTCCTCAAAATTCTACAAACAATACCACAAAATGGAAACATGAAAGAAGTTTGTTTGGAATCTTTGCAAATTTGTTAAATTTTTTTTTTTTTAAAAATCACGTACATAAATATTCACAGCCATGACACTCAAAATTGAGCTCAGGTGCATCCTGTTTCCACTGATCATCCTTGAGATGTTTCTACAACTTGATTGGTTTCCACTTGTGGTCAATTCAGTTGATTGGACATGATTTGGAAAGTCACACACCTGTTTATATAAGGTCCCACAGTTAACGGTGCATGTCAGAGCACAAACCAAGCCATGAAGTCCAAGGAATTGTCTGTAGACCTCCGAGACAGGATTGTAGCGAGGCACAGATCTGGGGAAGGGTACAGAAGAATTTCTGCAGCATTGAAGGTCCCAATGAGCACAGTGGCCTCCATCATCCGTAAATGGAAGAAGTTTGGAACCACCAGGAACTCTTCCTAGAGCTGGCTGCCCGGCCAAACTGAGCGATCGGGGGGAGAATGGCCTTAGTCAGGGAGGTGACCAAGAACCTGGTGGTCACTCTGACAGAGCTCCAGCGTTTCTATGTGGAGAGAGGAGAACCTTCTAGAAGAACAACCATCTCTGCAGCACTCCATCAATCAGGCCTGTATGGTAGAGTGGCCAGACGGAAGCCACTCCTCAGTAAAAGGCACCTGAAGGACTCTCAGACCATGAGAAACAAAATTCTCTGGTCTGATGAAACAAACGTTGAACTCTTTGGCCTGAATGGCAAGCGTCATGTCTGGAGGAAACCAGGCATTGCTCATCACCTGGCCAATACCATCCCTACAGTGAAGCATGGTGGTGGCAGCATCATGCCGTGGGGATGTACTTTAGCGGCAGGGACTGGGAGACTAGTCAGGATCGAGGGAAAGATGAATGCAGCAATGTAAAGAAACATCCTTGATGAAAACCTGCTTCAGAGCGCTCTGGACCTCAGACTGGGTCGAAGGTTCATCTTCCAACAGGACATCGGCCCCAAGCACACAGCCAAGATAACAAAGGAGTAGCTACAGGACAACTCTGTGAATGTCCATGAGTGGCCCAGCCAGAGCCCAGACTTCAACCTGATTGAACATCTCTGGAGAGATCTGAAAATGGCTGTGCACCGACACTCCCCATCCAACCTGATGGAGCTTGAGATGTCCTGCAAAGAAAAATGGGAGAAACTGCCCAAAAATAGGTGTGCCAAGCTTGTAGCATCATACTCCAAAAAGACTTGAGGCTGTAATTGGTGCAAAAGGTGCTTCAACAAAGTATTGAGCAAAGGCTGTGAATACTTGTGGCTTTTTATTTTTTAATAAAAAAAGTTTTAATAAATTTGCAAAGATTTCAAACAAACTTCTTTCACGTTGTCATTATGGGGTATTGTTTGTAGAATTTTGAGGAAAATAATGAATTGAATAAGGCTGTAACATAACAAAATGTGGAAAAGTGAAGTGCTGTGAATACTTCCTGATAAGCTTGTATGTAGCTACATTCTATGCATCAGCATAATTTTTCCCTGTAGAAACATTGTTGCTAAAATGACAGCATTTTACATGCAATATCAAATGTTTTGTCCACCTGAAGTTGCAGAAATCAGACAATTTGCAATAATGGAAAGCCATTATATTTGTACTGTACAATAAGTATAAAAACCACACTGTAAAAAAGGCACATTGTAGATACATATTGCACTTTACAATCATACCAATAGTTGGTATGAAAACATTACAAGTCAGCCAGCTGTTAAACTAACATATGATGACTATCTTTTGAAATAGAAGGACTGGTGTGAGGCATTCAACTCCTAAAAGACTTTAGGTGGGGAAATCCCATTAAAAGACAAGTGGTAGTGGCCGTGTTCGGAATGATATACTACAATACTACTATTTCTGCAATGGTTATATATGGTAGTAAACTGTAAGAGTAGTTTGATAGTTCGCCATTCTGAACTTAATTCTGAATGATGTTTGGAATTAAATACTAGGATACTACTTACTGGATACTGTGCAGTGTACCCCGTATGTTGCTTATTTTATAAAAAAAAAATTATTTATATATTTATTTATTTATTATGTGAAACAGTAGGTATTATTCCACAATAAACATTTCAAAGTATTATACTACAGTGTTTTCTTGAATACCTAAAAAATATATATACAATTTTGTGTAACAAATTTGTAAAAACTTGTCTTTTGGCTGACTGATCAAATAATGGGTCATGAAAGAGATGTTTAAACCAGGGACTAAAAAGAGGTCAAGTAATGAAAACGAAAAAAACTTTTGCAGAACGTAACCAAAATTGGGAACAAAATCCCTTTTGAATTGTTCCAGATGCTATTCCGAACATAGCCAGTCTCTAGAGAAAACCAACTAAGTTTCAAGCTTTGCTTACACCATGCTGCTTGACTTGGAGAACTATTTAAAGACTAATTTTTTTTTTTAACATCAGAACATGCCTCAAAATGATTTTAATATGGTTCTACTATTCAGCTGGACCAATATATTGGTTTATACAATCCAAAAACAGTAAAACTGCCATCACAGCGCCTATTGCATATACAGTTAAAAAAAAAACAATTCATTAATTTGGATCAGTGACTGTGAAATCACATTTAAGACCTTTAAATTGTTTCTTCTGCTCTTCATCCAAACCTTTATATTTAGTTTGTTGAAGTTGGGTTGCCAGGTTGAAAGAGAAAAGTCAACCCTTCAATCATGTGCACAAGTTCATAAAAATTCTTGAATATCGCCCCTTGATGTGATGAAGCTGAACCTGGCTGCATCTTTGTACCAAGTGTAAGTGCTGTGATGTTGTTATCCATCACAGAATCTCAGCAGAAGCCCACAGGACTACAATTCCCAGGGTGCAGAGAACCTGTTTATCATCTATTTTCAGCAAGAGATCTGTTCTTCTGGGACAAGAGAGATAAAGTCACATGCACAGTCTCTCTCCTCTACTTCCCATGTCGGTCTCTTTCTCCCTTCTGACTTTGTGTTTACAGCTACTGTAAAATGATAATAACAGGCTGAAGTTCCTTCAATTGTTGATGAATGTCTTCCAGCCATTCTTAATTTCACAGTCTTCCAGTCTAGTTCTGTCTCATAAAAATGTGATTAAAGCAAGTTTGAGCTTATCCCAAAACAAATGTGCACTGTATTGGGTGGGATGGCAGCAAAACATTTTTTTTTTTATTGTTCCTCCTCCAGCCAAGCATGGTGAAGAAGTTCTTAAAGCTCTACTCCGTCCTTCTTTCCTTCTCTGCTCAGGTGGTTCAAATGGATAGTTCACCCAAAAATCTTTTATTCACCCTCATGTTGTTCCAAACACATGACTTTCTTCCGTGAAACGCACAAGAAAATGTAAGCAGAATGTTAGCCACAGTTACTATTCAGTTTTATTGAATGAAAAAAAGATGCAAAGAAAGTTAATGGTGACATTCTAACATTCTGTTTTGTATTTCACAGAAGAAAGTCATACCGAATTGAAACAACATAAGAGTTAGTGATGATAGAATTTTCCTTTTTGAGTGAACTATCCCTTTAAGGAATTACATTGAGGAATCAATTTTATTAATGTCTATCTCATGTCATTGAGCTATGAGTCTATGTACCTCATAGAATACAGCAGAAGATGCTGCCGTTGTTATGGCAACCACTTTCTACAGAGGCAGTGATTCTGTTTGTCATGGTGATGGCAAGGTGAGCAGGGTGGGTTGAGGGGGTGACACTAGAGGGATTACTAATGTGGGGACGAGGAGGTGGATTTTCCAAGGCCCAAAGGGTTTGTGATCTAGGACAGAAAACGTAATGGAGAGAAAAAAGAAAAATATATTATGCCCAATATTTCATGAACTGTAAGGCCTGTTTCATACATATTGCGTCAGCAGTAAGTCATGTAAGCAGCATATATTCATTTCAGTGTCCATTTTCAGGTCGCAGTATTCACACAGCACGCATAAGCACAACAAGCAGAGTTTCTGCACAGAGTCTATTTTTGTTTTGAGCTGTTATATGGTAAAAAAAAGGCCTGTTTATCAATGTTTTGCTTTTATGTAGCAACTTAAAATAATGGAGTGAACTGCTTGCTTACTGTTTGTTCATTAAGTCTAACTAAATCCAGATGATTTAAGCAGTTTATAGCCCACAGTTTAGGGTTTGGGTTCAGTGTCAATTATATATCTTTTGGATGTAAAAGTGATCTCACTCTTTATATATATTAGATGTCATGATGATCAAGTTTGTAAGAGTTCTTAACTTAAGCACTACTGAAAAACTAAAATGTAGTATCTCAACCCTCTAAGGACACGATGGATAAAGAATCGCTATTGGGGAGTAAATTTGTTTTTATATGACATTTAAGCATACAGGAGCTGAAAACTGCAAGAGATATTAAGTAAACCGGGAAGGGGGCATCATATATATATATATATATATATATATATATTACTATTCACATATGACTTCACACACTATAGTATTTGAGAGTGTATTTTATATTTTGCTTTTCATCATTTTAAATCACAATTTATATGAAAACTAGAGCTGTCAAAATTAATGCTTTAACGCATATAATTAATTAAAAATGTCTTAATCGTGATTAGTGCCATTTCCGTTTTAAAAAGCATAAACCAGCATATACACTGATCGGAGTAGGGTGGAACCTTTGCGATCTGTCAGCCCGGGAGTCATTACATTTACCCACACACTACAACACACACAACAGCCGTTTCAGTGATCAAATGTTGGTGAAAGGACCTCTTAACGCTATTTGTTGTAAAGAAAACAGCCCATATGGGATTTGAGAAAGAAATCAAGTACTTTGCAGACTTTGAAAGGCACAATTTAATAACCACAGTAGCTCATCAAATTCGAACTATCACAAAAATGCAGAACGAGATGTGAGGTTCAAAGTGGAGCTTGATGCTGGCGTTTATGCCTTGAGGCAAATCATGAATGCAGCTTCACAATTGCTGTAGCAAAGCGGATTGCCACAGTCAGTGGAGGATGAGAGTTTAAGAGATTTAATGCAAATTGCAATAAATAGGCAACCTATGGTTGCACAGTTCTTTCAGTTAGTCAACCTCCCACTTAGACTTAGTGAAATATTTCATGTTACTTAAATTGGTGCTATTTCTATCTGTATACTGTGGAAGGCTTTGTTAGGAAAATGTAAATAAAGCATTATTGTTTCATATTGTTTTGTTTTCTTTCCTAAGAAGGATATAATGTATTTTGACTGGAAAAGAATAATAAACAGAGTCAAATTTCAGCACTTTAAATATCTGCGATTAATCTAATATTTTTTAATCATAGTTAATTCCGATTATTCACGATTCAAATTTTTAATTTTCTGACAGCACTAATGAAAAACATTTGAATATCATTCTGAATTCATATGATGTCATGAAATTGCATGTATAGTAATGATACAAGCTGTTAACAAAAAATATCCACAAAGTTGGAATCTAATAATGAAAATTGTAGAAAATTCCACATTAATATTTAATAATAATAATTTTAAAAGTACTACACTGGTGGCCAAAATATCACAAATAATGGTCAGGACATAACTGATGTAAAAAAAAAAAACCCAGCATTTTTGATCAAATCTAGACAGGCCCCATTTCCAGCAGCCATCACTCCAAAATCTTATCCTTGAGTGATCAAGCTAATTTGCTAATTTTGCACTAGAAAATCACTTGCCAATATATAAAACACAGCTGAAAGTTATTTGGTTTGTTAAATGAAGCTTAACATTGTCTTTGTGTTTGTTTTTGAGTATGCAATAGACTGGCATGTCTTAAGGTCAATATTATATTAAAAATGGCAAAAAAGAAAAGGCTTTCTCTAGAAACTTGTCAATCAATCACTGTTTTGAGGAATGAATGCTATACAATGCTTGAAATTGACAAAAATTTCTTCAAAGACAAAGGATAATTGGCTCTAACAAGGACAGAAAGAGATGTGGAAGGCCCAGATACAACTAAACAAGAGGATAAGTACATCAGAGTCTCTAGTTTGAGAAATAGACACCTCACATGTCCTCAGCTGACAGCTTCATTGAATTTGACCCGCTCAACAACAGTTTCATGTACAACAGTAAAGAAAAGACTCAGGGGTGCAGGTGTTATGGGAAGCATTGCAAAGAAAAAGCCACTTTTGAAACAGAAAAACCAAAAGGAAATGTTTCAGTGGGCAAAGAAACACAGACATTGGACAACAGACAATTGGAAAAGAGTGTTATGGATCTTAAACCCATTGAGCATTTGTGGGATTAGATAGAGTGTAAGGTGCGAGCACGACAAGAGAGCCACAACTATGGCAAGTGCTACAGGAAGTATCTGGACAAACTGACAGCTAGAATACCAAGGATCTGCAAAGCTGTCATTGCTGCACATGGAGGATTTTTTTGATGAGAACTCTTTGAAATAGTTTACGTTTTTTCAAATTGTAATGGTAATTTTTCATGTTATTACTGTCCTGACTATATATTGTGATCAGCTGAATGTGACTTTGGTGAATAAAAGTACCAATTCTGTCCATAAGAGCAAAATCTGTACATTATTCCAAACGTTTGGCCATCAGTGTATGCAAAAAATAGATTTTTTTTTCTAGGAGCCTAATTGTTAAATTCTTCAATATTTACAGTGTTTGTTGAAGTTCACATATTTCATCATATATTATTTACGTTTAAATATTTATACATTAAGTTACATTTATAGGAAAAATTAGCACTATTTACAAGCATCTACAATGAGGTTTCATTTATTTATTTATTTATTTATTTATATATATAAAAAGTGCTAAAATGGTTCTCTCTCTTTAAGTATACCGAGAGGATTAACGAGAGAAGTCGAGCAGTTGTTTTAATGCTTCTTTTTATGTTTTGATCAACAACTGACTGTAAAAAAAAAAATGGATTGCATGGATCTTTGGTAACATTACACAAATTTTTACTTGCATAATGTGGATTTACTTACCTGTACAAATATTTATTGTACAAGTTCTCAAATTCAAATCTACAAGCTCTCAAGTTTTGCAAAAATTTTACCTTCAGACAGGCACGTTACACTGGTCTGTAGATGCTGTAAAACGGAGAATGTTGAGAAAGCAGTTTAAGCAAAAGTTGACCTCTTTAAATGCAATGTAAATGCATCTTTAGCATATCACGATAGTGATAACTAAGGCGATATTGACATCCATGACACATCAGGACCAGCTGCAGCCAAATTAGGTAAATTTCCTTTCGAGTATGCGTTTATGAGACAAAACGCAGTGAAAGCATCGCAATGCTACAGTTATTCTTCACCACTACACAACTCATTCACTTGTGAGTGAAATCAGAACATTTACTAGCCATTAGCTAATATCAGACATTATTTAGTCGCAGAGCGTGAAATTCAGTCGCATATGCGAGTGATTTAGAACTGCTGGTCTGTTACTCAGCAGAAACACTGTCAGTAAGAAAAGTTCAATGCTGGACTGCTGTTGCAGTTACACTGCTGCTTCTCTTACACACTGCAAATGCAGGATGTGTGAAACAGGCCTAATACTTCATGTATTGCAAATGTTTTATGCATGTGACCTGTGATTGTCCCTAACCTGGGTTTGAGCAGAGAATTGTTAAGTACGACACACTCCAGGTTCTGCAGATTTGTCCGTATGGGGGCTTTAGTACTCATCGGGTGGCCCTGAAAAACCAGGTTTTCCTGAACGACACCTCGGACCCGCTCCTTCACAGAAATCCCATAACCTCGCAATGCCTGAACGCGATTCCTCAACACCTGCAGAACATAAAACAAAACAAAGTCAGCGGCTGATAGCAGTACCCTTTTCATAACTGAAATTCAAACAGTACATTGTCTCCTATTACTTCCTCAACAATGTTAAAGACAGACTGCAGCAAACTCACTTTAACATCTGCACTGTCCATCACTCGTATTCCAACAGCATTATTTCCAACCACGTCATTTTCCACAATCAGCCCATCACCTCGGAAGCAGACGCCATGACAACCGTTGCTGTAAATGCCATTGCCCCGCAGTTCTACTCGGCACTCTCTGTCCACCGCCACGCCCATCCAGCCATTACAGAGGACACAGTTGCCAACTAAGCGTGTCAGCTGAGCACTCTGAATGATAGACACGCCAGCTCCTCTGTTATTGTTCACCATGTTAGCCACCACATTCAAAGGCTCACTGCTCTTTACATAGACTCCAACAGCTGGAGAGACAGAGAGAAAGACAGACAAGTTGTGTGAGATGAAATGTCAGAGTCTGGAACATGTATGAGGGTGAAAGAGATGTGATATTTAGATGTGCACAGAGTAATTTATTGTTTATGGTATGTTTTTCCACGAGCGAAGTGTCCAATAACAGTGGGGTTACAAGGATAAAAACATTTCTGCTCCAATGAAAAACCTACCTTTGTATGTGTAAATTCTTTAGAAGGTGAATATTACAGTATTGTGTTGTATGTGCATCCTATGCATAGTGAGTATATTACTTGGCTGTGATGCTGGTCTGACAAAAAAAATTGTAAATAATGGAGAACGTAGCAACTAGCAAAACTTCAGAGAAGACAGCACCTTACAAATGTAAGTTGAATGCTTTACCATCACCCCACGCTGTGTGAATATGTATGTTGTTTGAGATACAAGTGTTGAACTGAGCTTGACTAGCTCGCTAAATTTAACAGTAACATATCACGTGTGTTGAAAAAGGCACTTCCGTTAAACTTCGAATGCTTCCATATAGTAAAAAAAGTGTTACATTTGGGATGATACTACACTTTGAAAAATCATACACAACATGGTTGAGTGCAGTGTATATTTTAAGTACTTATTGTATAGTTCGTCATTTGGGACACAGCGATGTTTTAGGTTTTTTCCAAAATACCTAAACCAGGACAAATCTAATCAAGAGTAAATCCTCCTACATCTTTTAAGCTACATCGACCAAACTTTGCACAGACATTCAAGCTTTTCTGATTTTTTAAAGGGTTAGGTCACCCAAAAATTAAAATTCTCTCATCATTTACTCACCCTCATGCCATCTAGATGTGTATGACTTATTCTGCTGAACACAAACAAAGATTTTTAGAAGAATATCTCAATGCAAGTGAACGTTGACCAGGCCATTGAAGCACCAAAAAGATAAAGCAGATAAAGTCAGTATAAACAAAATCCATCAGACTCCTGTGGGTTAATCAATGAACAGACCAAAATAGAACTCCTTTTTCACTGTACATCTTGACAGCAGTTTCCTTGGTGATCATGCTTTTAAGCTCGATTACACTTCCTAAAACAGCATCTAATGCTATGTGCATGCATCAAGCACTAGGAAGTGTAATCGAACTTGAAATAATGATACTGCTTAGAGACTGCAATGGCAAGATGTATACAGAAATGTATTTTGGTCTGCTCTCACCCAAAACCAACTGGATCACTTCAGAAGATATTTTAAACCACTGGAGTCTTATGGATTACTTTTGTACTGATTTTCTCTTCTTTTTGGAGTTTCAAAGGCCAGGTCACAATTCACTTGCATTGTATGGACCTGGAATTGAGGAGACGTCATGTTAAAAATCCTGGTGGAGAACCACGAGTTGGACGACTCTTCCCAACTATAAGTGCTACAGTATACACTCGAGGAACCAAGATAATAGGCAATTTTGGATGGGGATGTATTTCAATTTACCTTAATTACTTAAAATTTTCAGGCAAGGATTTGTGAAACCAACATCAATGTTTGCCTACAAGCTTTATCTATTTTTTATGAAAACTTTTTTGATGAGAAAAATCACTGTGTGCATTTAACAGTAACTGACCTCCGTTGTGGCTCATGCAGTTGTTTTCCACTAGAGCAACTGTGATTGGCCGACGAGAGCAAAAGTGCTCATCTTCGCTGTCGATATCGCTTTCCCATGCCATCAGTTCTCCTTCCTCATTGAAGTTCTCTGGCCCTCCTCTGTCCCTCTCTGCAAGCCCCACTCCTCTATCTCTCTCATGTAGAGGGCGGTAGCCATCTCGGCTCACTCCAGACTCTGTGTCCTTCCGGCAGAAGACAGCCAGCCCGTACATGCGGTTATGGGTAATATAGTTTCCAATGAGCTGAGGTAAACTAGAGGACATAACCCACACTCCACAGCCTTTGTTGCCTACAAAAGACCACAAGAAATCTTGACATTACACAATGACATAAACAAGTGTGTAAAAGCGACAAGCAAAAAAATCTCCTCCATATTAAAGGTGCTGTAAGTAATTTGATCCATTTTGCTAACTTCAACCACACACTCTCTAAAACTTTGTCCTCCAAGGACATGTCAGCCAACCTGATGTCAGCAATTGCTAAAGATCAAAAGGATTCATGGGCAGGGTCTGTTTCTGTTTGGCTTAAAATCATGGGCCAGTCCCAGAGGCAACTGGTGAGCATGTCTGTAATGCTGGCCTAGGTCGTAGCGGGCCTGGATGATCTTGCTATAATACGAAGAACGATCATGGAGTTGGTTACAAGAATCTGGGATGTCAAGAGACGGATTGATTATCTGGAGTCATCAGAGAGGGAATTAGCTGCTAATCCGCTAACATCCAAATTGTTGGAATTCCTGAGCATGAGGAGGGCTGAGATATGGTAAAATTCCTGGACGAGCTCTTCCCGAGTCTGCTTTACATTACAGGCCATAAGCTGGAAATAGAGCATGCTCACAGGGTCCCTGCTCAGAGATCCGCTAAGTGAGAAAGGCCCCGATCAATTCTGTCACAAATTTCTGAGTAAAGCTATCTTGGAAGAAACACAGCATTTTCTTGTTCCCAGACATTGCGAATTAGATGAGACAGAAATGTGATCGATTCAAAGAATGCAAGAAACTCTTACATCAACGGAAGATTGCTTTTGCTCTGATGTTTCTGGCCAAACTGAGAAGAGATACTAAGGGTGGCCACAAAATATTAACATACCCACAACAAGCGATGTCTTTCATAAAAATCAATGGACCAAGGAAGTCATGGTGTGTTTCTCGCAAGGCTCCCAAGTGAACTCATCTCGCTGAACATATACATGACACATACACTCATACACATACACTCGTCCGAGGAAGCGGAGTGCCTTTTTGTTTCTTTTTGTGCTAGTTCTGCCTAGTGGCTGGGAGTTTATTTTGCAGAATAACACTCCTTCGGGGCAGTTGTGGATGAATCTGCTCGTTCTTTGTGCTTATGCCTCCTATTGGCTGGAGTTAGTTTTTTTTGTAGAGTATTTAAATTTTGTAGAGTATTTTTTGTAGGACATTGGAAGGATTAGGTAATCTGCTGCACTCATGAACAGCCGGCTCACTGAACATTCATTTGACTGTCCGAGGTAGCTGAAAAAGCCCACTTCTTTGTGGGCTGGTTATTCTGCCTATCGGCTGGAGTTTGTTTTATATATTATTTTCTGTTATGTATTTCTGTCTCAATTTTTATTGAAACACCGGACTTGAGCAATCCAATGGCAAAGTTGTCACGGGGGCTCTCGTAGGCATACATGGACTGTTTGAGTTTAGAGGGATGGACACCAGTTGGCGCTGTCGTGCGCAGGGTTAATGTGCACGTTTTTCTCTTTTCTGTTTGTTTGATTCTGGGGGAAGTTTGGGGTTTGACTGTTGCACTAATGTTATAATGGGGTCTTTATCATTTTATTTTTGACACACAATGTCAAAATGTTAAATGTTAATATGAGTGGGATATCTTTCTCCATGTGGAATGTGAATGGGTTGGGGCACCCCATTTCTCTTCTTAAGCATAAGAAATATGATATAGTGTTACTTCGAGAAATGCATCTTTCCCTGCAGGAAGCTGAACATTTTGGGAAGATATGGGGTGGACATGTTTTCTTTAGTGCTGGGTCAAGTAAGAGCAGGGTAGTCATTACATTGATAAATAAGCATCTACAATTCACATGTCTCAAATAGATTAAAAATAAATTAGGAAGAGTCATTATTGTTTTAGCAGAAATTCAGGGGCAAAGTTTCATTTTGGTTAATATTTACATGCAATGTAATCCAATGTTGATGAAGTCCCTCATTTCATCTGTTGTTGATTGCTTAATTGGAAACATTTAGAGGTGTTGCCACATATGGAGAAAAATAAATCATATAGTTGGTGCTTTAATGTATCCCTTTTGCAAAATCCTGATTTCCAACAAATGCTAAAGGCTGAAATCAATGTTTAAATGGAGACCAACTGGTCCTCAGTATCCTGTGTGGGCATGGCTTGGGAGGCACTTAAGGTGGTTCTTAGGGGCCATATCACACAGTATGCCTCATTCATCAAAAAATTCAAAGCAAAATAACTTGTGGAGTTGGAAGAGAATATTAAAAGTACCTAGAGAGAACTGAAGCCCAAATGTCGCCTGATTGAAACCCGATTGAAATACAGATATAATACTATTTTGTCGCGGAAGGTGGAGTTTTTGGTTATTTAGGGAAAAACAGTCAAATTTTGAGTCGAGATATAAAGCAGGGATGCTTTTGGTTATATATATATAGAGCAGAGAGAGTCTTTTTCTACCATTCCCTCAGTAAAATCTGCAGGTGGTGAAATGTTTACCAAGGCCATTGATATAAATAATGCTTTTAGAATTCTATCTTGATCTTAATAGTTCCACATGACGGGAGGCGTGGCTCATAAACTTTTGCTTTACGCAGATTATATTTTATTATTCGTCTCTGACCCCATTAGATCTATGCCTTGTCTCCACAGGATTATTAGTTCCTTCTCTAAATTCTCAGGTTACAGAGTCAGTTGGTCTAAATCCAAAGCTTTGGCTCTAACAGCATACTGCACAGTAACGGCTTTTCAGCCAGGCACCTTCCAGTGGCCCAAACATGGCATTAAGTATTTGGGAATTTTATTCCCAGCTAATTTGTGTGATTTATTTAGTTAATTTCAGCCCTTTAATAAAAAGGTTTTTGAGTGATGCAAGTAGGTGGTCTCCATTATATTTATCTATGATTTTGAAGGTTAACGTTATTAAAATGAATTGTATTCCAAAATTCAACAACCTGCTACAGTCTCTCCCTGTAAATGTCCCCCTCTCTTATTTCAAGCAATTTTATAGCAATGCGAAGTCCTTTATTTGAAATGGTAAATATCCCAGATTACATTTCAACAAGTTGCATAGGCCGATTGACAAAGGTGGGCTAGGCCTACCCAAGATTTTGTTTTATTATTATGCATTCAGTCACAGACATTTGGCTCATTGGTCACTTCCACCTGAGAGAGCCCCTACCTGGTTTTGTATTGAACAGGAAGTCCTTGCCCTAATTTTGCCATTGCAAAGCCTTTTTATCAAACTAACTGGAGAAGTTAAGTTACACCCCGTTATCTCGCATTTGCACGTGATTTGGACAAAAGTGTCCAGAGTGTTTAATTTGGACATTTATTTAAATGTTGCCTCAAGCATATGGCTGAACCCTAAATGACATATTAATAAGTCCCCTATCTGTTGGTCAGAGTGGACTGGGAGGGGGTTTACTACACAAGGTGACCTAAATGAGAGTGGAGTGCTGAGATCTTTTGAAGATATGGTTCAACTTTTTTTTAGGTATTTACAGCTGCGCCACCTGTTCTGTACTATTTTTGGGAGTAGTATACACCCCCCTAAAGCAGCAGATACTCTGGAAGTGGTGATTACTGCTTTTGGAAAAGGTCATGAGGCATTGGTGTATTACTCCCTGTTAATTCAGAGACTGGGGACTGAGCTTCATCTTCTCTCAAGAGATTATGGGAGAAAGATTTAAACTTGGTTTTGGAGAAGGGAGTGTGGTCTAGGATTCTAAAAAGCATCAAGTCTACATCTAGTGATGCAAGGGTCGATCTGATGCAATTTAAGATTTTGCATCGATTCTACTAGAACCCCTCTAGATTGTATAGGTTGGGTCTTAAAGACTCACCCACTAGGCTTTTTAGGAGGGTTCTTGGGGGGGGGGGGGGGGGGGGCTGCGGAGAGGTTAGTTTAGTTAGTGTGTTTTATTGATGTTGTTTGAATGTATATCTTGTTTTATTTTTTATTTGTTTTTTGTATTTTATTTTGATGCTCTAGTTATTGGTGACCACAGTAGTGCGTGTTTGTGTCAGGTGGGGTGTTCAGGGGGAGGAGGTTTAATGTGTATAACTGATTCTGTTTTTTATGTTGTCTTTGTATGTTTTATGTTTAGAGTCAATAAAATTGTTAATAACAAAAAGTGTTGATTTTCTCATAACAAGCTTAATTTTCAAACGAGAAGCACTGTTGCATCACAAAACGCTATTTTTTTAATAGAACTATTTAGTTAATTGCTGCTGTTTATTACTATATTTCAATTCAGTTTATGTAAAACAGGGTGTTTTCAAGTTTTATTAGTGTATGTTAAGTACGCATTTATGTTAAATTTATTGTTGTAACCCTATTTGTTTAACCCTTACTAAAATAAACCATGGTTTTACTACAGTAATAATTTACCACAGTAATAATACTATAGTATCCATGGTCAATTTTGTGGTTAATATGGGGAATGTCAATTTTGTCGTTGACAAAAATGTTATTTTTTCAAGGGAATGTCACCCTCATTACATGTATAACTATAAGGTGATATTATTGAATTCTGGATTCTGATCTTTTGATTGTATATTTAAATAATATCATCTGATTTTTATATCTACAATATTTTTTTTCTCTGAATATGTTCAATGTAGTTATCTTCTTTTTCTAGCACTTTGCAGTGAACAACTTTTTTGAAAGATTAGACTGACTGTAGTTCATCTACATCTACTTATGTGTACCATTTCATAGTAGCTTCCTTAACACTGTCAGGCAGCCAAACCCACCCCCCCCAAAACCAGATGGTTCATTCCCATCACAAATATGTCCCCAAGAGAATGAATAGTCTGAATAAAAACGTAAACCGAAGAAATAAAAAGTAGGAGCACACCATATATGTGATTGCCTTCAATGATGCCTCTCCCTCTCTCTCCCACCACCACTCCATCTGAGTAGCCATAACAGATGAAGTTGTTACGCAGGATTGGATCACCTCCTCGCCGGATATCAGCACCTCCCCACTGATTCTGCCTAATAACGTTCTCTATCAGATACACAGAGAAGTACACCAGTGATTCAATTTGATTCAGTGTAATTTAATTACCTAATTTAATTGAATACAAGTGTAAACACTGGAAAAGGTCTGGATCTATGGTGTTTGATGCACCTATGAACCATTAAACGCCAAATGGAAAATGCTACTGCAGTCAAACAGACCAGTGATCAGTCCTCTTCCGTTTTCATTGACAGCGATGCCTGCAGCAAGCCCCTGGAAAATGTGATTTCCACTGTCATGGAGGGAGAGAGAGAAAATAATTCTTCAGATCTTCATTATTTTAAGTTTCATGGTATTAAAGGAATAGTCCACCCACAAAATAAAAATTCTGTCATAATTCACACAAGAACTTGCATTGTTTAGCACTTCTCATGTGAGCATGTGTGCCACTGCGAACAAGCTTTTCTTGTCCACTCATGAAAAGCATGATGGATGTGAAGATTTTTACTGAAAAGTGACTTAAATTTTGGGTTTAATTTGACACACTAATCGCATGGACTACTTTTATAATAATTTTGGGTAATTTTTTTTAGCTTAATCCTTGTGCAACCCAGCGTACAACTGCATGGAAGTTGTATTTTTGTGTCGATATATGCAACGCTTTATTTACATTTATTTGAACCAACTGAATACTGTTCAAACACTTTAGACTGTCATTGAAGGGTTAAACATCTGACACAAAGTCACGTGACACAATAGCATGGCGTTGATTTCCGTGAAGTGCTTCCATGGGCGCAGTGCCAACAAAAGTTAAAAATTACATTCATTTTTGACGCATTAGCGCAATGATAAACATGATGCACAAAAAAGTGTATTGTGGGACATTAGTTGTAATGTCACAAAAGTTAGGAAAATTATTTCAGACATTAGCTTTCCACATCTGTTGGTCATTTCACTTAATTTTAATATAAATTATGTTATATTTTATTTTGTTTACCTTGTACAATAGAGTTCTATTTATTACCATTAGTAAACGCATTCCTAGATTCACAAAGCATATTCACATTGAGAATCAATGCGTTCATCCAAAAGCTGAAAAATGTTTTAATAGGCTACAGTACAGTACTGTGCAAAAGTTTTAGGCACTTGTGAAAATGTTGTATAGCGAAAATATTTTCAAAGGTAATGCCATAAATAGTTTTGATTGACCAATTAACATTGTACAAAGTGCAGTAAACATAACAAAAGCTAAATTAATATTTTGTGTGACCACCCTTGTCATCAAAACAGCACCAGTTCTCCTGAGTACACCTGGACACAGTTTTTTAAGGTTCTTGACAGATAGGATGTTTCAAGCATCTTGGATAATTCGCCACAGATCTTATATGTGTTTTGTCTCAATTGCTTCTGTCTCTTCATGTAATCCCAGACTGACTCGATATTCAGTGGGGTGCTTTGTGGTAAGAATGAAAATAAGGTCTATTTCTAAATGTTTTAAGACCAGTGAAGATAGAAAGCACATTGGAGGTTCAGTCATTCACAAAATAGGGAGCAAGGGAGCAAGCATCCTATAACTTCCATTCGCTCCTAAAATCTGACCAAAACTTCAGTTTCAGGCTGCAGATGATGTTTGGACCACTCAACATGTTTGGCAGACATGGGACAATGGTAATCAGTACAGAGATTCAGAATTTATAATGTATACTTTTATTTTAACATGGTTGGCAGTGATTGGATGATTATGGCCATTACTTTGAATCAGAATAATTTATGTTAATTTCTGATGTAATGCCTGTAATGTCTCAAACACGAATAAGCAACACTCCTGGAAACATATTAAACAATTTGATGAAAAAATAAAATCTGACTTTCAATAGCTTGGTATTATCTAAAATTTTACAACTTAGTCCCGCTGTCCACAAATGTGGACATACATTTTTAGGAACGTTATTTGCCCTAGAAATGTTTTTTATTATTATTATTAGATGCTACTAGTTAGAAAAGGGAAATGGAAAATGCACACTGCAGTAATGCTCGGGTCTAAGGAGTTTAAAATGAGTCACTATCATCTGCCATAGTATTGAAAAAAACAGACCAGAATATTAATTAAAAAATATCCTTTTTTGTTCTGCATAAGCAAGTCACATGGGTAAATTATTACAATTTAAATTTTTGTGTCAACTATTCCTTTAAACAACTGTACATAAAATAAAATTTTTGTTATTCAGTTGGATTTGCAAAAAAAACAAAAAAAAAACAATACACTGCATACCTGACCACAGGATTGCCATTGAAAAGAATGTACACGCCAGCTTCCTTGTTGCCAAAGATCTGGTTACTGCGAATTGAACCTCTCCCGTTGCCCAGGACAACGATCCCAGAACGCAAGCCACTGTGGATCCTGTTACACTGTAGCCAGAATAAGCACAGAAAAAGGAAAGAAACATAGATGAAAAAGAGTATGTTCCAGAGAAAATTATAGAAGATATTGGAAATTCCAAAGTATTTCCTTGGTTTCCTTCTACTCCTTTCAAAAAGAAGTGAACTAGCTGTAATTTGTTTGCTAAAAAAAAAATCTGTACCAGTATTATAGGATTGGCGCCTTTCCTGATGTCTAGTCCCGCCTCTCCATTTGAATGGATGTTGTTCTCAGCAATGAGACCTTGAGCAGAGAGTCGCAGGAACACTCCAGACGCCTTGCACCCACACACTTCATTACGCAACATCACCATCTAACAAGAAGAAAGGGAGACATAAACTGCTTAAACAGAATTGTGTCATGAAATATTTTGTGATGGCAGATATTATTGAAACTGCTGTGTGTAATATCTGTACAACTAGCGGCACCAAACAGAATGCAAAAATACCTAGATTTTTTACGTATTCTAAGAGTGGTGCTTGGCCATGCAAAGATACCTCCACAGTGCGAGGGCATTGTGGGTGGTTCCAAGGGTATTGCTATTAATTTATTTAGTGGTTCGGAGTATTCTTACTGTGTTGTTATGCCATTGCTAGGGTGTTCTAGGTTGTTGCTTTCTGCTCAAAACCAAAAAAGCCCATCTCCAAGGTATCTAGATGTGGCCCAGGTCATGCCTAGATAAGGCCAGAAACATACTTTACACAAGTACGGGTATGCAGATGCGAGTGCTTGGCCAACACATTGTCAACACTGGGTCCAGTTGAACATACTTAACGTGTGTTCTTGTGTTACTGTCGCAGTGACAATCTCAGTACTCAAGAGGGTGATAGAGTTACCTTCAAAGGTCTGTGCCATTAAACTGGATGTATTACTATAAATATACTGACTTTACCTTACTTGTTCAGCAATATTTTCTTCAAACTGTTGCTCCTTTTTGACAGTAGTTAACTTTAAATGAGAAAACTCAGTAGAAGTGGGCAGTTCACAATAATGTTCAATATAGTGCCCCTTGTGGCAACGTTGAGAATGCAACGTATACTTGTGTTTACGTTGTGTTATTGAGCTTGTGGAGCTAGAAGCATCTGCATTCACGTACTTGCGTAGAGTATATTTCAGCTTTAAAGGGATAGTTCATGCAAAAATTTGTATTCTTTCATCATTTACTTACCCTCATACCATCCCAGATATGTTTGACTTTCTTTCTTCTGCAGAATTCAAATTAAGATTTTTAGAAATACATCTCAGCTCTGTAGGTCCATACAATGCAAATAAATGTGGACAGAATTTTGTTGGTCCAAAACACATATAAAAGGCAGCATAAAGTAATCCATATGACTCGAAGCAATGATGTGCTTAAATCTATAACTTCTAAAGCACTATGATTTACATTTTGTTATTCAGTTGGATTTGCAATCCAAAAAAAAATACACTGCATACCTGACCACAGGATTGCCATTCAAAAGAATGTACATGCCAGCTTCCTTGTTGCCAAAGATCTGGTTACTATGAATATGAATGTCAAACACAGCTGGGATGGCATAAGGGTGAGTAAATGATGAGGGAATTTACATTATTTGATGAACTATATCTTGAAGCCTTTCCAAACAGGTTTCCCTAACACTCCCCCGAAATACAATTGTTTGGGCCACTTAAACAAAAATAGCAATGTTTTAAATGCACCAAAGAGTCGCAGTGTTTATGATTTAGTTGGGAAATCCACCAACTATTGACTTACATAAAGTTGTCTCTCCACATTAAACCAGGAAAGCATTTTAACATATAAAATCACATATCAGCTTTAAAGGGCATTAATTGTGCAGGATTTACACACTCTGGCATTCTGGATGCAGCGCACTGCATAGTTGAGACCTCTGAACACGTTAGCCTCCAGTCGAGCTTGACCGTGATTGCAGAGGTGCACACCACCTTTTCCATCGCGCAGCAGACAGCGCCGCAGCAGGCAGCCTTGAACTGATGAGGCTAACTCCCGCGCCTCTGAATCCCTCTGCAGCTCTGCAGACAGACCCAACAGTGCAGGAAATGCGGAAGAATCAGGCAAGCACAGTTTGGAAAGATGAGCTAGGCCATGCTGGTCATAAGAAAGTTTTAAACCGGTGCTTTTCTCATTTTCTTGACAGTCTTCCTCACTCGACTCGCTTGATGTTTCCATCCCATCTTCGTCAATTACTGTGCCATCCTGACCTGGAAGAAGAACATTATCTCCTCCTTTCTGCTTGGTCCAGTCTACTTCCTGTTTACTCCAGTCCTCCATTGTGTTAAGACTCTCTAAGGGTGTGTCTCCGTAAATACATTCTTTCCCTTCTTGGTTGGATATTTCCGTTGACCAATTACTAGTAATCATGGTAAAGGTCTTGGCCAAGGCAACCAGATGCTTGCAGGCCCAGTTGCGTTCAGATACCGGTGTGCCTTCCACAGTTACAGATGCAGAATCTCCACCTGAGAATTCACAGCTGTCTATTAAACTAATGGCCACACCCAGAAAATGGGCAGAGCTGCCCTGGGCAAAGGAGCAGAAACGGGCTTGACATGTCCCTGGCCCTCGAATATGCAGCTGACAGCCCTCAAAGTTACAGTTGTCCAACTGGACATGACCTGAGGACGTCTAAGAAAGAAACAAGAGATAAAATGTCATTATATCACTGTAAAAGTATTTGTGAGAGTCTGGTTAATAGATAGGTAAAGTCTGTCATTAATTATAAAATTTTTGCTTGACAAAACCTTTTTGAAGGTTATGCAGTGTTATCGTCAGAAAGCATTACTAAGTGGTTGCTTAGGTCATCTGAGTGGATGACCCTTTTTCTAGGCTGTTCTGGCTGGTTTCTAGGCTTTGCTTGGGTTTTTTGGCATTGTTTAGGTGTTCTGGCAGGTTACAAGGCTATCAGGTTGATGGATCCACTACAGGGAAACTTTAAGTCAGGCAAGTAAAAAAAAGCAGCTTGATGAATTGGAACAGTCTAAAGGTATGTGCAGAGATTGGTGGACATAGCTAGAAAGTTGTTACACTCTGAAATTTTTAATGGAAACCAATGGGAATTTAGGCATGTTTGAATGTCCATTACCAGAATTCTGATCAGGTGTAAGATATATGGCATGCTAAGTCAGAACAGTTTGAAGGTCTGTGCAGATTTAAAAAACCCTGAACCAAGGTTGCAGAATAACAGACATTCTTTTCTTAGTAAAACCTGATAAAGAGGGACAAGGACACAAACAATCAGGACTTTCAGTTATCAACCTCCCATTAGTAACCCTAAAGGCCCAGATTTACTTCATAAGAAATCGAAAAACAAAACCAATCTAGAACAAAATCTGGCCAAATAGAAGGTGTTTTTCCATTCGTTTCTGTGGTTCGGAACAGCTCACCTGGGCAAACTTTGAAAAATTTGAACCGGCTGCTAATAATGTTCTTGCTGCCTTGGTCCATGTCATTGGTAGGTGTGACTTAAAGCTCCACCTACTATAAGTTTTCAGTGAGTATTCAACATGAACATACCAGTCCATTCACTCAAGTGCCCATTCACTCATGTGCCATCTGCGGTGAACATGCCATTCACACGTCTATCCAAAGTAAGATATGCTTAAATTACCATTCTTTTGTCTGTATTCTGAACATTAAAACTGTTTTATAAATCTATGTTTGCAGTAGTATCAGTGTCATCATAAATTATAAGAGTGTAACTGATGCATATTATGGCTGCGCATAGCAGGTTAACACATAGGCGTCATGAATACAGAATCTAAACAAGACAAATGTAAAAATTTTTACTGCATATACACTTATATACACCAATTATATTTAAATAGCCTATGACTTGATCATTATTGCAGTGATTAATAGGTTTCAGCTGGCAACAATTCTTTTAACCCTAACTGATGCAGTATGTAGTTACTAATTTCTTAATCAACCATGTCAGAAGACATATCCAGTGGTCGTGGAAAAGATTCAGAAGGACCAAATTATTGGCCTGCAACAAGCAAAGAAAACAACTAAGGAGATTTGTGAAATCACTGGAACTGTGTTCAAAACTGTCCAACGCATTATTAAAATCTGGAAGGATAGTGTTGAACCGTCAGTTTCGCAGAAGAAATGTGTTTGTTAAAAAATCTTGAATGATCATGATCGGAGATAACTAAAATGCTTGAATTTACATCATAAAAAAAAAAAAAAAGTTTAATAGTGAAAGTAAGAGCTTTTCCGCATGTACAATGTGACGAGAACTTACAGGATTGGGACAAAACAGCTGTGTGGCCACAAGAAAGCCACTTGTTAGTGAGGCTAGTTGGAAAAAAAATACTTAAATTTGACTGGACTGTGGAGCAAAGGAAAAGGTTATGTGGTCTGATGAGTCCAGATTTACCCTATTCGAAAGTGATGGGCACGTCAGGATAAGAAGTGAATTGCATGAAGCCATGCACCCCTCATGCATAGTGCCCACTGTACAAGCCTCTGAAGGCAGTGTATGATCTGGGGTTGCTTCAATTGGTCAGGTCTAGGCTCAGCAACGTTATGCGGCAATAAAATTAAGTCTACCTGAATGTACTGAATGACCAGGTTATCCCATAAATTGATTTTTTTCTTTCCTGACGGCACGGGCATATTTCAGGATGAAAAGCTTCACTGGGATTCACTGGGCTCAAATTGTGAAAGAGTGGTTCAGGGAGCATGAGGAATCATTTTCACACATGAATTGTCCTGACCTTAACCCCATTGAAAATCTTTGGGATGCAATGGAGAATACTTTACAGAGTTGTTCGACTCTCCAGTCATCAATACAAAATCTCGGCCAAAAATTAACGCAACTCTGGATGGAAATAAATGTTGTGACGTTGCATAAGTTTGTCGGAAAAATGCCACAACGAATGCGTGCCGTCATCAAAGTTAAAGGTGGTCTAACTAAATATTAGAGTATGCGAGTTTCTTGTTTTGTGTAAAGCGACACTGAAAATATTAGTGCTGCTCTCAGATTACAAATCATCAAAACTCTACAAAAAAAATAAATAAATAAAGATTGTAAATCATTACATTCTTTTTCATGTGTGGAAAAACATTACGATGTCGCTCTGTGAATTAATAATACATGCATCAAAGCCGTTTGAAGTTACTTACCAAATGAGCAGGAATGGCACAGAATAATCAGAAAAAAGAAACATTATTATGTCACCACAGATACATTAACAATGGAAAGAAGAATATAGCAAAAATACTTAATACAGTATCCTTAGAATACCAGAAGTAAATCAATGGCTGTAATCATTCTGAACAAAACACACGATACAATCTATAAATTGTTGTGAAAAGATGAACCGTTACAGTAGAAGCCTAACTTAATTTAATGAAATTACCTTTACGTAAACATAGTTCAGAAGAATTGTAATCTGGGGAGCAGCACTAATATTTTCAGTGTCACTTTAACACGAAACAGGAAACTTGTTAATATTCATGTATGCTCTGCCCAATGCAACCGAAAATCTCAGAAACCGAAAATTTCAGAAAACCGGTTTCAGTTAACTGTTGCTTGCCTGTTTAGAACTTCTTTTTACCCCTGAACGAAGAATGAAGAAGAATATTTCCGGAAGTATATCAGGCCTTAACCTAGAATTTATTGACTCTTGGAAAGCATATTCTAAAAAGCTTTATATTATCAAAAACAAAATCCAATAATTTTTCTTTTAGAAATCAAATGTGGTGGAACTCCATTAATACGCACCACTGGATATGTAAAACATTTTGAAATGACTGTATACAGCGATAGTCGATGTTCCTACTGTATCTGTTTAAATAGTTTTCAGTAAACATGGAGTGTGAACACAATCACACACTGTGGTGCTGACAGCTAATCACAGACTTTTAGAGGGGCTGAAATTAAAGACTACAGTACAGACTGAGTGTGCAGGAACAAATAATGTCTAGAGCTGAAATGTGTTCAGAAATGTATGGATGTATTTAATTACTAACTGTTGCCACTGTGTTTTTGCCACATATTATTGTTGCATATGCACAGATTAATTGCAAATACTATTAATTGAATCCTTTTTTTATGTCCATGTGTGTACACGTGCATGGAAGTCTCAGGGCTTACCTTATAAATCACAGGTGAAAACCATGCTGGCATGAACACCAAATTGCACAGCCTCGCTGTTGGGCATTGTTGATCAAAGCTCACCAACAACGACACATCCCCCAACTTACCCATTCCGACAATCTCCACAGGCACCTTGAGGGCCACCTCCACCTGCTCCTCATACACACCGGCATGGAGCACCACTTTATCGTACGGCCCTGCCGCAGCTAGTGCCCCCCGGAGAGTCTCATAGCCGCCACCTGCAACTGTGCCAACATGCCAAACCCTGCGATCTTTCCTTCGACGGAAAAGGTGGAGGCAAGCAGACGAGTGGAGCTCCGAGCCATTCTGGGTCCAGGTACGGCTGGCAAGAGCATGCTGACGGAGAGCTTCTCTCCAGGAGGGTGGAGACAGGTTGGGGCGACGAGGCCAGTTTGGGTGGCGGCATTCAGGGCAACCCAGACAGAGCTGGCGCCAGCGTGTGCTGTCCAAACTCAGAATAAGCTCACGCCAGGCTTTGCAGACCAGACAGCAGCGGCCCAGGTCTGGCAGAGGCAGGTATGCCAAGATGAGGCGCCATAGCTCAGCAGGCAGATTTCCCACCTCCATATCTTTCAGGACCATGCCAGCTCACTGGGAAGTTCATCTACAAAGCACACAGAGGGCAAATACTTAAGTCTATTTGCTCATTATAAATGGGTATATTAAGTTTTACAAAAACACATAAAAAATGCAATTCACACAAAACAAGTACTTGAATTCACATACACACACACGTGTATATAATATATATATATATATATATATATATATATATATATATATATATATTATATACACGTGTGTGTGTATGAATGTTGTTTTTAAGTATATATATATATATATATATATATATATATATATATATATATATATATATATATATATATATATATATATATATATATATACTTAAAAACAACATTCTTGAGAGGGGAAAAAAATAGGCACATCTTTCTTTCTTTTTTTAAAATAACCAGTCAAAATGTAGTTTTAAAATATTAATATAAAAAAGAAAAGAAAAAAGAAAAAAAAAATGTGTCCACCAAATCAAAGTCAGGTTGTGCTGCCAGCAAGCAGGTAGCCATAGAGAAGATCCATGTAGACTTTCATGACTGTGTGCAATGTAAAAATAAAAATCATATAGCTTGACTGAAAAGAAAATTTTGCGCAGGTCAAATGAAGTAAGAAATCATCATGATATTTGAGACTCAAAGATTCATAATAAAAAGTTTGATAAAACAAAACTTAAAAAATAAAAAACCTTTTTGAAACTATTGATTAAGTTGTGTACACTCACGTGTATAGAAGGTGCAAGAAAAGTATTGTAATATATTTTACTCAATCTTCACACCACTTTTAAAACATTTGTATATATTTTTTTATGTTAAAATTTTTTATGAAATCATGGACACAAATATAAAATTTCTCCGAAATCTGACATGTCATGCTATATTATTGTATTTAAGATCTTTAATTTTTATCACCACGAACAACCTTAATTGTCAATGACCCAAATACTAAATATTATTTATAGCTATGTTCAATGAGGTAATGAACCAACTACTATACTGAAAGCTAAATGCAGAAACCTGTACTGTACAATTGAAGTGCTGACCAACGCTTATCTTTATGCGTTTTGTGATTAAATTTATACGTAGGCACGGTTTGAATTCTCGAGTGGTATTTTAACTGAGCTAACCAATACTGAGACACCCTGAGGAAACACAAAACAAGTTAACATGCTCACAATTATTCTTAGCTAAAAAAAAACCTGACTGTACCCAACCATAATGTTCTGCATGCACACAAATAGTAATAAGGACATGAAAACAGCTTATTTAATACATTCGATTAAGGTTTGCGTAGCAAAGATCTATCCGATCTGTCGATTCTGCAGCTAGTTCGCATCGTGATAACGGCATGTTGAAATCTGATTCGGTACAATAAAACAAACGGCTAGCAAAGCCTACCTTTGATCATGATGTTTTCAGCAACCATTTTATCACACGTATCATCACTGCTATTTTCTATTTGCTGACGGGATTGCGTGCTGAAGCGACACATCCATCTGGTGATAATGACAAAATTCTTGACGTTTTTTTTTTTTTTTTTTTTTTTTTTTGGCGTTTTTCCTTTTTTTATTGGAGGCGTGGAAAACAGGGCGCTCGTATGTTCATTCAGGAGGCGGGGATGTTGTTCCTCTGCGAACGACTTCTAAATTCAACCGAAGTCGAAAGTTTTCCCTCTTGTCTGACATAGTTGTTAGGCAACATGGCTTTTACTGTGCAACAATACACTTGTTATTACCGTCCCATACATACTCTCTCTCTCTCTCTCTCTCTCTCTCTCTCTCAATTCAACGAGCTTTATTGGCATGACAAAGACATTTTGTATTGCCAAAGCAATTGCATAGAAAAACAGAACAGGAACTAAACTAGGACATGTGAACAATAATAACTACAAAGAAATAACATTCAGCATTAATGTAACATTATATAGTGTTGGGAACAGGGGTAGGGGATTGGGGTCAGGGGTCATCAATACATCATGTATTGTTATTGATTTGAGTTCTAGTTGTCCCTCAGGTTTCTACAGGATACTACAAATCTTGCAGCTATTCTTGCACATTCTTCTTTTTCACCCAGAATAAAACACATTTTTTTGTGTCGGGGTACATTCATTGAAATCTGGGCATATGTTGATAATTTTGTGGTAATATTTGTTTGTAATTGGTTGGTATTTTGGGCATTCTGTGAGGAAGTGCAGTTCTGTCTCAATCACTCCCAGGTTGCATTGGGAGCACAGTCTGTCCTCGCGGGACAGCCATGTCTGTCTGCGGCGGCCCGTCTCTATAGCCAGACTGTGCTCGCTGAGTCTGTACATCGTCAGTGCTTTTCTTAATTTTCTGTCAGTCACTGTGGTCAGATAGTTTGCCACGGTGAACTCTCGATTTAGTGCCGAATAACATTCCAGTTTGTGTTGAGTTTTAATGGTGTTTGTCCAATGCGTGAGGTATTTTTCCTTTTCTTTGTATATAATTTGGTTAGGCCGAATATTTGTGAGTGTGCCGTTTTCCTGATACTGGCCGATCTCCTCAGGTGTGACTTCAGTCAGTCTCAGGACAAGCTGGCATAGGGGACTCTTCACTAAGCTCAGCTCTTGGTATTTTAGGGCTTTATAATCGTATGTGTTGGGGTCACTTGTTTTTAGGTGCTTACAGAATTTGATGGCTCTTTTCTGAATGTTCAAAAAGAGAGGGTATTGGCCTAATTCTGCATTGCATCCATTATTTGGGGCTTTTCTTTGGACATAAATGATTCTTTTACAAAATTCCAAATGCAGAGTTTCAATGGGATGTTTTTCCCAATTTAAATAGTCAAATTTTACAGGTGGACCCCACACTTCACTGCCATATAATGCAATTGGTTCGATGACTGATTCGAATATTTTGAGCCAGATCCTAATTGGAATATCAATTTTAATGGATTTTTTAGTGGCATAAAAAGCCCTTTGTGCTTTCTCTTTGAGTTCATTCACAGCCAAAGCAAAATTACCTGTAGAACTGATTTTTAGGCCGAGGTAATTGTATGTCTTTGTGATTTCAATGCTTCTGTTTGATAATGAAAAAATGTTTGTTAGTCCCTGAGATCTGGATCGCTTTTGGAGGATCATGACTTTTGTTTTTTGGTGGTTGACTGTCAGGGCCCAGGTCTGACAGTAACTCTCCAGTAATGCCAGGCTCTGCTGTAGCCCCTCTTTAGTGGGCGACAGGAGAACCAAGTCATCTGCGTAGAGGAGACACTTTATTTCTGTGTCATGTAAAGTGAGACCTCGAACGGGAGATTGTTCAGTAGTTTGTGCCAACTGATTGATATACATGTTGAAGAGGGTGGGGCTTAAACTGCAGCCCTGTCTCACTCCTTGCCGTTGAAGGAAAAATTTGGTTCTTTTGTTGCCAATTTTAACAGCACATTGACTGGCTGTGTACATTGATTTGATAACATCATAAGCTTTTCCCCCTACACCGCTGTCAATAAGTTTAAAGTATAATCCTTCATGCCAGATTGAATCAAATGCTTTCTTAATATCTACAAAACAAGCAAAGATTTGTCTTTTATTTTGATGTACGTATTTATCAATTAGTGTCTGTAGGGTGAAAATGTGGTCAGATGTGCAACATTTTGGCATGAATCCAATATGACATTTACTCAAGGCATTGTGCTTCATAAGGATGTCTAATATTCTGGTGTTTAAAATACTGCAGAAAACCTTCCCCAGATTACTGTTCACAAAGATGCCTCGGTAGTTGTTAGGGTCTAATTTATCTCCACTCTTATAAATGGGGCTGATGAGTCCCTGATTCCAGATCTCAGTGAAATAACCCACACACAGAACATCATTGAACAGTTTTATAGTCAGTTTAAGTTGTGATCCATGTGTTTCAGCATCTCATTGAGTATGCCGTCTACACCAGACCCAGACTCCGACAGAGCTGCAGCAGCTGCTTTCCATGGGCGTTTGTTGCCTTGTCATTGTTCTGTCTGGGGGCCTGAGAGGGAAAAATAACATTATTTCCAGTAATGAATCGGTCACTGTATGTGTCTGTGAAATCTAGTTCTACACCAGTTCTACAGTTCAGATCACCCAGAATCAGCAAGTTCCCCTGGGCCTGGAAATGACTGATTTCTCTCTCTATGATAGGAAAGTTTTCTTCCTGGAAATAGGGTGACTCAAGAGGGGGAATATAGATTGCACACAGAAAGACAGATTTTGAGGTGGACATTATGCCTTTTTTTATTTTCAGCCATAGATGTATTTGTCAATTTTTATTAATTCTATGGCACAGGATCATTCAGATTTAATCCAGATTAACGTCCCTCCTGAGTCTCTACCCTGTTTAACTGATTTGAGTTTTACTGATGGTAACACTATTTCTTTGTACCCTGCGGGACAACCAGTGTGCTCATCACCTCTACTCCATGTTTCTTGTAAAATAATGACATCTTGTCCTTTAAATTCTCTGATGAAATCAGAGTTTCGAGTCTTTAGGCCAAAAGCTGAGGAGCTCAAACCTTGTATATTCCACATGGAAATGCAAAATGATTTCATCTAAAGATAGTCTGTTGGATTTGTTTGCCATTTTTAGAAAAGAGAAAGACATAAAAGACCAAAAACTATGCAGAAACAATGAATAGTGAGAATATAATTTTGTAAAATGTAATTATGTAAGGTCCTTTACATTTTGGAAGCACTGTATATATATATATATAAATATTTCTCTCTCTCCTCATTTCTTACCACTGCCTAGTGTGGGACAGTAAGCGATGTCCTGAAGTTCAGTGTTGGCTCGGTTTGCTTCTCCACTGAGAGCCTGGGCATAGCTCAGTTTACCTGGTGTGGGTGTGGTGTGCTGTGGAGGGTGGTTCAGTGCTGTGTGGTACCCTGCAGGTGCTGGGTGTTTGGGGATTTCGTAGTGCAGTCTCTGACCACGTGGCTCCTCTCTGGGTGCTGTAGCTCTGGGTGTGGCTCTGGATGTCTTGTTGGATGGGGCATTGTTCTCTGACCTGCGTCTTGTTGGATTTCCTGGGTTTGTGTTTGTTCTGCTCCAACGGGGGCTTGTCTGATTGTTCCGATTTAGAGCAACATCTTTCATTCTTTTTGCCAGCACATGTACAACATTCCTGTATAAATGAACATGATCATACAGACAGCTTGTGTCCAGGTCTGTGTGGTGTGCCAGGTGGACATTAGGCAGTAGGGCGCAGTGTCTTGAGATGCTGGCATTTATTTCGGTGATTGTGTGAGGATGAAAATCTTTTCTTGGGAGCAGAGTGGAGAAGATAATTTTGGAACTGGGGAAGGAATGTCTTGCTTTCTCCAGAACAGCTCTCATCCACCCCGTCCTGCTGGCCCCTCAGGTCATTTGTGCCTGTGTGTATAATGATGTGGCTGGGGCAGCCGAGTTGTGACTCTGTGAGGAGTTCCAGGGCTTTCTTAGTGTTGGGGCACCAGAGTTTAACAGCTCGGTGATGGGGGAAAAGTTTATTTACATCAATACATTTTCCATTTAAATCGATGAGAAGCACTATTTCCGGTTTCTCTGTGCTGAATAGCTTTGGGCTGCTGTCTTGTGAGTGCTGGCTCTGTTGTGTGTTATCTGGCAGGGGGTGCTGTGGTTTCAGTGGGTTGTCTGAGTCGGGCTCCTCGGTGGTGGGGGGCAGCAGCTGAGAGAAACTGTGTTAAAACAGCAGCCTGTGCATACAGACAGATGTGCCTGTCTCACCAAACTACAGCAGGATAAAGAGCAGGTCACACAACAACTAACAGTCTCTCACAGCAAATGAGAGAGCTGCAGCGAGAAAAGGACAATTACCACCGTGAGCTGACTGCATTAAGACAGCAGCTACAGATAAGAGAGTAGTGCACATTAAACCTAGAGCAACAGGTGAGAGAGCTACAGGAAGAGAAAGAGCAGGAGCGCAGTGAGCTCACAGCATTGAGAGAGCAGATAAGAGAGCTGCTGGAGACCAGAGAGGGACCAGAGCAGACCCTTACAGCACCACTGTACGGGAAGCTCCAACTCAATCTTTGTGGGAGGGGCCATGCTGTGGTCTGACCTGGGCTCTGGTGTTCTCTGTGCATTATGCTCACATGACGGATTCTCATTTAATAAAACTTTCTCTTGCTTGATAATTTCATTTATTGCACTGTAGTCAGCCTGGAAAGCTTTTAGGTTACCCTGGACCATAACTGTGCCATTTTTATATATATTGACAGTGATCATTGTGCTGTCAGGATCATCTGTCTCTCTGATTTTGACTTTCCAGCCATTACAGATGCCCTCTTTCTTTACTGACGTGTAGTGGCTGATCACAGCTTTGTGCCAGAAGCTGGGGTTTTCAGAAAAGAAAATGAGATTGCTTATTTCTCAATTTTTAAACAGGTCTGCAAAAAGTGTCTCTGGACTGTCTTTAAGCAGCTTCTGTTTAAATAGTTTTCTTGCAGTGTCACTCTTTATATCTGGGGCATATTGAATTGGGAACACAGTCTGTGAGGACTAGGGAGGTCATTTGCATAGAGCAGTGGGGAGATTGCAGCTGCTCCTCTGATTGGTTCATTTTCCCAGGCCCATTTGAATTGCTACACTGAGGTGCTCCAGATTCTTCACTAGTCATAGCTTCAGTTAATTAGCATTTTAGCTTTACATTTGGCTAAATGTAAACTTCAAGCTTTAAGATATCATTTAGCATCCAAGTTCTACAATTAATTGTTCCTTTCTTAGGAAAAAAACTTCCAATTAGGGTTATGTTGTACTCACTGTTTTAGCCACTATGAATTTTGTATGATTTTGTCCTGTTTGCAGTTTTCCCTCCAATTTTCTTCAAGTCTCTGCTGCTGTGCTGAATCAGCTTCTCTCTGATTAATCTTCTTTTTTTTAATCAAAGAATATTACATTTTCTGATCATTTTCCATCAAAGTCCTCTTTTGTATGTTAAATTCTCTTTGATTTTGCTGATGGTCTGATCAAACTCTTATCTCTCTCTCTCTCTCTCTCTCTCTCTCTCTCTCTCTCTCTCTCTCACTCTCTCTCTCTCTCTCTCTCTCTCTCTCTCTCTCGCTCATCTTGTTGGTGAAGCTGATGATAAAAATCATGCACCGCCTACCTTGTGGGGATTGTACCTCTTGTAACTTGACTTGCACTATATATTACCACATTAATAAATAGTCAAATTAATTATTTATTGCCAAACTACTCTAGTACTGTATGAAGCTCTTAGATGATCAGACTTTGTGTACAAAAATGAATGAAATAGTTTGTCATACAGCTCAATTTCCACTCAAAATGTCTGCAACCAAGACTTGACCTAAATGTACTCCACAAGTAAAATGTTCTTATTAAATATCTAAAATTACTGCCTGCTCAGGAAATGACACACGTTTATCGCGCAAATTAAAAGTCCTTAAATGGATAGGTCACCCAAAAATGAAAATTCTCCTATAATTTACTTATATTCCAGATACGTGTGACTTTGTTTCTTTTGCTGAACACAAACAAAGATTATTAGAAGAATATCTTAGCTCTGTAGGTTGTGGCTGACTTGGAGGATCTTGCTGTAATATGTCTATCGATCACTGCCATGGAGACGAAATTCACTGAGTTGGTTTCAAGAGTGGGGGATGTAGAGAAACGGATCGATTATCTGGAGTCATCTGAGAGGGAATTATCTGCTAATCCACTAGTGACCAAGGTGAATTTAGAGCATGTCTGGGAGAAGTTGGAGGACATGGAGAACCGTAGCCAGCAGAATAACATTCCTATTGTTGGAATTCCTGAAGGTCAGCATATGGTGAAATTCCTGGATGGGCTCTTTCCCAGTCTGTTCGACATAACAGACAATAAGCTGGAAATTGAGCAAGCTCACATGGTTATAGCTTAGCGATCTGCCGATCAATTCTAACCAAATTTCTGGGATCATTCGATAAAGATTTTGTGTTATTTGAGGCGAGGAGTAAAGGAAGGCTTTCTTGGAAGAACCACAGCATTTTCTTGTTCCCAGACTTCAACAATGTGGCGTGATTGATTCAAGGAATACAAGAAACTCTTACATTAACAGGAGGTCGCTTTTGCACTGATGCTCCTGGCCAACTTGAGCCTAGATGATAAGGATGGCTGTAAAATGTTCACATGGCCCCAGCAACCAATGTCCTTCATAAAATCAATGGAGTAAACTATTTTGTGGCACTCACGTTGCTGCCGATTGGACTGACTCACTGAACATCCACTTGACTGTCCGAGGAAACTGAGCACCCCTTTTTTTCTTTTTGTGCTCATTCAGGACAGTTTTGTGGATGATCTGCTCGTTCTTTGTGCTTATGCCTCCTATTGGCTGGAGTTTGTTTTGTGGAGTATTTCTTGCAAGTCATTAGAGTGATTTGGTCATTTTTTGCACTTATGTAGCAGCCGAATAGGCCGGCTCACTGAACATTCGTTTGACTGTCTGAGGAAACTGAGCGCCTTTCTTTTGTTTGTGCTGATTCCACCTAGCGGCTGGAGTTTGTTTTGTGGAAGAACACACCTTTGGGACAGTTATGTGGATGAATCTACACATTCTTTGTGTTTATTCCACCTATTTGGCTGGAGTTTGTTTTATATCTTTTGCTGTGTAATTCTGTCACTTTGTATAGAAACACCATACTTGAGCAATCCGATGGCAAAGTTGTCGCAGGGGCTCTCATGGTGTATATGGACTGTTTGAGTTTAGATGGACAGATGTCAGTTGGTGCTGTCGTGCGCAGGGTTAATGCGCATGTTTTTCTTTTTTCTGTTTGTTTGTTTGTTCGGTTCAGGGGGAAGTTTGGGGTTTGATTGTTGCACTAATGTTGGAATGTGGTTATTATAATTTTGTTTTTGACACACAATATATTTTTCTAATATTTCAAAATGTCAAATTATAATATGAGTGGATTGTCTCTCTCCATGTGGAATGCGAATGGGTTGGGACACCCCATAAAAAGATGGAAGTTTATTTCACCTCTTAAGTGTAAGAAATATGATATAGTGTTATTTCAAGAAACCTTTCCCTGCAGGAAGATGAACAATTTGGGAAGATATGGGGTGGACATGTTTTCTTTAGTGCTGGTTCAAGTAAGAACAGGGGAGCCATTACACTGATAAGTAAGCATCTACAATTTAAATGTCTCAAACATATTAAAGATAAATTAGGAAGAGTCATTATAGTTTTAGTAGAAAGTCAGGGGCAAAGTCTTATTTTGGCTAATATTTACACACCTAACGTTAATGATCAGGGCCTATTTTAAACATCTTGAAGGGATGTTGCAAGCCGCTGGCACCCCTCATGATATAATATTCACAGGATGTGTAAATATCTTGGTCTTACAGATATCTGAAGACTTTTGAATGACTATACATTTTTTTCATCAGTCCATAAGATTTATTCTAGAATAGATTTTCTTTTAAAAAAAGTCCCTCATTTCAGTTGTTGTTGATTGCTCAATTGTCTCAGATCACACCCTGGTGAGTTTAGAGGTGTTACCACATATGGAGAAAAGGAAATCATATAGTTGGTGCTTTACTGTATCCTTTTGCAAAATCCTGAATTCCAGCAAATGTTAAAGGCTGAAATCATTGTTTATATGGAGACCAACTGTTCCTCAGTATCCTCTGTGGGCATGGCTTGGGAGGCACTTAAGGCAGTTCTTAGGGGCTGGAGCATACCGTATGCCTCATTCACCAAAAAATCCAAAGCACGAGAACTCAAGGAGTTGGGAGGGAATATTAAAAGTGCAGAGGCAGAGCTAAAGCGCAGAATGTGATCTGATGGCCTCAGATAATTGACCTGACTGAAATACAGATATAATACTATTTTGTCACGGAAGGTGGAGTTTTGGCTATTCAGGGCTCATACTTTGAGTCGGGGGACAAGGCAAGAAAGCTTCTGGCTAGATATATAAAACAGAGAAAGTGTTTTCTACCATTCCCTCAGTGAAATCTGCTGGTGGTAAAATATTTACCTGAAATATTTAATATTTTTTTAATGCTTTTAAAGAATTCTATCTTGATCTTTATAGTTCCACATCTTTGTCTAACCATTAGAACTTCCTAAACTCATGGCTGAGCAAAACAATTCTTTTGATTCTGTAATTGTCATGTTTATACTGTTGGTTCCTGTTTTTCATGTCTCTTATTTTGAAAAGTTCATGTCATGCGTTTCCCTAGTCATGTGATGTCCTGTTTTCCCTCCATGTTCATGTGTCTTGTTTTCATTGTTTGATTACTTTGTTATTAGTTCTAGTTTGTAATTGGTTTTAGGTTAATAGTCTTGTTATCTTGTTTAGTGTTCTGTTTGATCATTGGTTTATGTTCCCCCATGTCTGTGTATTTAAGCCCTCATGTTTGCCATTGTCTCTTGTCTAGTATTGATGTTTGTTTGGTAGCACTTTCGAAGTTCATGTCATGTTTAAGTCATGCTAAAAGTCTAGTTTATTTCAAGTCACATTTATGTTTAGTTTTCATGTTTTAGTTCATGTTTATGTCTAGTTTAGTTCTCATTTAAAGTTAGGGTTTTGGATTTCACGTTTATTTAATAAAACTGCACTTGGGTTCTACACATCGTCTTCCTCATTGCCAGCTAAAACATTACAGTAATAAACTTGGAGGAGCTTGGCAAGATAATTAAGGGCTTGCCTACAGGCAAGGCTCTGGGGCCCGATGGCTATGGCTCCACTTTTTCTAGAAGTTAATATTGAATCAATAAAGAATGGAAAGATTCCACCAACCATGACATAAGCCCGGAACAGTCTGATTCTTAAAAAGGACAAAGATCCAAGCGAAAGTCCAGTCCCCACTCGCCTCATGGACGTCGGCCATTCTCCGCATCCGGGTGGTCGGGCTACTCAGTCCCCCGGCAGAGGGCAGGGTTTCGGCTTCAATATAAAGCAGTTCAATGGAAAAGAGGAGGTGAGAACCGGCTTGACAATATAAATAATAGTTTAATGAAGAAATAAACGAAAAGCACACAAACATAAACACACAGAGCAGCTGCCTGTAATTCTCTCTCTCGAACCATCGTCACCGGCCGCCTTTATCCCTCGCGTGCACCCATCAGGATGATTGGGGACCGGGCGTGCATTGTTCCAGCCCGTCCCCGCCCTCCTCCGCTATGCACTGATTAAGTTATGACATCTCTTATACCTATAGATCAGGTGGGGTTTATTCAGGGCCTTAGCTCCTCTGATAACATTAGACATTTCATCACTATCATGTGGTCAGTGGCGATTGATTAGACTACAGTCGCTGCCATATCACTTGAAACCGAAAAGGCTTTTGATATGGTAGAATGGTGTTATCTTTTTAAGATTTTGAATATGTACAGGTTCAGGAATACTTTTATTGGTTGGATTAAGTTACTTTATAGACACCCGGTAGCAGCGGTACAACAAATTGATTAATTTCAGACACCCAGCAGGGTTGGCCTCTTTCCCCATTGTTGTTTTGTCTTGCCCTGGAACCATTAGCAGCAGCGATAAGAAAGGAGGATGACTATCCAGGGATAGTGGTGGGAGGTGTGGCGCACAAGCTTTTGCTTTATGCAGATAATATTTTATTATTCGTCTCCGACCCTACTAGATCTATGCCTTGCCTCCACAGATTATTAATTCCTTTTCTAAATTCTCTGGATACAGAGTTAATTGGTCTAAATCCGAAGCTTTGGCTCTGATGGTGTAATGCCCTGTAATGGCTTTTCAGCTGGGCACCTTCCATTGGCTCAAACAGGGAATTAAGTATCAAACAAACAAAAATTGTGACAGAGATGTATTTCCTCCCTTTCCTAATTTTTTTTTTTATTTTTTTATGAAATCCATGAAAAGTACATGAAAAGAAAATTTAACAGAAACAGTATGTATAAACTCCTCAAATATTGTGCACAAACAGTTACTGTATGTGCCTGAATTGCCTTCTTGTCTTTGTTTTCCTTTGGCCTGTCCCTACTTTAAAGTTCTTTTGTCCAATCCACCCTTCACCAAACAAACCCAATCCTCAACTCAGCACAACGGAAAAATACAGACATTGTCCTCAAACCTCAGGAAACTATTCAGCATTTTCATCTCACATTATCATCCATCTGCTCCACCTACCCCATTCTCTTGAGCCTATAATGACATTGGTACATTACTTACAAATAAGGGTGTGATAATCAAAATATCATTTTAATACAGTATTTAAAAAATCATATCCTCAAAGATTAATCTGATTCCTCTCCTCTCTCCACAGACTACGGGTGGTATTACCAAAACATCCTAACGCTAGAATCTTTAGTATATCATACTTCTCATTCGGTTTTAGATCTTTTTATCTAAGCATCACAATATAATGAACATTTGCTAAGCATCTTATAAATATCAGATTTACAAACATTTTAAATCATAAACGTTTCAAAGGCACCTGCTGAATATTTCATTGACATCATTGACATCCTAGACATTCTTATTGACATACATCATATAGACATATGCTATCCCTTACAAAAAAATCTAAATTAGCTCCAGACTTGCAGCAAATTTGCAGCTCGTTATTTTCACAAAAAGTCACGTACAATAAGTTTATGCTTAAATTGTAAAAGTCTGTGGATATACAAGTCACTCATATTTGGTATCATTTGAAAGCTTCGAATCTGAACTTTTAATAGAATACCATCTTTTGCATTTATGTTTCAATTGTATTAAAAATAAAGCCTTAAAAACTTTCCATCGCATATGAGCACCACCTAGAGGTGACGATGTAGAAAAATGCATATAAATATAAAAGTTTTTCACATAGCACTTAAATAGACAAGTCATATATCAAATGAAAGCTCACATTTTTTGGGAATGAGATTGTACAGTTTATTTTGTTCCCCTACCACCACAGTTCAAATGATTATCGAAAGAATCACAAACTGAAATCTCTGTTAGACAATAAAGACAAACGTCTCATGTCTGATCCGATCACTGCTTCTGTAAGCCTCGAAGTAGCCAAAACTCCATATCATCTCTTACCTGTTTTCTTAAAAAAAATGCTGTGCAGTAGAAAAAGCATGATAAACAAATCATTGGCAAAATATGTTATCAAATATTGATAAGAAAATGTTATATATCAATGGACCTCAGCTTTACAACAACTCCTAGATTGAGCTTCTAATCCATTCAGATGACGAGATATACAATGAAACAGTGGGAAACATGTATTCAAACCAAAAAAGACTGGATGTCTATGGTGAGTGCTCATCTGCGTTAGAGCGCCACCTACATTTCAGATCTGTATATTGTGGTGGAAGGTGAGAGATGAAAATTTTTTTTTCCCAGAACTTGCTTCAATCTATTGGAATTAAAGAAGACTCAGGAAGATAGAGCAAACAGAACCAGAACATTCTTACGAAGTTAAGACAACAAAAACAAAAATTTAAATCAATGTTCATCATAAGATTGTTAACATATATAATATTATTTATGAATTAATGTATTTTTTGTTTTTTGCAATTAGTTCACTGTATGTGTGTGAGGTGAGCTTTTAAATTTGGGAGTGAAAAATTCCAGGCGGTAGCCAAAAAATGCACCCGAGTTGAAGAGGTTAAGATCTTTTTCAACTTGATGTGTGTGCAGTCAACATTTTCCCCCTGATGATTTCAGACCATCGAAAGAAACAAATGGTCGATATCTGAATTCATCGGCTGTGCCCATGCTGTTTTTCCTGCGAACTCAGGTATGTGTGAAAATGTTGTCGTTGTCACGCCTCCCTCGGGCTCTGCACCTCCCTCAGCACTCCGCTCCTCATAACCCGATTTCTAATTCACTGCACCTGCACTTGCTCATCACTGCCTGCATAAATAAGTCACCTTCACGCCACTTCACTGTCAAGTCTCACACAAAGGACTCTAGTTTGACCACGCTGCTCTCACACAGTGTTTATTTTCCTGTCTGTATTTGCTGTTGATATTTGTCAATATCTGTTTAGTGCTTAACCTGCTGTTTTGCCTGTTACCTCTTCTTCAGCACTGAGGACTTAAAACCCTGTGAATCCCTCTTCAGTTTGTGAAGCTTATCTTCTGTGTGATATCACCTGTACCATTGATCTCACTGTGTAATCCCATTCATGAGTCAGCTTTGTACATCCCCACCTTCATGAACTGGCAAAAAAAAGCACAATATCTCAGAAAATATTTAATAGTGTCATCCAGCCTATTGTGCTGTATGGTAGTGAAGTATGGGGTCCACTCAGTCATCATAGCTATACACGTTGGGAGAAACACCCAACAGAACCTTTACATGCAGAATTCTGCAGATACATCTTACATGTACACAGAAATACACCAACAAATACATGTAAAGCAGAATTAGGCAGATACCCACTGATAATTAGCATTCAAAAGACAGCATTACATTTTTTACTTAAATCTAGCCCCTGAGACACCCTTCAATCCAAAACCCTCCAAATCCAAGAGCTGATCCCAGAAAAGAGTCTCCTACATCAGTTGGTGCTGAGACTATTTGTCCCCCCTCAAACACACTTTGACCAGTCTCACATCTACACTGTTTTCCAAACACCAATCAGAGTAAAGCAAATTGTAACGCAATGCAAAGAAACCTATTTGGAACATTGGAAAGAAGAAACTAAAAGCCAAAGTAGATTAGAATGTTATCTGGCCCTAAACAGAGAGTATGAAAGAAAACAGAATATGTGCTCACTGTTGGACAGGTGAGGTTAGACAGAAATGCACTTCCTCCTAAAATGTGAAACATACAGTGAAATAAGGAATGTTTACCTAAACATGTTTAACTCTGAAACTTCAGACTTTAAAGGCCTAAATGACCTCTCAAAATTAAAAATACTCCAAGGAAAAGGAGACAGGGCACACCTTGTATGCCCAAAATGTATCAGCATGCCACAACCTGAGGGACAGTGAAAGATCTGGACAAACACAAAATGTGATGTGGTGAAATAAATAATAATAGTAATTTATATTATTGTTTTTTTTTATATTACTATATTTATATTATATACAGTCCAAGTTATTGGACAAAATTTATTTTGCTTTTATTTTCTTTATTCTATATGATGCTTCATCAACAGTGTTTTTGAAAATGTCATGACAATAAAGCCCATTGAATTGAAGAGAGAGAGAGAGAGAGAGAGAGAGAGAGAGAGAGACACACACACACGCACGCACGCACGCACGCACGCTCAGGCTCTACTGGTGATGCTGATTGCTGACTGACTTCACCTAAAACATGGCTGCGCAGGACGAGCTCAGTAAGTTGAACTCACTTTACATGCTTCATTTCTTTAATATTGTCGACTTGCTATCGATATGCTCTTCATTATAGATCACTGATATGAAGATTAAGTTCATCGTATGGTCTATATGTTTACAAGTAATTTTATAAAGGGAAATTTGTAAAGTAGATATCAGTTTGGCAGTTAGTCGGCTTGTATGTGCTTACAGAGGCCCAATGCTCAGTCATGCTCCAAAATGAAAGTACTTCTGTTGGGTTTTTCTAATTTAGAGGACAAAACATTCGAAAATGAATACGAAATTAGATTTATCTAAAAGCCATACTGGTCAAACACTTGCTGTCATTCATTGACAGTGTCAGAAATAAGTATATACCTGATATACGTAACGTTAGTTAGCACACAGGCTAACCAACCGGCGGTTTTAACGTCTTTATTTACAATGTGTATTATTGCCTGTTATTCATTGCAAGCTTGTGTGATAGTCTTATTGGAAATGGTTTCGTGATATATAACACCGAGCTGGTGAAATATATTCAGCATGCTAGGGAAATAGATGCATTGCAGTTGTTTGTAGAAAATAAATGAGCAGTACAATGAAAAGTCTTTTCCCAATCAGATCCATTTGAAAATAAGGGCACAAGAGGTCCTTTCTCATGCACTTTCTTTCTTTAGCTTTGTTTTCCGTTCATTTTCTCTCTCTTTTTTTCTCATCTTAGATCAGTTGGAGCGTGTGTTTTTGCGTTTGGGCCATGCTGAAACAGATGAGCAGTTGCAGGATATTATATCCAAATTTCTGCCCCCTGTACTCCTCAAATTGTCCAGTGTGCAAGAGGGGGTTCGCAAGAAAGTAAGTGTTCGAGAAAAAGACAACTGTCTATATGGCGGTCCGTGGAGAATATATATCAAACATGGAATTTTCTCCTATTTCATGACATTTCTCATTTTATTTAACATTTAAAACTTGTAAAACTTGGGGGCCTGGGTAGCATAGCGAGTAAAGATGCTGACTACCACCCCTGGAGTCAAGAGTTTGAATCCAGGATGTGCTGAGAGACTCCAGCCAGGTCTCCTAAGGGTACAGTCACATAGGGTAACCTCCTCGTGGTCGCTATATGTGGTTCTCGTTCTCAGTACGCTTGTTGAGTTGTGTGTGGATTCCACACACGCTGTGTCTCCGTGGTAACATGCTCAACAAGCCATGTGATAAAATGTGTGGATTGACTGTGTCTGACGTGGAGGCAACTGAGATTCATCCTCCGCCACCCGGATTGAGTCAAGTGACTATGCCACCATGAGGACTTGGAGCGTTGGGAATTGGGCATTCCAAATTGGGGAGAAAATTGTGTTTATAAAACTTGTAACTTTCAAACTAATAATCTTTAAAAGCATTATACAATGTGTAGTTACCATAGTTAATGTTCTTAATGGTCCCTCGCTCTGTGAATAAGTTAGACCCAGATTAAAGAAGTTTGTGTATCTAAGAGTAATATTTTAGCTTTCTTTATATACAACTACCTTTTAGTATTGATCAAGACACTTCTTAAATATGTTGAACTTTATAAGCAGCCCCTAATGTATGCACAATAAAGATCTGGCTGTTGCCTTGTACAGGTTATGGAGTTGCTTGTACACTTGAACAAAAGGATAAAGAGTCGACCGAAGATACAACTGCCTGTGGAGACACTGTTGGTTCAGTATCAGGATCCTGCCGCAGCATCTTTTGTCACGGTATGAACGCACACACCCAAATGTTAATATCACCAACAACATGGTTGAATGAGCTGTAGCCTTAATAATAATGCTTAATTTTTAAAGCACTTTTCCCCAATGTAAATTCCATATTGAAAATATGGATTTGCACATGTCTGACCTGACAGTTCAAACAAAATGAGCAGTAGCGGGAAAAATAGCCATGTTTCCACTATCGGGACAAATGAGGATGTGTTAGTTCGTTCCAGGGCCAGTTGTGGTCCCACTGCAAGTGCCTTTGGCCCGGCGATTACCCTTGGGACAAATTAGGCTAACTAGGAATTGAGGCGGGGTCAATGGCAAAGGCTTCGCTGAGTCTGGTCTCACTTTCCACCAAGCAAAGTCCAAAATAAATAAATAAATGATATCTTCAGTCTCCATGTTCCTTTCGAGGGCTAGCTAGTCTCCAGAGTCTGATACCTCCGCTTGAGCTAACCTTTTGCTTGTAAAATGGGCAGAGGTGTTGGGCAATAAAAATGGGCAATGGGCCTGATGTTGGCACCAGGGTGGCGTATTAAGGGTGGGTTTAGGGCAGTGCTGCGGGGCTAGTGGCACGATAATAGGAATTAGATTTTGGTCTTACGGCTTGAGGTCCGAGGCTATTGGCCCCGGCTAACCAGTTGATAGCCCTGGATTTGACTGGCCTGAAAGTGGAAATGTGGTTAATGAAATGACGAGAGTTGTCCCTTGTGGAGTGCAGGCACAAACAAACTGCATCAACCCGCATCTACCATGCTAAGACGAGAACAAATTCCAGGACAACAAATGGCGAACGCAAGCACCCGATGATGAAAGGCAACACACCACAAAATCACTCAAGCAACAACACTGCCATGTAGGCTGGTGGAATCGGGTAGGCTGGGTGAGACACCAAAGCTGGCCGGTGGAGCTAAATTTCAACAACTACAAACAAACAGTTTCAGTGTGAGGCGGCAGCCAAACTTCTGCCCAGTCACTTCCTATCTCTCTCTCCACTCAAATATTTAACAAAGGCTAAAAATAACAAAAATATATAAAATAATTTTTTTTTTTATATAGGAATAATCACCTAAAAATGATAATTCTCTCAACATTTACTCAGTCTTATACCATCTCAAACTCATATAACTTTCTTCTGAGACTATTCCTTTAAGATCATCTTGTATCTGCCAAGGTGTCATTCACTTATTGTGTGTAAAGTGAGTTATTTTTTTATTTTCATGGTTGACTGTTTTTGGCTTGCAGAACTTCACTATCATCTACATAAAGATGGGCTATCCCAGGCTAGAGGTGTCCAAACAGTGTGAGCTTGCACCTACTCTACTAACAGCAATGGAGTGCAAACCTCAGCCCCAACAGGACAGGTTAGTAAAACAGTTTTTATTAAAGTAGAATTTAATACATTCAATATAAAACACATTTGTTTACACTTTTCTATGTTTTTCTCATTATGTATCAGATGTTAATGTTTTGGACTTTTAAAATGGCATGATTGTTGGGACAAATCTTGCATGGGACAGTTCATAATTACAGCCTTAAGGCCTTTGCACACCAAACGGGAATGTTCGGTGCGATATCTTGCTGTGATAAACATTTGAATCAAAACAATAGATTCTTAATGAGCAATTCTCACCTGGAGCGAACATTCGTGATGGCAAAGCAAACTTGTTTTTTATGGTGTCGATTTTTGTTTTTTCTTAGCCCAGTGAATAAATATCCTGTCCATTAATATATAAGGTTTAGATCAGTGGTTCTCAACCTTAAAGACTCAAAGTCCCCCCACTGTCCAAGACAATATTTTAAGGCCCCCTTGCCCGAATCTAGATATGTCAGATTAAAATAATTAATCATGGATCATTTTTGATTCTAGAAGTTTCAGAAAGAGTCTGTTTATAATTTGTAGGCATACATCTTAAAACATTTTAGTTAAGTTGAAATATTTTGATGATTTTATTATTTTTTATTTTAACTCCATTTTAAGTTAACTTGAGGCCCCCTTGGAAGTTTGCTGCCCCATAGTGGGTCCCGGCCCCCTGATTGAGAACCAGTGCTTTAGATCACGTGTCAGATGCCACAGCAGTTACCAGAACCAGAGTGGCGCTAAAACACATAAAGCTGTTTTGACCACCGACATGAAACTGTCAAGAAACGAGAAGGAAATCATGAACCAGCAGTGAGGATCGGTTTATTTTATTTTCATCAAATGCATTAAAAACTGAAACATTCTTTTTCTCAGATGGTTTCTCTTAACATGTCCAAATGATGCTGCATGACTGCCTTTCATCCCCTTTAAAAATTATCTTGTCTCATGTGGATTGTCTATAAAATGTATTCCATATTGCTGCATTGTTTGGCCTTTGCATTTAATCTTACGTGAGTTCTCTTATATCTTTGTTATAATATATATAGCAGCATATTTGCTTTTGTATACATTTTTTAATAAACATCTTTGGGGATATTAAGGGTTTTTCTCCGCCAAATATTAATAATATTAATACTATTGCTGTTTCTTTGGATACCAAAACCAAAATGTTAGTGCTGCACTATTTTTAATATTCATTTACAGTCTTGTCTGTTATTAGCCGCATTAAAGTATCTAATAATGGGTCAGACTGAAGATGGGTTTTGTTGGGTGAGATCGCCAGCTTGCTAACTGTGGGTCTAAATACAAATATTATTTACTTACACTGGCGGCCAAAAGTTTGGATGTACAGATTTTGCTGATTCTGAAGGAAATTGGTACTTTAATTTACCAAAGTGGCATTCAACTGACCACAGTCACACAGTATAGTCAGGACATTACTGATGTTAAAAACAGCACAATCACTATTTGAAAAAAATAATTTATCACATCTAGACAGGTCCCATTTCCAGCAGCCATCACTCCAACACCTTATACTTGAATAATCATGCAAAATTGTTAATTTGGTACTAGAAAATCACTTGCCATTATATCAAACACAGTTTAATGCTATTTGGTTCATTAAATGAAGCTTAACATTGTCTTTATGTTTGTTTTTTAGTTGCCACAGTATGCAATAGACTGGCATTTCTTAAGGTCAATATTAGGTCAGAAATGGCAAAAAAGAAACCGCTTTCTCTAGAAACTCATCAGTCAATAATTGTTTTGAGGAAAAACTGAAGATTTCATATAAAGCAAGGACAGAAAGAGATGTGAAAGGCTCAGATGTACAAGTAAACAAGAGTGTAAGTACATCAAGAGTCTATAGTTTAAGAAATAGATGCCTCACATGTCCTCAGCTGACAGCTTCATTGAATTCTACCCGTTCAACACCAGTTTCGTGTACAACAGTAAAGAGAAGACTCAGGGCTGCAGGCCTTATTGGAAGAATTGCAAAGAAAAGCCACTAATGAAACTGAAAAACAAAAAGAAAAGGTGGTCAAAAACACAGACATTGGACAACAGATAATCGGAAAAGAGTGTTATGGATCTTAACTCCATTGAGCTTTTGTGGAATCAGCTAGATTGTAAGGTGCGTGAGAAGTGTCCGATAACGCAGCCACATGGCAAGTGTTACAGGAAGCGTGTGGTGAAATGTCACCTGAGAATCTGGACAAACTGACAGCTAGAATGCCAAGGATCTGCAAAGCTGTCATTGCTGCACCTGAAGGATATTTTGGTTAAAACTCTGAAGTAGTTTAAGATGTTCTGGTGTTTTTTTCCCTTCTAATTGTAATATGAATTTTTAACATTATTAATTTCCTGAATGTACATTGTGATCAGTTGAATGCCACTTTCGTGAATAAAAGTACCAATTTATTTCCATAAGAGCACAATCTGTACATTATTCCAAACTTTTGGCCACCAGTGTATTTATTTATTTTGAAGGCTCAATTTACAATAAAAAAAACATTTAAACTGCACAATTATGACTTTCAGACATTACTTCGCTGTTAATACTTTCTGGATGCACTGTACAAATAAAAATTGTCTTGCACTCTTGGAACGTTTACATTTCATCACGTTTAATTAGTAACTTGCAGGGTTTTGAGCAAATATAACAAGCAGATGTACATGGCAATACGATACAGTCAAACTTTTGTTTTATACATTTGTTTGAACAGGCATTATAAGTGTGTATTGTGCAGTGATTTTAAACAAATACGCTTAACACAAGTATATATGGTAAATGTGGCAGTTGCATATTTTTAGTTTTGTTCCAAATGATAATGTTTTAACCATTACATTTTTTTTTACACTTGATTCTTTCTAAGCCCCCCTTAGACTGTGTATATGTGACAATATTGTATGTCAACTTGTCCAGCAGGTGAACCGAAATAGTTTGTGAAATGTCTCGAAAGTTTTCTTCCTCGTTGAGCAAATCAACAACACACTTGTCATTGCTGCTTCAGCTGGGAGAGATATGTTTTATTTTTTCCGATCTGCTTGCAAGAGAATCGTTTTCTTGTTTGTTTAGCAAACTTGTCAAGTGGTTAGTTCTTTTCACCCGGTGATGGGCGAAGGGTGGATCAGCTCCAAGATGCATTGAGCCGCGTACCATTCTGGGGTAAAATGTGCTAACAGTGAAAATTTGTTTAACTTTATATGGGATAGGGCCATTCGTCTGTGATTCGCATCTCATAATTGCGTCGTGTTTGGTGTGAAAAGGCCTTTAACCTTGCTCTTCAGGGTTATCAACCCTTTTAATAAGTGTACTATAAGTTGTTTTGGATCAAAGTATCTGCTAATTAACAGTTAATCTAGCATTGTTGGCTATGTAAAACCCTGTTTATTGAAAATATAATGGAGTATTACTATTCAACAGAATTGATGACATGGATGTCTCTTGTCTCTCTCCACTAGTCTGATGCACTTGCTGATTCCTACACTGTATCATATGAAATATCCATCAAAGCCATCTAAAGCTTCCCCATTTGTCCTGACGGAGAGGCCCAAAACTGTACATCTGCTGCTGGAGTTCATGCTTGATGTTCTACTGATGCCTTATGGGTATGTCAGATTGATGAGCTCAATATGTGGTAGTTAAAGGGATAGTTCACCCAGAAATGAATATTCTCTTTATTTTCTCACCCTCATGCCTTCCCAGATATGAATGACTTTCTTTCTTCAGCAGAACACAAAGATATTTAGAAGAACTTTGAAGGTCCAAAAAGAAGCATAAAAGTAATCTATAAGAATAAAAAGCGATATGATAGGTGTGGGTAAGAAACAGATAATACAGACGTAATTTCTGGTAATTCTGGCCACCATTGACTTGCATTGAAAGGAACAGCAGAGCTGAGATATTCTTCTAAATATTTTTGTTTGTGTTCTGCTGAAGAGAGAAAGTCATAGACATCTGGGATGGCATAACGGTGGGTAAATGATGATATTATCCCTTTAAGGATGATAATATTAATTCCTTGCATTTATAATGCACTTTTCCTGGATACTTCCACTTATAGCACTTTGCAGAGAAGAGAAACTCCCTTCAACCACTAACAGTGCTAAATAATGCTAGAATTGTTTTTCCATGTTAGCTGCCATAAGATTTTATATACTCATCTCTTTTCTGTTATCAAGGTTTGTGTTAAGTGAGCCTCCCATTCGTCCAGCCCCCTCTTCTCCACAGGGGGGTTCTGGATCTGGAGCTGTGGCAGCACAGGGTCTCCCTCAGCCTCCTCCAGGAATGAGCGTTTACGCTGTAAAAAGAGTCATCGGAGAAGAACAGTGGAGCCCAGAACAACTTGAGCAGGTAAGCTTCATGTGATTAGTTTGTTTAAACCTGCTGGTGGATATTTTGTAAATATCAAGCAGGTTATTAAGGTAACCTGCACCTGTTCTGTTTGCAGTGTAAGCTAGGTATTGTGAAGTTCATAGAGGCAGAGCAGGTACCCGAGGTTGAAACGGTCATTCACTTAGTTGTCGCCTCAAGTGACACCAGACACAGTGTCGCCACAGCCGCCGATCTGGAACTAAAAAGCAAGCAAAGGTGAGGCTGTCATCAATGGGATGTCCAATTACACCATGATCTCTTGATATTGAAACTCTTCTATTTTGATTTTGTGTTTTTTGTACAACAGCATTATTGACTGGAACAATCCACTCATCATCAACAAAATGTATAAAGTGTACCTGGGTGATATTCCACTCAAAAGTAAAGTAAGTATATGCATTGAACATGATTTGTGAAATATTAGATCAGACATCTCTGATTTGCAATAATTTAATCTCTTAATCATTTTACATGCAATGCAAGTGTTCTAAATATAGTGGATGTTTCTTATTTAGGTTGCCACTGTAAAGCAGGAACTGAAGCACGAGCCGGTCAGCACCAGAGTCAAACTAAAGATTCTGCCTCATCTTCTCCGCTCCAGACTGGCTGCTGAATGCTTTCCTGCAAATATACAGGTCAGAGAGAGAACATTTTATTAAAAGAATGTAAATGCAAATGAGAAACATGTTGAGAGAGACCGAGAGGGGCAGACAAACAGAAGGTTGGAAAGAGAATTAGGAGGTTGATGTGGGAGGTATATTTGTACTACTTGTGTTTGTACCAAGAGCACTTCTTGGCAGATAAGGTTCTTAATTACATGCTTGATCACAACAGTCTTGTATCTGATGTTAAAACACTTGTCAGTCATTCTTAATAAGAGTGGCTGCTAAATGCCTTAAAGGAAAAGTTCCCCCAAAAATTTAAATTCTGTCATGCATGTACACTTGATAATTGCTAATCAGTGAATGAGCTTTTCTTATAGAGCCCATTGTCACACAATGTACGTCAAGATATTCACTGAAATTACTTAATTTGTTTCTCACCAAAACTGTTGTGTGGCTTCAGAATATTTTGAGAGTACATTAAAAGGATAGTTCACCCAAAAATTTAAGTTCTCTCATAATTTTCTCACCCTCATGCTATCCCATATGGCAGTGGTTCCCAAACTTTTTACAGTGGTGTACCCCTTCAAAAATTCAACATCCTTTCACGCACCCCTTCTCTAACACATAGATAACATTCACACAAGGTAATTTGAAAATATGTCTGTTAATTAATCATATACATACTGAATAAATGGCTTACCGATTGAGATGGGAATGCTAGTTATGATATAACTGCATAACTTGAAAACTCCCCTCCTCATCGTGTTGCGGGACGCAAGAAAAACGTTCGGTTCTGTGCCTGGAATTGTGCATCATTGCAGGTTCAGTAAAACATCATGCAACAATGTAAAAACAGATCTCTACCATGCAAGCAAATGTGAGTGAGGAAAATTATTTGGTGGTGCTGAATGTCTGACACCTGTCATTAGAACTTATACTTTCAGAATCAAAACTTCCTATGCATCTAACCTTACATACAAATTATGTTTTATACTTCGGAAAAAAAAAAACTAAACCAAAATCATGGATGACTGACATGTGCAAGTCTGGTAAAACAGTGAAGTATTTTACTTGCTATCACTGAGCTACGTCACCTATCATTGTGCTGGGCTGGGGAAAAAAAGATACTTGTGTGACGCACGACGCATGAGTAGATGCATTTTTCCCCGCAAAACATCGTGTTATTTCATTGCATATTTTTCTGACCTTTATGACAACCGTTTTGGTGTTTCTACACTAGAGGGCACACAAAATAATTTTTGCCAGTGAGAAATACATGAACTCTGTTTGAATGTTATTTTTAGACTGTGATGAAATTGAAAGAACAGTAAATCTCAATGTTTTTCGCGTACCCCCATTGTTACCTCACGTACCCTAGCTTGGGAAACACTGCCATATGTGCATGTTTTTCTTTCTTCTGCTTAACACAAAGATTTTTAGAAGAATATCTCAGCTCTGTTGAATGGAATTGTGGCCAGAACTTTGAAGGTCCAAAAAGCACATAAAGGCAGCATAAAAGTAATCCATATGACTCCAGTGGTTAAATCCATATCATCAAACTCGATATGATAGGTGTGGGTAAGAAACAGATCAATAATTAAGCCCTTTTTACTATAAATCTACACTTTCAATTTCATGTTCTTTTGTTTTTGGAGATTCTCATTCCACGAGCATATCACCACCTACTGGACAGGGAGGAGAATTTATAGTAAAAAAGGACTTAAATATTTATCTGTTTCCCACTCACACTTATATTGCTTCTGATGATTTGTATTTAACCACTGGAGTCGTGAGGATTTATGTGCTTTTTGGAGCTTAAAAGTTCTGGCCACCATTCACTTACATTGTATGGACCTACAGAGCTGAGATATATTTCTAAAAATATTCTAAAAGTCTAAAAGTGTTCAGCAAAAGAAAATGTCATACACATATGGGATGGCATGAGGGTGTGTAAATGATGAGAGAAATTGGTGAACTAATCCTCTAAGAATTTAAGTAAAATTAAGAGGACATAAAAGAAAGTATTTTCATTTTAAGGTGAACTACTACTTTAAATGTTAATGGGGAATCAATCATCAGGTAATTATGAAAGCAGGTATTACAATTTCTTGGTAAAAGCATGTTCAAAGAATGTCAATGATGATAATTATCTGTGTTTTCAGGTGGTCTATGATGGGCTTTTTGGAGCAAACACCAACAACAAACTCCTGTCTCTCACTCTGCAGTTTGTGCATCATATCTGCGTGGTGTAAGTGTAAAACAGTCACGTAAAAAATCCCATTTAATACAATACAATGCAAAAATGAGTCATTTTGATATAGGTCTCTATGGTACCGCCTTTTAAAACCAAGTTTTAGTGCTGGATTGTTTATAGCTTCATGGAATACTTTTTGTGGAATGGTGCACATTTAGTCATTGTGATTAACCATGATCGTAATTTGTCTTTTTATGTGAAGGTGTCCGGATACTAACAAACCACTAGGTTTGATGCTACTGAATGGGCTTACCAAGCTTATTAATGAATATAAAGAGGTAGGAGCACATTTACTTTTTAGTTGTCATTCAGATTATACTGTAGCTTATTCTGAAGTATCCAGTCAAAGTTACCTTGATTTGTTTTAAGGATCCTAAACTATTATGTATGGCATACTCCGCTGTTGGAAAACTTTCAAGGTAAATCTTTTAAGTAATTCAAATTATGAAGAAGAAATAAATCCACTCTAAAAAAAAAACTTATAAAAGTTCCTAATATGTTTCTATATGATTTTATTAAAATGCTTGATTTCCTGTATTTTCTCTATGCTTTAAATAGTCGGATGCCTCAGCTTTTCACTAAAGATATTGCATTGGTACAGCAGTTTTTTGAGTCCATGTGCAAGGTTTGTTAGATAAGCATTTTTTACATTAGACATACAGTTAATGCTATCTCACTTCTACTGTTTAATTCTTACCTTGTTTCTCTCAATTGAAACAGGAGAATGCTGATGTGCGATTGGCCATTCAGGAGGCCTTGTCTATGATGGTGGGAGCATATGTTAACCTTCAGGGGGCGCTTCTGAACCTCATGGAAGCGCTGGTAGCTGCATATATCGGAAAGGTGAGTCATTTAACTCTGAGTAAATTAAAATGTTTGTTTATTTTGTTGATGCCTTATGCTTGAAATATGCAAATACTTGAAAGCAAACTCTTCTAGCTGTTCAAGCTTGATTTTGTGCTTTGTTGCATTCTAAAATGTGTCAGACCAAAATTAATTATTCTAAATGCTGTTGCATGGACTGCTATAGCAGACATTAGCATAAACTGTCTTCTGTGGGAAATTCTTCCTTTCAGGTCAACTACAGTCATAGCGGAGCAATAGTTTGAAGAGAATCTTGCTGAGCCAGTTTAAGTCTACATGTTTATAGCTAGCTAGCTACCTAAAAAATTTCTTATCTGCGTTATTGACACAGACATTTGATAGTAACTCTGTGACCCCCTTTAACCTCTTAAACTCTACGGACCTGCCTGCATGTCTGTGGTTGGGGCCAGAAGCCTGTAATAAGTTTACCTGTAAATTTTAAAAGTCCCCAGTTACACAAGTTATTCATGTGGTAGCATCCATCAAACAAAGCTGAGCTGCTTTAATTTTTGTGCCAGGAGTGGCATAAAGGCACCCAACAGCAATGTGAAAGACTGGTAGAGAACATGTCAAGATGCATGAAAGCTGTTATTGAAAATCAGGGTTATTCCACCAAATATTGATTTCTGAACTCTTCCTAAGTAAAATCATTAGGATTGTGCTGTTTAAAAATTAAAATGAACTTGTTTTCTTCGCATTACTCGAGGTCTGAAAACACTGCATCTTTTTTTTTTTTTTCTGCAAATAAATGCTCTAAATGACAATGTTATTTAATATATTTAATGAATCTTGGGTTGCATTTCCTTTAATGTTGCATAGTTTTGTTCATGGTTTTCCAGTACAAGGACATGCATCAAGTGACATTATTTTTGTTGTTGATGTTAGCGTTTGATTTTCAGCACACAACTGAATAACACAGACTGCATGACTATGATAAATGATTACTGCAAGAGTTAGATTAACATACAGGCGCAAAGGGACTTTGAAAAATAATAAATACATATACTACATATTCATCTCTGGCTTGCTTTTGCTCGCATGTCAATGATTACTCCTCCGTGTGTCAATGATGCCGAGATATACTTTTATATTTAATTTAATCACTGAGAAGGTTTACCTGCAAAATTAGTAGCACCAAACATCACAAGCAGCCTCAAGAATGGACACAGAGTAGCCGTATCACACTTTTCCTTGAGCAGAATATTGCACTACAGATCGCTAAGTTTGTTCAAAGGGGAAAGCCAGATAGAAATGGCGCATTCACGTGCGCCAGATTGCACAAAATAAGTATTGCATTATGTGGAATATTTCCAATTTGCGCAAGTATAAATCTCAAACTGGGGTGGGGGGGGGGGGTGTTGGGTCTCTTATCTGGCAACCATGAGCATGTTAAACACTTGTGGAGACGCGTTATGCCCCAATGCAAGTTAACTGAAATATCCAATGAAAAATAAACGCTTTTACGATAAATGAGCCGCAGGCCACATTAAACCATGTGGAGGGCCTGATCCAATTGCCCTTGTATGCTTTAGCTGTTTGCGAGATTATCATTAAATCTGCCTCAGCAGTCCTAAATAGTCGATCACTTGGGCGGCAGCCGAAATATCTTCAATGGGATAATCATGGCATTGTTCTTTCCCTGCTGTCCGCGACCCAGTCCGAATAAACCAGTTGAAAAACACTGCTTTAACTCACACACACACTCATGTCAGACCCCCTTGCCTTGCTTCTCTCTGACATTTTCTCCGCTACATTTGTATGTGTGTGTGTGTGTGTGTGTGTGTGTGTGTGTGTGTGCATGAGATGTAAGCTGATGAGTCTGACAGGCAGCGCGCATGTGAGATTCTCCGTCCGGTTGCATTTTTTTTCTCAATACCGTAGATAAGCAAATGTACATGGTATGATAACCGTCAATTTTCAAACCGTGGTATACCGTGAAACCGGTATACCTCTGCAACCCTAGTTCCAAGTAGAGTGCTCGGTGTGTGCACTGCACCGTGCCCTAACCAGCCGCGACACACGTCAAGCGAGAGTTATTCTATTTTTTTAATTGTTTCTGTTTCTTCGACGTCACTCCAGGCTGCCCAGTCAACAAATGGGTATAAAATTATTCTTATAACAATATACTTAAGCCAGCATCTCACTAGCCGCTTCAGAACTACTTGAGTTTGACCGTGGGTGTAGCAGACCTACCGTATGTTGTGCTTGAGGTCTCACTGTCTTCAGTCCAAGGCCTGTCTCACACACACACACACACACACCAGTTCATAATGGTAGTGGGATAACAAAGTGGCTCATTCTGACTTTCTCTCGGCTTCCCTGTCACGTGAAGATCAGTGGAATAAAAAACAGGAGCACATAAACAATGGTAACAGACTGAATTTGGACATGATTCATAAAGTAACTTTACCCTGTGTATGTGTGTGATTGTGTGTTTTTCCCTATTGGGTTTGTGGTTGAATGTGTATGCTCATATGCAGCTTCAATTAGAAAATTAGATGTTTTCAATAAACAGGCAATTTCATCTGTGATTGCTTTGATTTCTAAATTTTATTGTTAATTATCCTCATTTAAGAGTATGAATATGTGTCGCGTCTAGTGTGGACAGACAAATTGCTTGTCACTGGAGTATTATCACATCGTGTCTGGTTAAGACAATATGTTAAAGTTTACATCCCCAGAAGTGATAGCTCTCTTAGTTACTAGCTCATTTAATAGAGCACTTTCCATTGTTCTGATATTATGCGTTATCGTCATGGTCTATAAATTCAAGCTACAATATGACAGTAAAGAAGCATAAAAGCACCATTAAAGTAGTCGAAATGACTTGTGCACTATATTCAAAGTCTCTTGAAACTATACAATAATTTTCTGAATTACAAAAGATGCTTTTAATAAGTAAATACTGTATAAAGTCGGCATGTGCAGCACGCTTCAGTGAATGAGCGCTGTGAAGAGAATGAGAATTGGGAAGTTAAAAGTTTACAAATGAAATTGTGTTTATAATATTACTATATTATTTTTATTATTATTAACAATAATAACAGTATTGAGATATTACAATCATATTTAAATTGACTGAGTAATGTGATATATTATCAGAACTTAAGTGAACACAAAAGAGATTCACTAAAGAATCAAGTCCACATGTGCCAATAGAACTTCATGTTCACTGGAATTACTCAACTTTGCTGCTGCATTTTCCCATAGAGAAGTTCATTTTTTTTTTTTTTTTTATGTAATTCTTCTCTCCTCTTTTATAATGAAATGTGTAGTTATAGAAAAAGAGGTTTAGGTGCATCCCTATTAATATCTTCTAAAATTTGTTAAATGATCCAAACAAAGTCTAATTTAAAATAATCATTTTCAGCCCAGTGTGTTCAGAATTTTTGGTTTTGGTGCAGCACTAATAAATTATAATGATTTATTTTGTGTAATGTTATGTCCTGTTGCTTAATTGTTTTGTGTTAGCCGGAGGTGCAGGTGCGTCAGGTAGCAATGAAGTTTACCAGTACAGTGTTTGCTCCTGATCACGTGGCCTCTAGATATCTCTTACTGCTGGCTGCAGGAGATCCGTAAGTATAAAATTTGTGTAGTGTTTTGAAGTTTTCAATTAAGTGTTGTCATTAAAACATATGCATTACTGTATATGGGCTCTGTTTGCAGTCGTGAGGAGGTGTCTAGAGAGGCCCAGCGTGCACTTAGGTCTCCCCCATCTAAGACGACCGAAAAGGAGGGATCAAGACCTATGCCGTCCTTCCCTGAGATGGTGTACTACATTCAGGAAGAGGTGCAGTTTTTTTTATTTGTTATTGCAGGATATTTTTGAGCTTGGTTTCAACTTCATTTTATAGATATAGGGGCTGAACTTAATTGTGATTTTGTTAGGCTGCAAAGAGATTGAAGACTCCTGCAAAATACATAGCTGGTACTTCAACGCTGCCTTTTAACCCTGCTACATTTGGGGAGGTAAATTCTGTAGAAGTCTGAGGACCTATTCCAATATTGCTTGAATGGATGAATATGCAATATTTATACATGATGTTAACAAATGTATTTCTTTTCCATTTCCTCAGATAGTTCTTTATCTTAGAATGTGTCTAGCTTATAGCGCTGGAGCCACACCCACTTCTCAGAGCCTGATTGACATGCAGGATGATGCTCCTCTTATTGGACGCTATGTTCAGTCATTGCTGACCAATGAAGATCCTCCTTCCTCCACCTCTAAAGGAGGAGTGTCCAATCCAGTTCAAGTATACATGGATTTACTACAACAGCTGCTGTCTGCTGTTGGAGGTGTGGGAGATTAGACATGATGGTTTTTATATGGGTTGTTGGTGTGACAGTGTATATATACAGTATATTCAGTGTAACAGAAAAAAAACTGGTAGAAATTTTGCTATGCACTTTATACTGCAGTATATTAAGAAAATCTCACACCAAACAGCAAAAAAAAAATTCAATAATTACTTGATTTAGTACCTTTCTTTTTGTGAAGTGTTCAGTTCACTGGAGTAACAAAAATAGACATTGATACATGATTATGTAATACCTAAAACATCTTTTATGATCATATCACTATATTGTATATATCGTTACCTTGATATAAAATGTTTCATATGGTGATATAAGATTGGTCATACTGTCCACCTCAAGTTTCTAAATAATACTACTTGCAGAACTCATAAACTATTTAATAGTTTTCAATAATGATATTATAGTAGTGCAATAATGTGAAAATCTCATATTTTTACTTGGATCAAAGTCATTAGGAAATTGATTATTGTAGAGATATTGTGTGCTTTGACATTAAGATTGTCTAATGCAGGGATTCCAGTGATGTACTGTCTTTTGGAAGTGGTTTCTGTGTGCCCTGAAAAACTTGCTCCCAAGTTTGCAGAGAAAATCGACTGGATAAAAGTAATTCATTCATGTAATCTCCTCTACCTTTAAGTATGTTTGACTTTAAAAATGTATTTATTTGACAAATTAATCATTTTTGTTTTACAGAGTCTCATGAACACTAATAAAGAAGATCTGCGTGAGTTGGCAGCTCAGTTGTATGCCGTGGTTGTCTCTTCTATGTCTGGAAATGAACTTAAAACTGCTGTTCAAAATCTGATCAAGACAACTAAAGACACTCATGTATTTACACATCTTCTATTTACACATTTTTTAATTCAGTGTTCAGAAAGTAAAGGCCATTATAATTCAGAATTCTAAACCATAAACAAGTATTTATAATTGTCCTCTGGTGGAAAATGCATTTGTCCTCAAGATCATAATGTTTATGTATTTTTAATTTGGTTGTACTGTTCTCTTGTGAAACTCAAAGAGTCCTGAGACTCAGCATGGTGCCATCTTGGCTCTGGGCTACATGGTGGGCAGGTACATGAGGAAGAGACGGAGCCTGATGCCTAATGAAGCCACTCCCAAAGAAAATGAGGAGCTAATTGCCATGGCAACAAAAACCATTGGTATGATTTTCTGCTCTCGATTAACACCTGAATCTTTGTTTCAGAGGTCATAGTTAACTATTGCAATAAAGAAAAATATAGAAACATTTTCATTTTTGAACAAAGTTACCAGTGTTTGTGGTTCTGTAGGTTCATTTTTGGAAAGCGACGCTCTTCTGTTGACTGTTGCTGCGGTGACTGCATTGGGTGAGATTGGGCGGAACAGCGTGCTGCTGATACCAGCAAATGGAGATGGCTTTACCAAACTTAGTCTAGTGGATAATCTGCTTGCCAGGATCCCCTCTGGCAAAGAGACTGGCAAGGTAAAACATAAACACACTCATTCATAGTGAATGAGTGTGATGGTATTATTGCTGTTCTTATTATTGGTATTACAAGATTATTTTTTATCTTGTTAGCTAAGAGCATCTGGATAGATCATTAAACATTCACGCCGTCTGTTTTGGTTTGTATGGAACCGATTATCTGTGATTTGTGTTGTCAGATGAAAGAACGAGCCATCCAGACGCTTGGATTTCTGCCAGTGGGAGATGGAGAATTCCTTCACCAGAAGAAAATATTGCAGGGCCTCATGGATTCAGTAGAGGTGAACTTGTGATCTTGTGATACCATATATGGACTGTTGCAGGTAGTGAAGGATAGCAATATTTTGGAGAAATTTCTGTCAGGATTTAGAGAAAACCACAGTACAGAAACTGCTCTTAGGATGACAAAATGATTTATTGATGGCAGAGGATGCTGAGTGCTCCATTTGAGTGTTTCTAAATATAACTGCAGTGCTTGATAAAGTTGATCATTCAGTTTTAATTGATACTTTGAAGAGATGGGTGGGTATATCTGGGGTGACTTTAGACTGGTTTGTTTCCTACTTGTCGAATAAAAACGAGATGTCCTCCTCTTCAACAATAAATTGTGGTGTTCTGCAAGGATCTCTGTTAGGGCCAATTTTGTTTTCTTCTATATATTACCGCTTGATTCAGTGATTTGAAAATACAGCATACATTTTCATTGGTATGCAGATGACCCACAACTGTATTTGTCAATTTTTCTTTGTCTGACTTATTAAAATGTTCTTCAAGCTTGTATAGCAGATATAAAAAATGCATAAATTCTGATAAAACAGAGGTTGCTATAATCGGTCATGGTGTAAAAGAAAAAGTCAGATTGAGTCAGCAGTTAAACAGGTGGTCCTAAATATTCAGTATGTGGTGAGAAATTTGGTGTATTTTGATACAAATTAAAATTTTGAAAATCACTTTCAGGAAGTTATTTCAGTCTTGTTTTTATCATTTAAGGAACATTTCCAAGGTGAGACATGTTTTGAGATTTAGGGATACAGAGAATCTTATACATGCTTATATTTTGTCTCGCCTTGACTATTGAAATGCCCTGTTTTCAACATTAAATCCAACACACTTTAGCATGGCCACAATCAGTGCAAAATGCTGCAGCTACGATGGAACAGCCTGCTCTGGGATATTAGAGCTGCCGAATCTGTGTAAAAATACATTTTTATAGACTTGCTTTTACTACTATGTGATTTTTTTTTTTTTTTTTTTTTTTTTTTTTTTTTTTTTTTGTTTGTTTGTTTTTACTTTGTGTTCTACGGAGTGTGTTTTGGTTTTATATTTTGTGAAGCTCTTTTTGCTAATTTGCTAAAAGGTGGTATACAACTAAATTTATTATTAGTTATGGAAAGCCAGATAGACCATTTTAATGAACTTTTTTGTTTAGCATGTTTAGTTTCCAAAAGACTGTGTTTTAAGCCTAGTTCACATTGACTTGTAATGCAAACACTATTCAAAAAGTCTGGGAACCCAGACTTTTTTGCCAGCATAGTGCAGTCAATTCATATAATGTGAGTAAATTGGAAAAGAAAAAAAAAATGTCTGTCTTCACTTTTTTTTTTTTTCAGTTGATTTGTTTTCTTATGTCTTCAGGCTAAGCAGGTGGAGCTTCAATTTACAGTGGGAGAGGCTTTAACTAATGCTGCTATAGGAAGCTGTTCTGGCGCGGCCCGAGATGTGTGGACGTGCACAGAAGATCAGTACTGCCCCCCTGAGAGTGAGTGTCTGTGTGTGAGAAGGAGCTTTTTGTGTTCATACAGGACTCACTCTAACCTGTTTCTACTTCTGTCTCCCCCTCTTTCTCAGATGAAAAGAATAATGATATAGTGTCATGGGTGTTGAACACTGTCTTGGCTAAATACATACCAAGTCCAAACCCTCACGTTCGGCAGGCTGCCTGCATATGGCTCCTGTCTCTAGTCAAGAAACTCAGCCATCATAAAGAAATACAGGTAAACACACAAAATCTCTGTCTGTAATACACAAAGAAACATTAAAATTATATAATGTCTATCCTCTCTTTGTCTGTAATAGTCTCATCTGAAGGAGATACAGGTGGCCTTTATATCCATCTTATCTGATCCAGATGGTGAGTGACAAATCTCCTTTAGGTTGCTGCCCTTTGAAGGTCAGATAAAGGGTACCATCTTCTTTTTTATATTGAAGAGTATCTAAATCCAGAGTGCTTATTGATAGTTTGTGTGTGTAGAACTCAGCCAGGATGTGGCATCTAAAGGACTTGGGTTAGTTTATGAGCTGGGAGGAGAACAGGATCAACAGGAACTGGTGTCAACCCTTGTGGAAACGCTCATGACTGGTAAAAGGTATTTAGAAACTAATTTATTTCTGATTTTTCATTCTTATTCACTTTTGAAAAGTACATTCTATGCATTTAACCTCTGACTGTTTTGACTTCTGCTCACTCGATTGTTGTTTGCTCATTGCTCAAGATTACATAAATGCAGCACTGGTCCAATTCGGCAAGTTTCATTCTGTCATCCTGTTCAAACTCAAGCCATCCTTATTTTGGAGCGCTGTAATCAGTATTAATATGATTAGTCATAAATGGCTTTGTTTACCAAGGACCTGATGATAGAACAAGACAGGGCTCTTATAAAACTACTCTAACTACTAATCAATAATGTCACACAGTAATATTTCTCAGAATAATGACTGATATACTGTGAAGAGCATTATGACTAGAGACTCTTGAGAGCTGTGGGATGTTTGTGTTTTCAGAGTTAAACATGCCGTATCAGAGGAAACGGAAGTCTTCCAGGGGGAGTCCCTTGGTAAAGCACCTGATGGGTAGGTCCTTCTTTTAGTTGATTTATTTTGTTGAATTTTGTTTTAATTTAAAAAACATTTATGCACAATTATGTAGTAGTGGATAGTGCTTCACTTTAAAGATTAAGCTTGAAATGAAGTATCATCATCATAAAATATTCTTTGTGACTTCTGCAGCATCTAAGTCTTAAGGCATATGTTAAGATTTGGTGAGAAACAACCCAGAATTTAAGTAATTTATCAGTAAAAATCTTGTTTTTCAGTGCACGTTCATGTGCTATGACAAACTCATTTACAGTGGCACTAGTGTTCATATGAGAACTTGTGGTGTTTTAGGTACATTTTTTTTTCTTTAAAACATCTTGTATGTTCCTCAGTTTTCATTTTTGTGTGAACTATTCCTTCACCAAAAAATAAAATTCTCTCATCATTTACTCACCCTCATGCCATCCCAGATATGTATGACTTTCTTTCTTTTGCAGAGCACAAATTAATATTTTTCGAAGAATATCTCAGCTCTGTAGGTCCATATAATGCAAGTAAATGGTGACCAAACTTTGAATCTCCAAAAAGCAGTATAAAATATTCCATATTTAATTTGGTTTAATCCATGTCTTCTGGAGTTGGTTGTGAGTGAGAACAGACCTTAATATAACTCCTTTTTACTTAACATCTTGACATAGTTTTCTATGCGATCATTATTTCAAGATCCATTACAATATCTAGTGCTCTGCGCATCCGTCAAGCACTAGGAAGTGCAATTGAGCTTGAGATCACGAGTGTGCCAATTTTTTTTTTTTGGTCTGCTCTCTCCCAAAACTGATTAGTTAACTTCAGAAGACATGGATTAAACCACTGGAGCCTTATGGATAATTTCTGTGCTGCTTTTATGTGCTTTTTGAGCTTGAATGTTTTAGTCACCAATCAATTGCATTGTATGGACCTATAGAGCTGAGATATTCTTTTTATAGAAAATCTTCATTTGTGTTCTGCAGAAGAAAGTCATACATATCTGGAATGGCATGAGGGTGAGTGAATGATGAGAGAATTTTCATTTTTGGGTGAATTATTCCATTAATGAAATCTCTGTACTAGTTGTTTTGTTTTATCTTTAATATTGTGTATATATATTTTACTTTGGTAGGCACGGACTCTCCACCTACAAGGAGCTGTGTTCGTTGGCCAGTGATCTAAACCAACCAGATCTCGTTTATAAGTTCATGAATCTAGCCAATCACCATGCCATGTGGAATTCTAGGAAGGTATGCAATGTTAATCAAAATGTGACTGCTTATAACTTGAATCAAGTTTGTTTTGATCACTAATAGCTCAGAAGTCATGTAGTTGTATCATATAAAGATGTTTGTTTCTTCCTGTTCTGTAGGGGGCAGCATTTGGATTTAACATCATTGCTGCAAAGGCAGGTGAGCAGCTGGCCCCTTTTCTGCCTCAGCTGGTTCCCCGCCTCTATAGATACCAGTTTGACCCAAACCTGGCCATCAGACAGGCCATGACTAGCATTTGGGATGCTCTCGTCACGGATAAAACCATTGTAAGAAAACATTAGTCAGAAAAGTAAATTAAATTGCTTTAAAGATATTGAGACTCTAAACTATTTACTTCAATGTAAAACTGGATAGTTTGTCTTTGTTTTTTTTTTTACAGGTGGAGAAATATTTTAAGGATATTCTACAGGATGTAATATCCAACCTCACCAGTAACATGTGGAGGGTGCGGGAGTCAAGGTAGCATATCTAGATGGGAGGAAATTAGAGCTCTGTTCTTACTAGCCTATCTAGGTCATGTTAAAATAACCAAGGGCTTTATCATTTCAGCTGCTTGGCTCTGAACGATCTGATTCGTGGGAGGCATGCAGATGAAATCATCGACCGCCTATCAGAAATCTGGGAGAGTCTGTTCCGGGTCCTGGATGATATAAAGGTGAGAAATAAAAGTCTGTGGTATATTTTGTCATGTTCTGGCCTCATCTGATAGCTGTGCTTTGCTTCAAATTTTCACCTAAAATTGTAGACTCTTTCAGTTGCCATTTAGTCCATATGACTTGTGTGCTATATTCCAAGTTTTCTGGTGCCTTATATTTTCTGTGGGAAATGTTCCATGGAAGAAAAATGGCTCATATGGATTTGAAACAACCTGAGTGTGAGTAAAATGATGGATGAACCATTCATTTACAATACAGGTATTTTATTTTGACACCTTTATTTTCTTCTTGTTTTAGGAGTCTGTTCGTAAGGCAGCAGATCTGACTCTAAAGACTCTCAGTAAAGTGAGCTACTGAATTAATCATATTGCTATTACTTCATTGACTTTCCATTCTCTGAGACATCACAGGTACTGATGTATGTGTATGTTCTTCCAATAGGTGTGTGTGCGCATGTGCGAATCGACAGGTGTTACTGCTCAGAGGACAGTGGCCGTGTTGTTGCCAATTCTACTGGACAAAGGCATCGTCAGCAACGTAGCTGAAGTGCGAACTCTCAGGTAAGAACACCCACATTCACCAGCCATAAACCCTAGATGATTATGTTCAGAGTAAATGTGTGAGTGTTGTTGTGTTTTAGTGTTCAGACGCTAGTGAAGATCAGTAAGACAGCTGGCAGCCGTCTGAAGCCGCATGCTCCTCGACTAATCCCCGCTCTGCTTGAGGCTCTGAGCGTGCTGGAGCCGCAGGTGCTTAACTACCTCAGTCTGAGAGCCACTGAGCAGGAGAAGGTGAGCAGTAGCTCTGAAATCAGGTCCTTTGGATTTGTCTACACTGCAGTGCCATACAGTTAAACTTTACATTCATAGTTCATTAAATCTACCAACTTTATTTCACGCTTTTTTTAATCTTATGCTGCAGAGTGCCATGGATGCTGCTAGGTTAAGCGCAGCCAAATCCTCTCCTATGATGGAAACTGTTAATATGGTAAAACACATCACAAACACAAACTATATATAGTGGAAATTGAAAGCACATGTGACCACATCACTTTTGTATTGTAAACGCTATTTTGTCATAACAGATAATGGCAAAGGAAAATGTGTAAACATTGCCAGTTACATGCATCCTTTAAGGAGTAGTTCAGCCCAAAAATAATCAAACCTGTAATAATTTATTCACCTTCATGCCATTCTAAACCCATATGCCTTTGTATTCTTTTATGAAGCACAAAACGAAAAGCTTAAAAACAACACAAAAACTTAAACACAAAAGTATCAATAAAGTAGCATGTGTGACCCATGCGTCATATTCCAAGTCTTATGAAGGCATACGAAAGGTTTTGGTGTAAAACAACCTGAAATTCTAATCCTTTTTCAATGAAAATCTTGATGTTTATTTTGTGTTCATGAGCGATATAAGACAAGAGTTTTATAAGACAAGCATGTCCAATATATATATCTATTTATTTATTATGTTCCTAATGGCTAAAAGGCATATAATTACTTGCATCATTATGTGTATAGACACATTTACAGGATGTTTTTGTTGATAAGTGTGATGATTTTATGCTGTGTGTGTGTGTGTGTTTTAGTGTCTGCAGCACTTAGATGTGTCTGTGTTAGGAGAGCTTGTTCCCAAACTCTGTGAACTACTAAAGAGTGGAGTTGGTCTCGGAACAAAGGTACACACTGCTACGTTTTGTTAATTATGCACACACCCCCCATACATAAACGCACTCAGGCTAACAGTTATTGTACACTTTTATAGGGAGGATGTGCCAGTGTGATTGTGTCATTGTCGGTGCAGTGCCCTCAAGATCTCACACCATATTCAGGTAACACACACTTAACAGATCAGAAAAGCTCTATTGTTATTAAGTTTGAAAGTCTTAAACATCTGTGTGGGTTTTTTTTTTTTTTTTTCAAAAGGTAAACTCATGAGTGCACTATTGAATGGGATCAATGACCGCAGTAGTGTCATTCAGAAGTCGTTGGCCTTCGCCATTGGACATCTGGTCAGGGTATGAAAACATATGTATACATATTATGTACAGTTGAAGTACATACACTTAGGTTGAAGTCATTAAAACTAATGTTTTAACCACTCCACAGATTTTATATGAGCAAACTATAGTTTTGGCATGTCTTTAGGACATCCACTTTGTGCATGCCATGAGTCATTTTTTCCAAAAATTGCTTACAAACAGATTTGCGTTTCACTTTTAATTGACTATCAAAATTCCAGTGGGTCAGAAGTTTACAATACACTAAGTTAACCGTGCCTTTAAGTAGCTTGGAAAATTCCAGAAAATGATTGTCAAGCCTTTAGCCAATTAGCTTCTGATTGGAGGTGTACCTGTGGATGTATTTTAAGGCCTACCTTCAAACCCAGTGCCTCTATGCTTGACATTATGGGAAAATCAAAAGAAATCAGTCAAGACCTCAGAAAAAAATTTGTGGACCTCCACAATTCTGGTTCATTCTTGGGAGCAATTTCCAAACACCTGAAAGTACCGTTAATCTGTACAAACAATAGTACGCAAGTACGCAGCCATCAATACCGCTCAGGAGGAAGACACATTCTGTCTCTTAGAGATTAACATAGTTTTGTGCGAAATGTGCAAATCAATCCCAGAACAACAGCAAAGGAACTTGCTAAGATGCTGGATAAAACAGGTAGACAAGTATCTATATCCACAGTAAAACGAGTCCTGTATGGAAATAACCTGGAAGTCTGGGATAACTTCTGATTTAAACTGTACATATAAATATATTTTAAGCTGAACATTGAACCTGAAGCAGCTGCAAAACTAAAAGCACCCCTCCCTCCATCAGACAGCCAAAGACAGCAGTGTTGAAAAACTTCTGCAGAAACTGAACACCTGGTATCTGGAGAAAGAGGGTATGAGGAACTGTCTCGCCCATTAATTGTTTAGTTCACCCTAAAAAGAAAATTCTCTCATTCATTCACCCTCATATTGACTGAAACCATATGACTTGCCTTCTTCCATGGAACACAAAACATTTTTTGGACGTGTCCATGCTACACTTTTCCCTACAGTGGAAAAAAAGGCTTACAATTACAAGAGGCTGTCAAGCTCCTAAAGATCAAAATGGCACCATAAAAGACAAGTCCATATGATTTATGTGCTGTATTCTTCTGAAATTAAAGTTATTATTCACTGACAACTTCCTTTAAAGGAATATTCCAGGTTCAATGCAAGTTAAGCTCAATCAACAGCATTTGTGGCATAATTTTTATTACCACAAAAATACATTTTGACTTGCCCCTCTTTAAAACAAAAGTCAAAATCTGGGTTAAAGTGAGGCACTTAAAATGAAAGTGAATGGGGGCCAATCTGTAAACGTTAAAATACTCAGTTTAAAAATTATAACCACAATATATAAACAATATGCGTGTTAACTTGATTGTAGTGTGATAAAATCACTTACTAACCTTTTCTGTGTAAAGTTATAGCCAATTTTAAATCTTTGTTGCCATGATGATGTAATTTCACCAAACCCTAAAACCTTTAAATGACTGTTTAAAAAAACAAAACAACAACAAAAAAAACTTGACAGCTCAAGTAATTCATGTGTTTCAACAGAAGAATTAATGTGTTTTTATTAGGGCTGTCAATTGGTTAAAAATGTTATCATGATTAATCGTGTATATATATTTTTTGTAGTTAATTGGAATTCATCGCAGTTTTTGAAAGTGCTGAAATTTGACACTGTATGTACACTTTTGTCAAAATGAATTTATTTCCATCAAGAAAAAAAAGAACACATAACAATCTAATGCTTCATTAACATTTTCCAAACACTTCCACGATATAAATATAGAAATGCACTGAAATAACACCTATTCAAATTTCCCAAAATCTAAGTGGGAGTTTGAGTAATTGAAAACTAGTTTCCCCATTGGTTGCATTTTTATTGCAATGGGCATTAAATTCATCCAAAATATGAATCTGCTGATAGACTTTGACTATCAGCTTTGCTACAGCTATTGTGAAGTTGTGTTCATGATTCCTGGGTACCCGCAGGTACTTAAAGTCTTAAATTTACTTTTAAGTATTTAAGGCCATAAATTCTTAAATAAACGACGAGCCTTTCAAATCGTGGCACTTCCTTATTTTACATGACCTTTGACAAGAATTGTAAAGTTAACAGAACTACTCAGCTGCAGAGTTACACCTGTTATATCTCTTATCTCCACCTCTCTAGAGCTCCATCTGACATATACAGGTATTTTCTCTGCCATCTGAATCAGTCAATTTTTTACAAATGTTAATAATATAAAAAAACAATGATAATATAATTATATAAATATTATAATATTAATAATATACATAAAATGAAAATATATCATCTATGTTTAATATATAGAATATAATCTGTTTTATATAACTAATTATGCATTACAGTTCTCTTTCATAATTTAATCTGTTAAAATTGTCAATATATTTTGTCTACTTTAAATGGACATTTTTAAGGTAACTGGCGAGTTTGGAGTTTCTTGAGATATTTCAAACAAAAATGAAAATTGTCATCACATAACTTTATGCTGTTGCAATCCGTGGATATCAAAAGGAGATATTAGGGAGTTTCAGTCACTATTAACTTTCATTGAATGAAAAAAAGATTTAGTGACCGTGAATGTTGACTGAGACTAAACATCTCCTTTGTTTCGCTTAACATCTCCTTTTTTTGCTCCACGTCAGTGAAAAATTCATACAGACTCATGGGTGAGCAGTGACGACAGCAATTTCATTTTTAAATGAACTGCCCTTTAATTACCCTCTTAAAGTATTTGTTAAAGGTATCTGCCAAGAAAAAAAATATAAATGTTATAGATGAAATTACTCTGACGTCACACCACAGGAAACCGCACTTCCGGGTTCTTTCAAGCATCATAAATGGTTTATCTAAGGTTTACAGTGAAGAAATGATGTGGGTTCATTTCTGAAATATCAGCAAAAAAGTGTTTAAACTTGGTTTGATGAGCCTGTATGATTATGTTGGACATGTAACAGGTTGATGAATACACATCCTCACATGTTTATCATGCTTCTAAAGCCTAAGAAATGTGATTATATAAATAGAAAAACTACCACTAGAAATGCAATCTGTGTCTTTACTTAAATTATTAACCGATAGATTGATAATTATGATTTGGTGTGCTTCTGTGGTAATTAAAATGTGAAAGAAATCAATTGTTCAGCCTAAGGTGCAAGTCTCATGCAGGCTTGATTTGTACATCAAATAGCACCTTCATCAATTTATCACTGACAGGGAAGCACTGTCAGAGATTCAACAACCTCTGCGGCTCATCATAAATGAAGCATAATGTTCAACTAACATGTTATGACTATACCGCCCATAGCATGTCTATGGAACCGCGCATTATGCTATTTTATGGTAAGTTTGTAGGCTCATCGTGGTAGAAGGGCTCTGGCGCAGTTTTGTGTGTCTGTGTTTGTGTGTTTTTAGTGTGTGCCAGGCGGACACATTACAAGGTTGTGCCCTTCACACCAGTGTTTATGCTGTATTAATGGTAAATGCGTTAATCGCATTAAGAAAAATGAATGCATTAAACTTTTTTAAATTAATCTCATGCGTTAATGCGTTAATTCTGACAGCTCTAGTTTTTATAAAATTACAAGATTCACACTTCTGCTTTTAAAACCTCCAAAAATTGGCCTCATTCACTTCCATTGTATGCCTCACTGTAACCTCTTTTTTTTTTTTACTTTTTTAAAGAAAAGGACGGACAAGTCTAAATAATTTTTCCTGGTAATCAACATTATGCCACAAATGCTGTCGATTGAGCTTAACTTGCATTGAACCTGGAATATTCCTTTAAAAAGACTGGGAAGACTTTTCGTTTATGGGTGAACTATTCTGAAATGTATACTATATACAGTAATTCCATGTGTTATATAGAATTTTGACTGACATGTTTTTCTGTGACTCTTAGAGGCGCTGTATAAGTCGTCGTGTTGTCTAGTGGTTCATGCCATCAGTCACAACAGTCCTGATGTGCTGAAGGCTCATGCAGGAGTTGCTCTCCCGCTTGCATTTCTGGGCATGCACCAGGAGCCTGAGGAAGAGAAAGGAGAGAACTCTGAAGCCAATCTGTGGACTGAAGTCTGGCAGGAACACGTACCTGGTATGTTCCGAAATGTAACCCTTGGACAAAGATCTGTATAGAATAAATGGACAAAAAAATAAATAAATTGATAAATCTGCGTACAATGTTATTATTTGTGGTGTTGAAGGGTTGGTGTCATTACTCATCCCTATAAGTCCCAAGTAGATACTGTATATTAAAGTGGCTTAAAGTTCATAACTCTAAAAAAAAAAAAAAAAAAAAAAAAAAAATTGTGAATGTATCTTTATTGTATGTGTATTTTGCATTCTCTCTCTCTCTCTCTCTCTCTTTAGGCAGCTTTGGGGGAATCAGACTGTACATGACAGAGCTTATAGCCATTACTCAGAGGGCTCTGCAGTCTCAGTCCTGGAAGATGAAGGCTCAGGGTGCTGCTGCCATGGCATCTATAGCTAAGCAACAGACGGGCTCACTGGTTGCACCTCACCTGGGCATGGTGTTGAGTGCACTACTACAAGGTCTCGCAGGACGCACCTGGGCTGGGAAGGTGATGTATCTCTCTCAAACATACAGACATACACACACTCTGATGAGGGACAGATATTATAGGCAAGGACACAATAAATGTGCTGTGTGTAATTTTTTTCAATATTAGAGTGAGCAGAAACAACCAAGCAATTCATTCACCGATTGATTCCCCTGACTGGTCACCAGCTTACAATATGTTTTGTTTTAGGTGCTTTGGCGCCCCATCATGGGATGCTGGTGTACCCACTAGGCTTTTAAACTAGCTTAACCTGCTGTCAGAAGAACCATGTTGGTCAACCAGATTCACTTGCTAGGTTTCAGTCCACCATCTATAAAAGCACCAGCCACGATAAATTGCTTTCTGGTTAAGCTTTGTTTTTTAGTTGGATGGCTCTGACACTATTGAAATCTTTCTCTGTTTGAGCATCTCAAGATTGCAACAATTACATACTTCACCTTTAAAGGAATATTCCGGGTTCAATACAAATAAATCTTAATCGACAGCATTTGTGGTTTAATGTTGATTACCACAAAAAAAAGTTTGATTTGAGGAGAATGGGGGGCCAATTTTTGGAAGGTTTAAAGGCAGAAATGTGAAGCTTTAATTTTATGAAAGCACTTCCATTAATTATTCTGTTATAACTCATTTATTATTTGAGCTGTAAAGTTTTCAAAATATTAATTTTTAGTCATTTTAGGGTTTGTTGACATTACATCGTCATGGCAATGATGTTGTAAATTTGGATATAACTTTACATAGAAAATGTTAGTAAGCGATTTTATCACACTGGAATAATGTTGGCACACATATTGTTTATGTCTTGTGGCTTTACTTTTGAAACATTGAGTATTTTAACGATTACAGATTGGCCCCCATTCACTTACATTTTTAGTGCCTCCTTGGAAACCAGATGTTTGTATTTCTTGAAGAAAAGGAGGAAAGACGAGTTGAATTATTTAATAAACATTATTCCACAAATGCTGTAGATTGAGCATAACTTGTATTGAACCTGGAATATTCCTTCTATCATACTGTTCTGTCTGCTCTGCTTTGATCTCAGTGGTTTGTTTGAAATCGATTTTTTTTCTTTCTGTCTCTGTATTTTGTGGTCACTAAGTATAATGGCTTGTATCTCCTCAGGAAGAGCTGTTGAAAGCTGTTGGATCAGTAGTTTCCAAATGCAGGTTAGATGTCACTCTCTATTTCTTATTCTTGTGTGCATACACACAACAAGCCCAAGAACACCGGAAATTCACAATGGAAGCCTGACTTTCTTTAATGTATATCACTTTGTCTTGCTACATGTGATGAATGTGTAGTGTGGAGCTACAGAAGCCTGCAGTGGGTCAGCCGACTGTGAGCGAGGTGCTGGATCTAGTGCTGAAGGAATGCAAGAAGGAGAATCTTCTTTATAAAATGGCAGCTTTGCGGAGTGCTGCAGACATCTTGGAGTCGACGCAGACGGATCGTTTTCAAGAAATCACTGAAGTCGTGCTTCCTCTCATCAGAAAGGTGCAGTTTTCCACACATCTCTTTGTTAAAGCCACTCAGCCCAATTGAGTTAAGGCTATAGTATTCACATTATGTGCCAGAGAATCCTGTCTATCGTTTTCTATATAGCTGTCTCTGGTGTTGATGTCAAAGTGTAATTAGCTAGTGAAGTGGATTAATAGGTCACAAAGTTGCCAAAAGTATTTTAAAATGTTCGGGGATGTCATAACAACTGGAATTTTTAAAACGAGTACTTCATTCATTAATCCACAAGTTCTTACCTTCACGCTTTGGACATACTGATATTCTTCTGTGCTCCAAGAGGTAACACAAAGTCATTAAAAATATCTCTGTAAGACACTTCTGACCATCTTCTCATATAATTTACCCATCATTATAGTTAAAGTGAGCAGATTTTTTGAGTGTTAAACCGGGATGGGGGGCTACTATATTTATATACACACACATATACAATTGAAGTCAGAAGTTTACATACACCTTAGACAAAAAACATTTAAACTAATTTTTTCACAATTCCTGACATTTAATCATAGAAAACATTTCCTGTCTTAGGTCAGTTAGGATCACTACGTTATTTTAAGAATGTGAAATGTCAGAATAATATTAAAGAGAAATGATTTATTTCAGCATTAATTTATTTCATCACATTCCCAGTGGGTCAGAAGTTTACATACACACTATTATTTGGTAGCATTGCCTTTTAAATTGTTTAACTTGGGTTAAACATTTTGGGTAGCCTTCCACATGCTCCTCACAATAAATTGCAGAAAATTTGGCCGGATTGAGATTGAGGTCAGGGCTTTGTGATGGCCACTCCAATACCTTGACTTTTTTGTCCTTCAGCCATTTTGCCAGAACTTTGGAGGTATGCTTGGGGTCATTGTCCATTTGGATGACCCATTTGTAACCGAGCTTTAACTTCCTGGCTGATGTCTTGAGATGTTGCTTCAATATATCCACATAATTTTCCTTCCTCATGATGCCATCTATTTTGTGAAGTGCACCAGCACCCCCATGCTTCACGGTTGGGATGGTGTTCTTCAGCTTGCAAGCCTCACCATTTTCCTCCAAACATAACGATGATCATTCTGGCCAAACATTTACATTTTCATTAGACCAGAGTACATTTCTCCAAAAAGTAAGATGTTTATCCCCATGTGCACATGCGGACTGTAGTCTGGCATTTTATGGTGGTATTGGAGAAGTGGTTCCTTCCTGGCTGAGCAGCCTTTCAGGTTATGTCGATATAGGACTTGTTTTAATGTTGATATAGATCCTGTGTGAAGATGCTGTTTCCTCCAGCATCTTCACAAGGCCCTTTGCTGTTGTTCTGGGATTGATTTGCACCTTTCGCACCAAACTATGTTAATCTCTAGGAGACAGAATGCATCTCCTTCCTGAGCGGTAGGCTGGCTGTGTGGTTCCATGGTGATTATTCTTGCATACTATAATTTGTACAGATGAATGTGGTATTTTCAGGTGTTTGGAAATTTCTATCAAAGATGAACCTGTGGAGGTCCACAATTTGTTTTCTGAGGGCTTGGCAGATTTCTTTTGATTTTCTCATGATGTCAAGCAAAGAGGCTCTGAGTTTGAAGGTAGGCCTTAAAATACAGCCACAGGTACACCTCCAATTAGAAGCTAATTATCTAAAGGCTTGACAATCATTTTCTGGAACTTTAAGATGCTTAAAGGCACAGTTAACTTGGTGTATGTAAACTTCTGACCCACTGGAATTGTGATATAGTGAAACAGTCTGTCTGTAAACAATTGTTGAAAAAATTAATTGTCATGCACAAAGTAGATGTCCTATACGACTTGCCAAAATTATAGTTTGCTCATATTAAATCTGTGGCTTGGTTAAAAAAAAAGAAAAAAAGAAGAGGTTTAATAATTTCAACCTAAGTTTATGTATTCTTCTGACCTCAACTGTACATGTGACAGTGTATGTTTTATTTTATATTCCACTTACTACTATTTCAATCGCATTTAAGCCATTTTGTAAATTTTTTTTTTTATTGATTTACATATATGGACACCGTAAAAAAAAAAAACATATACACAAATCAATCTTAACCCCACTATTACCCCTCTCAATCCCACCTGACCCCAACAACACCACAGTGGTCTCCAATTATATAAATAAAAAAAATATAATAATCACATAAATAAAAAAATATAATAATCACATATCCATAAATGACACATACCCGCCCCATTTCTCCACGAACATGTTGTACCTCCCCATTCTTTTAAACGCCCCTTCCTCAAAGGCCACCACCCTTCCCATCTCCGAGCACCACTCCTGAAAAGAGGGCACTCCAGCCAACCTCCAGCCCCTTAAAATTATCTGCCTGACAATCATGACACTGGTTAAGACCCAACTCTTTATGTGTCTACTTTCAGTGTCTGACCCCCCCCCCATTGCCAAAGATACAGAGTCTGGGGCAAAATGATACCTGATTGCCTGACACATCACACACCAGACTCTGAACCTGTAACCAAAACTTCTGTATCTTCACACCCCCCCCAAAAGACTTCGGTTATGTCTCCGTCCTCTGATTGGCATCGCCAGTATTTGGGTGTGTCTTTAAGACCAAGCCTATATAATTTAGTGGGTTGTCCAATTGAACCAATGTAAAATCTTTAATTGTTTAAGGCGCACCCTTGCTTCTCTATATGCTGTTTTTATGTTTTTTAGAATCCTAGCCCACACTTCCTCCTCCAATTCCAAGTTTAAATCTTTCTCCCATAATCTCTTGAGTGGTCAAGGCTCCATCCCCCAGACTCTGAATTAACAAGGAGTAATACACTGATGCCTCATGACCTTTTCCAAAAGCAGTAATCACCTCTCCTAGAGTATCTGCTGCTTCAGGGGGGTGTATGCTATTCCCAAAAATAGTACAGAGCAAGTGACGCAGCAGTAGATACCTAAAAACTGAGATCTGTGTATCCCAAAATGTTCAACCAAATTTTCAAAGGATGTCAACACTTCTCTCATTTAGGTCAGGGGTTCCCAACCTTTTTTGTGCCAGGGACCAGCATATTCATAAAAAAAATTCCAGGGACCAGTTGTCAATTTTAATGCCTCAATTTTAAGATGCATCGTTTGGATTTGGAACATATCACTGTGTAAAACAGTTGAATTAAATTTTAATGAACCAAATAGTTTTCAACTGTTTGATATAATGGCAAGTGTTGGAGTGATGGCTGCTGGAAATGGGGTCTGTCTAGATTCGATAAAAAATGACTTTTTTCAAATAGTGATAGTGCTGTTTTTTACATCAGTAATGACCAGGGGGTATATATACACTACTGATCAAAAGTTTAGGATCACTTATTGGTTATTATAAAAAATGTTTTTCACATTTTAGAATAATAGTAATGTCATTAAAACTATGGAATAATAGAGGAACAATGGGAATTATGTTGTGACAAAAAAAAAAAAAAAAAAAAAAAATCCAAAATCAATCAAAACTGTGTTACATATTAGCATCTTCAAAGTGGCAAACCTTTGCCTAGAATTTGACATGCACTCTTGACATTTTCTCAACCAACTGCTCGAAGTATCACCCTGGGATGCTTTTTAACAGTATTGAAGGAGTTCCCATCTCTGATGGACACTAATTGGCTGCTTTTCTTAATAATTCAGTCCAAGTCATCCATTTCGAAAACTTTATTTTAAATAAATTTTTTGTTTTAAAATGAAATAAATTAATATGGTGGCAAGTTTTTTTTTATCTTTAGCTATTCGGTGAGCAACCAGATATGACGCCTTAGTTGCAGCTAAGTTTATTGATGTTGAGGATATCAAAACTTGCCGCTGAGCGTCCAACTCACGTTTCTTTCTTTCGAAAAACTCCTCCGTTTTGTCTTTGAGAGTTGGGTGTTTGGTGTTTAAGTGCCGCTGAAGTTTTGACGGCTTCATTGCAGAGTTTTTCACCACAAATAACACACAACGGATTTGGCGCCACGGAATCGCCTGTTGTCGTAAATCCATACCTAATGTATGAGGTATCGTATTTACGATTGAAGCTTGACTTTTTTTCTCTCTCTCGCTATTTTCGAGTTGGTCATCGCCTTTCCTTTTACCAGAACTGTCCACAATGAAATTAGCCATTGAAGTTTGCTGAGGCCCGCTCATCTCTCCACATACATCTCTGTCACTTCAGGTGCACCGCGCTTTTTTTGCAGTCCGTTCAGATACGACGTGTTGCTAAGCAATCGCAAGGCGCTCAAAGAAATACATTTTAATCTATTTATTGTTTATGTTTTGGATTAAATAACATGACATGTAAGACTCATATCACTTCAAAAAGCATTTAAAAAAGACAATTATTATTATTATTATAAAAAAAAATTTAAAATTATTCTGGGAATATTTCAAGGCCCGGTACTAACGGGTCCACGGACCGGCACCGGTCCGGGGACCGGGGGTTGGGAATCACTGATTTAGGTCACCGAGTGTATTAACCCCCCTCACAATCCACTCTGACCAACAGAAGGGATTTATAGCATAGTTTGGGGTTTAGCCATAAGCTTGAAGCAACATTTTGATAAATATCTGAATCAAACACTCTGGACCCTTTTGTCCATGTTATATGGCCTTGCCCCACTCAAAATGACAGCGTGGCCCTTTGTTCTATGATCAAAGGTGAGACATAGAACTTGGTTTGCCAGACTCCTTAGCAGTTTCACAGCTGGATGTGAAGTCCCGCCCATGGACCCAGACTCAAACATCAATGGTCAAAAGCGGCCTGTGACCGATATTTCATCAACAAAACTGGCAAACAGCGTTGAGTTTGTGCTCTCTGCATACAGCTGCGCAAACCTGCGGTTTAAAAAAATCATCAAATGCAAACGAATGCCATGATTTGATGATAAATGCAAGACCGCTATAAAAGAATGGAAGCGGAAAGATTATTCTTCAGAAGGCCAACAAATGAAAATCTTTTTAAGGTTAAAATAAGTAGGGCAAAAGCTTGAATAATAATAAATGAAGCTAAAAGGAAAAGTTGGAGACAATTTGTATCTGGTCTGACATCAAGTACCTCAACAAAAAAGGTCTGGAATCTGATTCAAAGGATGAAGGGCAGGAATGATGAAGCTCAAATTCAGCACATCAAATATCAAGACTCTATTCTAACTTCAAAACAAGAAATTGCAAATATCTTAGCAGAAATTTTTTAAAAGAACTCCTCCATTGAGAATTGCTTTAATGCCTTCCAAGTTTTTGGAGCACAGGATGAGAAGAAAGGTATACATTTTTCATCTAATAATAAGGAACCCTATAATCAGTTGTTCACAATGGAAGAATCGACACAAGCTATAAACAGATCACATGATACGGCAGTGGGACTGGCCGGGAATAATTAACTGAGTTAATTATTAACTCGACCGTAAACTGAATTTTATACCTCACATAAAGGTTTTAAAAGATAAATGTCTTAAAGCCTTTTTAGCTAAAGGTTTTAGCTAAAACAAAATGGGGTGCAGAAAGTTCAGAGAGAACTAAATCGATCACATTGGATTATGGAAGTATAGTGTATGGATCAGCCAGGAAATCATATATCCGACTCTTGGACACAGTACATCATCAAGGCATATGTCTGGCTTTAGGACATCACCAATTCACAGTTTGAATGTAGAAGCAAATTAACTTTCTCTGGAGAAAAGATGCCTCAAACTAGCCCGACAGTATACAACAAAGCTGAAGACCAACAAATGTGGAAATCCCAGCCTACCATCCTGTTTTCTCAACCCCTTCTTCAAGCCTATATGAAGAAAAAACAAGACATATCCAACATTTTGGACTACGGATCAAACCACATTTACAAAATCTCAAAGTAGGTCTGAGCATACTGGAACAGACACACTTCAGTAAAATTCCCCCCTGGAACTTTAAAAAAACAAAAATAATCTAAGATTTAACAAGAAACAAAAAAATCTGAAACCCACCCAAATGTCTTTAAACAGCAACTCCTTTTCATTAGAGAAATATTTCCTGCACATATCCCAGTATATACAGATGGATCAAAATCTGAGGATCGTGTATCATCTGCATTTGTGATCAACCATCAAAAAAAAATGAATTTCCATCCCCAAACACCGCTCACTTTTTACAGCAGAGGCAAATGCTATCATCTTAGCGCTGGACTTTATAAAGACTATGCAACAGAGAAATGTTCTGATCATTTCAGATTCAAAATCTTGTCTTCAAGCAATGTCATCTTTAAAAAATTATCACCCAGTGCTTGTAAATATTCTATGCAAACTGCTGGATTTGGAGGCCCAAAATTTCAATATCTGTTTCTACTGGGTACCTGAGCACTGTGGAATCCCAGGAAATGAGGAAGCAGACACTGCTTCAAAAGAGGATTTCTAAGCAGATTTCCAAAAGTGTCCAAGACCTCCCACTGACCTAAAACCCATAATGAATTAATATATTAAAAACAAATGGCAAACTGAGTGAGATCAATGCATCATGAACAAACTCCATGAAATCAGCCCTATTGTTGGCAAAAGAAGTTCTCCTCTGTTTTCAAATCACTGGGACCAGATTGTGTTTACACCTGCTGTATTGGTCTCTCCAGGTTGACACAAGTTTTTAATATTAAGAGAAGATTCGCCAACATGTACCTTCTGCTAGACTCCCTGAAACACGTTTTATTAGACTGTACTGCTCTTAAACGGGAGAAACCTTTTTTTATTCAGTCCGCACTCTGGAAGAAATGTTTAACAAAATGAAACCAAACGCAATTTTAGAGTTTTTAGATTAAAATGATTTAAAAAACCTCTTATAGAATTGCTTACACATTTCTCACCATGGAAATAGCCATATAAGCTGGCATGGTGTTAAAAACAAACAAGCAAACAGACATGCTCGCCATTTGACGCTGAAGTTATCCCGCCGCACCGTTCGAACCAAGTCCCTGGTCTGAGGGCCTATCTGAGGTATCAGCTTGAGCACGTAAGTGTCTTTAAATATATCTGCAGAGCCAGAGAATATTGAATGTTTTGCCATGTTGACTTAAAAGAACAAATATGTAGTAGGATGTGTCAAATCTAACGATTTATTACACAAATAATTAAAAACTAGCTAAGCACACAGAACTCGTCATTTACACGTCTGATCCTCGCAAGGCATCACGCGACCTCCCACATGTAAGCCTTTTAAAATATGGGGTGAAAAATGTACTTTAAGTACCAATTAAATTTTCTTTAATGTCACGAACTTGCATGTGAAATAATATGCTCTGTCACTGTTAGAAATTTCATGTCAACTATACATTTTAACAAAATTTTAACAAGTTGATACCTAAAAATTAAGCAGAAGTAATTGATTAACAATAAAACGCTTGTATCATAAAAAAGTGTAGCTTGTCATAGCTGTCTGAATGTGATCTGCCTGGTCCAATTTACCTCTGTGGGTGTCGTTTACAGAGACAGCAAACACCTCACGAGCATTTTAATATAGTAAATGGGTGGTTTTGACTGAAAATTACTTTGTGTTCCCAAATGCAATATTTTTTGATCCACTCTTCTCAGTAGCTTCAATGCAAAACAGGGAAGTGCGGAGCTCTGTTAATGGGCTGGGCTGATTAATGTGCGCACTAGAGTTGGCCACGTTGCTAAATGGAGTGCGCACATGAATGCATGACACAAATTCCGTCATCAGCACAGTCTGCGGACTGCCCAGATTTTCTTGACATGCATGTGCCTGCCGTTGACTACTAAAGTATCACAAAGCAGTTGTTAGTGCTCATGCGTCAAACGCATTCATATTCACTTGTGGTCAAAAGCGTATACTTTGAAATGCAGAGTGCTCGACTGTGTGTGAGATGACCTGGAACGTGGAAACAATTATTATACTTCTAGATGGTGATAGTATTTCTGAAAGCTCTTGGTGATGATTTTAAGGGTGGCCTATACATTCTCTACTTTGTATTTTTATATACACTACCGTTCAAAAGTTTGGGGTCACCCAAATAATTTTGTGTTTTCCTGAAAAGTCACACTTATTCACCACCATACGTTGTGAAATGAATAGAAAATAGAGTCAAGACATTGACAAGGTTTGAAATAATGATTTGTATTTGAAATAAGATTTTTTTTACATCAAACTTTGCTTTCGTCAAAGAATCCTCCATTTGCAGCAATTACAGCATTGCAGACCTTTGGCATTCTAGCTGTTAATTTGTTGAGGTAATCTGGAGAAATTGCACCCCACGCTTCCAGAAGCAGCTCCCACAAGTTGGATTGGTTGGATGGGCACTTCTTGCGTGTACCATACGGTCAAGCTGCTCCCACAACAGCTCAATGGGGTTCAGATCTGGTGACTGCGCTGGCCACTCCATTACCGATAGAATACCAGCTGCCTGCTTCTGCTCTAAATAGTTCTTGCACAATTTGGAGGTGTGTTTAGGGTCATTGTCCTGTTGTAGAATGAAATTGGCTCCAATCAAGCGCTGTCCACTGGGTATGGCATGGCGTTGCAAAATGGAGTGATAGCCTTCCTTATTCAGAATCCCTTTTACCCTGTACAAATCTCCCACCTTACCAGCACCAAAGCAACCCCAGACCATTATATTACCTCCACCATGCTTAACAGATGGCGTCAGGCATTCTTCCAGCATCTTTTCATTTGTTCTGCGTCTCACAAACGTTCTTCTTTGTGATCCAAACACCTCAAACTTGGATTCATCTGTCCACAACACTTTTTTCCAGTCTTCCTCTGTCCAATGTCTGTGTTCTTTTGCCCATCTTAATCTTTTTCTTTTATTGGCCAGTCTCAGATATGGCTTTTTCTTTGCCACTCTGCCCTGAAGCCCAGAATCCCGCAGCCGCCTCTTCACTGTACATGTTGACACTGGTGTTTTGCGGGTACTATTTAATGAAGATGCCAGTTGGGGACCTGTGAGGCGTCTGTTTCTCAAACTAGAGACTCTAATGTACTTATCTTCTTGCTCAGTTGTGCAACGCGGCCTCCCACTTCTTTTTCTACTCTGGTTAGAGCCTGTTTGTGCTGTCCTCTGAAGGGAGTAGTACACACCGTTGTAGGAAATCTTCAATTTCTTAGCAATGTCTCGCATGGAATAGCCTTCATTTCTAAGGACAAGAATAGACTGTTGAGTTTCAGATGAAAGTTCTCTTTTTCTGGCCATTTTGAGCGTTTACTTGACCCCACAAATGTGATGCTCCAGAAACTCAATCTGCTCAAAGGAAGGTCAGTTTTGTAGCTTCTGTAACGACCTAAACTGTTTTCAGATGTGTGAACATGATTGCACAAGGGTTTTCTAATCATCAATTAGCCTTCTGAGCCAATGAGCAAACACATTGTACCATTAGAACACTGGAGTGATAGTTGCTGGAAATGGGCCTCTATACACCTATGTACATATTGCACCAAAAACCAGACATTTGCAGCTAGAATAGTCATTTACCACATTAGCAATGTATAGAGTGTATTTCTTCAAAGTTAAGACTAGTTTAAAGTTGTCTTCATTGAAAAGTACAGTGCTTTTCCTTCAAAAATAAGGACATTTCAATGTGACCCCAAACTTTTGAACGGTAGTGTATATATATATTTTTTTTTTATAGAATCAGCCAGCTGGCTCTAGTGCTGGTTCCCCGAGGCATGATGATGATGATGATGAAGCTAAAGTTCATGAGTTCCAGACAGAGCTTCTGCTGTGTGCATTTGAAATGCTTGGAAAAGCCTGGCCTATAACCATCCATACACAAAGTAAGTCTCACACACACACACACACACAAGTCCTAGTCTTACTAAATTAAGCACATATATTTTATATAGAAACCATGCATTCCTATTTCACCTCAGGGATGGAATTTGTTTTGTATTTTTTTTGCAGATCAGTTCCAGGTTGAGGTATGTAGTGTAATGTGTGATAGGCTGAAGTTGAGCACATGGAAGGTCCAACTGGGAGTTCTGCGTGCCATGAAGGTCTTCTTTCAGAGGTACAGTATGCTTAGACCAAAAACACTGGAGTATTTATAAAAAATCATGCCTTGTTCATGGATAAAAGGTCATCTTGAAGGGAAATATAAATATATTATTTGGAATATCATGCTATTTAATTATCATCTACTAATTTCTGAATATATACAAGTGTATTTTTATACTAGATTTGCATTTCCTGGTGGAAATATCAGTGCTTACATGGAGGAAAATAAGTTTATAATCAGTGAAGCTGTAAAGTGAACATCGACTTGTAGACTGCTTTGTTGATTCTAAAGCAAGTGATTTAGATATGTTTTGCTACACATCGCTTGCTAACAGTGCAGGGGTCAATGATGTGTCACATGAAATTATTAAAGACATAAATGTAATTCATACTAAACAATTACTTAAATCCAACTCTACAATGATTGAACTTGTTTTAAATTTCTCAAGTTCAAAGTCATTTGTATATTTTTTTTTTTCTGGGGATTAAAGGAATATTCTGGGTTCAATACAAGTTAAGATCAATTGACCACATTTGTGGCATAATATTGATTACCAAAAAAAAATATTTTGTCTTGCCCCTCCTTTTCTTTACAAAAACAAAAAGCAAAAATCTGGTATCCAGGGTGGTGCTTGCCATGGAATTGAATGGGGGCCAATTTTAAAAAATGTAAATACTCACTGTTTTAAAAGTATAGCCACAAGATGTAAACTATAAATCCATGTAATCATGATTTTATTGTGATAAAATCGCTTACTAACCTTTTTCTGTGTAAAGTTATACCCAATTTTACAACTTCATTGCCATGACGATATGTCAAAAAACCCTAAAATGACTGTAAAAAATTTATTTAAACAACTTTACACCTCAAATAATGCTTTTAAAGTTTTAACAGAACAATTAATGTAAGCGCTTTTATAAAATTATAAGCTTCACATTTCTGCCTTTTAAACTCTCCAAAAATTGTCCCCCATTCACTTCCATTTGAAGTCCTTCACTGTAACCTCGACATTCGACTCGTCAAAATTAATTTTTGTGGTAATCAACATTGTCAGAAATGCTGTCGATTTGATCTTAACTTGTATTGAACCCAGAATATTTCTTTGAAGTTAAAGTTTCATGTGGTGAAACTGAAAAATTGGACACAAAGATTACATTTCTATAAACTTGACACATGTGTTTTAAACTAGACCAACTTATTTATCAATGACCCCTATACAATGGCTTTACTTTTAAACTCACAGCGTGTGTAGATTATACATTTATTTTTGTCTTGATAATTGCTAATAAATAATGTATGTGTGATGTAGGTTGCTGCTGTTGAATATAGAGCAGAAGAATGCTTCCCTTCTGACTGAGATGTTGTCAGAAACCTGCACTGCCCTGGCATCACCACTAGGTGGAGTTTCTCATAAAGATAAAATCAATTCTTGCATTACTATTTTTTCATTCAGATAAAGCTCATGAGAATCATTCTTTTCTTCATACAGAAAACAAAAGTTATTCATCAGTAAGAACAGATGCCTTGGCTGTAGTTGAACTTCTTTTGAAGAGGATTGAAGGTAGTGTTGTTTTGCTCTGACATTCAGATGTTGATTTATGAAGAAACAAGTTATTCAGTGCAACAGTAGTTTCATGAATCAGATGTGAATATTCAGTTGAATACAAGTTAACCACTATTGATCGCATTTTGACCATTCAGTGCTGCACTACAATATAACCAGGGTTCCCACGCATCCTGGAAAACCTGGAATTTTGCAATGCAGTTTTCCAGTCATGGAAAAAGTCATGGAAAATGCATCCTGGAAAATATTTCAGTGTAATAAAACTTGTGTCACTAACATGGTAACGATCAGGACTAGGGATAGGTGTCAAATACACACATTCATATTTGTCTCTGCAGGCAGCTGTGCATTGTGAAACATCAACTGTTGACTACATTCTCTGCTCTCATCTCTCCTTTACTCTTACAAAATAATAATTGTTGATATAGTGCAACATGCGATTTAAAAAAAAAAAAAAAAAAATTCCCATTTGAACATGGTTGTAAACTTTAGACAAAAAAAAATATTATTCACACCCTAAAGGGGTGTGATGCTGCTTTACACCTTGGGATGTAAATACATTTTCAATAATTCAATGATTGGAGTCTGCTTATACTGCGGTTACCACGTGTAAGGGTGAAAGCAGGCATGGAACACAGAATAGTCATAAAAATTGGCATTGGCTATTAATCGCAGAATTTCACGAATTTGCGACAAAAATGAATGTTTAAATGCACAATTAATTAAAATAAAATTGCGATTATGTCGTAATGTGATTATTAAACTGCAAAAGGCTGCAATTTAATTAAATAAATATATAGTCTGCTTGTGCTGCTTACTTCGAAATGAATGTGTGATGCCGGCTGCTAATGCGCTGAAAAACAGCTTATAGTGATCTCTGCGTGTGTGTAGTAGATCACAGAGAGCCGAGCACTCTGAAGCGCACGGCACATACTGACTATATATTTATTGAATAAAATCACAGCTTTTTGTCTTAATAGGCTTAATAAACACAGTGAGTCATGTAGCGAACTGCTTATCTGGAGGTGAGAATCTACCGTCAATTTACCACTTGATTTAAATGGACATGCAAAATGGGCAAAAAAGACTAACATTTTACTACTGTATTGTAATGAAATGGTTACTTTGCTATTATTAAATTAATGTAATTTGTTGTAAAGATGTAATGTTATAATAGAAATCTCTCATTTGTGATGTTTTATTGTGCAGCACTTCATTTTTACATACTGAGTTTTGAGTCAAAATAATTTTCTGTGATAACCGAATGCATGCCAACTTGTATTCAACCTGGAATATTCCTTTTAAAATAATATTTTTTTTAATCTAAAATATTAAGGATGTTTTTGTGACTCTCTGTGTGTTTTAGAGAGCGATCAATGGGAGTGTCTGTCCGAGAGGAGCCGGCAACAGCTTCAGCGTTCTTTAGCTACCATGGAAACAGACAGTCGTCCAGAACTTAAGGAGAAAGCCCAGACCATGAGAAGAAAAATACAGGCCCTGCCATGAATAAACTGAGGGTTTATTCGTTAATATGCATCATAAATTCCAGTTGAACACAAGCACACATACTATGCCATAATATCTACTCATTTAAATACAATATTTCACTGTCTGCCATAAATCATTTCTTATATATGAACAGTTTAACTGTGTCATACAGAGGCTGCCACACATAACTTAACCAATGTGCAAAGACTACATCCAGAAATTCTGATTTTTTAAAATCACTGAATCAGAGTTTGTTTCACTGAGACATTTTTGTTTGTTGTCCTCAGCCTTTTTGACTCCTTTTAACCTTGCATTTGGAAAAAGACTATGTGCAGTGTAAGAATGAAAGTTATCTCCTTACCATCCCCCTCTGGAAACAATCTCCATGATTTTCAGTAGCCAGGGGCATAATGTATCAAAAAGTTATTGCACATATGAAACGGCTTGTGGCAGAGGCATTAGAATCTGTTTTGTTTTATGAAAACAGAAACCGCCTGTGTACATCATATACACTGACTTTGACCCTCAAGAGGTGGTGACTACTGCAGTTTCCTAAGATGTAAACCCCTTCCAGTTTGTTTAAGAAATTCTCCCATCATTAAGGTACAAACTGAATGAAATTGGATGATTGAAAACTATCTGCAGAGAAATGCCTTCATCCATTGAGTGTTGTTGAAGAGGTATCAGAAACCACAATGAGCTGTCAGTACTGAATGGAACTTTGGATACAAATTTAATCATTCTCACATGAGGGTATAGGGGTATGAAGTGTGTATTAATGGGAGGTTTGTAAAATAAACTAAATTGAAACCTTAAACCTGCCTTTGTCCATGTTTGCATGTGTAAGAAATAGAAATTCTTTCATAATGTACTGTTCCTCATGCCATCCCATTCATTCTTCTAAAGAGCAAAAAGTATAGACCAAATAAAGACCAAAATATAACTACTTTTCACTGTACATCTTGACACAGTCTCCTTGATCATGATTTCAAGCTTAATTATACTTCCTATAGTGCAAGACGGCAAGAAATCATAATTATTTTGTATTAAGTTGGACATGACTGTTTGGCTAAATTTAAATCAAAATCTTGTAAAAGTTTTTATTTATACAAAACAAGCCAGCAGGAACAGTTAAAAAAAAAAAAAAAAGAAAAGAATGACAGGTCTTTTGTACATCCTACAAACAAATACACTGAAATACAACGTACAGAGAGTGAGAGAAAAGGCGATTTTTAAAATAAGTAAAGGAAAAAAGTGATTTACAGAGCTGTTTGACAAGTAGTCGATGCACAAATGTGAGTGTGTTAGCCCTGCAGTTTAAATACACCTTTTAATTTCAGCTGATACATCAACTGATTACTGAGAGTAATATAGAAAGTGTGTCTAGCTGGCCAGCATCTGTCGCTGGCGTTTGTCCTTGGCTTTGTTTTGGGTACGCTGGGCCAAAACTTTTTCCTCGTGTGTTTGAGCTGTGCGAGTCACAGTGGAGATGCCATCCACAAACTTGGTCTTGAAAAGCACGTTTGCATTGGTGAACATTCCATCTTTCAGAGACACCACCACAAACTGCAAAGTAAAAATGACCAAATATAGTGATGTTACATCTAGCGTTATGGTTGAAGAAAGCTAACAGTTTTGTTATTGAAAAAAACAAATTAATTTTCATGATTCCACAAATAATTAAAATAAAAATGACCACAAACTAAATTTTACTTTTAGAGACACAGTATAATATTAAAATATATAGTGTTTAATTAACCTACCTTTATTAATCATGGAAATACCACTAATTAGCAATAACACTACATGGAAATTTAACGCAGTTATATTTTAATTATAACCTAACATACTAAAAGTAAAATATACTGAATATACATATATACATTTTATATATATATATATATATATATATATAAAAATAACCCCATGACAACTAATGTAAAACTATTTATTTTATTTTTTAGTAACATTATAGTGGTCAACACTCCAGGTGTGCTTGTAAGTGTGCGTATTACCTGTGAGTGTGTAAAGTGTGTGCGCAGCATTTGTCCGATATTTTGTGTGTGAGAGAGATCGAGAGCAGCGTCCACTTCATCCAGGATATAAATGGGAGCAGGTTTGAACAGCAGCATGGCCAAAATCAGAGAGAGTGCCACCAGAGACCTGAAAAAAATAAATAAAAAAATAAACACATCAGGTATCATAATGGGCACAAAGAGGGCATCTCATGTACACGGATGATGCTCTAATGGATCTGTGGGTTTAAGATGTTGACCTGGAGAGCCATAACCTAAATGGCTATTGATTCAAAGAGTAATATGGCACTATTAGCAGTCGAGTTGGCAAATGCTGACCTTTGACCCCCACTGAGCTCAGTGAGGTTCTCTTTCCAGGTGTTCCCCAGAGCCACTTTAAACTCCAATCCATCCAGGACACCACAACCCTCGGGCGGAGCCAGACGGGCATTTGCCCCAGGCAACAGGGTGGAGAATATGGAACCAAAATCCTTATTGACCTTCAAATCACAATAGATTGTACTGAACATGATACATCATGTATTTGTTAATTTGTTTTTATTTACTAGTTTTAATTAATGCAGTATTGTCAAAAAGTGACGAGTGGGTATTTTTACCTTCTGCCATGCCACATTGAGCGCCTCATTCTTTTTCTGGTCCAACTCCTCAATCGTTTCCAGAATTTTGGCTTTATCATTCTCAACAATTCTCTTCTTCTTCTTAAGATCATTGTACTGAAAGAGGACAGAGAGTGTTATGACTATCATTTACTCACCGGCATGATCTTCCCAATGTGTATGACTTACTTTCTTCTGCAGAACACAAACAGAGAATATCTCAGCTCTGTAGGTCCATCCATTCAATGCATGTGAATGGTGACTAAAACTTTGAAGCTCCAAAAGGCAGCATAAAAGTAAATCAATTTTCTCCTGTGGTTTAATCCATATCTTCTAGAGCGATCCAATAAGTTTTGGGTGAGAACAGACCATAAAACAACTCTTTTTACACCCATTTTTTCAAATGTTTCTATGGTATACTGGAAAACAATGAAAAGCATTTCCTAAGTTTTAAGGCAAAGCTTTTATTGGCAAAAACACTCAATTTATGCTAAGAGTCAATATTTACAGTGTTGACCCTTGTTCTTCATAACCTCTGCAATTCGCTCTGGCATGCTGGATATCAGCTTCTGGGCCAAATCCTGACTAATGGCGATCCATTCTTGACTTAATAGGAGGATTGACTACAGGTTCTAAATGGGATTAAGATCCAGGGAGTTGCCTGGCCACGGATCCAAAATTTCAATGTAATGATCTCCGAGCCACTTCATTATCACTCTTGCCTTGTGACATGGTGCTCCATCATGCTGAAAAATGCATGGATCATCACCAAATTGCTCCTGGATCTTTGGGAGAAGTTGCTCTTGATGGACGTTTTGATACCATTCTTAATTCATGGCAGTGTTTTTGGGCAGAATTGTGAGAGAGCCCACTCCCTTGGATGAAAAGAAACCCCACACATGGATGGTCTCAGGATGCTTCACTGTTGTCACACGACACATGGTAACGTTCACCTTTTCTTCTCCAGAGTATCAATTTTCCAGATGTCCCAAACAGTCCGAAGGGGGCTTAATAAGAGAAAATAACTTTGCACCAGTCTTCTGCTGTCCAATTCTTGTACTTTCTGCCGAATTTCAGTCTGTCCTTGATGTATTTCTTGGAGAGAAGTGGCTTCTTTGCTGACCTTATTGATACCAGGCCATTGCCCAAAAGTATTCACCTCCCTGTGCGTGCAGATGCTCTCACACCAACCTGCTGCCAATACTGAGCAAGCTCTGCAATGTTGGTGATACGATTCCGTAGCTGATTCCTCAGGAGGAGATGGTCCTGGCGCTTGCTGTACACTCTGGGACGTCCTGAAGCCTTCTTCACTGCAGTTGAACTTCTCTCCTTGAAGTTCTTGATGATCCGATAAATGTTTTTTTCAGGTGCAATATTCTTTGCATGTGAGGCCATTATGATGCAAAGCGATGATGGCTGCACGTCTTACTTTAGAGGTTACCATTGCTAACAAGAACACAATGATTTGAAGCACTTCTTTCCTCCTTTTATAGCAATCAGTCTGCTCTTATAATCCTGTGATTTCACCTGACTAGTACTCATTCACACTTTCCCAGGTGCTGCGGATATGATTAGTGAAATGAGGTTAGCAGGTCATTTTGTGTCAGGAAACAGAACAGCAAAATTTCGGTTTTTGTGATAGTTAATTTTTTTGGCCAATGAAGCTTTTTGCAATTATTTAAAATGGATCGGATCACTCTGCACAATAATCTAGAAAAAATGTTAATCAACACTACAACAACTGAAGCAGAAGTATGTCACTGCCAATACTTTAGCCACGGCTATACATATTTTGGATGTCTCCTCAAACAAACACACCTAATTCAACTCATCAGCTTATTAGTGGAGAATCAAAGACTTAAATAGAGTGTGTCAGAAAAGGGCGACATGCAAAATGTGCAGTGCTGGGGGGCCTCCAGGACCAGTTTGAGAACCACTGGTTCAACAAATAGCATCTTTCACAGCTAAAGACAGTGAGATGTCAAAGGTCATACCCTTTCCTCAGCCTCGCTGAGCATATTCATGGCCCTGCGGTTGACATTTCTCTCCAGCTTGTCCTTGGTCTCCTCGAGTCTCTTTAGTCTCTGTCCGGCCTCTTTGGGATTGTTGGTCTTGAAGTCGTAGGCCGTGTTTGGTTGGCCGAAAAGATGCTTCTCAGAAGAGATCCAGTCATTCTCAGCTAACATACGGGCCACCTGAACACACGCAAGCATTACATACACACATATATTTATTCACATACTTGTCTCCGATTTTCTCACTGACATCCTCTCACATAAGGTTAGTGGTTGACTCACCTTGGCTGTGGCATCAGAACTGTCTTTCTTGTGTTTACTGATGTTGTGTTCCTGCTCTTTGATTTTCAGCTGGGCGTCGTTGTTTTGTTCACGGAGACGGTTTGCTTCTACAGTCTTTCCTTTAATTTCTCTCTCCTGTCCTAGAATCACCTCCTTCTGCTGGGACAACTGCTCCTGTGCTACACGCACCGCTTCCTACACACACAGTGTAAAAATAAAAAGTTCAATTAAGTTGCAGTTTCTTGTTTTGTTATTGGCCTAATGACAAAGTAGGGAATGTGCTTCTTGAGATTTTTTCTAATTGATTATTTTCACCATATGTTCATCTTTTTAAGCAAACGGCACACTCACAAATATGTCTGAAACAGCTGAGTAATTTTAAACTGTTTGTGAACATTCAGACAACAGCCACACCACATTTAAATGCTTAGAGGAGCATTTAAATATTTGAATGCACAAGATTACATGTAAAACCTTAACTAATGTGACATTAAAGTGTGTGACTTCAATGATTTCATACCTTATTCTGAGTAAAATTCACAAGAGGTCAGTAACAGAAGCTGTAATAAAGGTGTCATGAAATAATCCTTATTTTATTCTTTTATCTTCCCTGAGTTCCACTGTTAATGTTAGTAGTTTGTTTTGCACCAAAACAGTCATTATTTATTAATATATGATCATTTTCCACCCTGTTTCTGGCCCTATGTTGAAACACCAGTTTTCTGAAACCAGTTTTGGCTTAAGCGCCTCCTTTAAACTTCAACGTAAACGCCCACTGTTATGATTGGCTAACGTCGCACAACAGCCATATTTGAAACTCAGTCGGAAGAGAATAAACAAGCTCCACATTATAAAACAAAATTTCAGGGTTTACACATAACGCACATCCAACATATTGGATCTGAAAATATTAAACTCTTCATCAAGCACAACTGCTAACGCCATAAACTATCAAACAGTCACGACATTTGAAATATTCATGAATGCAACTGTTTACAGACGGTTTTGCAATTAGGTTCAAGTGTGTTTAACTGCCCCATCCTTCAAAAAGTTCCTTTGAAAAGCTTGAAGCATTCATTATGACTGGTTCACAAGCAATCCACGCTGATATGAGCCAAAAAAAACAACAACACGCACATACAGAGTATTAAACACGATGGAGCAAGACACGCACACACATACAGTATCATCCTGTAGTGAGGCGTACGTAGCCATAAACACATCAAATGGTCAAAGACATCCATCTAGTTCATGTTTACATACACCCAACAATTAAAAATAGCACAGATGAGCGCAAGAACACATCCAGGAAGTGTTTGTGCTCAAAACAGCAAGACACAGAGCAGAGATTAATGAAACACAATGGGGTCTCCTATTCAGAGTTGTAACTTGACAGTAGGGCTGCACGATTTGGACAAAGTCATATTGCGATTATTTTGAAAAATATTGCGATTTGAACTGCGATTATGATGGTAATGCTTTCCACATGTTCAATTCAAAAAGGCTACCGGGGTTTTTTCATCTCATCAATCGATGCTGGTCATTTAACTTTTATCAGCAGCTGTCAAATCTGGTTATATATAAGCTTTCTGCTCAATGTCACTGTTAACTAAATTTCCCTGTCAGTAAAACCAGTTGTTGCCTAGTGTTTACTGTCAGTCAATAATTCAGTATACACAAAATCTAATTTTCAAATATAAATTTTACTATTTATTCTAGGCCTTAAAAACTAGTAGGCTTATGTAACCTATTCTTTACTGTATATAAGATAGTCCTAAAGAATGAGGGTTAATGTCAAACTGAAGTTGAACTGATAACCCATTGGTGTAATTAAATTTAAAATGAAAATTTGCATTAGTTTGTCACCATTTAATTATTTTTATTCAAAATAGTCCAGATGGGTCCCCTTTGGTGTTCAGGAATAGTTAGTAGGCCACAACAGGCCAGTCTGTCCTGCTCTCTGTTTACGAACTGAAGCATGGATGCGTTGAGTTGCTGCTGTAGAGGCAAGTCACAAATTAATGAGCCCTCTAGTGGTGTAGGGAAATTGCGAAAGTAGAGAACGAGGTGTATCTGCAGTTTGGTTTCAATAAATACTTTTATTGCATTGGGGATTACGTTTTGAGTTTAAGTTTGTTTTTATAGTAGAATGATCTCTAATGTGTCAAAATATCAAGGAAAATATTATTCCTCATGACATGAGCCATTTAACCACTCGATGATGATTTAAAGTAATATTTATGCTATAGATAATGTGTAATTTGTCATGTTTACATCCTGCATTCATGGCGCTAATGCAGCAACACTATGTGGCCATAATATGGACAGGTTACATTCTGTTATTGTAAAATCGCATAACACGTTCTTGGAAAATGTCTCTACGTGAACGAGCTTACAGATGTAGGTAAGTTTGCACCAGCTCATTAATAACTCTGCATATGGTTGTGTTTATTTTGACTGAGCTTCAATTCACACCTACTGATGACATGGACCAATGGCAGTACAAACGTGTTTAGCAGCAGCCGGTATTTCCTTATGTTTTTCCTTGTTTTCCTTATGGTTCACCTTGCCGAGCTGTTACGAACCAATGAAACAAACTCAAAAACACATTGGTTTTACCCAGATATTGTTCTAAACGACGACACACTCGTTCATTCTTCGCTTTCATATTAAGTATTATTGACGGGGCTTTTAAAGACTTGAGATATTCTCACACCTTATTTGCTAAAACATCTGTGGTCATGTTGTCTATCTGCTCCTGGATGGCTTTGAGAGCTTCATCTACGGCCTGAATCTGCTGCTCATATCCAGCCTGTTCTCTCTTCAGCTCCTCTAACTCCAGAGCTACTGCATCTGCCTCCTACACAAAGAGAAGATAGATAAGTGTCTCAACAGCTAAGAAAAATATTATAATTTCCATTCATTTCCAATTTCTTTCAGCAAAGTGTGATTAAGGATAAGCAATTTTACAAATCTTAAAATCTGCCTCAATCTGTTTTTTACAATCAAATGATTTTAATGATGCATTATCAAGCCAAAAAGATTTTTAAAATACTTTTAAAAATGCATCTCAAGGCCAGTGGCTTTCATGTACTGTTTTCAGTCTGAAGTTCTGATTCAGTGTCACAGTAAACACACAGTACCTGCTGTTTCTCTTTTAGTCTCTTGTTGAAGGCATCTGCTTTGGTCTTGGCCTGGTTGAGTTTCTGCTGGGCTGCTTTCAGTTCTTTCTCTCTCTCGGCCGCTGCATTCTTCATCTTGTTCTCCAGAACTTTGTACTTCTCCTCTGCTTTCCTCTGTATCTCTTTTGACTTTTCTAGCGTTTCCTCACATTCCTCTACAGAAACAAAAGCAGCTGAGTGTTAAAGAACAACAATATCGAAACCAACAATACCTCATATATTGTACATGGGTGCTAGAGTTTGCACAGACACATTCTACCATTAGTCGATTTAAACATTTGTGGGTGAACTATTTCTTTAACCCCTTAACCTCTAAGGGTGTTTTTAGAGTTTTCATTGACATGCCCAAAATTAAAGGCTCAGAGTGTCAATTGTTTGGTATTATTTTAAATGAAGCTTTTCTGCTGGGGGGAAAAAAAAAGAAGCCAAAAATAACTTCTTATTTTACATTATATTTCTCAGGGTGTAAATAACGTAGCTCTGAACACCTGTTTTAGTTTTGATCCCAATCATGTCACCTCTAAATTTCATGTTGATATGACAAAGCAATCAAAAGTAACAGCATTACAAACTTATTTATCCCAGTGTCCGAAAGCATCTCCATAAAAATAAAACATAATAATTATACATAAGAACTAATTACACATGCAAATACAATGACTAAAAGGTATGCTCTCTCTGCAAAGCATGCAGGCATGAGTACGAGATCCCATTCAGTCATTTGAGCAATCATTGGTGGCCACATTTAATTAGAGTAAGTGATCCTCGCTGCCCATATCTGAATGACTAATATGATTGGTTTAGAGTTCCATGACACTGGAAGTACTAAATAATCTCCAATCAAACGTTGCATGTGGGCTTGTTTTAAAGGTAATCCCCTCCTCTAAGTAACGGTATGTGATATTTTACTATTATGATATTTTCGTTAAGTTATAAGCAAAAACGCAGTTGGAATGAGGAGGGCGTTGCTGGGCCGTGAGGATGCATGCCCCGGCACTGAGTTGCCTAATCAGCAGGAGAGAGATAACAGAAGAGGCGGGGATCCCAGAGAGAGAGAGAGACAGAGAGAAATGCAGACATTCGGTGTATGTGTGTTTATGTTGCCGTGTTTTCAGTTTGATGTTCTGTCTAATTAAAGTCTTGTTGAATGTGGATCCGGCTCATGCTTCCTCCTTACCCAGATGAACGTAGATCCTTCACACTGGTGGCAAAACCAAGGAAGGGAAGAAGCACACGCTGCCCGGAGAAATCGCCGCTGCTATTCACCGGGAGGAACTGCTGCCATTGTAGTCCACCAGGGGACGGAGGACCCGCTGCCATCCGCCAGGTGGCGGAGGAGAGGCATGCTCGTGGGAGCCGAAGGAGAATGTTTGCTTTTCTTTCCGCTCTCTCTCCCTCTTGTCTCTTTCTCCCTCCCCTCCTCCCTCTCAGATTCTCAGGAGGTGGATCAACGGGTGTGTGGAACAGCCGGAAGGGCAGAGATAAGGGAAGTGGCGGGGATTGCCAGAGAGAGACACGCACACACGGCCGCTCTATGTGTATATGTTGCTGTTTTCAGTTTGATGTTCTGTCTAATTAATGTCTTGTTGAATGTGGGTCCTTTCCCAGATGAACTATGATACTTCACAGCAGTTTATAAGCAACACGTGTTTACATGTAACATGTACAGTATGTCAAAGACATATACTTGGCTATTACTCGCTATATTTTAATCTGCGAGTAAAAAGATTTCCAACGACACATGGCTATTTGATCAGTTTGATGTTTTCACCAATTACAATAATATGTACAGTGCAAAACTTTTAATAAATTATCAAACCAGAACAATTCTGATTTGTCTGTAAATTTCAAAATGCCTACTTGCATTGTAAAGTACAGCTTCTAAGATTTAAAACGATAACCATTTTGTGTTGAAGACTATAGTTATTAACATTTAAAAAAAATAATTTTTCAATCCGAGCTTAAAGGTTTAAGAAACAGTTCTTCTGCCAAGTAATATAATTGGTTCTTCTAACTGTAAGGCGTTTACCGCTGTCAAGCAATGCAGCAACTTGGTACTTTAATATAGAACGTGAAGTCAGTGAAGTGTTTTTAATATATTTTATGGTAGATTTGAATGCAGCTCACCCACTTAGAATGTATTTATCACTTTATAAGACTACCGACAATTCAAATAGCATGAATCTGGCAATTGAAATATGCTTGCATTTTTTTCTCATCCCCATTATCTCAGCTGCATGAACATTTTCTCCATCAACACAGCACTGGACTTGCCAGAAACATGAAAGAGATGCATAGCATATGGAAAGTTATTTATATAAGGAAAACTCTTGACAAAGGAAAAAGCCATTGACTAGTAGCAAAGTTAAAAAAAAAGTAGTTGTGCAATCCCCAGTGCACTTGTGTACCAATGGTTTTGCGCAGGTTCTCCAGCTCCTCCTGTTGTTTGTGGAAGGAGCTCTGCTGAAGTTTAGTCTCCAGGATCCGAGCCTCCTCAGTCTTCAGGTCCAACTGCTGCTTTAGCTGACGAAATCTGCCAGAGCACAACAAATATTTTAGCCTTTCACCATTTTACCTTTGATCTAAATGGTCAGCGAGGATTTTGGAGATTCTCACTTCTCTGCTGTTCCCTTGAGGCGGTTGAGCTCAGACTCCACTGTGGCAAGTTCAACCTCTTTTGCCCTCAGACTGTCATGAATGTCCTTCACTTCAGCCAGCTTAGTCAGGACAGATGCTGTCTGAGCACGTGCACCTAAACACACATAAACATTTAAACTACTTCAGACTAAATTTTTTGTAATGTTTTGTCAATTATTGGAGAACAGCACTTTTAGGGCCCAATTATTAATAATATTTTTTTCCCAAATTCCATATTTTCCATTTTATTTTCTCTTGCATTCCAGGTTTTAAAGTGTAATTGCACTTTATCATAAAAACAGGGTTCGTACAGATGCTTCAAAGTTAAATTCAAGGACTGTCAAGGACTTTTTAAGCACATTTTTATTTACACAGTTTTCAAGGACTATGCTTGATGCCATTAAAACAAATTATTTGTTAAATTTAAATATTATATTCATTTAGTTAATTAATTTTTTTATAAAACACCACTTATTACAAGTACAACATGACTCAATGAGCATCTTTAACAACATTCTCACAATAACTTTCTAACGTTTTCTAACAAAAGTGAATAACAGGGTCGCTAAACAGTAGTCCACATGACTCATGCTCATGCTGTGTTCCATGTTTTATTAAAGTCACACAACAGATTTATTTGAGGGACTGACTGAAATGGCAAATCGGCCATTCTCAAATGTTTACTTTCCAACGAACAAAACATTGAAATTTTCTATTCAGTTCAGTTGATGCCTATAAACGCTGAGGTTAAACATTTTGACATACATTTTTATTCATAAAGGACAACTTGTCTGTTGTTCTTTCTTTTATTACTTAATTTTGTTTTATGAATGAAACAAGTCAACACCAATTTAACACTAACGAGAGGGTTTAATGGGGTACAACGCCAAATTTTTTTGTGTGTGAAAACATTAGTTAAAATGTGAATAAATAACTTAACATGCTGGGGGAAAAAATAAATAAATCACTAAATGCTTATTTAAGCAGCCTCTGAACTAATAATAATCAATAATCAAGGGACAAACAAATTGTTAATAATAATTTTGTTTTGCTTTTTTGCACACTTGTTCCGCCTTGAATTAACACTTTTATTAAAAACGAGTACAAATACAGAAATAACTTTACATGTCATAGAAGTGGTTTACAAGCTGAAGGAGACAAGGATTTTTTTCAGGCAATTGACAATTCCAAATATATTTTCTAAAGAATTAGCAAAACAGTCAAGCCTTTTCATATAATTAAAGGTTAGGTTACAGAATGATACCTTTTATTTTTTCGCTATTTGAAAGCTTTTTTCATGACTAAAAAAGGTAAAGGGACATGCTTGTCAACATATTTTGATATTGACCTAAATGTTTGTCAGAAATAAGCTATTTTCTGAGAAACAAATCTGTCTTTACACAATACGGCGCGGAGAATAGCGTGGGCCTCCACACCTGCAATGTCTCCATGGTAACACGCTCAACAAGCATTGTGATAAGATGTGCAGATTGCCGGTCTCAGATGCAGAGGCAGCTGAGATACGTCCTCCGCAACCTTGAGTAAGGCGAGTCACTGTGCCACCACGAGGACTTAAGAGCGCATTGGGCATTTCAAATTGGGGAGAAAAGGGGGACAAAAAAAAAAAAAAAGCACCTAAAAATGGCTATTTTGAAGGGTTTTCCACGACTTAAATTTGAAAAAGCCCATTTCAAGTACTTCAAGCACTTCAAACACCTTATGCGAACCCTGTAAAAAAAAAAAAAAAAAAAACTCTATTCAAATTAATACATATAATATTAATTAAATGAAAACAGAACAATTACACTTCAACATACCATTGCATTATTTTTTATTAAATGAAGAACGTCTATACTGGTCCTCTCACAATTCAAAACTGGAGGTTTTTGTTTTCCTTTATTTTAATATTATTTGGTCAAATAGTGCTGCACAGTAGAGCATCACAGTATTAATGAAAGCAGTGATGAAACTCTTGCTTGGGATTTTGCTTAAATGTAATTATTATTGATTTAGATTTTTTATTATTATCATTATTACTACTACTACTACTACATCGAATATAACATTTTAGTATACAGAAGTGATACAATTCTGTCTATTTTTTTTTATTTCAAGCATCTAGTTAAATAGAGCTTTGATTAATTGTGCATTTATACATTCATTTAATCCCAAATGTTACATTTTGTGACATTCCGTGTTATAGTGAAAATTACATTTTGTTGACTGGATTCTGTCTTTGTTTTCCGCAGCACGTAATTCATAGGGCCCTACACTTTTTGCCTTGCAAAATATATTCGCCCCCCAAAACCAAGTCTTTCTCCTGTATAAAAACCCCCACAGTAAATATATATAGTTTTAAAAAGTGGTTGACCGATTTAGATTTCTCAATAGCAATAGCGGATACATTATTTAAATTTCAACGTATTTGCACATCAAGGTCATAGGTCGTATTGCTTTTAATTAATGCTTATTTTAATTAAATAAAAATTACTGTACTACATTAATGAGAATTTGGAGGGGAAAAATAAGCTTTATTTACTTTATACAAAATATATATATTTTTTAGAATAAAATATAATTCAGACATACTTTCACGGAATTCCCCATTATATATCCTTCAGAATATATTTCTTAACATCAAAGCAATGTCATATATAAGTATGGTAATTTGCTCTGAAAACTCATGTCAGATCTGTTGTTCAAAGGAATAGTTTACCCAAAAATATAGTGACCAGAACTCCAAAATCTCCAAAAAAGGAGATAAATTCAGCACAAAAGACTCCAGTTGTTTAATCAATGTCCTCTGAAGCAATCCAATTGGTTTTGAGTGAGAACAGACCAAAATAGAATTGTTCATCTTGTCAGCAGTCTCAAGGCATGATCACGATTTCAAGATAGATTACAGGTCCTAGTGCTTGACGCATGCGCAGATCCCTAGACGGCGCTAAAGGAAGTGAAATTGAGCATTAAATCATGATCGTGCCTAAAGACTGTGATGACAAGGTGTACAGTGAAAAGGGAGTTATATTTTGGTCTATTCTCACCAAAAAACACTTTTTGACTTCTCCTTTTTGGAGCTTTTAGATTTCTAATCACCATTAACTTGCATTGTATGGACCTATCGAGCCGAGATATTCTTCTAAGAGTACACATCTGGGATGGCTTGAGGATGAGTAAATGGAGAGAATTGTAATTTTTGGGTAAACTTACCCTTAATAAAATCAGAAAACTAATGATGGGTCTGAACATTTTTTCAGGGCATCTAATGAATTTGCGGTTACACACAAACCTCCAGTCAATGTTCCCTGTGGGTCAAACACATCTCCTCCAAGCGTAACGGTTTTGGTGCTCACACCCTTGTCAAAGGCAACTTTTTTAGCATTGTCCAAACTGTCACAAACCAGTGTAGTGCCAAAAACATACTCCATGGCTTTCCTCAGCTCTGATTCATAACCTACCAATGACAGAGCTGTGTGCACATTGTCTGGCCCAACCTGAAACACAAAACAAATAACTTAAAATCACACTAACAATGTTTCATACAAGAAATAAAAAGATCAAATCAATAAGATAGCAATAAAATAGCAGGGTTCTTCACCAGGTTTTTGGCAATGCGCACTACATTGTCATTGATGGTACGTGCTGAAATTTTGTTCAGAGGAATGATGGTGTATCTGCGTTTCAATTCCCCCTTTTCCAGAAGTTTCTTTCCAGTCACCTGCAAATAGATTTGGCAAGAATATCCCTGAGTCTTGCAAGTTTAAAACCAAAGCATAATTTTGCCATTGAATGACAGAAATTGTACTACAAATAAATCAACGATTCATTTATGGCAATGTGTTCTGTAAGAGAAGTCTCACCTCGTTGTCGACCACTACGTTATAGAGTCGACCACCGGCTACCACCTCCAGAGCTGTAGCGTTAGACACATCAGTCACACTGAAGAGATTTGCCACCAAACCTTTTACTTTAGTGCGGTCCCAGCCCCTCTCTGGGTCCCTGCAAACACACATACAGTACCATTTTAATCAATGTTGTAATTGTAGCCAAATTAAATGTATGAACTTCACATAAGTAAAATGAGTGTGGATAAAATAAGCAGATGTTCTCACATGTATTCAAATCGCAGATTGGGAAATTGGCCCATGAGAGACTCGTAGGTTTCTCTGAGCTGACTGACATCACGTGAAAACTGCCTCTTCTGTTCCATCAGACCTTCCTCCCGTCCATCTAAACAACAACAAAAGTTATTCATCCGAATCTCACCATAACACCACAGAATAATGTGTTAAACAAAAATCAATATAATATTTTAGCTTTGAATTTAGTCGCAGGTTTGAATAAACATGACTGCAAATAAGATTTTAGAGGGTTAAACGGCTTAAATTTCAGTCTGTTCCTCATGCAAAGCGTATATCTCGTATGGCTTCAAACCACATGGAATATACTGTAGCACACAAGTTAATTGTTAATTTTCTTCTTTCTACCAATCATCCCTTTATTTTTAACCAAAGAAAGAAAAAACTGGAGTCACAAAAATACCTTCATAGTTGAGTTTCTTCATTTCAGCCTCCAGTTTCTCTATGCATTTTTTCACAGCCTCATGTGTGTCCTGGTCTTTTTTGTAGCCACTGTCCATCTTCTTGACCTGAGCCTGCTTAGTCTTCAGCTCCTGTTGAGCATGTTTAAGCTTCATCTGGGCCTAAGAGACACAACAGAGGCATTTACAATCACTCTTTATAATAATAAAATAAATTATATAAATGAGATCAGATAATAAATCAGTAAATGTCTCAAAACTATACACTTCAACCAACAGAGAAATAATACACTATGGACAGCAAACAAAGTACAACAGTATACAGTGGACAAACATTTTCGCATTACTGTGATTACTGAAATTGTTGACAGTCTTCAAAGGTCACCTGTTTGGCCTCAGTTTCAGCTTTACTCATGTCATTCTTGCAGGTCATCATCTGCCCATTAAGTGTAGCTGCAGCTCCATCCTCATTGGCGGAGAGGCCAGCTGACACTGCCTTAAAATGCTGTTGGGCCGCCTCCAGCGCTTCTGCATCATTCTGACCCTCTTCCTGCACCGCCTTCAGCCACTCCATTGCCTTCGTAACCTCCACTTCCTTAGCTGACATCATCTTTTTATCCTTGTTAAAATAAAAGATACAAATTTTTACATGCACAATTACATTTATTCACTCAGCATCCGCTTTTATCCGTTTTCTTTATTTCGATTAATAAAAAATAAAAAAATAAAAATACCTCCTCCATGTTTTTGATGAGCTCTTTTCTTTTCTTGGTCTCATCTTTCAGATTTTGCTTCTTAAGATCGAGAGCACTCTGGGCTTTTGTGTCCACTCTCTGTGCTTCAGACACCGTCTCTTCTAGAGTCTTCAACACTCCCCCGACCTCCTGAGAGAGGCAGACACCGATATAAGACATGCTAATGGACAACAAGTGCAGGAGACACAAATATCCAATAAATCAACCACACACTTTTCTAACAGGTATCAATTTGCATCATAAAAAATTCAAAAATGTTTTCCCGTACAATGTATTAAATTCTTTTGCCAGTATATTACCCACCATACCACCCTCTATTTCAGACCTGCAGACTCCACTGGACAAAAACTCTGTCACCTGACCAGTTCAGACAAATGTATCTATTTACAGCATAACGAAATTTCTATCTAAACCTGAGGTCACAAATCAGGGACCACATTCTATTATAAACAGCTTGTCTTCACACAGAACAGTCAAGCATTTTTTTTTTACTTAAAGACGACACAGAGTAGCTGCATCTGAAGCAACATGTATAACATAAGATGCGTTTTACACCAGTGGTTCTAAATTGTTTTGTCATGCCCCCTTTTTGAACATGAATTTTTTTTGTTGTTGTTTTTATTAAAAAAAAAAAAAAATGCTTTTTTAAAATTTTTTTTTACTTAATTTGATGCAAGTTTTAATAATCAAGTCTTCACTTTTTGCTGAAGTTTTCAACTTTTTTGCTGAATAATGACTACATTGTTACTGTGTACATTATGTAACAATACATAAAACATTTAATAATACCTATATACATTTAAAACATCAAAAAAGTATTAATAATAAGTGATACTACTTCAGGTTAATATGTAACAGCTCATTACATTTTAATGAACCAAGATGCTGAATTTATATTTGACGAATCTTCTTTGAGATTTCAAAATGCAAATTTGGCCACTGCGGGCTGACATTTTTCAGACAGTTTTATAGAGAAAACTGTTACAAGATCTTATAACCCAAATGTCCCAGGTGTCAAAGCAGTTTATTCTTCTACATCTTAAAAGATAAAAAGTGACATATATTGCTCTTTATTTCTTACATAATTTTTAAAAGAAAAAAAATCCTAAAAGTAATGCTAATAGATTTTTCTCCACAATTTGGAATGCTCAATTCCCAGTGTGTTCTAAGTCCTCGTGGTGGCGTAGTGACTCAACCCAGGTGGCGGAGGACGAATCTCACTTGCCTCCACGTCGGAGACTGTCAATCCGTGCATCTTATCACGTGGCTTGTTGAGCGCGTTAACACAGAGACATAGCGCGTGTGGAGACTTTATATATTCTTATATATCTTCGTGGCACAACTTACCACATGACCCACCGAGAGCGAGAATGTGACTCTACCCTCACTATCGACCGGGGCAATTTGGTTGCTTAGGAGACCTGGCTGGAGTAACTCAGCACACCCTAGATTCGAACTCGTGACTCCAGGGGTGGTAGTCAGCATCAATACTCGCTGAGCTACACAGGCACCCCATTGATCAATATTATTAATAGTGATTACAATATTAAGAGAAATAATTTGTAAATATGATTTTAGTCATAATCGTGCACACCTACTCCAGCCAAAACCTCATAAGAAACCCAGTCACTCCCACAATGCAACAAGCTTATTGGTTCCCATGGTTAACACAAGTAAATTCATGGCCTCTACACAGCAGTTATAACCATATATCACTAATGATTTCTTTGTATTGTTAGACCACAGTTCTTGCACTTACATTCATATGATGCTTGTCGAAGGATGCATGATGACACAGAGGCAGAAGCACTTGCAAATTCTCAGTAATGGTGAAGATGGCACGAAAACTAATGGTTGAAATAATTATCAAATTTAATGCACTGGTAATACACTGCGGTCTTGACTAAGACCATAAGCCGAGTTCCAGATCCAGACCACCTTTATATGGTCTCAATATGTCTTGAGACCAAGACCACAAGGCTTAAGCTAACAACACACAATTATAATCTTTCATGTTTTTACTGAACACATCCCATTAAAGATTCACAGTACTGTGGCAAAGTAAGTGAACCCTTTAATAACCGCAACCAAGCGTTTCCGTTTGCTGCGGATTAGACATGCACAACATTCAGAAGGAATTTTGGTCCATTCTTCCTTACAGAACTGCTTCCGCTCAGCCATATTCACAGGATGTCTGGTTTAAACGGCTCTCGAGGTCATTCTACAACATTTCTATTGGGTTAGGGTCTGGGCTCTGAATGGGCAAGTTGGATTTACTTTTTTTTAAAGCCATTCTTTATTGGATTTACTTTGATGTTTATGGTCATTTTCCTGCTGCATTACTCAACTTCTACTGAGCTTCAGCTGGTGCACAGAAACCCTGACATTATTCTGTAGGATATCTTGACAAACTTGGGAATTAATTTTTCCCTTGACGATAGCAAGTGTCCCAGGCCCTGAAGCAGCAAAGTCGTACTTCACTGTTGGGATGATGTTTTCATGTTAGCATACGGTGCCCTTTTTACAGCATATTTAGTGCTGCATGTTCTTCCCAAACAATTCAACCTTAGATTCATCAGTCTACAAAATAATTCCCCAGTAGCATTGTGGAGTGTCAAGGTGTTTTTTACTTGTCTAAAAGAACTGCATAAAGACTTATAGACACAAATTATGCCTTGTCCGTTTTATTTAAATTTTTCTGGATTCCATGTTAAATGTTTTATTGAATGTTAAATGTTATGACCAAATTGTGATTAATAAAAATAAATACTGTCCAGCTTTAATAAAATGAAAATATAATACTTTGACAAATATATATATATATATATATTAGGGTTGCAACGGTATGAGATTTTCACGGTATGATAACCGTCTCAGAAAATATCACAGTATCACGGTATTACACAATTACTATTATCAGTGAAAACAGAAGGGTTAATATATTTATTTTTGATCAAACACTTTATTATAATTGAAACTTGAAACCATTTATTTTATTGAAGTATGTGTAAAAAAGTCTCCCTTTTGAAAGTAAAATAAATAGAAAAATAAGAAAGCTAACAGAATTATAATAAATCGAATTATCAACATTATAAAAAATAGCATGTAACTATAACATGTTATATAACTAAAGCATGTTAGTTTATTTGTTAAATTAAATGCTAAATGAAAAATAACATTAGCTGTGTGAGCTTTTGAAGTAATGTCCTATGATTATTAACAGTTAACATATACTGTAGGTGCACGACAACGAGGCCAGACTGCTCCTGTCTGTCCCTTTAACTCAGTGATTCTCAACTGGTTTTGCTTCAGGGCAGATTTTACATTGGACATCAAGTGCCTACCTGCCATAGATTAAACATAACCTGTATTTAAAGAATCTTGGGTTGAATTTCTTTTTAGTTTTGCTCATGGTTTTCCAGTACAAGGACATGCATCAAGTGACATTATTTTTGTTGTTGATGTCAACGTTTGACTTGAATAACACAGACTGCATGACTATGATAAATCTTAGATTACATGACATGTTGCTAATGGCAGCATACTTTAATATGGCACCAAATTAACAACATGATGATATCGTACCAATTACATTTTTTTGGTACTGTGACATTTAATTAATACAGGTATACCCTAGTAGCCACAGTACTAAATTGTCTCAATTTATAGAAAATGTTTCCAGCTTTATGCAAAGCAACAATTCTTGAAATCTTTGTTTGCGATGGTTCACATTAGTAAATACCTCTTGTGAATACAAACTCAAAATGTTTGAGTGCTTTTTATAAGTCAAAGTAGCTCTAATCCACACCTCCAAAATAATTTCATTAATTGGATGCCAGGTTTGCCAACTCCAGACTCTAATTAGATTTCTTTGTTCCACAGCACTGTTAATGTTTAATGGGATGTGTTCAATAAAGTTTAGAATTGTTAGTATGCTGTTAGCTTAAACATATTGTGCTTTGTCTATACTTCTGAATTTGATGAGATAACATTTTATGAGCAATTAATGCAGAAAACCAGCTAATTCCAAAGTGTTTACATATTTTTTCTTTCCACTGTATATACACAAAAATCACAATCGCAGGAAAACTATTTAACTTAATGTGTCTTACTCTGCCACAATGCATTTACCCAGAATGCCGCATTTAATTTACACAATCACATAAATATTTCTGCTCTCCCCTAATACTGCATCTCTTTTTTATGTGACAGAATTTAAAGACACAATTTAAAATGAATCATTGGAGAAAATATACCTTCATAGAATCATACATATTTTTTTCCATTGATTTATTATCAACATAACTGTTAGTTGCTAAAATAAATACAGTCCAACCAAATGTGCCAAGTTTGTGACATACATAACTTAAGTTGCAATTTTTAATAGTCAGCCAAGCAAGGTTTTAACTCGTGATCTCTCACAATGAAATCAACACTCCATGAGACAGCATTCTAATAGTATGAGAGGAGGCTGAGCCCCTCCAAAGGCGGCTGCTCACCTTGTCCCTCCTGCACTCCAGCTCCTGTATTTCTGTGCTCAGTTCCTTCACTCTGGCCTCGTTCTGTCTCATGTTCTCCTGCAGCTGTGTGATGGAGCTTTGCATCACTTGCAGGTCTTCACCAGACTTCAGCTTAGTCTCTTCTGCACACACAAACAGATACGCCACATAGAGACGGCTTAAGTGCTCTATTTCACGCATCAGCTTCTGGTACTCCAAGTAGGATGCACGCTCCTATAGAGAGAGAAGAGAATATGTGAAAGATTATGAGTGAAAGAAATGTCACAAATTTTCCTTATTTAAAAAAATCTCACACAAAGAAATGAAAAGCAATTTTGAAAATATGTCTAAAATAATATACAGCTCAGCTCTACATGGAGGCTGCCATATTGAGATCATGACCAGCAGAATTCTTGTCATTTTATCTTGGCTGTGAACAGTGCAATTGAACAATGGAATCAATAACAAAAATGATTGCTTTTGCATGCTGCTGTATCCACGCCGCTAGGCATTAGTTCAAGTCTACTGCCATATTGGCCAGCACAACATAAATTCTAAATTAGGGTATAATACAAACCTCCTTCAGTTTCTCCATAGCAGGGGTGATCTCCTCATCCAGGATCTGTTCCACACACACAAACTCCATGAGATTAAATTGCTTAGTAATTCAAGAAATTGAAATATAATTTAATTCGATACTAAAATGAAAAAATAACAATACTAGGCTTCATGCAGTATTGGTCGGTACAGGTGTGCTGTCTGACTGACAGGTGGCTGCTTTCGAGCATTTGCATGCATATTTGCGAATGCACAGTGAAGAGCGTAATACCTTGCATGAATGGTCAAATGCACTTCTTGTCTCGACAAGGTATTCATTTAAACAGTCAGTTATGTCTTAAGTGAATGTAAACAGGCAGGAAAAAAAAATTAAAAATCTGATCTGTTCATTAGGATTTGCAGATAACCATATAGACCTGCCGCTGTCTATCATGTCTTCAATATTAATCATGCAACAATATTGACAAGATAAGAAAAAAAACACTCACTGCTCTTTAATTATTTCTTCATTCTTTATTACTGACTCTTAACTTGAGTAATAAACTAATAAATATGTTTACTTACCAGTAGTTGTGAAATACTTGCTGGCTATATGCCATTGTTTTAATTTAATTTGTTCAGATTTAAATTAATATTAAATTGTTTAAATAAAAGTGTGTTTGCAGAGCTATCGAAACTGTTTTTGATAATTCTGAAATTTCACCATTAGTATCAACTACCAGAATTTTAGTATTGTGACAACCCTAAATTGAATAAATAAATGAAAGTGCGTACGATCTGAATCTCTTTCAGCTTGGCATCTTTCTTCTCAATGGTTTTCTGAGCGCTAATCTTCTTGCACTCGTACATCCGTGTACCTGCCGCCTCCTCAATCATGGCCAGAATCTGTAGACAAACGAGGAGCCAAGAAATACATCAGTGTTTCACAATTTTGACCAATGAATTTACATGACTTTTCCATCAACCCTTTTTTAATCATTTGTGATTAATGGATAAGAATGATTTGCTAATATGTCAATCAGACCAATCTTTAAAACAGTTTGAGGATTTTTTTTTATTTCCATGTTTCCAGGCCTGGAAAATTATCTGATATTTCTAGGTTTTGCATTACCTTAGAAACCCTGGTCAAATATCACTGATGAAAACACAAAAAATTAACTTTCCATCTGAGATATTGGATGTTTGTGTCACAGCTCAGGATCTCAATCTCACCTCAGGAGGCTTCATGTTTAAGACTTTGGTGATTCTACCCTGAAATGAACACACAATTAGAGTGATTAGGAATGTGAACAACTGACATATTTGCTTAACTAGCAGAAAATCCAAAAACTAATTTGTATAATCAGTCTTAAAATATAAATGTGGTTCAGAACATATTCTGCCCTTATACTTTAGGGCAGGGGTTGGGAACCTATAGCTCGCGAGCCATAAGTAGCTCTTTGTTAAAAATCAAGTGGCTCGCCGGGTCTCTCACCATTCACCAACACATTATCATTTAAAACTTTCCACTTTCCAACAGAAAGTGTGGGTGCTATTTCAAAGCTTGAAGTCAATGACTTTCTCCCGAATTTTACACCCTACTTCTGGTGAACAAGGTTTGAAATGAACACCCGCCAAATGCGGATTTGTCATGCCGAATATTTTGCTGATGTGCAGTCACTGTGAAAGGTGACCTGAAAGACTTGTCGGAGAGATATATAACAAGAAAATAGACACAAAGACGCACGATTGATGAAACGTGATTATATTTTGAAGACCAGATGAAAGAAAAGCAGACGATGTGCATCTGATTTGATGTGTGCGCAGTGAGCTCCGAGTGCAATGAAAGCGCTTCTCCAACACATGAACATTCATAAGAGTTCTGGGACTCGTTTCCCAATAACTATTGATCTTAGCTGTTAAGATTTTTCTATGAGCGATTTTATGAATGTTCGTTATTTTTATGTGCAACCAGGGTGTGATATAGCACCCGCAAAATGCGACGAGACTCAATCCAGTTCGCGAGCTCCTCTCCAAATGCATTTCATGCACGAGTAATTTTGCTCATTTACCTGCAAAAGGTGTCTTGGAGTGACACATGACAAGAAATGCTGACGTGTTTGAAGAAACACACTTTGTTATATTTTTAAGAACAGACAAAAGAAAAGCCGTCAATGCTCTTTCAGAGGCATGCAACGGGACTCTGTCTCGTGAAACAAGCTTTATCTCTGTTTCATTCAACTGAAAACTGTTTGCAAGAATAATGTAGTCTATGAGAATGCTGCAAATGATCACCGATCATCTTGTGAGGTACTGTGAGTTTAGTTCGCTCTTACACATTGTGAACGCAACTCTGCAGGTTCAGTAATATATACAGGTATCTTTGTATTAAATAAACGAAGACGAAAGTGATTAAATCATAAGGTAATACAAGACTCGTTTGCTATGAACCTAAAATGGAGTTCTATTATTTTTTCTTTAGGCAGTATAAATATGACCAAAATGTAATACAAACACATTTGATAAGAACACAAATTTAGCAGCATTTTTTGGGAACACAATTTTTTAGGCTTATTTATTATGATGATTATTATAATCATCTTTATATTTATCTTTAGTTCTTAAGTTGTATGCTAGAAATTTTCACCTGTTGCTGCATACTGATACTTGCGTGATGGCAAATGGAGCCGTTGGAGACAGTAAATGTTTGGATTTGGGTTGGTGGTTATATATAAGATTTCTTTATCAATTCGTATTTGTATTGCTTTTTCGTTTAAAGTGCAATTTGAATTTATAAATGTCTTTTGTTCAAGTTTTTCGTGTTTTAATAAATTAATTTCATTTTTAAAGCAAAAATATATTCACCAACCTTGAGGATTGACCATATAATCAGATATTGATATTTTAAATGCAATTATCATTAAAATGTTTTTTTACATATTGTTCAGCCCTAAAGGAAGTACATTTTTTCATGAAGTAAAATTAGGTCATTTTATGGAGACCCGAATTCCATACTGCAACATGTTACATATTAATATTTGCATATTTGTTTGTTTTTGAGTAGTCTATGGGCAATATAAACATTGATTTTATTGAAAAACTAAAATAGTAAATTATTTGTTTGTGGTATAGCTTTTTCGAAAAAAATGCATCATCCAAAATTAAACAAAATTTGCTCCTTAGTAAAAAAAAAAAAAAGGTTCCTGACTCCTGCTTTAGGTTATACTGCCTGCTAGCAATTAGTGCCTCATTGTTAGATCGAACATGTTCATATAAATAAAACATTCAGGCCGCCGCATAACTTGAAAAGTCCTTAATCAGTGTGTTTTTGTGATAATTACCTGCATAATTAGAAAATGGGGGTTGTTGACATTCAAGCCAACTGAACAAAACAAATCTTGGACTCGCAGATTGTTGGCATTCACACCGTTGATGAGGTACTTATTCCGCCCACCTATGACCACCTGAACAACACAAACAACAACATTATTATTGGCTCCTTGATTTGCGCCGCAGCTCAACTTTCAAAATGCCTCAGTTATCTTAGGCAGAATACCTGTCGTGTGATGGTAATCTCATCGTGTGTTTCGAAACCAAGTGGACTCTGTTTCTTGTTGGAGTTGTCGAATGTGATGGACACCGTGGCCTTGGTAATCCCAGCAAGGCCATTTTTGTACACCAGATCTTGGAGATTAGTGGCACGAACCTGTTTAAGTTTAACAAACCAAAACCAGCATCACATTACAGTTCCTAAACTCTAGAACTCAAATTCACATTTTACTAGACAGTCATGCTGTGTACCCATATAATATACAAAAAAAACATCTATTCTATTTAGATCCAATTTATACAGATCTCAGTATTTTTTTTTTTTTATCTATGTGTCTGTTATTTATACATTTAATTTAAGTTACATTTCGTTACTTGTTTGAGAAATGTATTAATCATATAAATTAAACTTCCATAAAAAACCTGTGTAACATTTATATATGGTCATGTGTTCAGACAAACAGATAGATAAACAACAACATTTTTGCATTTGTTTGTTTAGTACTGGCCTGTGATAGGTTAGATATGCCCAGCAGAAAGCAGATGGAGTCCAATATATTTGACTTTCCACTGCCGTTCAGTCCAGTGATGGCATTAAAAAACTGATCAAATCCGTTAATCTCCGTCCTCTCGGCGTAGGACTTAAACCCCTCTAGTACAATAGACTTTATGTACATTTCGACCACACACCGTATGAGAAAAATGGAATAACAACGCTATAACCCACTAAAGCGTATGTGGTAAATAACCGGGATGGTTCTCAACGCTTCTTTCACTTCAACCAGACAAACTTGAAATTTGGCGCCAGGCGCGTTTCCGCTCCGCCGTTCAAAAAAACATCAACAGATTTCAGAACAAAGTTAAAACAAAAACACACAAATTTCTCTATATGTTAAGAATTGTTTTTAGTTTATTTCGTGAGATATCATGAATACTACAAATAAAACATTGCCATTAGAGGAGGAATTAAATAATTATTTTCAGTCAGGCTATTTTTTAGCTGCCGCAATGCTGGACCCAAACAATTCAAGCGTCTATGACGACAGGGCTATTAGAGGTCGAAATTGTAATTGCAGTTATTTTATGAAAATCTGCTAAATTTCACAATTCCTTCGGCCATAGGTCTTTGGAATTCACAGTTTCAAAATATTAGACACTAGATAGATGCTTTTTAAAATTATTCACAAGATTTAGCCTGTAAAACGGAGACGTAATTGCAAGATTTGTATTAATAAAACATTTTTTTATAACTTTTTCTCCCAATTTAGAATGCCCAATACCCACTTCTTAGTAGGTCCTCGTGATGGCACGGTTACTCACCTCAATCTGGGTGGCAGAGGACAAGTCTCAGTTGCCTCTGCTTCTGAGACTGTAAATCCACGCATCTTATCCTGTATGACACCGCTGAGACTCACAGCATGTTGAGGCTCATGCTACTTTTCTCAATCCACACACCCCATTGAGAGCGAGAACCCCTAATCACAACCACATGGAGGTTACCCCACGCCAGGCCAATTTGGTTGCTTATGAGACCTGGCTGGTGTCACTCAGCACACCCTGGATTCAAACTTGCGACTCCAGGGTTGGTAGTCAGCATCAATACTTGCTGAGCTACCCAGGCCCCAAGTGATTGCAAGATTAAGGAAAGACACTGGTTTATTGTAAAATTGAAAACATTGTACACCTTTGACTGTATCTGTACAAAATATTTCTGGTGTTTTTTGGACTATTTTATTAGTTACTAATTTTTTTAGGGTAAATACTGGCGTTTATATACATTTAAGGAAAAGGGATGTTTTATTTTGATAATAATACTGAACGTAAAGTTTGACATATCATATGTGTATTGCTAATTTATGGTTTTTTGTTTTAATAAATGGTCATCACATAAACCAAAGTTTAAACACTTTAAAATAGAAATAAGTCATTATTTGAATGCAAGCCAAAAAGAATGTGAATTTCTGAAAAGTCATGAATCAGCCTTTTTGATCCTTATTACAGTTTTTTCCAATTGCTAACACACAGTTTTGCAAACTAGGCTGGTTTTATCAAAATACTTAACACAATTCACAAAACCACACACCCAAACTGCAAAATACCTCATTTAGCACTGCAACCAAAACTACATATAGTTTTCAAAATCAAACGTTTGCACGAAATGGCACACACTTCATTCATATTACCAGATTTTTGTCTAACCAACTACACACTGTTGGGCATAATGAAAAGCACTCTCATCTTTAGTATGCTTTGCCATAATACTAAAATAATTCAAATTGAAAATTCTTCAGATTGTTCACATGCACAGAAATATTTGCTGATACACACACATGCTGTTGAAACATTTATTTTTTTATTTTTCACTAAACAATCAGTGCAACATTTGCACAGCAGATATATTTACATTGGACTGAAGAAAAATATGCTCACAAAAAACAGTAAACAGAAAAAGAAAATATAATATATATTTTTCAAATATAATATATATTTTTCAAATGGCGCATGTAAAAAGTGCCATTGTGAATTGAAAAATGTGTGTAAAGCAGAAAATGTGTTTAGACTTTTGGAGACTTGAGAAGAGGTTTTGCTCTCTGTGTGTCAGTTTAAATAATTGTGCTGTGCATGTCATTTTAGTGTGTATGTAAATGGGACTGTTCTGTTGCCAGGTAGCATTTATTACAGCAATAAAAATAAATGAAAGACGGGTCTCAAATGTCATTCGGTCATTGCACGGAGACCCGTCCGCATTAAATCTGCTAGGTAATATTATCATAAGATAAAATGGGGATTTTATCATTTTATTTTTAGTGATCCACATTCTGGGAGGAAACACTTTGGGGACCCAAAATTTTAAATACTGCATGCTGAAATTGGAATCATTCTTGCACATTTAGCTCAAGCATTGCAAATGTTTCAAATGTCACTTTAATTTTTATTTGATAGAATTGGGCATTGATAGCTTTGTCTGGTTGATATTTTAATGGTGGTAGGTATGCAAGAACATTAACAGCACTGAGATGTGATTTACAGTTGTTTCATCAATTGAACTTGCACAAGAGTAATAAGAGTATGCTGTATGACTATTATGTACAGTTTAACTACTTGATATGGGAAAAACTAAAATTATATATATAACAATATACATATATTGTAACAAAGTTGCCCTAAAACATTTTACTAAGGTTCAAGTAATCCTTATTCTTGTTAAGGTGGTTATTCACATATTATTACAGTTTTTCTCGATTGTTTACACACATTTTCTGGTACTTGAGACACAATGACCACAACATGTAACTCATTCACCAACCCCCTGAACCAATTCTGCTAAACTACAAGCACAATTCCTGCTCTACACTCAAATTGCAGTTCTAAAACACACTTTTTTCAAAACACTACACACAATTCTCTGCTTTTGGCACAATTTTCATGCAGAAAATATCTTGTTTTCACAAGGAACACACTGCCATTCAAATATGCACACTGACTCATCACAAGGGCAAACACCCGTCACACTATTTTACAATTAGCAATCAGAGCTTTAGCATAAAAGGGCAACAGGTGAGCTCTTCAATGGAGCAATGGATGCCAACATTGGAAACAGAGGCAGAGCCAGAGGAGTGAGAGTAAGAGGAGGAGGAGGACGAGGAAGAGGACGAGGACGAGGAAGGCCAAGGACCGTAATCTCTGATGAGATCCGAGCCACTTTGGTTGATCATGTGGTCAACCATGGTCTAACAATGAGGGAGGCTGGGCAAAGAGTGCAGCCAAATCTGAGCAGGTACACTGTAGCATCCATCATCCGGACTTTACGAAATGAGAATAGGTAAGAAATCTCTCACTAGAAAATTGCAGTACTGCATATCAATACAGTACTCAATGAGTACAGTAGTACAGTATTGCCTGTGGACTGTTCTGTAGGACTGTAAAGATACTGTAAAGTATGTTTCAAGTATTTAGGAAATGTATTGTATTTACAGTATTTTACTATTTGTTTGGCAGAACTGCAAGATTACCAACACAAGGTGGTCGGGAACGTGTTCTGTCTCCTGAACAGGAAACTGAAGTCATAAACATGGTCCTAGAAAACAACGCCATAACATTACAGCAAATACAAAGAAAAATAATAGAAAACAATGACATATTTCAAAATATTGATAGGGTAAGCTTATCAACACTGGACCGTGTCTTGCGCAGAAATCATCTCAGGATGAAGCAGGTCTACAGGGTGCCATTTGAACGCAATTCAGAAAGAGTCAAAGAATTGCGATATAACTATGTGCAAGTGAGTCCCACAATTGATGCATACTCTCAACACTGTATACAGTAAATTATACATATTTCAATATTGTAATCATAATGATTGTGCTTCACAATAGTGACCACTCCATGTCTATTTCTGATATTGTCATACTGTGTTTCAGAGAGTCCTTGAGCTAGAGGTGGCTGCAGTGGAGCACCAGTTCATCTTCATTGATGAGGTTGGGTTCAACCTCACAAAAAGACGAAAGAGGGGAAGGAATATCATCGGCCAGCGTGCCATTGTTGAAGTCCCTGGTCAGCGCGGAGGGAACATCACAATGTGTGCAGCGATTACCCACCACGGCGTCATCCATCACCATGCTACCCTTGGCCCCTACAACACCGCCCATCTGATCACATTCTTGGACACCCTACACAACACACTCATTCCACCAGATCAGGTAGATGGCCCAGAGCAGCTCAGGTACGTTGTCATTTGGGACAACGTAAGTTTCCACAGGGCTGCTCTGGTTCGTAACTGGTTCACTGCCCACCCACGCTTTTTAGTTGTTTATCTCCCTCCATATTCTCCATTCCTCAATCCTATTGAGGAATTTTTTTCTGCCTGGAGATGGAAAGTGTATGACCGAAATCCACAAACGCGTATACCTCTTCTCCAAGCTATGGAGGACGCATGTGGAGATATAGGAGCTGATGCTTTTCATGGCTGGAATCGCCATGCTAGGCGATATTTCCCCCGCTGCTTGGCCAGGGAAAACATTGCTTGTGATGTGGATGAGGTGCTGTGGCCAGACCGCAACAGAAGAGAGGATGCAGCATAGTTTTTTTTTTTTTACTGTAACTGTGTACAGTAAATTCTTCTGTTGTTTTGTATGTAGTGTATGTGCAACTTTGTGTTGGTTGGGAATGGGATGCACACTCTGTTCATTGTTTTTGTGGGAAAAATAAAATATATTTGTTACCGTGTATTTGTGTGTTCTGAGTATAAAAACAATATTCTCAAATATTTTACAACACACTTATGTATGTACTGTCTTTAGTAAGTGTAACACTGAACAAAAAAAGGGCTAAGTCATTATGATGAATGGAGAAGAAGTGTTTTCCATTCATCATAGTGTTTTACATTGAGCACATCAGTGTTCAACTGGTTCTTATAAATGTCTATTCATATGATGGTTTGTGTGTGTCATTTGAAAACAAAATACCATTTTGAGAAGAAATAACATTGTTTTGAATGTAAAGTTTCATTTTGCAGGAGAATTGAGGGGTTTTGCCCATTGTGTGTGTGTTTTTTTATTTGTGTGTAGAGTTCTGAGAATATGAGGCATTCTTTCAGAAAATGTGTGTAAACAATCGAGAAAAACTGTAATACTTACACATAAATCCTTATAAAAAAAAATAAGCAATTACTTTGATTGTGCTTTAAGCTCTGTATACTTACCATCACACATTCCATTTACAACACTAAATAAATATAAAGTATTAAGATTAAAATGCACCATGTTACTGAGTGCATCATCAGAGACCCCTTCTGTGTGCATTTGCACAACACAAATTAGATTTCCGCCACTGTAGAGTTATGTTACAGTCTAAGTGCTTGAAAGCTGAACTCCCTTTTTTTTTTTTTTTTATTTCTTCTTTTTAACAGTAAGAGTGTTATGTAACAAGTAAAGGTGCACTCTTTTTTTGATGGCTCTTGCTCGTCCCAGTGGTTTTGGACTTCAAACTCATTTGGAATAGTTCATCCAACATAGGAGTACTTCACCCAAAAATGAAATTCTCTCATCATTTACTCACCCTCATGCCATCCCGGATGTGTACGACTTTCTTCTGCTGAACACAAATGAAGATTTAAAAAAGAATATTTCAGCTTTGTAGGTCCATACAATGCAAGTGAATGGTGACCAGACCTTTTAAGCTCTGGAAAAAAGCACATAAAGGCAGCATAAAAGTAATAAGACTCCAGTGGTTAAATCTACAGTATGTCTTCAGATGCAATGTCCTTTGTCAAGGATTGAAATATTGATCTCTTTTTAAACCAAAGTTATTATTGCTTCAGAAGACATACAGTGTATTACTGTATTAATTCTGAATTGCTAAGACACATTTCTTGAAACCTTCACCCATTTTCTCACAACTTTAAACACAAAACCACTGACTTTTCTGGCAAAATCAAACAATCGCTTCAAAACCATTTAATCTGTGCTCAAAAGCAAACAATGCCAGTCAATACATAAACACTACAGAGCATTCATTAGACACTACATAAAAAATGGACAACACAGTGTCCATTTATTGAATATAGTAAGCACATTTTGCAATTACTGTCAAAAAAAGTAGAGTAATCAGAACTTAGTACAGTGAATATATTGTATACTGTAAGTACTGCAACTAATAGAGTATTGAATGTCTGTAGCTATATTCAGCACTTGCATATTATAAAAATACAGTAGTCAAACGGGAAAAGAACAAAGAAAAGTGCATTACAGTAAACACAAAAATGTTCAATGAATTTTCAATTTTTCAAAAGTCAATGAGAAATTCATTATGCCTCAGCATCACTTTTCACATCATTAAGTGTGAACAATTTTGAGTTGTTGTGTGTAAACGATGACAACTGTGTTGTAGTTGTGTTCATCTTTTGCTGCTCATGTTTACCGTTTTGCAACACAAGTGCATCACAACGCGAAATGTGTTTTAGTGAGTGAGAATGTGTTAAGAGTTTTGCAAAAATAGTGATTGATTCAACAAATGTGTTAGGCCCCTGAGCATTTGGTTCAGGGAATGGGGTTTAGTGTTGCAATTCAGAAAAACTGTAAACCACTGGAGTCTTATAGGTTAATTTTATGCTGACTTTATGTGATATTTTAATAATTTTTTTTTGGCGCTTGAAATGCCTGGTCACCATTCAATTGCATTGTATGGACCTACAGAGCTGAGATGTTCTTCTAAAAATCTTTGTTTGCGTTCAGCAGGAGAAAAAAGTCATACACATCTGGGATGGCATGAAAGTGAGTAAATGATGAGAGAATTTTCATTTTTGGGTGAACTATCCCTTTAAAACTGACACCGCCATGGATGCACGCCACAAAGCTTGTTTATTAACTGCTGCTGCTGCTGCTTCACGCCAAGATGTTTGTTTATCTTCTATTTTGTTACTTTTAGTAATTGTTTTTTTCCGTCTCACACTACACACATCCGTGTAATGAAAATTCGCACTAGACTGTGACTGGACTGATGTAACTCGCAAGGCGAGCTCTCTGGGGGCTGATGTGTTCTCACATGTCGCGCCGTTCATCCGTGAATCGCGCCTAGATAGCTGCAGGTCGTTGAGGTTTGTTTCATCACTCCAGCAAGGACCTTTTTTTTTTCATCAGAGACATTTGATCTTACCACTTGCACTCATTCTGTATGAACTGTTATTATGTTGTTATTATTATTGTCAGTGCAGTGGTAGTAATAACTCTGTCAATTTCATGGCACAGGTTGTCCTGTGTTCCCATGAGCGCCCATGAGGTGGCGACACGCTCAATGTAAAATGAATCAGCTTTTATTGAGCAACTGACATGACTGGAATCTTCATCTAATGTGAGTGTACATAAGTGGAAACGTAGTTCTAAAAGGTGCAATTCATGTCTTTATGTGTAAAACCTTTTTTTTAATAAGCAAAAACTTAATGAGTGCACATTTAACAATAATTTTTAGTCAACATCAAACATCAAGACAAGGTTTAAATTTATATGAATATATCTTGACACATACAGTACTTTCTTACACTTTTTCTATGTCACCCAGATAGTACACCTACATCCCCTAGATCTTTTTATCCAGAAAGGATTGCATTCTAATTATTTGAATGTTGTTTTTTTTTATCTGCTAAACATCATAAAAAGATTAGATTTATAAACATTCTGAGTCATAAACATGTCAAAGACATCTGCTGAATATCTTATTGACATCTGACAGTAAAACATCTTATAGACGCAATGCAGATGAACAAACAAACTAAAAAATATGTCTTCCAGATGTAAACACACATATAAAATAGACGTCTGGGTGATGTACATGTGCTATCAGGGCAGAGGCACAGGGCACAGAGAAAGACACACCAGATTGAAGGCATAAAAACAGATCTGCGAAAGGACCATACAGTCACCACGGTCTGAGTACATAGAGGTGGGTTCAATGTATGACTGGTCAAAATTCTGCAGCTTTAATGCTGTGTGATACTTCCTGCTGAGGGAAAGCAGACAGCGGGCCAAGTTGTATTTCGCAGCACAGCTCACTGCTGTGATGGTCCGCACTGTGTCAAAATGCATCAAGAAACAGGGATCGTCCTAACACAGCAGACAGATGGAGACAGAAGGTTGGGTGGAACCAGAATATAAGTATTATGCAGTGGAAAGACTGGGATATCACCGCAAACAGTGTCAATGCACATGATGTATCCTAACACAAACCTACCTGTCAAAATGTGTTGAAAAGCTTCTTAAGGTGACAATTTTTGTGTACATTTTTAAAGCTACACTATGTAACTTTTGGACCTCTAGCGGTTAAAAAAATAAAACTGCATGTGCTTGCGGGAGAACATTGTTTTGCTAATGATGCTAGTTGTGCTTCGGCTCTGTTCATGTGGTTCAAGGCACGGTCTACACATGGATACAAGGCATCTTATCAGAGGGAATGAACAAATAAAAAACAAAAGAAAGGAAAAGAAGGTTATCCGAAAACATTTCATCTGAGCAGGAAAGTGCCATATCTTATGCTGTTCTTTTGACTTACTGGAAACATTGATGCTTTGAAATAAATTACGTTACAAAAGTTATGCAACTTTCGTTAACATTAGACATAATGATTGCTAGTCTGATAAGGTCAAACGTTGTAAAATTTTTATAACTGCAGGATATTCTGTCCAAATAGACCACGGTAGTAACTAATTTATCAATTGTCATTGTTACCAACCAGTGGTCAACATCATTTCAAGACTCACATGTCCTTGGCAAGCTTAGGACTAAAGGATTTATTTCTATAAGTGATTGTCATTATAAAGAAAAATGCACACACGTGTGCTAGCAAGTGAAAAGTTCTGCACCAATTCCAGTATAAGTATTGTATTTCACTACACACACTCACACACACACAAAGATGTGTGTGTGTGTGTGTGTGTGTGTAATGAAATACAATACTTATACTGGAACAAAGATGTGTGTGTGTGTGTGCGATTACACAATTATACATAAACCATATCACTTAAATATCTCACCTGTTGAGTGGACAAAAGCCATCTCTGCATCACTTTTAAATCCTTTCAGTTGTCGCCACCTCTGAAAAGCCAAGCCGATGTTGATTCGGGTTTTATTACAGACTCTGTCTCTTTCCCTTTTCGCTTGTAGACTGTGCTCTGATCGGGGTTTCTTTGTTTTTACAGCCGTTGTTTCCCCAGGGGTTTGCCGTTTTGAATCATCCATGGTCAATTTTTCTCATTCATTGTGACAACAAAATTTTAGCTTCATGCTACTCCCACACCATACAAGTGCTACAGAAGCCGGAGTTTATTTTCTCTGTGTACGGAAATTACGTCAACACGCACAGGCAAATGACGTATGTATGCGATTTCCCGCAAATTCCATCCCGACAGCTCTAAAATATTAATTATTATTATAGGTTTATCAAAGTGTATTTGGCTAAAGTAAAGACATGGTTTGGAAGATGGATTTTTGTTGCACTCTCACATTAATAATAATAAAAAAAAGTTATATAGTGTAGCTTTAAATGTGTGAGATTTGATATAGTGGATGTCATGGGCCACAAGTTTTATTAAATAAAAACATACATTTGAGAGAACAAATGTGAGAGAGAACATCACATTAAACACTAACCACGGTGAATCAATTTTGCAGAGTACAAATGAAATACTCTGGGCTCTTGCACAAGCATCAGTTTTTGATGCTTTAAAGGGATAATTCACCTAAAAATTAAAATGATCTCATCATTTACTCACCCTCGTGTCATCCCAGATGTGATGACTTTCTTCCTTCTGCTGAACACATATGATGATTTTTTATAAAAAATATGCTCTGTATGTCTATAAAATGCAAGTGAATGGTGACCAGAACTTAAAAAAAAAAAAACAAGTAGTCCAAATGACTCCAGTGGTTAAATCCATATCTTCTGAAGCATGAGGGTGAGAAACAGATCAATATTTAAGTTCTTTTTTACTTTAAATCTCCACTTTCAGTTTCTTCATTTGTTTTTAGCGATTCACATTCTTTGTACATATCACCACCTACTGGGCAGGGAGGATCATTCATAGTAAAAAGGACTTAAATATTCATCTGTTTCTCACCCAAACCTATCATATCGCTTCTGAAGACATTCATTTAACCACTTAAAATGTATGTATTACTTTTATGCTGCCTTTATGCTGCTTTTTGGACCTTCAAAATTTTGGCCACCATTCACTTGCATTGTATGGACCGACAGAGCTGAGATATTCTTCTAAAATGTGTTCAGTAGAAAAAAAGAAAGTCATACACATCTGGGATGGCAATTAGGGTGAGTAAATAAGTAACTAATTTTCATTTTGGGGTGAACTATCCCTTTAAGGAGTAAGAACCCATTGTGGCCACAGTCCAGCCGCCATCCTTATTGTTTAGCCATGCCTTGCAAATAATTTATTACTACTTTATGTACTGTATGCCAAATCTAGCAATCTAGGTTCCCACACATTGAACATACAGAAATTACTAGCCAATTAAGGACCTAGCAAAAATTCTATGCATTCTTGAACCTTCCATGAATTTTTTTAAAAACGTGTTAAAATTATATAAATTCTAGACTTTCCAGGTCATGAAATCAAAATGTAAAATTCCCTTATTTTTTCCAGGTTTTAATGACAGCGGGAACCCTGATAATATTAAATATATGTGAATAAATACTGTGAATGTATGACTTAGCTCACTGTATCGGGATCTCTACCATCCAGAATCCTCAGGTTTTCCAGGGCCCATGTTTCTATTCGCTCATAGCTGTCCTCCAGTCCATAGTGCTGCAGCTTTTTGCTCCGTGAACGCTTCGATCTTCGACAATGGACCACTGAGATCTGAGCTTCTTTATTCTTAGCTACTCAACACACACATTAATTCCATTAATTTATTTTTCCTTATTACATCCTTTCCTCATGCCTTAAAGAACCTTAAATAAAAAAAATGCAGTATCAGTAGATGTCTTTTTTTTTTTTTTTTTTTTAAGAAGTGATGTATCTCAGTAATGGAAAATAATCCAACACATACATTACAATGCATCCTCAAATATTCATGCACAAAAATATGCAGATGTCTCTTACTAGAAATACAGATGAAATGTCGTCCTTGTTTTTGCTCCTCAATTTCAATAAATTCCTCCAGCTTCTGCCCCACTGGCCTGAACAAGACTCTGTCCATCTCCTCCCTCAGCAGAGATGACATCTCACACACCAAACGGAGAGAAAATTAATTGAAATGTGTGAGAGTGCAACAGCATGAGGGATACAATTTTTTTCCAGAGGTGGATCTGGTTTGCAGGGTTTATCTCCCTCCCTCTGTCTCTCTTTCCCAAACACACACACACCACACACACACACACACACACCTTCTCTCTCTCTCTCTCTCTCTCTCTCTCTCTCTCTCTCTCTCTCTCTCTATCTCTCTCTTTCTTCCTTTGTTGGGTTGAGTCTGATTTGACAATGCAACAGTGTCTAAACTGCGCATTCTCAAAACCGAATTGATAATTTAAAAGTGTTTTCCACATACTGCAGTTTTCAATACAAACAAATAAATTAACAGAAGTTTTTCTATGATTTTTATTATTTTCTCTACATTGAAATTCCTTCACTATAAATGTACACTTTCATTTTTGTAAACTTTTATCCATGAAATAAAATAGAATAAGCTTTTCTCTACCTTAACAACCATACACAAATTATATTTTACCATTAGTACAAAAACAGAAACAACAATACTCCCAACACTCCAATCTTATGTGCGGTTTCGATTTACAGCAGCTGTTAAAGTGATATGACTTATCAGGTTAGCAAAAAAAGTATCATAAAGGTATTTTTTAAATTTGTATCATGTTTAATGAATCGTTCTCTCATTCTTTGTATTATCTTTTGTGAAAATCTGCAACAGTTAAAGGTGCTCAGTCATTTTTTTTCCTCGTTAAAACAATTGAACTCCTAAAGTCATGAATTGTAATTTTGCAATATATGTAGGAAATCATGACCACTCACATTAAAATGAAGACTCTAGTCATATCAGTAACCCTATAAAAGCAGTTTTATTCTACATGGAGATGGGCCACACATGGGGCCTGCCATGTTAGAATCACATGACCAGCCGAATACCTCTCACTTAATCTCAGTAACCATCTTGTTATTTGACACTTTCACTCACTGATTAAAGTAATCATGGCTGACTGTGAATACTATTTCTACAAAGGCATCTGAAACTGAAAACTGTTGATTTTAAATGATGCTGCATCCAAGCTGCTAGGTGTCGGTGTAAGTCCAAGATGACACAAAGACAAAAAGTGCACTCAGTCATTTTTTTAATTTGTTGTCTTAGACTAACACTGACACCTAGCACTTGAATGCAGCATCATTCAAACACAATATTTTACCTTCAATGCCATTTTAGAAATTCACTATTCAGTCTTCCATGGTTAATTTAATCAATGAGTGAAAGTGTCCAATAAAAGTGCGGTTACTGAGATTAAGCAAGTAGTATTCATCTGGTCATGTGATCATAACATGTGTGAGTGTCCTTTAAATTCTGTTTTCTTTCTGAATTTTTGAACTACCTCCAGGTGCTGAAGCGACTGTTTTTTCCATTTGTATAATTTTGTATGAATGGTACCCAAATTCTCTTTCTGATCGCACAGAAAAATCAGTGAGAGGAGGTCAAATGTTTTGTCTGCTAAAATCAGTGTTTGCTTTCCAAATTTTTGAACTTCCACCCTAGAGGCTGACGCTGGAACTAGAGTTGTGAGAATGCACACCATCGCAACATCGTTTTCTCACTTACTTCTTTGAATGGATGTGACACGAAAAGCAAAGCGTGTCCAATTTTCAGAAATATTTGAGTAGAAATTACATTACAGTTTTTATCGATTGCTAATACTACAACTGATTCTATTGGCCCAATTTTCCTAACCATTACATCAACTCTCAAAACAAAGACACATTTAAAAACTATGAACACAATTTACCTATTTTCAAACATATTTCAATTCGTTTGACATTTTCTGTAAAATACGTTCAAGGGAACACAGGAATTTGGATGGAAAGTAAAAAGTTATTCTCGTGGCAAAAATTTAGTTGTTTAAAAAGCAATGACAAACAATAAACAAACAACTAAAGATGCATAAGAGATGCAAGACACGTGGAGACAGACAGAATCTCTCATCGACACCGGATTAACAACCGGAAAATCAGAAGCACGCATCCCACAACAGTGCGGGTTGCTGAGTGCATGTGCGAGCAGAATGATGTGTGTGCGGGAACGGGAGAAAGAAATTACCCACGTGACTCCCTCAAAATATAAATATATTTAAAAAATAAAATAGATTTAGTTCATGTATTCAGAGTATTATTCGTGTTTTCCATCTATTGTGCTAGAATATTTACAGGTGCAGGGTTGATTCATACAAATTCTTCCTTGTGCTCCATGCAGCAGAAAGTCCCTTAGTGCTATGAATGTTAACGCTTTATTAAAGAAAGGTACAAACAAAACTTTGAAAGCAACCAAATGTCAATCAGATATTTGGCAATGTTAGTGTTAACAAAACCAATCTCTCTCTCTCTCTCTCTCTCTCTCTCTCTCTCTCTCTCTCTCTCTATAATAATAATAATAATAAAATGGTCACAAATAACAATAAAGATATAATTAAAATAAGGTGCCAGGTAATGAATAAAATAAAAACTATAATAACAATATACACTATACAATATAAAATAAAATAAGCATTTAACAGGACATTATGAACATAAGAGAATAAAAGTACTGTGACTGAAGTACATTAAGGCAGTGATTGGTTTCTGAGGGTGTGCAGCTCAAAAATGAATTTTGCTGCAAATGATGCATGATGGTCCTCCCCCAGTAACACCAGCATGTGATCTGTTTCTGCCAAACTGGGAAACTGTGGCATGAGGTTTGAGAGTTTGTGGAGGTATTTCTCTCTCACCTCTGTAAATTTCTCACAGTGAAGGAGAAAGTGTGTCTGTCTCGACCTCACCCGTGTCACAGTGAGCACAGACTCGTTCTTCCTTTGGAAGCCATGTTTGTCTGTGTCGGCCTTTTTCTATGGCCAGACTGTGATCACTGAGTCTGTATTTGGTGAGGATCCGTCTCTGTTTTGGATCTCTCACAGTGTAGAGATATTCTGCCAGATTATATGTTCTGTTTAGGGCCCGATAACATTCCAATTTGCTTTGGTTTTTACTTTCATTTTCCCAATGGTCCAAATATGAGTTTTTGCTTTCTTTTATGATTTGGTTTATTCTGATCTGGTTTAGTTCAGCAGTGCTGGTCTGAAGCTGGTGTTTGTTAGTTGTTAGTGGGTTTGTGAGTTTCAGAGCCAGCTGACAAATGGGACTGGTTTTAGGCTTCAGCTCTTGTGTTTTAAGGGCTTCATGTTGCAGTGTGTTAGGGGAACTCAAATTTAGGTGTGTCCAAAATTTGAGGGATAATTTTTCAATATGTATAATAAGGGGGTATCTGCCTAGTTCGGCCCGGCATGAATTAGTAGGTGTTCTTCTCTGAACTCTTAGAATGTTTCTACAGAATTCTGCATGCAGGGATTCTATGGGGTGTTTGTCCCATCTCGAGTAATCTGCCAGACAGAGTGGACCCCAAACCTCACATCCGTACAGAGCAATAGGCATTACAATGCTATCAAAGATCTTACACCAGATTGTTACAGGAATGTCAACTTGGGTAAATTTGCCCTTAATAGCATAGAATGCTCTTCTAGCTTTCTCTTTTAGTGCATTCACAGCCAGACCAAAACCCCCTGAAGCACACATTTTTAGACCGAGGTTGTCGTAGTGTTGGGTGTGTTCTATTGCAGTCAGAGTGAATGTGTATCTGGTGTCCTGTAATCTGGCTTTTTTCTGGAAAATTATAATTTTTGTTTTTTTCAGATTGACTGTCAGGGCCCAGTTCTAACAGTAGTTCTCCAGCAGGTCCAGGTGCTGCTGTAGCCCTTGTGCAGTAGCTGACAGCGGCACCAGATCATCTGCATAGAGAAGAAATTTAACTTCAGAATTATTTAAGACCATAAGACCAGGGTGTTGCAGATTGTTCCAGTAGCACTGCTAACTCATTAATGTAAATGTTTAACAGAGTTGGACTCAAACTGCAGCCCTGTCTCACTCCTCGCCCTTGAGTGAAGAATTCTGTTCTTTTATTGCCAATTTTAACTGCGCACCTGTTGTCTGAATACATAGATTTGATATCTATCTCTCTCTCTCTCTCTCTCTCTCTCATTCTCTCTCTCTCGCTCTCTTTTACATTTCGGATGGGAATTTTAATTAAATTAGCCTATGATATAAGGAACAGAATCTTACGAGTGTTGGACTGAACAATTCGCGCAGGCCTCCACCCACGGGCTTTTGTGGCCAGGAGCGGGACTGAAAGATCCATCCCGCACATAGCTCTACTTTATAATTCAGGTCCAGAACTTCATGAACAGTCAGGGCCGTAGCGTATACAAATTAAGGGACAGAAACCAATAATAATACTGAAATATATTTTTACACATTATTTTAATCGCAAATGCAGTTTACAATATTAATACTGAAGTTTTGTCACGTAGAAATGCACATTTGAATATAAAGTATTGATCTTGAGTTGGTCAGCAAAATTAACTCATTAACAAAATATTAACTACAGAAAAACAGCATAAGTTAATTAACAACTAATTTACCTAGGGTTACATATTAATATTATCCAAAACAATCAATTGTTTTCCTTTTGCCAGACTCTTAATTATTTAAAGGTGCACTCAGTAATTCTTTCCCCTTTAAAAATTGTTTACTCCTGAAGAAATTAATTATAATTTTTTAAACATATTTATAAAATCATGACCACTCATGTGAGATGAGGAATGTATAGTCATATCAGTAACCTTATAAAATCTCTTTTATTCTACATGGGGCAAGACAGTAACCGTCTTGTTATTGGACACTTTAAATTAATCATGGCTGATTGTGAATAGTGAATTTCTAAAATAGCATCTGTAACTGAAAACTGCTGATTTTGAATGATCCACACCACTAGGTGTCACTGGTAAGTCCAAGATGACATAAACAAAGAGTTACTGAGTGTAAGCTACCTCTAATTCACCTTTTTCAATTAAAGTTAATTAGAACTAATCATATTTACAAAGGAGAAAAAGTCATAACTTCATACTTAATTCACGAGTGTCCAGGATTTAAAGCTTTTTTATTAAATTCTGCTTGGTATTTACATTTATGACAATGTACCATTGTTAGTGTGTAGTATCCATAGATTAACTATGGTATTGTGAGATCATGTTAATCACAGGTTAAAAAAATGTAATAAAAAATCACCATGGTTAGATGTAATTATTGCATGTAAATAATTAGTAAAAATAAATAAATAAATTATAATCTATGGAATTTGTAATGAAAAACAATATCCCAATCACATGTAGAAATAATCAAAACAACCTCCATAAAAGTGACTTTTATTGCCCTAATATACAATATATTTCACATTTAGGCTAATAATATTCACATTTATTACAAATATATACACGATTTCTGGCAAAATAGCATAGTTACTACATCAGTTAATGTTACTACAGTAACGGTCAGGTATGTTTCTATAAGGGTGCTGATTTGTGGAATGAAAAGCCTGCAATTACTGTTGTGAACGGAACAATGTTTTCCTGTTTACCTCGTCACTGTAGTTTACTATGACGGGCTGTTTACTCTCGTTTCAACTAGCTTCAGCTCAAAGCCTTTAAGTGTCTTGTATCAGATGGGTTATAACAGAGAATTCTGAGTCAAATTCAAATGGGTCACACGCGACTCACTGTTAACCTCGGGACAGCACGCAGGAAGCACAATGCAGATTCGTCAGGGAGCCTGTGATACATTAACAGCAGCCACACGGTCACTGCACACTGAGACGGCACTAAAAACCTATACATTGTACACAAATATCTCTTATTACCGCTCTCGCTCACGTAACCTCTCAGACTCAAAGATTGCAACAGCTGCTTCTTAAGAGTGTCATTGCTTACAGCCAATGACAAAAATAGAAAAACAACACATTTCTGGTGCTGTTTTGTGATTGGTTAGGCAGTCTATAGCCCACCCTCAATGTTTGCAATACACAGCCCGCCCCCATATTGCTTTTAACCAATGCACAAATTGATTTAAATTTGATTTAAAACTGTTTCCCAAATGTTTGATTGGGTGGGCAAGACTCACGTTTGAGTGGGCTCAGCCCACCCCTGCCCATGCCTACATCCAGCCTGAGTTCAACCAGGTTCTCATTCAGAAAGCACAAGCACTCAAAATAATTCACTCAAGACATCAAAGCCTAAACACAGTTTACAAATTTCCCCTTGTGTAAACACTAAGTAGCAACTTTTTTACACAACAGGCAAAATCTCATGATCCAGTAAATAAAAAGGACCACAGTTGATTATGTGGTTTGGAAAAATGAATCCCAACAATGTTTGAAGAACTGGAAGGCAAGGAAATAGAGTCACAGACAAAGAAAAAGATAACGGTCCAAAAGACGGTTTCCCCAGACGATATCTCTATTTTGGTTGATTACAGTATGTTCTTGTGCATGGTATAACAATACTAGACAACAAGTCCAGCTACATCTGAATCGTTTTATGATTATATCTAACATTCAAACCTTCAGACAAGAAAAGGGTAGTCTAACTACAGTAACCGCAATTTGCTGTACCTAGACAAGTAAGATAACCTACAGGGCTTCTATAGTACAACTGCAGGATAGAGGTTACTGTACTATGTTCTGTACAGGTGTGTAATGTTGTACTGTATCACATGCTCTTGACACTTGTACTGATCATTTGTGAAAATGTGTCCAGCCCAACTGTACTTGTCCTTCTGTATAGTAATATACTCTTAGTATCTCACTACCCGGAGATCACAGCGTGGATAATATCCCGGGCATGAACTTTCATCGTATTTTGGTGCTTGTCCACAATTTGGCACATTAATTTGGGTGGAAAATAAATCTGAACTAACACAGCGATTTCCCATTTGATCATGTCCTTCCCCTCCTTTTTACATCTCTTGATTTGCTGAATTCTCCCCTTCTCTCTTCATCATTTACAGAGTAGCCTATATGTGAATTCTTTTAGTGTACTTATAACCTGTTCACACATACACACCCACTCTAACAAACTCACTATTTGTCTTACTGATTGTACTAAAATGGCCCTGGGGAAAATACATCATTGGTTATGAAAACATTTCCCTCTTAAATCTCCATCATCATTGGTACAGTTAGAAGCCATTATAATTATAATCTCTGCAGGGATAGTCTTTGTATTGACTGTGGTCCATCAACCTTTAAAGATTCAATATCCATCGGATCTAGAGATGCATAATTTATAGCCTCAAATCACTTTTATACATACAAGTGTTCTATTTGTATCTGAAAAATATCCTATCCTCCCTGCTGAAAAAACAGCATGATCGTCAGCAAATGTGTTATGAATGCTGGTCCACGACTCAGTGAGCTGGTGTTTCAGCAAGGCTTTTTGATTAACTTAACCAGCAAGACTTCCGTAGTTAACCAGCATAAAAAAGCATATTGCTCGACCAGTTTTATTGGTAAACAACCTGGTCCACCAGCTGGCACCAAACCAGCACTAACAATAAACCAACCTAAACCGGCATGGAATTGCACACTAGTTATCAGCAAGTAAACCATTGAGGTCTTTGCAGCAGGGCTCTCAGAATTTGTGGGTACTTTGGTGACTAGAGTGGATAATGGACACAATATGTGTGTTTGAACCTACACTCAGGCACTCCAACAAGAGGAAATGAATTCTGCTTTTTGGTCTTCAGAATGGCTTTTAGTTGGTTTTTGAGGCTGTCTTGTGGTCACTGTTACAGTCAGTTCTAGTAGAAGGTCAGAGGAAGAAAATGTTGTTTGAAATTGTATCCTTGGATGTGCAGTTGCTGATGGAGTTAACAATTGCACATGGTGGTTTGAAGAGGTAAGTGAAAAGACACACAAATACCAAAACACACACAACAAACTTTACTTGCACCATCAAGATTACAAAAAACCTCCTGTTATGTTTGCATGGTCAATACAAGTACTAGGCTACTTACAGTTTTTCTGAATTTCTAAAACACTAAACCCCATTCTCTGAACCAAATGCTCAGTGGCCTAAACCCATTTGTCAAATCTTTGAAATGTTCTTAAACCAGTTATGCTAATAAGCTGACAACACGTGCGGTCATGTAAACACAATAAACCGCATTCCGTTATCGGTGTAAAAGCCATAAACGCTTATGAATAACCTGGTCGACGCGGGGAGATTTTTGCCTATTATGCTGATTTCTTGTACAATGTGATCACCTTACGTCATGATCTTACCAGTTCAGACAATATGCGCGTGTGTTGAGTGCATGTCTCTTCACGATTTTACGTCAAAATTAGAGAATAATGCAATTATTTCAAATGTCATGTATACGCAGATTTCTTGCCTAGTCAGATTTTTTAAATAAGCTGATTTTTGGTGTTAGTATTGGTGTGCAAGTTAACATATTCAATCACTCTTTTGGAATACCCCAAACAAGTTCAGGTACACCATTTGCAAATCTCTTCCAAACTCAAAATTGTTCACAATTGTTTCTAAAGATGTGATCAAACCAATTGTACACTATATCTCTCACTGACTTTGATTTCGCAGTTGCACAACATTTTTGAGTTTACTGTAATGTGCTTTTAATTTAGAGTTTTCTTTGTCCTTTTGCAGTATGACTACTTTATTTTTACAGTATGCAAGTGCTGAATATACAGACCTGGCCCCGCTCTCCGCCCTGTCACATTCCTCCCTCGTTCTCTCAGGCCGGGGAGCCCCCGGCATGACGTACACTGCCCCCCTTTCCCTGGGGGAGGGTGTGCCCTCCGCCCAATATGCCAGCAGGTCATCTCCGCCTTCCTGAATCTGGGAGGGGAAGGAAACAATAATGATTAAAATAGGGGGTACTTCCTATAACAGTGTAAAATTTAAAAGAGAGGGAAAAGGCCAATGCGGAGCGGCAGTGGGAGAGAGAGAGAGAGAGGAGAGAGAAAAAAAACACTTATTCGCCGGTTCTCCAATAGGCCGTTTCTTGGTCCTCGGCCACTCCTGCACCCTCTTATGGATGACAGCTGCACCAAAACAGCATTTTATCACTTATTTGGTTTGCAAATGTAGTATGTCACTAGGCAGAGATGACAATAGATGTGACGTCAAAGGCACAGTGTTGGCGATTTTCAGAGAAGAATATAGCTGCAGGCAGAGCTCAAAAAAGGGCAGAGAACTCCAAACAGCCAGCAAAGATAGGGAGCCCCTAACCTAACCCTTTCCCTAGCCCTAAGCATGTGTGACAGTGACACCCCCTTTTAGAGTTGATGTAACCCGCTTTTGGAGTTAACCTGCCCTCTTCTGGAGTAACCCCGCCCTCTTTTAGAGATTTCGCCCCCATTTAGAGATCTCTGTTCTGCAGCTACGAGATTCTCGGGGCATGGATATTTTCCACATGGTGGCACTTGTCTGGAATCCAACACATTGTGCGTGAATTTTGGTGGGGGAAAAAACTAGGAAACAACAAGCCGATTTTCCGTGTTATCATGCTGGCAAAGATAAACTTCTAGTCATTGTTGAGTTGTAGATAGGGACCACATCTATGTGAACTGGAGTAGTGTGCAGTGGCATGGTGGACAGAATTATGGACACTTATACACCATTGCCAGTAATTTGGAAAGACAGATTTTATTTATTCTGCCAAGGAAATCTGAATCTGGGGAAAAAGAATAGAAAGTCTTGAAGTACTCCAAGGTTTACTTTATTGATTTGGGCATGTGCATTAAACTGTGCTGGGAACAAGACCAAAGAATTCCAAATAGATGATACCAGTGGGACTGGTGCTTTTGAAGAGTGAGGAAGTGCAGATGTCATTTAACAATGGCAAAAGATGTACTCAAATCTATTTTATTCTTTTGGTGTTTCCAATGGTGCTCCCAAAAGCAGCTTCTCAAGCTACCATTAAACAGTGAAAATGTTTATTTTTGGCTCAGTATGGTATAATATTACATAAAAAAGAATACTAATTGTGTTGTGAAAGACTACAACTGTGTCAGTATCTCTTAACATATGTATGGTTGTGTATTTATTTAAAAATGTCCTTCATGTACACCAAGCCATATAGAGAAACAAAATGCCGTTATGAGAGCCAAATGTTCATGTATCTCAATTGGCAGAGCGTAATGTAAACAGCACTAAGGTAATGGGTTTGATTCTCAGGAAACACTGTTTCCATTACAATGTCTAATGCAAATTTAATTTCAGAGATCAAATTAGACTGAGCATCTTGAATTACTGCTGATATTTTTGTGCAGATTTGAAGTGTGTAGCACCTTAAGCTGCAATTCATCTTATTTGGTGATGTGTTTTCTGCTTAGCATTTTTTAAGGGTGCTATTCACATGTTTGATCATCTATGATCTATGATCTCTGTAGTCTGTCAGGGCTGTGAAATTTCTGCCTGATGTTTAGCATTTTGCACACACATTTTTCATTGTCTACACAGTAGAATGTTCCCCTGATCAGATTTGATTTAAATTGGTGCTTCTCAGTGAGAGGTGATTTGGTTCATTATCATGTGCCACTGTCTTTACAGCATTGATCCACAGCAAAAAATTACCGTACACCCTCCCTCTTGGCACTGATATGAATTTTTCAGGGCCTGTTAGGTTGTTTGGTTGGCAGTGTCTTTACAAATATACATGTCTAGTATACATCTGCAATGCCATGCATATCCTTTCCCCGTCTGTGGCCATGCTTATCCATTCTAATATAATGCATATTATAATGTGATTATAATAAATTATATTATATTAAAAATAGTATAAATTAAAATAATTGTATTACTGTTCTCTGAAGGTTTTCTGGAATGAGATATTTGTCATCTCTCTGCTCTTTTGAGAATATATGCTTTTGATTTGGCTCTTGTAACAGATGCATGAGCATGTGCATTGTGTGTACAGTAACACGTCAGGCTGAAAGCCTTTGATGGACATGCCGCTGTAAACACCCAATGACAGGTACTTATTTACGTGGGTCAAATTTCTGCTCAAGCTGCAGAGATTTTGCAATTACAATATGAAATTGAATGCAATTTTCAAATTGTTAAGATTTCACTAGGTGTATTCTCGTGCAAATCTATTTGAATATAAAAAAGGGGGATGGGCAGAGTTAGAGGTGATTCAAGGCGCAAAGAGTGGTCTTAAATGTTAAAGGCCTAATGAAGTTCTTCAGTCTTCTTAAAGTTACTGAAGTTTAATGCTAATTGTGTAACATTACTGGTAATCACATGGAATTTTGTTCTCAGTATGGCGTATCAGCGTGTCATATCAGAGATATCCGACATAGTAACACATTCAGCTTGAAACTGATGAAAAATTTCAAGAGAAACATGATTACAGTTATTTCAAATTCATCAATCATAAAATAGTGGTGAAATATCGAAACTGGAGATTACACCTTTCTAATGATGTGTAGTTTGTTGCGATTAAATTAGAATTGTACGGAGAATAACGTGAAGTGAATGTAAACAATACTTATTGCGAATCGCGTGGCCTTTGGCAATCTTTTCATGAGAAGGGATAATTCAGTAAACATTACAGATTCTGTACCAGTCAGCACTGTCATGCTTCTTCTCCTCCTCCTCTTTCTTTTGTCCTCTTCTGACTCCTAGATTGGTACATCGGACATCCTCTTCGTGATTTCTGCATCCTGATCTTACTTGAATTAGTAGCTATAGGGATTGGGGCCCCTCTAGGGTTTTTTCCTGAAAATGACATTCAAGTCTGCTAAGCATTGCCAATCATTGGTTTCAGTTGTCATTGCAGTGAACTACTGTTATTGCCAGTTGCTTGGGGGACCCAAGGAGGCAATTGCCTGGCTTGCCTGGTCCATAGGACTCTGATTATAGACAAAAAACAGAACTTTTGAAACAGTGTTTATTAGTAAATTCCTAGACACTTAAAAGCTCATAGTCTGACAAATTCACCAATAATTTCCAAACTAATCATTTTACTATCTCAGTAACTGTCACCAAACATGTTCAAACGTTAGATACAAAGTCAGAAAATTCAATTTACCGGTAAGATAAATGGCAAAAGCTCAATAACCTACATCCTAACCGGTTCAAAGAAGTATAATCAATATCAAAATATAAGGTCATGTCTGTAAACAACTAGTTTACTATACAAAATTGTTTAGGACTATTTGCTCTATTGACGCTATCAGAGTGACATCAAAATGTGTGTAAGTAGACAGAAGGTTGAATTTCCCCATCTCAAGAATCTTTCTAATCACAGGAGAGACAGCACTCACACTTGTATAGGTATTGCAGTCCCTATAAAATAAGCCACAATTTTTATTTGATGTTCAAAATGTCTGTGTCTGAAATTCACTCACACACAGATTTACTCTTGCTCTCCTCAGGAAAAGATGTGGAAAGTGATCAATAATTCCCAGTGAGAAGCAGTCAATAATAAACATGAAAGGGACAAGGTTAATGTCATAGAAACAGTACTATTAAATTTATCATGTTAATATGGGCGTGATGCTAATGGTTAAGTGCTCTGGGATATCCTGTGTCTCACCCACACAGTATACATAGGTTGCAAATAAAAAATACATCAATGTATCCACAAATTACAACAAAATTACCAAGGGAAAGTTTTTACGCATTTTTCAAGTATCCAAATGTAAAGATTATTTGGTCGCATATCATAAAATTTGTGTGTGTTGTGGTCAAAGTGCAATTAACAGTTGGGCACAATGGTTCCCAAAAGTCCATCTTAAGAAACCACACACACACACACACACACACACACACACACACACACACACACACACACACACACACACACACACACACACACACACACACACACACACACACACACACACACACACACACACACGTACGTGTATTAGTGGCTGTGGCTCAGGTGGTAGAGCGGGTTGTCCGCTAATCGCAGGGTTGGTGGTTCGCTTCCTGGCCCACACGACTCCACATGCTGAAGTGTCCTATTCAAGACACCCTGAACCCCCAAGTTGCTCCCAATGGCAGGCTATCTCGCCTTGCATGGCAGCTCTTTACACATTGATGTGTGAATGGGTGAATGAGACGCAGTGTAAAGCGCTTTGAATACCACTAAGATTAAAAAGGCACTATATAAGCGCAGACCATTTAACATATAGGGTCATTAGAGACCTAGGTATATAAGAGGGGTGTCTGTTTTTTGTTTTGTTTTTATGATTCTTTCATATCTATATAAGTTTACTGTAACATTATACTGTATATTTTTCTTTTACAGGAGAACTAAATTCTATAAATTCATACAAATTGAATTTTCAGTATCCCATATGCATGTACAAATACAGATTATCCATGAATGCTATTTGATACTCAAGGTGGCGCTGTTGTTTAAGTGGATGACTTGATTTACATTTGACATTGCTTTTTGATGAAACAACATGGAAGTAAACTATAGCAAGTGTAACACATGAACAGCATCATATGGCTATTGTCATTTGGGTGTACTATTGAAATAATGTAAATTATGAATCTGTTTAGTCTATTTAAAAGACATGGTGGTGATGGGTCGCCGTTTACCCCAAACTTGTTAAAAGATCCCCTTTTCTTACATTCAAAACAGCTGCTTCAGCAAAGGGTGTACATTTATTGTTAATTTCCATCACGTTGGCATGTCATAACATAAAACATATAAAACAAATTATTACAACTCCTGTTTTTTTCTTCTTTTAATATCAAACGGTGCGGATACTGTATCTTGTATCTAAAATGTTAGTTCAGATATATTTTACAAATAAATCTTCTTTATGTTATAGTCAATGAGGGCCCACATCCTTTGCAACAAATCTGTTCCCTCCTAGTTATGGAAAGCAGTTCATTTCACTATTGGTTTCTACATCTTCCTCTTTTGCCAGCCAACAGTTTTGTTGGTGGCATTAACCAGAGTAGATCAGAGTGGGTTAAAATCAACAGTAAAAACGAGACAATTAATTTAGACTGTTTTGACAAAAAAAAAAAATGCATATAATCATGACAAACTGTAGGCTACTTCTGAGGTGCTGAATTTCCAACAATGTTTCTAAAGTGTTTTATCGTTGCTTGGTTTATCGTAGTTGTCGTTGTAATTTAGGCCTATTTCATTGTTTCTTTTTCACGGCCTCCACTGACTTTACAAATCATTAATCATTTCTATGGGTAAACACAATGGCGCACTCTGGTGGTCAAACACTTAAAGTACACGGGCAAAAAAATATGTCCTCTGACACGCAAAAAAAGCTTGGGGTCGCGCCTAGAGGGGAACCATCAATTTGCAAAACGTCTAGCGAGAATCCCATGCGGCATTCATACACTTTGTTTGGTGTTTATTTGGAGTCCATCAAAAATCCTACACATATCCTAACTCTAAAATGAACCATAAACCTTCCCCTAAACTTAGTTAAAGCAAATGTGACTTTCTAGATACGACCGTGTCCCGAACATATATGCTACTTATCAGGATGAGCTACCAACGATATAATATAATAGTTTTGGGGTTTGGCTTAGTAATAGCCTCACACCATATCACACTACATGATAGCTATGCTGGTAGCACAACCTAATAGGTATTATCTGCCTGACAAGATGTGCTACCTAGGTTTTTGACACTTTTCATGCCGTTGTAGTACATACCGATAGGTTCTTCCATGCCTCCTGACCTGTGCTATCCATGTTTTTTAGCTTTTTACCGTTTTCACTGGTGGTAGCACATCCTGAGAAGTAGCACAGTTTATTGTCAGAACACCAGCACTGCAAGGGCGTAGGTTTCATTTGAAAGCTAGTCAGGACATATTACCAGGTTAATTTTCTAATTGTTGTTATTAAGACAATGCATTAAGGCAAAATAACGTTATTTCCTAATATAACATGTCTCATACCCTATTTCTTTGCCTCACCATATTAAATATTAACCTCATTTTTTGTTTTTGTTTTAGAATTGACCACTGTCTGCATGATATGGAGGGGTAGTGCCATATGCAATAAACTTGTTTGACAATGTAGCAGCGATATGCAATGCCATAAACATAAGATTCATGTTTAAAAATAAGTTCAACAGTTTTCAACAAGATCTACATTGTGAAAATTATATAATGAAGTGTCATTCTAAGAAATGTATTATTCAGCATTAAACTAATTTATTACCCCCCCCCCCCCCCCCCCCAGGAAACCACACCCTTGATAGGATCACACACACACACACACACATGGGGACTTTCCATAGACATAACGGTTTTTATACTGTACAAACTAGATATTCTATCCCCTAAACCTAACCCTGACAGAAAACTTTCTGCATTTTTACATTTTCAAAAAACATCATTTAGTATGATTTATAAGCTGTTTTCCTCATGGGGACTGACAAAATGTCCCCACAACATCAAAAATTTCAGGTTTTACTATCCTTATGGGGATATTTGGTCCCCACAAAGTGATAAATACATGCGTGCGCACAAACACACACACACACACACACACACACACACACCAGAGGGGTATTCCAAAAAGTACGTCAAGGGACTTACCCGGGTAAGTTTACACAGTGTAAGCAGGTAAACTCAGCTTTCTGTTCCAAAAACTGAGGTAACTTTCAGGGTATTGTAGCCATAGCAACTTACTCTCTGAACATACAGTAACTTGCTCTGAAGTAGGTTATGTTCAAAGTTTGTTTCAGGTAGATGTCTGTAAGTTTATAGGCTGCCCTTTTAATAGTGGCACAGTGGGCGAGAAAGTTCAGATTACGGACAATATTATACTTTTAAAACAATAGCACAGTAAACTACGATCTTTACTTTATCTCACAAATCTTCTTTACTCTGGCATTTCCAGTCTCACACACCACAGGTTTGCATTCAAAAGTGAACAAATTGTGTACATTGTGCTTTAACTGTTAATGGGATGTTACAATACTGAATATTTTAACACAGAACACAATGGAAAGGCCTCTACACTCTTCACTGTAAAGACATGGCTTTATGCATTTAAATGGAGCCCTTCTATTAAATAATTTTTATTCTATAAATTTCATAGAATAAAATTATCCACATTCTATTCATGTTTTTCATATTAATGTTATTTATAAAATGACTTTACATATCAATATGCAAGTAATATATGCCAATTAAAAGTAATTAATCACTCATTATTATTCTTCACCATCTAGATAATATGTGATCATTTCATGGACCACAGATATAGCATAGAGGTTAGAGGTTTATTTCTTATCACTTAAATTCATGTACTGTACATATAAATGCACACATTTCCAGACTTGTTCATTGTACTCTTTTTATTATCTGAAAATATAAATGAGACATGATGTCATTTTGAGTTACCTACAGTGCCCTCCTTTAACTGGTGGTCAAGTGATTCAATGAAAAGATGTATCTTCCTGATGCCCAGCCTCCTTTACTCCAACAGAAGCTGTACATGGTCCATCTCTAAATAACATTTTTGTTCTGCCTTTCAACAGGGACCTTTTACAAGGAAGAGATGAGGTACTTTTCCCTAATGCTGAGATCATGAACATCTATAATGTATAATCAGACACATGATCTTCAATAAAAACAACAATTTTATTCAGTACCAAGATGCTGGAGGCAGATGGACCCTCCTCTACATGAGAATGCCCAGCCATGGCCTTTTAGGGGACAACACAACAAGCAAGTTATAATACCACATCAATTAAGAGAAGAACACAATAGACAAACAACTCCTATCATTGTCCACCTCTGTTACAGCAGATCTTCTAATGCATCTTCTAATGCACACAAATAATCATGAGTGGCCTACAGAAAAACATTACATTAAATCCATGGAAAATGATGACAACTGTGTGAGATCCTACAATTAAAAGAGGGTCTATTAATACAATGACGCCATCAGAAACTGTGGGAAATGAAAGGTGATATGATTCTAAGCTTTTATTAACCAGTACATCAAATGGTTATACAGATAAATGAAATACTGTACATTCAGTTCACATGTCATACAGTAAAATAAAATGAGCATGCACAGAACATGGTAAATACCAGTAAAATGAATCTTAAAATAAAATATATATTAAACCTATAGCCTATTATTATAATATTAATAGAATATGAATGTTAATACTTAGAATGAAGTTCAGTGCAAACAAATAACATAATGGTCAACCTATTAACAGTGTTGGGCAAGCTACTCAAAAATGTAGCAAGCTAAGCTACAAAATACTCAGCAGAAAAATGTGTTAATCTAGGTTAAAATCTACACTTCAGAGAAAGTAGCAAGTTACACTACAAGCTACACACCAAAAGTAGCTGGCTACATTTAAGTTACTTAATATTGCTTTCAATCGCAGATACCCGGAGCATACTGTCATAGACAAAGCACCTAAATGACGTATTCACATGATGTTTATCAAAGGCTTGGTACTGTTTATTACAGTTTAGTGCAATACAAGTATACAGTATGGATCAATAAGTACAGGTATGTGTACGTAAAAAAACAAAACAAAACATGTAAATTCATATTTAGACATGCTACTTATACAAACACGTGTTCAACATTTAAAGTCACACTTTTTACATTTTATTTTTCATATTTATATTACTACTTCTAAAAACACACATGTTCAATATGAAAAAAATCACTATTTTTTATCATTTATTTTTTAGATTTAGACTACTACCTCTACAAACCCATACCCATTTAAACATAATTTAATATGCACATCCCTGTAAAAAAAATAAACTCTGTGAGTGTGTATGAGAGAAAGCACATTTGGGCAATAACAATGTGATTTCTGATGGTATCAGATGACAATACCATGGTACTTTGATATACAATTACCACATTTATGTACCATTGTGTATTTGCATGGTGCTTCAAAGTACTTCATAGAATACCATGTTACTACCATGGAAATTTATATATGATTACCATATTCATATTAATTTCATTTTATTTACATGGTGCTTCAAGGTAATAAAAAAAAAACATGGTACTTCGCTATGATTACCATACTCATATAGCCTACCATTGTATTAACATAGTGCGTCCAGGTAATGGTACATGTCCAAAAAACCATGGTACTTTTTATGTGTTTTCGTGTAGGCTAAAACGAGTTTTGTTAAAAGTCGTTTACAAGCTGCAAATGTGTTGAACTTTATAAAGACCTGCTTCATCAAATGATAGGGTGCATTTGCAGGTTTCGTTTCCATTGATTGTAGATCCACTGCAACCAACATTTATTTTCCATATTATCCACCTTATGTTTCAGTGAAACAAGGGTGCCGCCATTATCAAGATTGAATTATCACTTCCGTTATCAGCCATTTCCAGCTATTTTAGCGATACAAAAATACAACATTATGCTGCTTTATATTACAGGCTGGCATTATATGTCATCATATTATTATCATTAATTATGATTTACTTAAACTCATTGGTTTTGAACACATATAATTTTAACGCACATCACATTTTGCCATCGTTTTACCACACTGTTGCACAGGCAGAATGAATGAGAGATCAAGTGCTGACAGGAAAGTCCTCTAAATTCTGGTATTATTATCCTACTATTTATTTACATTGCGGCCAATAACATCGGAACGTTTACACATTCAACAGAAATGCAGCTGCTGCTTACTTCCGCGTTGAAAAATAAGGTGGATAAAATACTCTTTGAGCTTATTAGCAAGTGAGAGCGTGCACAAATGATACAGCAGCGCGTGTGCAAGCTTTCTGAGGCATTATGATTGAATCGTGAACCGATTCTGACTGCTTTCCTATAGCTGTGATTCAAAACTGGCGATAGTAAACAACAGGTAGGCCTACAAGGCGTGATGTTTAGCTGTGTAACTTTTCTCAACGCTACGGCGCTGCCTAGTAAAAAATTCCTTTGGTATATTTAAAAACGAGCGAAGCTACTGTCTTGCTACTCAGAAATGTAGTTAAGATAATAGCTTCGCTATTTGTTGCGAAGCTAATGCCCATTACTAAGTAATGAGGTCGGTCTCTGAAGGTTTGGGGACTGTTTGGTGGTAGGGATGTTCCGATACCACTTTCGAGAACGAGTATTATTGCAGATACATTTTTGTTTTGTACTCGCCGATACCAAGTCCAATACCTGATTTTTTTTCTCTCCTGAAGACAATGTCAGCAGTTTATTTAAATTTTATCATCAAAATTGTGTTTAAATAAATTTATTAATTAAAACTTGAATCAAATGAAAGTATAACAATTTTTTTCAACATAATATTGTTTCTTTTTTTATCAAATGAATTGCTTATATACAGAATCTCACAGCATAATCCTAAATGTACAACACTGGAGTTATTTTTGTCAAATAAAGTGCTGCGAGCATCACAGATGTGAGATATTGCTTAGATATAACACAGTTACTATTGATTAATGTATTCATATTATTATTATTATTTGTAGTAGTAGTAGTTAACAGTATTACATAACTATACAGTAGTGATCTATTTCTGTCATAATTTTTCATTTAAATTGAGCTTTTATTTTGGTGGATCTTTTATTTTTAAGTGTTTCTGTATTGTTAGACCAAGGAGCTCTGACGTAATGATAGCAGACTCCCAATTCGGAAAAGCCAGTTGCTACGTGAATCGCAGTAATTATTAAACTGCAAAATAATATATAAACAAATATGTAGTATGTGTATGACTTGTGCTAAAAAGTGAATTAGCGCTCTGCCTGCTGTCATCTGCTACAAACAGAGTATGCAATGCTCATAATAATGTTTTCCGTGTATGAGTCAAGGATCTCTAAAGATATGAGTAGTTTGTGTCTCTATGCCAGAACAACACCAGCTCCACACATTCACAAACACTCACATTTAAAATGCTTCACAGGCAAACAATCCATTTATCTCATTAAATCGCCGTTTTTGCTGTTAAATAATCTCACTAGGACATGGCGTGATTTTAATCTGTGCCCTAAATGTTTACGTAAAGATCAGGTGATGTCAGATGGTATCGTTTTTGGTATCAGAGCATTTTTACGAGTAAGAGTACAAGTACATGAGCGTGGTATCGGACCCGATTCAGATACCAGTAGGCTATTGGACAGAATTAGACAGAAAAATATTATTTTTGTAAAACGCAAATCTAATAATCATAATAATAATGATAATGAACAATTATATTATAATAAAAAACCTGATGTGTCCCACAGTAATAATTTAGGATTATGCAATGTGCAACAGGGGTTTCAAAAATAAGTCAGTGAAATAGCTTTGCACACATTGTTCATTCACTAAAATGTATTTGTTAAAATATTTGAAGGTAAATAATGCTTTTTATGAAGCTACTATAATTGTATATGGAATATAAATATAAAGTGCATATCAATGAAAATGATTGAATTTAATTATCCATTGTGTTTATTTAATGAAAAATGAATTATAACATTTTAATTAAATGTCTTTAAAATATTGAATCTACTTGGCTGCAGGGGCTGTTTGGATGAAATAATGGTTCCTCTGATTTAAAAAAACAAACACATTTCAGCCATTTTAGAGCAAATATATAATTATCTAGCTATATATTGTATATCATCAATTTGCTGAAAAATATCGATATACAGTTTTTTAAGACATATCACCCAGAAGCCTACAAACCTGACCGAGTTACACCAGTTCTGTCTGGAGGAATGGGACAGAATTCCAGCAACTTATAGTGAGAAGCTTGTGGAAGGCTACCCAAAATGTTTGACCCAAGTTAAACAATTTAAAGGCAGTGCTACCAAACACTAACAAAGTGTATGCAAACTTCTTACCTACAGGGAATGCGATGAAAGAAATAAAAGCTGATATAAATCATTCTCTCTACTATTATTCTGACATTTCACAGTCTTAAAATAAAGTAATGATCCTAACAGACCAAAGACAGGGAATGTTTTCTACGATTAAATGTCAGGAATTTTGAAAAACTGAGTTTAAATGTATTTGGCTAGGTGTATGTAAACTTTTAACTTTAACTGTATCTACTTGATCTCTTTAACTGTTTGTGAATTAGTGAATTGTTTTTACAGTGACACATACAATGTCACATTTCAATGTAGAAGTCCTGCTGATGTCTGTAACCGGTTTAAGTCTTTGCTGTACCCACCAAAATGTAATCTCTTATTTGCCACATAATGAAAGCTGTCTCAGAAAAACAGTAGTGTGTCCAGAGAGCTTTTACAAGAAATAGTCAAACCCAGTAGATCACCTCAGTAGGTTCAGCAGTGGTAAGTGCATATGAACATTCTTTTTGGCTCCTTCGCATAGCTTCATCTATGACATTACAGTCAAATCTTTCAGCTTGTCTTTGTTACTTAGTAGAGGAAGTCATCGCCTGTTGCTGTGGGTTCCTCTGGTTTCTTTGTCTGTATTTTAGGCAGGTGAATTTTACTGGAGGCAACTACAAGAATGTTAGATGCATGTGTAACTGCACTGGCAATGCAAAACCAGAAGGAGAAGCCAAGACTCTGCTCAAGGACCACAAGGCTAATACGACTCTCAAGGTAGTTGGCCACACATTCCGTGAGCTGATGGCACTAAACAAATGCAAGTAATTGTAAGTGTTGATTTAGAGTTGATTGTGATAGTTCACCCAAAAATGAATTGAATGAATTCGGTCATCATATACTCATCCTCATGTTTTTCCAAATCTGTATGACTTTTTTTGTCCCAAGGAACACAAATGAAATGATAGGCAGACTGTCACCATTCACTTGCCATGAATAAAAAAAAAAAATATGAAAAAAAAAAACAAACATTAAAGTGAATGGTGTGACTAAGGACAAAATTCTGTCTAATATCTTATTTTGGGTACCATATAAGAAAGAAAGCCATAGGGGTTTGAAACAACATGAAGGAGAGTAAATGGTGACAGAATTTTCATTTTTGGATGAACTATCCCTTTAAATTCTGAGTTTTGCTGACTTACTTGCAATGAAATTCCAGAGGTAAAGACCAAAAAGTCCTTTGATAGATTGGTAAGGAACTATTCTAGCATAAAATATCCAAAATGGTGCTATTTTTGTTAAAAAACCCGACTTTTGCTGCACATGGACATCGGAGCAACCGGTGTTCGTGTCTACCATCGCCAGACACTCAAATATAGGATTCATGCAACAACCAAGCTGCACGATGACCTACAGGAGGCCCTATGCGTACTTGGCTTGCTGAGTCCTTGGCGTCGCCTGATGCCGGTGGCCGGGGGAGAGGACGTCGTAAGTGGTCTGCGAGAAAGCGGAAGCGCGGCAAGAGGGTGGGGGTCCATGCTAGGCTAAAAACAAACCCTAGCCGGCCGGCTCTCCCGTCTATCCTGCTCTCAAATGTTTGCTCCCTGGACAATAAACTGGACTACATCCGACTCCAGCAGGCTACGCAGCGTGAGTTTAGAGACTGCTGCGTCTTTGTTTTCATGGAGACGTGGCTCAGCGCCAGAGTTCTGGACGCCGCCATTCAGCTAGACGGCTCGCCTCATTTCGTGCAGACAAAAATGCAGCTCTCTGCGGTAAGACTCGAGGTGGTGGCTTGTGTGTTTACATCAACATGGAATGGTGCAAGAACTCTATGCTAGTCTCTAGCTACTGCTCATCGCTGGTGGAGCTTGTGACTGTTAGATGCAGACCTTTTTATTTACCATGGGAATTCACCTCTGTTTTCATAACCGGAGTTTACATTCCCCCCAGCGCTAAGGCTAAGGAAGCGCTCTGTGAACTTTATGGGGCTATGAGCGAACTGCAGAACACTCACCCCAACGAACTGTTTATTGTTGCCGGAGATTTCAACCATGCAAATCTCAAGACAGTGCTCCCTAAATTCCATCAGTATGTGGACTTTGCAACGAGAGGGGGCGAATGCGCTTGATCTTGTTTACACAAACATCCCAGGCGCATACCGGGCAGAGCCCCGCCCCCACCTCGGCTACTCAGACCACATCTCTGTTATGCTAATTCCAGCATACAGACCGCTGGTCAGACGCACAAAACCGCTTCAGAAGCAGGTGAAAACCTGACCAGCAGGAGCCATCTCTGCTCTTCAGGACTGTTTTGAGTGTACTGACTGGCACATGTTCAGGGAGGCTGCAACATATGGCGATTCTACCAACAAGGAGGAATATACAGCATCAGTGACCAGCTACATCAGCAAGTGCATTGATGATGTCACTTTCTCCAAGACCATCACCACACGCTCCAACCAGAAGCCGTGGATGACTGCGGAGGTGCGCAAGCTGCTGAGGACCCGAGACTCTGCCTTCAGAGCAGGCGACAAGGCAGCCCTAAGAACAGCGAGGGCCAAACTGTCCCGTGCCATCAGAGAGGCAAAGCGCACACACGCCCAGAGAATCCACAGTCACTTCCAGGACAGCGGTGACACGCGGCGCATGTGGCAGGGCATCCAGGCCATCACCAATTACAGGACAACAACAGTTGCCTGTGACAAAGATGCCTTCCTTCCAGATGCGCTGAATGACTTCTACACTCAATTTGAAGTGCAGAACGACGTTGTGGCGAGGAAGACCACCCCTCCTCCCATCGACCAGGTGCTCTGTCTTACCACGGCGGATGTGAGGAAAACTCTACGTAGAGTCAACCCACGGAAGGCTGCTGGACCAGACAACATTCCTGGCAGAGTGCTCAGAGGATGTGCAGACCAGCTGGCAGATGTTCTTACTGACATCTTCAACATCTCTCTGAGCAGCGCCATCGTTCCAACGTGCTTCAAGGCCACCACCATCGTCCCCATGCAAAAGAAGTCTTCAGTGTCCTGCCTCAACGACTACCGTCCCGTCGCACTCACACCAATCATCATGAAGTGCTTCGAGATGCTCGTCATGAGGCACATTAAGACCAAGCTGCCCCCCTCACTAGACCCACTGCAGTTCGCGTATCGTCCAAACCATTCAACAGATGACCCCATGCCACCACCCTCCATCTGGCCCTCGCCCACCTAGATAAAGAGGACTCATACGTTCGAATGCTGTTCATAGATTTCAGCTCAGCATTCAACACAATAATTCCTCAGCACCTGATTGGAAAGCTGAACCTGCTGGGCCTGGACACCTCCCTCTGCAACTGGATCCTGGACTTCCTGACTGGGAGACCTCAGTCAGTCCGGATTGGGAACAGCATCTCCACCACCACCACACTGAGCGCTGGGGCCCCCCAGGGCTGTGTGCTCAGTCCACTGCTGTTCACTCTGCTGACTCACAACTGTGCAGCAATGCACAGCTCGAATCACATCATCAAGTTCGCCGATGACCCGACCGTGGTGGGTCTCATCAGCAAGAACGATGAGTCAGCATACAGAGAGGAGGTGCAGCGGTTAACGGACTGGTGTAGAGCCAACAACCTGTCCCTGAATGTCGACAAAACAAAAGAGATGTTTGTTGACTTTAGGAGAGCACAAGGTGAATGCTCTCCGCTGAACATCGACGGCTCCTCTGTGGAGATTGTCAAGAGCACCAAATTCCTTGGTGTTCACCTGACGGAGAACCTCACCTGGTCCCTCAACACCAGCTCTATTACCAAGAAAGCCCAGCAGTGTCTCTACTTTCTTTGAAGGCTGAGGAAAGCACATCTCCCACCCCCCATCCTCACTACATTCTATAGAGGGACTATTGAGAGCATCCTGTGCAGCTGCATCACTGCCCTGCAGAGGATAGTGAGTACAGCTGAGAAGATCATCGGGGTCTCTCTTCCCTCCATCAAAGACATTTACAAAAAACACTGCATCCGCAAAGTCACCAGCATTGTGGACAACCCCACACACCCCTCACACAAACTCTTCACCCTCCTGCCATCTGGCAAGAGGTACCGAAGCATTCGGGCCCTCACGGCCACACTGTGTAATAGCTTCTTCCCCCAAGCCATCAGACTCCTCAATACTCAGAGACTGGTTTGACACACATGCACACACACGTCTTGATTTGCACTTTAATTACTGTCACTTTATAACTGTCTGCTACCTCAATAACTGCTATGTGCATAGAACACTATCTCATAGTATGTTATGTTTACATTTGGCATTTTTAGAAACTGTCATCTTTTTGCACTACTGTGTACCGGTTGGCGCTGCACTGTCTCTCACTGTGCCTGTTGTCCTGTTCATTGTTAGTAATTTATTGTACCGTCCCATACTTTTTGCACACGTTTGCACGTGCACTTTATATAGGTATTTTATTTAGTTTGTGTAGTCTCATGTGGTTCTGTGTTTGTCCTATGTTGTTTTATGTAGCAACATGGTCCTGGAAGAACGTTGTCTCGTTTCGCTGTGTATACTGTACTAACTGTATGTGGTTGAAACAACAATAAAATCCACTTGACTTGACTTGACTTGACTTGAGAAAGCTAAATTGACCACTGCAAACCAATAGCAATGAAAATGAAGAAGATTATGATCGTGCGAAGACCACCATTGGTCAGTTCGTATCTCCGTGTTTTCCCTCCCTGAAAGAGCCCGTAGTAAATGTATCCTATAAACTGCTCCTGCTCTGGGTTAGATGCGTTCACCAGATCCACTCCTGTCTGACACAAGATGGTCTCGGTGATCCAGTGCTCGGTGGAGAGTGCCGCAACCAGAAGTAGCCTTCCACAGAACCAATGCTGAGTAGAAGCGAAGAAGAACATGATCCGTTTCCACAAAGTTGGCATTTTACTCAATTCCCCGCTTTACGCACCCCATTCCTCCTATAAAGTTAGACGTGGAGTAACACGACCACGAGTAGTCTATAACGGGTGTAACGTAAGTTAAATTCCAATCTTCATTACAAAAAGTCTACCGATATGCGGTTCATTTGCACAAATATAAGATACATTTAACCTTATAAAACACCTCAGCTCTAAACCGAAGATACACAGCGAAAAGAAAAGGAAACCGGATATAAACCGGTCAAATGGATCTCCTTTACAGTTTACTTACCTTTGCCTGGTTGCATTGCCCGCGGTTGCCACACAAGCACGCGCGCGTTAATCAACGTGACCAACGCGCCGTAACAAAGCTTTTAATTGGATGCCCTTTGCTTTAACTATTATTCAAAGAGTGACAGCTCCTACATAAACATTTTATCGATCAAACAATCGGTCCAAAACCTCAAATGTCACATTTCATCCAAGACATCCAATTAACACCGGCCTCATTTACGGGTGATTATTATTTTATTTTTTTACAATGACACACTATGTCACATTTCAATGTGGAAGTCATGTATGGAAATAACTTTAGTCAGGTATGTGTGTAATGCAGAAAAAAAAAACATCTCCAGTTCTTGAGCAAGAGTTTCCATTTCGTTTGTGTGTAATAATAAATGGTGAGCCAGTGCTGCAGATTGTTATTTTTGATGGTTATGATGAGTGCGTATTGCAGTCAAGGGCGTAGGTTGAGTTTGAATGTTGGTGGGGACATATTTGAAGTTTTCAAGTTTATTTATATAGCACATTTCAGTGCTTTACATAGTAGAAATTAAAAAGAAAAAAAGAATTAAAAAAAAAAAAAAGAATAAAATACAGTACAAACAGTCGGACACACAGTGGCACAGTGCTCATTCAGTAAATGCACAGCTAAACAGATGTGTTTTGAGTCTGGATTTGAATGTGACTACTGTAGGAGCACATCTGATCTCTTCTGGAACCTGGCTCCAGCTGCGGCTGGCATAATAGCTAAAAGCAGACTCTCCTTGCTTAGAGTGAACCCTTGGTATTTCTAGCTGATGTGATTCTAATGATCTGAGTGATCTGTTGGGTTTATATTCAGTGAGCATATCTGCAATATATTGAGGTCCTAGCCCATTGAGTGATTTATATACCAGTAATAATACTTTAAAATCAATCCTAAATGTAACTGGGAGCCAGTGTAAAGACCTGAGGACTGGTGTGATATGTTCATATTTTCTGGTTTTGCTCAGAATTCTGGCAGCAGCGTTCTGTATGAGCTGCAACTGTCTTATGGTCTTCTTGGGAAGGCCCGTGAGGAGTCCATTACAATAATCCACCCTGCTGGTGATGAAAGCATGCACAAGTTTCTCTAGGTCTTGACTGGAAACAAAACATCTAATTCTTGCAATATTTTTCAGATGATAGTATGCTGATTTAGTTATTGCTTTGACATGACTACTGAAACTAAGGTCTGACTCTAGAGACACACCAAGATTCCTGACTTGATTTTTAGTTGTTTGACCCCTAGCGTCAAGGTATGCAAATATAGCAAAGATAATATTAAAAATGCTGGTATTAATAAAATGCGAGAAAGTCAGTCTGGTATTATAGGCAAAATAATATCCATCATAAAACAAGTCAAATTTCATATCTCTCTGCCCCACCATACTAAACATTAGACTAAAAAAAAACAAATCCTAAAGAATAATCAAATTAAGAACTAACCACTAGGGCTGCACGGTTAGGAGAGAACATGTGATATGCGATAAACTTGGAGAATATAGCAATATGTGATGCGATAAACCTAGATTAATGGGTCACCATAAAATACATTTTTAAAAAAGAGTATTTACCTTGAGAAAATAATATCTAAGCCAATGGACATAAAGTGGCATTCTGTAAAATGTATTATCCAGCACTAAACAAAGGGTAGGATAAATGAACAATTTACATGTGCAAAATGATATCACAAAATAAACCAGTTATGAGAAGAATGGAACATTGACATTTTTCCACACTTTCTGCTTTCCAACTCCCCTCACTCCAACATAATCTTTTCTTATATTGCTTATTTATATGTACTTACATTTTTTATCAGAAAAAGTAGGCTTCCTGAACAAAGTAGGCTTTAGGTTTAACCTACAATTAATTACTTTTTTAATATATCACAAATATCTTATTTTTTTGACAAAAAGTTATTTTCTAATTCCAATGCTCTTCTCCAATGTGCGAAATAAAACATGAAGAGGGCGATTACCGGTCGAAAATGCAGAACCCTCCATAGAGATGCATGCAAAACTCAGAAGCTTTTTCGACTTTTTGACAGGAAACATTGTTTACACGAAAATTACGCTTGCTTAAATCTGCGTAATTCATTGATTGGACGTAAAAAACCAATGCAAATCCTCCTCCAATCTCCAGAAATTTGTTTAGAAAAAAAAAAATCTCGCAAACGACTGTGATTGGTGCATCCTGAACAGCACTAAGAAAAGTATCGGGTGTCACGTGACAACAACGTTGATCTGCTGCTTAATTAAATTAAGGACAGTTAATAATTGTTAAAATGAACATTAAACATAGTAAAATGTACATTTCGGGACATTTACAATTTTCTGAAAGTTGATAGGAACATGTCCATATAATCTCTACCTAAAATTACGCCTCTGATTTTGCAGTTAGCAGTGGCGTTGAGTGAAAGAGGGCGGAGATTTTCTCTCGTGTATCCGGACGCGCGCTCTACTTACTCTGCTATTGCTCCTTTACAGTTATATCCCAAAGCAAAATGCAAATAAATGTGTCTCCACTCATGATATACATACATTGACGACGTACAGATGCAATCTTCGTTTATAAAAAAAATAAAAATAAAATATTAATTATATTAGTGAGGATTAGAACACGAAACTCCTTGTAGCCTACTATAGCCTCAAATGCTCTGCTATGTATTTATCCACTGACTTACAAAATCCTAGTTCTGATAGAGTTAGATGTAGGGATCAAGTTATGTAATTAATAAGGATAATATTTATCAGAGTGCTTGAATTGTTCATAAAAAAAAACTATTTATAAAAACAATTTAAATTTTAGATTTTCTGCATTTAACCCCCCAACAAGTCACTGCAGTTAGCATTACATGGACAAATGCCTTGGAAATATCATTCCGATTTAAGAAGAACGTATACATTCAGCACCATGGACAGCAACCCCATCAATCTTCAGTAGTTTCAGAACCATGGATAGCTGAAGGCTTTTCCATTTAACACAACAGCTCTCGTGATTTTGAGAGTTCACCAGTTTCATAAAAGGAATGTAACAGAACAATTTAGCTATTAAAAGATTAGAAAAGTTCTCAAGGATTCTAAAATGGTTTACTGTTAGCAGTATTCGTTTCTGCCACTAGATGGAGACATCTTACTGGAACAAGGAACTTAGCCCTCCGACCTGTGACGGTCAGGTTAACCAAACCTAAATTTGATCTATTCAAGTAACCCTATTGAAGCTTGCTGCATATTGTTAGCTAGCAACAAATACATTAGCATATTCTCAATATCTTTTTGTACTGTATAACAAGGAGTCATAACACTGATGATTCCTCAGTCTTTGTTTTTAATAGAAAAAACAATACACACTGATATTCCAGTAGTGGTGTATGCAAACTCTACCATTAGCTCCACTCTTTTCCACAATGCTATCCTCCAAAAAAAATTAAACATGACAAAACGCCTGTAAATCCCAACATAACAGAACATTAAACACTAACTAGTTGGAGAACTAAAATAATACTTTTAATTAAAAAAAATATTTTAAAATGTGAAAAAATATTATTCACATATTCCCAACACAATTAGATTGAACATAGATTGTGCACCATAAAAATTTATTTGAGACCAAGGCTAAAGAATTATGTTGCATTAGCTCATTTTAAACAAGTTAATTGAGCAAGCAGTAAAAATCACATTGAGTGAACACCATCTGTTAAAGGTCTGAATCCATTTGAACATAGCAATGTGATCACTTCACTTTTTGTTTACTGTGTTGAATATCACTTGGACTTCACGCAATATAATTATGTTCTCATCCAAAACATGTTGATTTCAAGCAAACTGGTTTAGTATTTTCAACAGAGCTGCCTTCCCTTTTTCAGTTTAGATTATATTATATTAGAGACTAGATGAAATATTTTTACTTTTAAAAATGTATTTGTCACACTAGAGGACCATTTAAAATGAACTTGTCAAGGTACAATGGAAATTAGAAATTTTGAAGAACTTAAAAGAAGTGGTGAACAGTTACAATAGTTACAGGATCCCTTAAACTTTCAAATACCTTTTAACCTAAAATCTTGATGTTGATAGAAGCTCTGTGGCATAGGCATAGGCCTGTGGCATAGGCAGAATAGGCAAATGCTAGGGGCGCCGTCCAACCATAGGGGGTTCCCAAATGAGTGAGTTTTTTTTGTTTTGTTTTGCTAATACTATTTTAATACTATTCGAAATATTACAAAAAAGCGAAAAGCCCCCACAACAACATAGCTTATATTATCTGTTGCCCTCAGCATCACCCTGGCCTGATGCATCAATCGCCTCATAGTTAGACTACCTGATCGTGGGGAATGGGAGAGTTCAGTTATCTGAAGTGACACTTCAGTGTCACTGAACAAAATAAATTAGCACCAGTAGCCTTCTTCAAACATGTCAAAAACAACAAAACCCTCTTGTGCCTTGAGAAGAAAATGAAGAAGAGAAAAGAAACAAAAACAGGATAAGAACATAGGTAATGTGAAATGATAGTTTATCTAATTGCATAGTAGTTTCCCTTGCCTAATCAGTAACACCTAATCAGTGTTAATTCTAGCTAGCTTACTTTGGACAATACTAGTAACTTTTGCTAATTTAAATAGCTAGCTAGAGTTAATGTCAGTTACTTTTACATTAAATTCATTACATTAACTGAAGATGTGTGTGTGTCTGTGTGAACAGTGAAACTACCATTAGGGAATGTTGGAAAGACTATTCAGGTGTTGTTTGGGGAATAACCTAACTTAAATAATTTTGAGAAATTGTAAAAGGAAATTAAAATGCTTTTCCTTTTTTTCCATCCCATTTTGTAATTAATAGTTGTAAACCATTGTTGTAGAAATTTTAAATACTCAGTGATCAGTAATAGTCATTGCAAAGGAATGCCCCTGTATCTAATGAATGTAGAGGGGGGAAGATCTGCTTTTGTCGGAGACCTTGGGGAAAGAGGTATAAAAACAACTCAGCCCTCCCCTTCTGGTCTCACTCATGGCACAGATTATTCCTGTGTAATGACTGGGTCCTTCTTGCAAGAATAAATTCTTTTAAAAGACTGTTTGATTCAGAGTGTCTCTTACGCAGTGATAATGGTTGGTTGATATTTTATTTTGCCACAACACCATTGAATTTTCATTCTTGATTGTTATATTATATATTATATTATATATCATTATATGTATTATAGCAAACAGCATACTAGAGAACTGCTCATTGAATACATGATTTGTGCATGAATTCTAGGTGTAATTACTCTTGCTATTTGTGTTTAGGCTATAATGTGGCTTAAGTGCTATTATTGTATATTGTTTCACCATCACCAGCTTTTTATTAATTTAATATAACAACCATATACTCCTGTTCTCTCTTCAGATGCACTTTTGAAATATTTGAATCTCATCCCAGCAGACACCACCTCTACCTCAGCACAACCCAGTGATGCAGCATCAAGTGCACCTGTCCCCTCTTAGCACAGCCCACAAGAATGATAGTTTGTACACAATGATCAGTGGTGGAATTGGCTATGATGCAAGGGGCACCAGCTAAAATCTCGACTAGGGCACCAAGGGCCGGCCCTGCTTAAATCCTTACTGAAGTGCATTGATGACATTTGCTTGTGAGGAACAGCAATTGGCTATATAAACAAAATATTAGCTTTAGTGTCAGGACTATATACAATATAAGCTCCCTGTGGTCAAAGAGTCTTGTCATATTGATTGACGAATGGAGCTAAACTGCAGTGATACTCATTGAGTGAACTGTGAATATCAAATGAATACTTTTGTGGTTTTGGCCAGACTTATTGACTTAATGCATTCTGGAATGTTTTTAATGTTTATGATGCAGTAATGATTGGACATGAGTTACGACAGCTGCCTATATATGGCTTTATTGTAATGTAAAAAGCCACATACATTTTGTACTTATTTCTGTGTATTATTCTTCCACCTATCATTTTGTTCTTAACTTAATTGTAACAATTTATCTTCCGTCCTCAGCCCCAAATTTTCTCTCCCCTTTCTCCCACTTTATCTATCTCTGAATTCTCCGCTACACAGAGAAGCTTAATGAGACCTAAAGTGATGTGTAGGCCAGTTAATCAGACTTCCCATTTTATTAAACACTTAATTTAGCATCTTAAACTTTTCTAATCTTTTTGTTTTTCTGAAAAGCAGTTGTGCATATTGCACAAAAATTCAGATTAGTTTAACTCTGTAGCTGTTAGCATTAGGATTTCCACGAAAAGTACAATTAAGACTGCATTTCCTGTTATTGACTATGGAATGAAAAAATGTCTATAATGTCTGAGATGGATGTCTTGTAAGATGATGTTAATGTCTGAGATGAACAGAAAAGATCTAATTGATACCATTAGAGTTTTCAAATTGTATTTATTTATTTTTCAGATGTTATGCATCACAAGTCATTTAGTTTTGCAGGTTGTTCAGTTTACTTAATTAAAATGAAGTAAAAGTAATGAAGTAATGAACAAAAGCAACATCATTCTAGAACATTTTGTCCCATCTTGATTTTATTGCATAATATCCAGTTATATCTGTAAGTTTACTTATTTGAGTTGCAAATACATAAATACATTTTGTACATTCTGGGCAGGGGGTTTCCATTTCCCAGCATGATTTGACTGGGTGGGGTGATTTTTTTTTTTAAATTAAGTGTTATATTATGCATTTTTTTTTAGCAAAATAAGAATAAGAGGAGATTTGTTAATGTTTAATGTTCTGTTATATTGGAATATAATAATAAGAAAGATCTGTTAGGCTAGAGTTTTGGGGGTTACCATTTTGGTGAAGATTGGTGCTTGTGCTTAGGTCGAGGATGGATTTTTCAATTCATGTTTGATTTAAGTGCTGCTTTACTCCATAATCAGTTGCTATCAAATTGACAGTACAACAGTTCCACTGTCCTTACACTTGCTCACCAACGTAAACGAATGATTAATAAAATATATTAAGTTGGACCAACATAAGAAAATGTATTAAACATTAGTAAATTGAGTCTGACTAACGTAATTAAGTAAAACTACAATAGAAGATTGATTTGACCTAATTTAACTAAATTATGTTGGCTCAATGAAAATGCTTAATCTGAATGAACAAAATTAAATTGCTTGCAAAAACTTTCTGCAATTCAATTACAGTAAGGGTAATTACTTAATTCTTTGAGTGTTGTTTAATGGAGCATTGTGTAAATTAATCTTTAGAGGAGCTGCTATAAATCTGTATACATACTCGGCCTTTGGTATACAGTGTAGACCAATAGTGAATGTAGTAGAATGTAGTAGAACAGAGTTCAAGAATAAAACGTCTAATGTCATGCTCAGTTTAGGGTAAGCACTTATACAACATTAAAATGGACAAAGTTAAAATGGTCCACAAAAGTACTCTCAATGTGAAGGTAGGCATATACAAAACACTTTAAAACCACAACAATACCCACCCCACCACACACCGATCATACTACTATGGAATGAGGAATGTAGTGGTCACTTGGTTGAGCAGATGAGGTTTTATGCATGGTCAGCAAAAATCCAGTGGTCAAACTTCATTAGGTTGGCATCTTAGTCCATTAGAGACTTGGTCTAAAAGGCCTTAAAATACTGATAAATCTTATTCTTGAATGATTACTGTCCTACAGTAGGGAAAACATTGAAATAACATTATTTTTTATAGGATACTGCTTCTCTTTAGAATGACAAAGTGATCACATGTCTCTAAAAGTCTGAGTCAACTCTGAAAAGAAAGACCAGTGAGTCAGCATCTTCATCTTTCTTACAAACAGCCTGCAGATGATGAGTAAGGCCCTATCAGTATCAAAACCCCACTCTGATTCATTAATAATAAATGAAATACAAGATCTGCATTCACTTGTACAACATGCATGTACACTTTATAATAAGCCTACAAGTGTCACAGTGAAATCATTAAGGTCGCAATTACTAGCGTTATATATCTGTTTAAGATTTAGATTGGTTGTTTTTTTTTAAGCGATTTGAATGATGGAAACACTAGAATTTCCGCATAAACCACATTTATAGCATAATACCCTTGTAATTACCAGTTTGTAAGCTAAACCACACACATACACACACACACACACACACACGCACACACGCACATCTAGATGATTCTGGTCAGCAGACAGCACGTCACTACAGAGCTGCAACATTTTATAAACGCTATTGATTAATGTGTGCATGAGAGGGCATTCAGCGGAATACGTTTTGAATCCATGATAGTGGTCCTTGGCAACACTGAGGTGACTGAACTGCTGAATTGCCGCAAGAGACGCGACACAGTCCAAAATCATCCACTTAAGGTAATGAATATTTCAATTAGCCCCCTTAACAACGCCAGTGCTAATTCACATTCTGTTTCAGTTTCCTGTAAGAACACGTGATCTGGACTGACGATGCCCAGCACCGCTATATACCAAAAACATTGGTCAAACTTTCATATTTGCAGTTGGGACAGAGAGAGAGAGAGAGAGAGAGAGAGAGAGAGAGAGAGAGAGAGAGCGCGCGCGAGCGAGCTGAGGACGTACGTTTGGTCAGTTGTGGATCAGTCGTGCAAACAGAATGGGTCACGCTTGGTTTATACGCACATTTCTTCTTTTATTCATTTTACCTGAAGGTAAGAACATATCATTAATACGTTAAATTGATCAGATAAGATAAAATACGACTTATTTTTTACAGATATGTTGGCATGGAAATAGTCTTCACAATCCCAATGTGTGTTCAGTTAAATTATTAGTAAATGATTAATAGCCAGTGAATGAGCCGATTGTTTTTAAGGACAGATGTTTCTGTGATGGCCGTTAATCCATCTGTTAATGTACTTGGAGCGCTCAGTTAGTTTACTCTATTCAAAATGCGTCGTTTAATTAAAAAATATATTTATCTTTGTATGTATTGAACTGGTTAGTAATAATTGTAGTTTATCGGGTGGTTGGTCATTTGTATATCGCGCGAATATCTTATGTTGAGCACAGTAGGCCTATATAATTAATTAGCGTGTAATAAGAGCCGCGTACGTCATATTAAAACAAGGTAGAACGGGGGCATTCTCACCGAACTTGTTATTGTGTCCTTCCGCGCAGATTAAAAATAAAATAAAATACAAATTCTACATTTCGAAATCATAGCAAAATTCCAACCATTTCAATTTAGTAATTCTTAAATAAAAGGTTACACCCAAATATTATAAGTTTTATTAATTTATTTGGTTAAACATTCACATTTCAATTAGATATTGTTATGAGATTGAAATGCGTTAATCGAGAAAAAAAAACGAGCTCGTTTTTTAGCCGCTGTGTCAGTTAAAAGAAGTTAAAATGCGTCTCGAGACAACTATGTTCATGGCGCTGCTTCTAGTTTTGTTTGTTTGTTTTTTAGCGCAAACGGACGTGTTCGGTGTGAACCCAAGAATACGGTCAACATAACGAACAAAAGTGAAATACAATGATAACAGTTACATGTCACAACCATGTCACAACTTGTTCTCAACTAACGGTCAGCTCTGTTTCCTGGTGGAGATCAGAAATGATTAATAAAGAGCGCCTGTGCTGTACCTTTAGCTCGTGATGCAGCCCGGGAGAAGAAGGTTCACTTACTAATGTATTCTGTTTGCAGGTGCAACATGTTTTCAACATATTTCAGTAATAATTCATTTTAGGTTGAAGCAGACAATGCAGTAGGCTAACCCCAAAACCAATATAACATGTTGTGTAATGTACGACACTTTGTAAACGCGTTCTAAATGTGAATAGAACACACCTAAAAAATGTGACGTAAATCCCAGAAATGTCAACGGACGCGCGAAGTGAAGGTTACAATAAATATTGTTTTGATTAAGTATGCGGAGTTTTAGTTCCATGTCCACTGGTGTCGTCATAGTCGGGCGTGTGTGTTTAGCAGTGAGTGAATGTGTGCTTTAGCGGGAAAGCTCAGAACGGTTTAGGCAAATGAGATCTTCAGCGTTCCGCGTTCTTAAGAAAACTGCGTAAGTGACTAATGCAACCCTTCCCTTGCCTACTGTGTCCACTTACTTTCCACTTTCCTTTAATTATCCTGATTATTTTAATGGATCATGATGAAGTCACAGATATTTGTCATGGTCGGGGTGCAGTAATGTGGATGACGGAAAGCCTTACTTGTTTAACCCTAAAGCTTACTTTATTTTTTCATTTATTTATTTACAACTACATTGCTATTTTTCCATTAAAAAGGTGTTTGTTCTGTATTACACCTCTAGCTTTTATGTATGGGTCAAAAGTACGTTTTTCATTTATCATCTGTTATCTTTATAGAAGAACTATACAGCTTGTTCATGTTCTGAAATGTATATAGTAAGAAAGTTAACAGCAAGCTTTAAAGTCCAATTACAAAGATATGTATTTTCTCTAGCAGTGGTGTTAGTTTTGTATGTTGCTTTCAGTTCAAAACCCTTGTATTTTTTTGTGTGAAATTTGTCCTTCAAAATAAGATTTTTTATTTTTTGTAATAGCTGTTAGGTAAACAAGTAAACACAATAAAACCACACTGGCATACATTCAGGAATAAGGGCGAAGGTCAACTACTCTGTTTATCATCATTAAAATCTTCAGAGCAAAGATTTTGTTTAGATAACATTAGATGACAACAAACAAAGACATCTGTATGGGGTTCTTCAGGTGTCATGCAAGCTTTTAAAGAATTATAATAACCACAATTTCTACCATGAAAACCTCACTTGATGAAAATTCTCTCATAATTTACTCACCCTTATGCCATCTCAGATGTGTATGAATTTATTTCTACTGCTGAACACAAATTAAGCTATGAAGGTCCATACAATGCTAGTGAATGGTGGCCAGAACTTTGAAGGTCCAAAAGCACATAAAGGCAGCATAAAAGTAATCCATAGACACCAGTGGTTAAATCTAAATCTAAGTCTTCAGAAGCGATATGATAGGTGTGGGTGAGAAACAGATAAATATTTAAGTCCTTTTTTAACGTTAAATCTCCATTTTCACTTTCACATTCTTCTTTTGTTTTTGGTGATTCATAATATTTGTGCATTTCACCACCTACTGAGCAGGAGGAGAATTTATAGTAAAAAAGGACTTAAATGTTAATCTGTTTAATGGATAATTTGTATTATATGGTGAAATATCCTTTAAGAATACTGCAGAATACTGCCGTTGATTTGAACCTGATTTAGACAGTGAACTAGCTTGTGTGTTTGTTTTCCAGGGTGGTTTAAACCTGTTATAACTCCAGATGCCCCATATCTGGTGATACTCAAAGGTGGACAACTGGACCTCCGCTGTCATGATGATGCAGAGGTAAGAACGGGCAGGGTGCGGTGGCTGCGAGAAAAAGGTCGGTGGATCGATGGAGAGCGAGAGGAAGATCAAGCCAGCGTCATCCTACTTGTTTCCACACAGATGAAGCATATGGGCCGTTATACCTGCGAGAACACAGAAACGCGAGCGAAGAGCTCCATCTACATCTATGTGAAAGGTGTGTTTGAATGTGTATGTTTACGCAGTTGGCCTCAATTCCCACACTAATAAAACTCGAATAGGTCTTTTGTAGCAACACAAATGCGTGCCCTTAAGCTGTGTGCTCAAACCACACCTTAGTGTGAATGTGGTCTAATTTATTTTATTTGATGTAGGCTTATGTTATTGTTGACTGTCATTGAATGATGTAGGTATTTGAACAGTCTGATTGTGCGATAAAGCTCCTGCACACACTAATAGTCTCATTATTTCCTCATTGTTATATATTTTTCTTTTCTTTCCTTATTTTATTTCTCTGGCCCTTCTCATTGCTCTTTTCTCTATCTCCCTCTGTCTTTCCATTCACTTTCTTTTGCAGATTTGGAAAATGCATTTGTGCGCTCCATAGTGAACGGTCTTCTGGTGAGGGAAGGAGAGGACGGCACTCTTCCTTGTTCAGTAACTGATCCAGCTGTCAGTCACCTGTCCTTGCTTACCTGTGCTGGCTCCACCCTGCCTCGTGGTCTAAACTACACCACACACCCTCAGAGAGGGATCACAATTAGAAATGTCTCCAAAGCCTTTGAGGGCTGCTACATTTGTGCAGGGGAGATAGATGGAGCACCTGTGACATCAAGCCAGTATAACTTGGATGTGCGGCTAGGTATGTGTATGGTGGTGTGTATGTCATAGTAGTATGTCATTTGACATTAAGTGCTGTGTTTGTTTTGAGCAACCCACATAGACTCAACCAGGGGTGAACGTTGGGGGAAGGACTAAATATTTGTTTGACCAACAACAGCAGGATGTATTTGTGTACTTTCTTGTTTATTTTTGCAATATACCGTTCAGTGGCGCTAGTGTCACAGAAATTACATACTTCAGGGTTTAAAGGAATATTCTGGGCTCAATACAATTAAGCTCAATTGACAGTATTTGTGGCATAATGTGGATTACCAGAAAAATTTGTCTCTCCTTTTCTTCTAAAAAAAGTAAAAATCTAGGTTCCATTGAAACACTTGTAATGGACGAGAATGGGGCCAATCTCTAAAAGTTCAAATACTGTTTCAAAGTTATAGCCACAAGACATAAACAATATGCATGTTAACATGATTTTAGTGTGATAAAATCACTTACTAACCTTTTCTGAGAAAAGTTATATGTAATTTTACAACTCTGTTGCTATGAAAACGTAACAGCATAAACCATAAAATGATTGTAAAGCAATGATTTAAACAACTTTACAACTTCAATAATACACAAGTTTTAGCTGAACAATTAATGTAAGTGCATTTCACATGTCTGTCTTTTCAACCCTCCAAAAATTGGCCACATTCACTTCCATTGTAAGTGCTTCATCGTAAGTGCTTCACTATCTGGGTTTCCGTCAATGTATTTCTATCCACATTTTGGGATGTTGCATAAAAATGACTGGACGGAAACACCAAGTTGCTAATAAAATCTCCATCAAAACCTTATACGCTTGCTTGAGGTGGATACATTTTTTATTCAATACGAATTCAATTTATTAGGAATACAAGATGCGCATCAAAAAATGTGACTGAGGTCATGTGACTGAATATTTAGTTCATAACTGGACTGACCAGCGGACCAATCATCTCATCTGAAATGTTGCTCAGGTCATTCTAAAATACCAGTGTCCTGAAAATCCAAACCCTGTCTAGAGTTTGCAGAGAAAAATAAGTCGAATACAAACTTGATCTGTGCCACAGAGCAGGTTTATTGACACCAAAATACCAAATAGATTTGCAGAGTAAAGTCGTTAGGATGGAGGAACGCACACACATTGCACTCAAAAACATTTGATGCGGTGTTGCTCCCAGACATGAGACAAAGTTATTTACAGTGTTTTGTCTGCATACTTTAAATGCAAGTATTTTATTTCTAAAAAATAGTACAATTCCCGCAGATGTGACAGTTTTGTTTTTATGAACACATGAGATGGAAACGAAGCTGTATTTGCACATTGTTCTTGTGATATTCTGATTTTTCACATAAATTAAATTTGCAACTTGGATGGAAACAGCTACTGTAACCTCGATTTTTGCTTTTTTTAATGAAAAGAGAGATGAGTCGAAACAAGCAATATTAAGCCACAAATGATGTTAATTGAGTTTAATGTGTATTGAACCTGGAATATTCCTTTAATGAATTTCTGCCAAAATACCATAGTATGTTTGAACACAACAAGATATGGGATGCTATTTGTCCTCCTTTAAAGATTATTATCACACAATTATCTGTAATGCTTCATTCATTCATTAGTCAATCACAGCATTGATCACTTCATGGTCCTGATCACCCTGGCGGGGGTTTATTTACGATAATGACTGGCATATCATACATTATTTCTTATATCCTAGCGATCACAACTATGCATGATTATATATGTGTAGTTGCATTTTATTATTTGAATTTAGCATTGTTTCTCCATGCTGCCCCTATTTGAACAGACCTGCAACCAGGGTGACGTTAATGGGGTGAAATGTGGTAATGATTCCAGGGGCCCATGGCCCAGGGGGACCTACGACAAATTCTAAACTTTATTTATAATTAGGAGAAGAGCTCAGAGCAATATACAGTCTGGGGGCCCAGAATACCTGGCTGTGGCCCCGCCTGCAAACCATTTTGAGTCATGACCCACCAGTTGAGAGCCACAGTGTTAGAGGGAAAGAAGGAGATACGAGAATGATGATACAAAACTGAAAGAGTTACTGTTTTTGGTATATCTTGCGCGGGACACATTTGAGTGTGATGTTGGAATAATTTAGTATATTATTATTATTATGATATATCAGTATATCTCAAAGATAAATAAAGCTTTATTGCATGTTTGTTTGTAACACAGTCCCAGTGACAGTGCCAGCGATCAGCCTATCCAGATCAGAAAATGTGATTCTGATCCAGGATCAGGAGTTTGAGCTCAGCTGTAGCACCATCAACATCAACCATGATTTCCACCTGACCTGGAGCATCCCTTCTGAAGCGGTTACACACACACACACACACACACACACACACACACACACACACACACTTTTAACCTGTTGTATACTCACATATCACTTAAGTTGTCACAGCACAATTCCTATCATTGACAGTTCTATTATCTCAATAATGATTTAGATTGCACTGGAAACCCATAACTCTCACATCCTGCCTGGCTCTCGAGGATATCAACGCTCAGTAAAGCTCTGGATTAAATCTGTGAAGATGAGCGACTCTGGAGTTTTTCGCTGCCAAGCACAGAATGAGAAGGGCACCTCGCTGGCAACTGTCAATCTGGAAGTTTATGGTGAGAAATGTGAGAGAAAGCCAACATACATAGCTTTATTTCACTTCATAAAATTGTAGTCATTTACAGCCTTCCAAAAAAATTTTGACTTTGTCAAATCCTGCCATTTTCTTTATTTTTTTTCACCTTTTTCGTCAATCTGGGTGGTGGAGAATGAATCTCAGCTGCCTCCGTGTCTGAGACCGAGCGTTTTACCGTGGAGATATAGCACGTGTGGAGGCTTGATGCCACCCACCGTGGCATCCACTCACAACTCAACACGCGCCCCAATGAGAGCAAACCACATTATAGCGATCATGACGAGGTTACCCTGTGTGACTCTACCCTCCCTAGCAACCGGGTCAATTTGGTTGCTTAGGAGACCCGGCTGGAGTCACTCAACTCGCGAACTCCAGGGGTGGTAGCCAGCGTCTTTACCACTGAGCTACCAGGCCCCCAAACCCTGCCATTTTCAGCAAAAGACGTATTCCAGTCTAAACAACAGGACTATTGTGTGTGTGTGTGTGTTTTTTTTTGTGTGTGTGTGTGTGTGTGGCAGAGCGTGGTTTCATTAACCTCACAGAGGGAGAGGACAGCGTGGTGGAGGTGAGAGAGGGAGAGAGCTTGACTCTGAATGTGGAGATGATGTCATACCCCAAACCCAACGATGTCTACTGGACCTACAACAACCAACAGCTCAAAAACACATCCGAGCATGTCATTACACTACACAACCAGCAGTATAGGTACACACACCTGCACATGTGTTTTAAACACAAATCTTTACTGTTAGCTTATTGATGAGCTAAAGTTTTTGCATATTCTTTGTCTGAAGCTTATCTTAAAACCCCCAAACCAGTATGTCTGTTTGATGTGTTTTTAAATCAACATTAGTGACCTAAATTCTAAAACTGGTAAACAGACATAAATCTTAAAGGTGCATTACATTGCACAAAGGTGGTTACATTTCTTATGTAAACGTTACAGATACATCAGTGAACTGAGGCTGGTTCGAGTTCATGGGTCAGAGGGTGGGATCTACACTTTCTCAGCCAATCACAAATACGCATCTGTCAATCAGTCATTCACCGTCCATGTTATATGTGAGTTCAGAAGAATGACAGAATTATATTTATTCATTGTAAAACAGTCTTAATGTAAATACAGTGGTAGATTGTTTAATTTTCTGCTTCTTTCTTGTCTCATTCTCTCATTCAGGTAAACCTGTGATTGTTTCTCAGGAGGGGCCGGTTGATGGACAGGTGAGATGTGTTGCTTCAGGATATCCTGTCCCCAAAATATCTTGGTTTTACTGCGAGCCACCACATAAACGGTATGACTCACTCACATATTTAAATAAACCACTCACATGTAACAGCCATACAATACGACACGTTTCTAACTTTTCCATAGTAATATTCCCAAGCGATTGCAGTTTCACAAAGCCATTTAGAACTGGAAAGTGTTTAATAAAAGACTAAATGTGGTACAAATGTTTTACGATCATAAAAGTTGTGATTGGTCATATTCTTTTGGCTGTTTAGCAAATATAAAAATACTCTGACCTCTTATAGGTGCTCCAACCTGGTGAATTCGACACAGGCAGATGAGGAGGTTGCAGTGGTAACAGTCTCAGGGTCAGAATTCGGACGGAGCGAAGTGGAGAGTCGACTAAATGTCAGCAAAAGAAAATATCATACTCTTGAGTGTGTGGCAACAACACAGGGCGAGCAGGCCTACACTCTCTTTTCCATCAGTGGTGAGACACACACCCAAAGATTTAGCTAACAATTTGGGTGACACTTTGTTTAACAGTGTTCATATTTATAATACATATTTCTGTGTATTTACATCAGTAATTACTGAGTGATACTAATGTTCCTACTGTGTAATTAGATCTGCTTGTACATACATATTGTCATAGCTATTTCTATAACAATTAACAATAGTAACACGTAATGTGTGTAACACTGACACAGGTTGTAAAATAAAGTGTTACCCAATTTTGTACCCAAAGTATATCTAAGTAACCCCATTCCCCAAAACACACACACACACACACACACACACACACACACACACACACACACACGGCTTGTTGACAGGTCTGGGGGGATTATAATTTTGTGCAGTGTGTGCACATTAGGATTTGTTACTGACACTAAGCTCTTAAAATCCTCTGAACAACAGATTTGAAACACTCACACATAAACTCTAGCTTAATTAAAATGGCACAGTAAATTAAGAGGAATTACACTGTATCTGTTTTAAACATGTATTTTGTGTTTATATATTTGTGAGAGTGTTTATATCCATGGATATGTTTTTATGTGTGGGCATGTACTTATCTACCCAGAGCGAACTGTACCTCATAAACTCTTCACGCCTCTGTTGTCTGGTGTTGTGTCCACTGCTGTTCTGCTCAGCTTCATTCTGGTGGTTCTGCTGTATAAATACATGCAGGTATTTAGTCACAACATGCAAAATACATCAGTATATATTTTGTGTATATAATTGTATGTATATATATAAACACACAATTCTTTATACTTTGAATGAAGTAGCTCCAATAGAGTGCAACAATAAGGTTCTGAAAGTAAAAATCTGAGTTCAGAGATTATTAGGCAATGGTATCCATTTTCCTGAGCAACCAATGGGTGGCGGCATGATGATTCTAATTGCCTCTTTTATGCTTCTGGTCTCGAGACGCAATGTAAAAACTACCAAAACGAGTGATCCAGATGGAGAACAATGCTATTTTTTTTGGACTAAAAATTTATTTCAGGCTCAACTTGTGCAGTTTTTGGCTGTCATATCTACTATTTAAAGTAGTAAATGATATCAATGTAACTCAACTCGGACCATCGCTTCATGCCATCTACACACTCATATCAGGCACTCATCTCGACTCTTTGAAGTATCGGCACTATAGAGCCACATGTTTTTTGAAAATGTTTACAAATGTAATACCTTAAAAATTGTAACGATCAAAAACGGGAGAGGATCTATGTGCAGCATTTATTGAAGCCAAAAAACCAGAACACTAAGAGTAACAAAATCCACAGGGGAAGTAAAGCAAAACAAAAACATGAAATAACAGACAACTGGACAGGACGGAAACAAGTGCTTAAATACACAAGGGAAAACTAGAAACACCTGGGGAAACAATCAGGGCATGAGAAACAATCAGGGGAAAACCAATCAAAAAACAGAACTACAAAGGACTACAAAAACCAAACAGGAAACAGGAACTGAACAGGAAACTTCAACATAAAAGCACAAAAACAAAAGACAACAGAGAACGTGACAAATACCTGCTTCGAATATACGCCGATGTGAGTTAAAACACTGCAGACCGGAAATCGAAAACAGTCGAATCATAGAACACTTCCGCATTCAAGATAAAGGTGGATATGCTTCTGTAAAAGCTGTTTGTATGATTTTCAACTATTTTTTTTTTCTTAAATCAGGCAAATGTTTGGTGGAGAACTACACTACCCATAATTCGAGAGAGATCCACCAATCATTAAAGTTGACGTTACCAATGTAAATCGCAGCAAAAGAGAAACATTGTGAATTACGTAGTTGAGACACTTTCAAAATACTTATATATTTGTATTTAATTAGAGATTTTGCATTGAACTTACAGTCTATTGTTTTTATACTTTTTCCAATTAACATTTTTTTCGTACATAGAACAATGAAAACAAAACATATATACACTGAATCAACATTAACCCCTACTATGACTATTACTCCCCTTCCCCAATCACCAACCCCACCCTGAACCCCAGTGAACATTCCTGTGGTCAAATATAAATATACACACACACACACACAAAATATAATAATCATACACATTTAAAACTATAATTCTCTCTCTACGGCCCCTCCCAGAGAGTCCCCCAAAAATGCCAAATAACTGCCCTATTTCCCATTAAACAAATCACAGATCCTCAGCCTTCTACATGACACCTCCTTGACTGCCACCCTCCCCATTTCTGTGCACCACTCCCAAAACGAGTTATCAATATAGAGAATAAGCACATCAAAAATTGGGTCCTAACCAGCGTCATGATTGCCAGACAGATTTAAGGGGATGGAAGTCGGCTGGAGTGCCCCCATTTCAGGAGTGGTGGTTGGAGGATGGTGGCTTTTGAAGAAGGTTCATCTAGAAGACTGGGGAATTTGGATTTGTTTGTGGGGAAATGGAGCAAATATCTGGCGTTTTGGAGGGCTCTCGAGGAGGGGCAGTGTAGAGAGCAGTGTAGTGGTTAATTTGTGTGATTATTATATTTTTTGTGTGCATCTATAATCATGTGTGACCAATGTGGGTAATAGTGGGGGTCAAGTATTGATTCTGTTGGTATATGTTTTGCTTTTCTTTGTTTAATATATGAATCAATTAAAAAAAATGTTAATCACAAAAAAAAAAAAAACTCTGAAACTTGCATAGTGTCATGTGACATCCCTGGTTTTATAGTTTTAATCAAAAACTATAAGTCTATAGATTTAAATTTTACCATTTCTTCTGATATATATTATTCACAATAGTTTATGGAAAGATTTATGGAAAGTTCAGTCTCCCATTTAAAAAAAAAAAAGTACAGTCTTTTTGTCTCTTCAACACTCTTTAGTGACGTTATTTAAAATAAAATAAAAATCCCCATGGGAAAAAATTATATATTTACATTCACTGTTGCACTCTATTCTAAGTAATATTTCAGAACAAAATTTATATCTGTGTTTGTTTATTTTACTTGCACTGTCTGCTTGACATTATTTACATATAGAAACCCAAATATGAGATCCACTGGAAGGTGATTGACAGTTTTGATGGCAACAATTATACCTACATAGACCCTACACAGTTGCCGTATGACACCAAATGGGAGTTTCCACGAGAAAGGCTGCGTTTTGGTAAATGCACATACACAGAGAAACATGAACAACATGATAACAGATGACTCATTTATTTAATCTGAATAAATCATTGAAAAATATCTATTAATAACAATTAGTGGTAATCAGGCCATTGAATCAAAGAGACACCAGTAACTAGGCAGGCCTGTAATTAATCTTTTCAGGTGCTTGTATGCATTTGGTGAAATACATTTCCTTGTAGGAACCATGCCATTGAAAAGCCTCACTTGTATTCAGATGTTAAAGGGGTCATATAATGAAAAATCAACTGTTCCGTGTTCTTTTAAAATAAAATAGTACTAAGAAAACATACTGTAACTTGCAGTTCTCAAAACTTCTTCCCCATTGAAACTTAGTTATGAATTTATAAATAGAGTATTAATTGACCTCACTCTGTAAGATTTAGCTGATTCTTAAATGTTGTATTATGCACATAATTGTCATGGTGAGTCATTAAAGGTGCTATATGCAAGATTGACAACAAGCGTTTGAAATGGGTACTGCAGTCCAAACTGAAAATATTGGAGAGTTGTCTACCCCATCCCAGACTTGAACCTCATTGCCAGAATGACACTCAATGCTTACCTGTTAAGGAGAAACTAAACTGGACCTTTAAAGGATTTCTGGGCTTTGTTTTACTACGCCTCTGGTCATGGTGGTTTTTAGATGGATGGCAGGGCTTTTTAGGTCGGGTGGAATCTGTTATCTCTGATCGAGTTCGTTTGCTGGCTTCCATGGCTGCAGCACGCAGTGTTGTTTGACTGCAAACGTTTTCAAATCTGGCAACCCAATGGTGTCGAAACACTATTAGAGAGCGGGCAGTGGGCAGGATCACACAGGCTAAAACATAATGAGATATTCTGGCCCGGAATGGAAACTTCAAAGTAGAATATACTGTCTGTAGCATTGTTATCGGAGAAGCCAGTATTTCAACTTTGCATGTTTCCTAATTCTCTAATGACATATTATGGTCATTTTATGATTTAGTTCAGTAAAAATATAGCATATAGCACGTTTAAGTAGCCACTAGCACACACAAGAGCAATCGTTTTACTTTTCTAGTGTATCACATCGAACTGTTGCGCTTTTTGTAATTGGATAATATTACAATGAGTCAGTATTGAATGCAATATTAAAATATCTTCTAAATGTTTTTGTTTTTTTGTAGGAAAAAGCCTTGGCTCTGGAGCATTTGGTAAAGTTGTAGCTGCTACAGCATATGGACTCTGCTCAGCAGACACAGTGACCACTGTTGCTGTAAAAATGCTAAAACGTGAGTATTTACAGTATCTAAATCTACTGTTTTTGAGTCAATGTTTATGTGTAAAAAACAAAAAACAAACATTGGTTGTCATAATGGAGAACATTTAATGTTTTGCTCATGTGTTTTTAATCTAATTTGTATTTATGTACATTTCTATGTGTGTGCGTGTCTGTGGATTTTGTCCAAAGCGAGTGCTCACTCGACTGAGAAAGAGGCTCTAATGTCTGAGCTGAAAGTTCTGAGTTACCTTGGCAACCATATAAACATTGTCAACTTGCTTGGAGCTTGTACAGTAGGAGGTAAGTGATTAAAGAAATCGTTCACCCGAAAATGTTAATTCTATCATTATTTACTCACCCTCGTTTTGTTCCAAACCCATATGCTGTTTTATTTCATGGAACACAAAAAGATTTTCCACATTTTGAAGAATGTACACACTCCCCCTTTCCATATAACAACAGTTCAAAGTGATCACAGTAGTCAAACACCATAAAACCACCATTCAATTTGTCCATTTGACTTGTGCACTATATACCAAGTCTTCTGGAGCCATATGATTTGTGTGAGGAACAGTTTCAAATTTAATTTAAGATTAAGCCTACTGTGTGTGCCTTTTAAGAGAAAGTTTATGGAGCACTTTCTTTTTCCAACAGGCCCTACTCTGGTGATCACGGAATACTGTTGCTATGGTGACCTGTTGAACTTCCTCAGAAGAAAGAGGAATGCGTTTTTCAGTTCCAAAACAGGAGATGGATATTACAAAAATCTGCTCAGCCAAACACAGCCTTCATTGTGAGAGATGAGTGTGTGTGTGTGACATGGAATAGAATAAATGTCCTTTGTTATGTAATTGTATTGTAATACACCACCTATTGTACTGTATGTGTGTGTGTGTGTGCACAGAGAAGGTACTGATAATGGTTACATGCCCATGAGGTCATATCAGAAGAGATCAAATCAGACTGGTATGCCCATCACAATATAATAAAAACTAATTACAGCCACTTTTCACACCACCTTCCATTATATTGCACTTTCCAGTCTGTATCATCTCTGTCTCTCCTCTCAGAATGGTGTGATGATAAAGATGATCTCTCTTTGGATACTGAAGATTTACTCAGCTTCTCATATCAAGTAGCTAAAGGCATGGATTTCCTCACATCCAAAAATGTAAGTGTTGTGTATTATATTTATTTACGTTTGTAGTGGTTTTAGTGTAGGTTATACATGCAGACCTGTTAATTATAGTGTAATAATTGTACAATGTGTGAGATAACACATTTTTTACAGACAGAGATTGTCTTAATAGTGAATGAGTGAGATTGTCTTAATAGTGAATGAGTAGTTGACATAAAATACTTGGTCCTGCGGTGTGACATGCTATATATATACTTTGTAATATATATTGAAATTTATATGTATAATTTGTCACACCATAAGACAAGCACTGTAACAGGTCTTAAAATATACACTTTCACGTTTACATTTATATGAATTTGAATCTTAAAATCTTGATGTTGATAATAATTGTTATGCGTTTCTCATATGCATGTTCTTTTGAATAATAAATTGCTTTATGTGCGTGCACTTGTATATGTGTGTGTGTGTGTGTGTGTGTGTGTGTTAAGTGTATCCACAGAGATCTTGCTGCAAGGAACGTTTTACTGACTCAGGGTCGGTTAGCAAAGATATGTGACTTTGGTCTGGCTCGTGACATCACTAAAGATTCCAGCTATGTCCTGAGAGGGAATGTGTGTATTTGAAATCATGCACACTCACTTGAGATTAAGACTCTAGTCTTATCGGTACCCTAATATGTAAAAATTTATCACAGTTATCCTGGTTATCTGGCAATTTCGCTCATGGAATAAATTAATTGTTTATTGGAAATAGCACATTTCTACAATGGCATCGGTAACTGCACACTATTGCATTGGCGTGATGCTACATCCACAACACTAGGTATCAGTATAAGTCCAAGAAGGCTGCTTTATATTATCCAGTGCATCATAAACAAAAAACATGACTAAGAACACCTTTAAGATGGTGGACAATTTATGAATTTGATACCATGTCACTAACCCCACAGTTGCTATAACTGCAACAACCATACTGAAAAATGGTCTGAATGTGTTAAATCATTGTTCAGCATCATTAATGATGTGTTTCCTGTTCAGGCGCGTCTCCCAGTGAAGTGGATGTCCCCAGAGAGTCTGTTTGCTTACGTGTATACGTTTGAGAGTGATGTCTGGTCCTACGGCATCTTACTGTGGGAGATCTTCTCTCTTGGTCTGTATGAGTCAGATTACATGATTTTAGTGTCTATAAGTCACTTGCTATCAGGGTACTATAAAGTGAAACTGTCTGCAGGTAACACACCATATCCTGGAGTTCCAGTTGGATCTACGTTCTATAAGATGTTACAAGATGGATACAGAATGTGCGAGCCTGAGTTTGCCCCAATTGAAATGTAAGGGAATTTACATTTCATAATATATGCATGCATATTTATTATTATCTGTGTGTGTACTCTGGTATTATATATAACTATATTTGCATTTTCTGATGGAAATAGCTATGCTTCCAAGGCAGCATAAGAATAGTTTTAAAGTTTTAGGAAAGCTTTGGTTTTAGTCTTAAAATTTGAATAAAGATATATATAAAAAATAGATAGCACATCGTAAAAGTGTGTATGTATATAGTATGAACTTAATTATGAGACATTTGTGTATGTATTATCAGTTATGAGGTAATGAGATGGTGTTGGAGTGCTGACCCCCTAAAAAGACCAACCTTTAAGAAACTGGTGGAAAGGACTGAACTGCTGCTGTCAGAGACCACCAAACATGTACGTTTGAACTCCTCAAAAATAGATATACACTGCTCAAAAATAGATATAGATGCCAGTTATAGTATTATACCAGCTTATTTTTGGTAAGTTTGCAATTGTGTCTTACAGGATTACCTGAATCTCAGTACAAGCAGCAGTTGTGAGGCGTTTGTTCCTCCAGGCCTGCAGAGGGCGCAAAGGCTGAGTTCAGTGGGCAGCTCAACAACCTCGACTCAACCCCTGCTGCAAGCCACCAATGATGTTTTCCTGGAACATCAGGCTGTATGAAGTCACAAAGTCACATTTTTGTTTTGCCTATGAACCAGTTTACTCATATAGGTTTGACTTAAACAAAGCCAGTGGCCTTTAATATCTGACTTTAAAGACTCACGCAGCATTCTGTCCTTGTTGATGTATTTCCTGTTGAAACATCGGATGGCTTGTCCCTTTTTTAATTGCCAGCTTTAGATAATGAGATAAATCACAGCAATGATGAATGATTTGCTACTTGCTAATTGGTTGCAGGTGGTATAAGGGGGAGGGACATTCTCATTCTTGCGAGCATTTGAATGGATGAAAACCTGTGTAGTGCAAGATGAGTAATTTTTAAACCATTTTTCCAGACGAAAAAGTCTATAAAGCATATATAGGCATGTATCTGCTAAAATTTCAGCTGACCAACTTTTAGGAGTACACTAGCATATAAATGGCTTCAAAGCTAACAGACATTGACTAACAGCCATAAAGGTTCCATTTTAATTTCATGGGGTCTTTAAATGTGGCTTCTAAAGGACAATCCCAAGGCTTCTCTTCTTGGGTCAATGCTACTTCCAGTATGTTTCAAATTACTCAAGACTTGCAGGCCAGCATGTCCAGCCGTGTAACTCCTTGTAGCTGCGAATCACACACTGGATTTCTCTTAATGCAGCTGGGCTCCATTTTATCGTATTGATCAACATAGAATTTTGGGCGCATGAGCAGCTACCATGGCACTATCCTGAGATACACTACCCATTACACTAAGCCAGGCAAGCATGCAGACACTGAATCTAACAATTTTACCTCACCAGACATTTAGATAAATGACTAACTCTACCGATGACATCATAGTGCAGTGAGTGACAACGTAATAACATCATATTGTGTGTTCTTCAGTCTTCATTCTTGACTTTATTAGACTAAACAGTAAGGTAGATCAATGGTAGGGATAATGAATCCAATGTAAGTCCTGTTTTAAGAGTGAATATCAAAAGCACCTAAGTAATAGCAATGGATTGAGGTTCCCGTATGTGCATTTCTCTACTAGTCAGTGACTGTTATAATGCATTATTGATTTGTAATGCTATATTGCATCATTGTCTATAGGACTAGCACCTCATCTCTAAGCTGGTATATTTGTCAGACTTATAAAAGAAAACAACACATAAGTCCTGTTTACATGATCGTTTTGACTATTTTTTTTTTAAGTTTGGAAATGAATATTCGAATTTGAGCTTTTGAAGAATATATGTATGAAAAGTAAAAGGTTGTTTGTTGCTTTGTAAAACTGAAATGATCAAATTTGGATTGCTGTAATAACATACAGGCTTCCTTTCTTTGAACAAGGCTAACTTGGCTATAGGTAGAGTTTCAGAACAACTTTGACCAAGAACACCATTCTTCAAAGTAAAGCTTAAAGTGTTAGTTCACAAAGGTGAATGAGGCTGTCATTTACTGACTTTCTTTTTAGAAGAATATCTCAGCTCTGTAGGTCCATACAATGCAAGTGAATGGTGACCAGAACTCCAAAAAGGAGATAAAGTCAGCATTAAAGTAATCTATAAGACTCCAGTGGTTTAATCAATTGAGAAATCTTCAGAAGTTATCCTGTTGTTTGTTTTGTGTGTGAACGGACCAAAATATAACTTATTTTTTTACACTGTACATCTCAACAACAATTTCCTTGGCTATCATGATTTCAAGCACGATTACACTTCCTATAGTGCCATGTAGTGCTCTGTGCATGCTTCAAGTGCTAGGGACTGTTATCAAGCTTGAAATCGTGATCATGTCTAGAGACTGAAATGGCAAGATGCACAGTGGGGGAAAAAGGTAACATTTTAGTCTGTTCTCACCCAAAACCAACTGGATCGCTTTAAACAACATTGATTAAACCACTGGAGCCTTATGGATAACTTTTATGCTGATTGTGAAATATTTTGAATGTTGACTGTGACAAATAAATAAAAATGCTGAGATTTTAGATTTGATGATGTAAATATTACATGTTAGCTATTTGTTTTTAAATAGTGGAGTATGTTATGACTTAAGGAAAAGGGACAGAAGGAAATGATGCTATGGTTTTGATACAGACTAAATGAAAATAAAAATGTAACAAATAATTTGTATTGGATGAATTGTACATTTTTTACAATTACAGGCTTAATCTGTGCAATTTCTTAAAAAATGCAAAAGCAGACACTTCTGTATCACTTCTCATATGAGAATGCAAATAACATTGTTTGCTTTATTTCAAGACTGAATATCATGGAGGGAAAAGGATCAGTTTTTGGTAAATTGACAGAGGACAATTCTTACAAATTTAGTCACATTGAGGGCAACCTAATTTCTTTGTGGTGACATTGTGGTTTTATACTTAATGTGCACAGAAATTCAGAATTAACATAGTGAACAATGTTAGGATTAAAACATGATATTGGGAGGGCCGAATATACCATTTTTTCACAAAAAAAAAAAAGTTTTTATACTCAAGTCTTATTTTCTATGATGAATTATTATTATTTTTTATATACCACTTAACTCACTGATTTTAATCAGCTCAACACCGCATATAATCAACTTCAGAGGTTCAGGGGCTACACACAACAATCACTCTATTCTGAAAGAACACATTCCTCAGGTTGGATACAGAAATACAAAGTATTCAAAAATAAAGGTACAGAAGGTTGAAAAATTCAGGAATGCTATGCAAAGTCCTAATTAATTCTCTCTTCAACCTGTCAACAGCGTTTTTGGTGGGACTTTAAAGTATTTTATGATTGTACACACGATGAACCAAATTGGTTCAAAAGTAACAATTTACACGCTTGGGGATTTCAGTGCATGAAACACAACTATAAAAGAGAATGGGATTAATCAGCAGAAAGTTGGTGTCTACTTGATCAGCACCTTTACAGTTGGAAGTTTATAAGTCAGCACTAGTTCTACATCAAAATCTGTTCAGTTCCATATACCTTTCTACTCTTTTAACAGTGCTACCGGTCCATACACAGCTAGACTGTTTACTCTTAGTCCTTTACCATATGAAAATAAAAATTGCTTTGGATATTTCTTATATAAAATCTTTTTTCAACAATATGGATTTCTGAGGTATATAGCTAACAAGCAAATGGGGAGACATCTAGAATGTTGAGTTACTGCAACGCAAGAACTGATTGGTCATCGCTGGGGTGAACATATAGCAACCCACACAGCGATACTGGAAGAATCACAAACAGTTATTGATACAATAGCCTACACTTTCTATTCTTTCACACACACACACACACAAACTCACACACACTCTCTCTCTCTCTCTCTCTCTCTCTCTCTCTCTCACACACACACACACACACTTTCCAAGAGAAACTGGAAAAAATACAACATAATCATTATTTTCCTGATGATAATGGTATCGAAAAGGTCCACAGTACTCTGAACTTTTATCAGTCACACATAATACTTTGTCTTGGATGTGGCTTCTTGCATAGCTCCCAAAACCACGAGGAAGAAAAGAGTACTTATGAATAAGGATTTAAAGGCTTATTCATGACATGTCAGTCTCCTTTAAAAACAATGCAGGACATGTTCCTGCAGAACATCCATGCACACAGAAAAACATCAAAAGACCAATACATCACAATCACTAGACGGATGGGCCATTTTTAGTGTGTATTAACACAATAAGTGCTATAAGAAATGGGGAAAGGTGCAAAGCACAACTTTTTAGAACAAGACTATGACTCGACTAAAAAGCAAATTAACATTCAACTCGCAAACCTGGAAGCAGTAGTTTTTTTTTTTAAGTAACTCAATCTTGGCACTTAAATTGGAAAACATCACATCAATTTCAATTCCTCTGCATCAAATGTCTAAAAGAATTTCAGAAATAAACATAAACTGGGCACTCTGTTTGTATGAGTCAGAGACACAGGGTAAAATAACTAAAAGGAGAAACTAATAGCTGCAAAATTGACCTTATTGCATCTAAAACCCTCCTGAACAAACAAACTGTGACGCACCCCAACTATATGCAATGAGGCTATTCTAAGGGTAGGGCAACAGTATAAAGCATCACTATATGCATAATATAAAAATGTTAGACTTGAACCCCAAAATAATACTTACAAATGGAAATCATAAAACTGGAAGTACATATGAAAGTTTACACTTTTCATGCAGCATATAAAATATTCAATAATTTGTTTCTTTTCGTTTGCTTATTTACATGGTATGATACATTAGACTGTACAAATAGACTCAGTTTCTTGGGCTGTTTACAGTAAAAGACCAAAGTTTTCTGTTTGGCAAAGACCATGCAAGGCTAGCAGTTCTATGCTTTTTGAAATAAATAAGGAGCTTGACAACCACCTGTTGGTGCAGTGATATGTTCTGCACAGTCGCCACTGTGACCATCTGGTGGTATGTTCCATGCAACTGCCTGAAGCTTCCAACTCATAACAAGATGTCACCAGGTACAGGGTTTCCAATCAATACAGCATATGTCCAATAAACACCTATATGAGACATGTTGTAACCAGGCTATTCCATCTGATTGGCAATTGAGTTAATCCACTCTACTGGGACTGGGCACTAGTGCTGTCAGTCTGATGAGTGAAGGCAGCTTTCTGCTGTTTTTGAGTCTGTGGCTTCAATTGCGGCTGTTGTTGTTGTTGTTGTTGTTGTTGTGTTTGCTGCTGCAGTTGTTGTGAGGGAGTAAATGTGCCTTGCTGCTGAATAGGGAAAGCCTGCAGGATCAGTTGAGTAGATTGGTTGCCATGGAGAAAGCTCTGTCAAATACATAGCAGAATAATAAAGTTTAAAAAAAAAATAAAAAATTCCAACGCCAGTGGTACCCTACCAATATTTTATTGGCCCCATCACAAATATTACAAGTAGCTAATTTAGCACCATTTAATTTTTTTTAAATATATTGTATTTTTCATTAAGTTTTAAGAAAAGATACAATTAACTCCATGACACCTCCAACTCAAATACATTACTTTGTGCTCTCTAGAGACATCTGTGGATGAAACGTAAAATTGCAATCAATTTGCGTAAGAACACATTACGCAAGTCGTGTTTCGGCACTGCTCTTCTGGCGGATGAATCTCATTATTTGAGCTTACCTGGACATTTCCTGTGTGTGATCATGACTGGGAGATATACAGAACCAGAGTCATAACATGCTTTCATTTTATTTAATTATACAATTAAACATTTAAAACTTAAATATTACTTGCTTTGTTGAAGATAAAAAAAATACACTCTTAACATATTTTGAATAAATTTTACACTTAGTGCTTTACTGACACTACATGCAAAGCACTTTTACATAGAAAACAGGAGACTCAATCACCTCCAGTTAACAGTATATTTTAATATGATTTTTAAGTGTTTTATCAACAATTAATGTTTGTATTGTACTACACTTATCAATTTAAGAGGTGATACTCATGATATGGCTGATACAAGTTTAATGGAAGACTTTATTATTATTACATTATATTCAACAGTTGATAATGCAAGTGAACCTTAATACTACTGTAGTAAGTCTATGCAATTCAAAAAGTATTCCCTAATGATGAGGATAAAATACAATTTATTAAACATGACAATAATATGCTTAAATATGCAATATAAAAGTCAAATTCAGAAGTCATAAATATTAGTAAACATATCACAGTGTCTTCCCCCCGAAAATGTAGATACATTGCGATCCGTTAATGCAGAAGTAGCCTAATGTTTGATGCATACAAGCATGACAAGCACTATAAGCTTCAACAACCCTACCAAAGCATTATAGCAGGTAAACAAATTCACCAAATGGATAACAGATAAACATCCATCAAGACTGCAGTGATGCTGTCCTGAACTGCATGACAGACTGAATGTCTTTTTCTTATTTTTAATAGTGGCTCACAAACTAAAATATTGCATTAACACCATCTACTGTTAACATTGGAACACAACACCTGAAATGGTTCTTCTTTCCTGTGTTTACGGCGATACATAATGATCCAAGGATATATGTCATAAGCCAGCGATTTCATGCCAAATCTGACCGGACAGCTCAAAATACAAATTATTTTTATAGGGTTAACGTACTGAATCGGGGTAAGGTAAGAACATTGTTTTGAACACTGATTGTTTGTGTACTCAATCAATAATGGCAATTTGTATATTTTTTAACCAAAAAACGTACGTAGTACAGCTTTAAGCAATATCGTAAATATCGCAATGATTTTAACATGCCATTAAGTTTCATAAAAAGCCCATCAGCAGACTAATTTCACTATCATTCAGGGCAGAACAATTAATCAAAATAACACCAAAATGGCAATTATAAAATTGCAATGAGCTGCGATAAAAGAAAGATAAACATGGTCTGTGTGCACTTCAGAATAAACGGGTGACAGCCTGTTCTGTGCACATGCTGAGCTCATGGGCTCGTGTTTTTAGCACTTTTAGAGCAGTTTACATACATTGTGAAATAAATTAAGTACTGAATGTCTAAACTTTAGAAACTGCTACAAATTCTTATACAAATCTAAAAAGACAGCACATTATAACAGAAAAGGAGTAGACAACAGTGCTTCACCAGATGCAATGCATTGTAAACTACACACTGCACTTTCGGTGTCAAAATAAAAGCTCTATGTGAAGTGTAAAAATAAAAGCTCCAGGTGAAGCAAATAGGAAAGAAGTATATTACTTTTAAATAAAACAAATCTAATCCTCAAAATAATAAGTATTAAATCATAAAAATAAACTTGACTGGGTTCCACAGCAATAATTTAGTATTATGCAATATACCACCTGATTGTCAAAAAATAAGTTGAGTAGTTTTTGCACACATTATTCATTCACAAATTTTTTTTTTAGTAAAAATATATGCAGGTAAATAATGCTTTTTATTAAGCTACTTATGCATCATTGTATCTAAAATATAAATATAAAAGAGCATATCAATGACAATGACTAAATCTCATTTTCACTTGTGTTGATTAATGCAAAACTGTGGGGAAACATGCCTTTTATATATTTAAATAGATTTTTATTTAATGCTTTTAAAATATTGAATCTACTAGGCCACAATTAGGGACTAATTACCACTTTTTCTCTTCCGATCCGTTACCGGAAATCTCAGCATCGCCCGATACCGATCCCAAGGTTGTTTTTTTGCATAATCAGTTTAGAATATTTTTACATTATTGTAAGTAGTTGTGAGTACTCTTTAATATGTAAAGAAACACAAATCTCTAACTACACAATATTTCAATATAAATGTATAGCTTATTAAGAAACACTATTATTAGAACTAGAATACTGGATAATGTAGCAACAAATTTAACAGTAATTCCAGTCTTCAAGTCTTCAGTAGAAAAGAAACCAGTGTTTTCTTTTATTTTTGCCTTTTTCCCCAAAAAATGTTTTCAACTTGCATCTGGACTTTAAAAAAAAATCCCTTTCTAGCTTTTTCAGAGCAAATACACACACACATATACATACATACATACATACATACATACATACATACATACATACATACATATTAGGCTGAAAAATATAGAGATATAATTTTGGACGCTTCATTGCCCAGCCCTAATTTACAGCAATATATATATATAGTGTATATATATATATATATATTTTTTTAAATAACTGCAAGGTTGCGTGAGCGACTAATCAACTAATTTCTGATGTCAATGGGTGTACCTCAGAAGTAAATTCAAACAAACCTTACCTGCAAAAACTGTTGCTGCTGTTTTGTCTGTTGTTGTGTCGCCACCTGCTGTTGACTTGACTGTAATGATGTAGCTTGAGCCTGCTGATCTGCTGTCGCATTGGGCGGAGTCTGCAGCGCTATGGTCTGCGTCTGGCCTTGTTGCTGTGAAAATGGGCTGTAGGCTGTCACTACCTGACCCATAAACATTGTGGTGGGTACCATGACAGTGCCACATGCCATTGGAGCCGTCATTATCTTAGTGACCAACTGCTGCCCTGCAGGAAACCTGTGATTGATTAAGACATAAAAGAAAAAATTTAATTACAGGCTTGTCATTCATGCAGCCCACAACACAACATATCAGTATAGGAATAAATGTGATTAGTAGGCTTTTAACAGACAGATCAAACAGCCACCAATACAGACTTTAGCACCCCCTGTATGGAAATAGTTCAATCCAGAAAGTTACATAAATATTAAAATAGCAATGTTTAGAGTATGGCAAACAAGTTCTCCACAAGACATTTTTTACATTGTGTATGCAGCTAAAAGCAAGTTTACATGTTTTTGTTATTCTTGCTCAGTTATTAATGTGCTATTATTGCATTAAGTCTGCTATAGAGTGAAAAAGTCACACATGTTGCTTACCACTGTTGTTTACCAATGTTTACAATTCTTGGTATAAGTGATTTGTCATTGATGTGATTGATTTCATATAGAGAAATGTGCCATTAGATTTCACACTGTAATTGACACCATTTGTATTTTTAGAGCGTATTGACCTTCCTCACTGTTTCATTGAAAATCTAGGCTTCAGAGTTGTCTAGAATCTCAATCTACGTAGGTGTTGCTAGGTGGCATATTTTGCCGGTGATTTGTTTATAATGTTTTTTTCTACTGGACTGCATTTTTAATTCTGAACTTCTGAGACATAACATTTGATTATTTACCCAAGCAAGCTCACAGACCAGTAAACAATAGCTAATTTTATAGAAAACAACCAAAGGTGGTTATTTGGGGCTTACAGAAGCAGTAATAAGGGCAGACATGAGACATTTGTATATTATCCATGTCGCGAGTAATGGAAGATCCGGTAACGGGTGTGCAGATTTGAAGAGATTAAACTAAAGATTATTTACCTCGACTGTTATAATTCAAGCCAATAGTCAAATTCCTTTATGAATTTTATACCTTTTCTGTTTTATTTACTATTGTATAATATAATATTGCCTGTTATTTTTGTTGTTATTCTTTATAATTTCTTTGTACCTTAATTTCATTCATCTTCAATTAATAAAAATAGCCTCAACATAAAGTACATTTGGTAAAATTACTGATAAATACAGCAATTAATTTTATAAATAGTGCCCTGGGAAATGCATTAAGAGATTGAGAAGAGAGAAAAAAAAAAAAGAGACAGAACGCTCACCTGTTTATTGCATTGCCCTGATTGATTTTTGGTGCCAGGCTGCTGGGTATCTGTACAACATTGGTATTGGCAGGCTGGCTGATCATCATGGTGTTATATACCAGACCACGCTGCGAAAAACAAAGAGAATGACATGGTGATGTCATCCATTTGGATGATGTCATTACATATGTGCAGAATGAAAGATTTCTTTGTCATATCAAATTGGCTCTTTTAAAAGCAACTTCTAAGCAGCTAAAGGTACAGAGCTTATTACAGCCAGAGGCTAAAGCTAATTCAGGACTGTTAACTTTAAATTGAACTCTGGGAACAGATAATCTTGACTTATCAATTAGTTTAACACTACTAAACAATATACTATTCTTGAACAATTTTCAGTTGTAAAATTATTATGAATCTTGCCAAAATAACAGAAACAAACTCAACTGTGCCCAAGGTAGGGTTGCACCAGCTTTGCATAAGGTATCATGCAAATTGTGACATAAAGATCAAACTAAGGGCTTAGTAACTACTAGTTAGTTTGTAACTAAGTCAGTGCATAATTTGGTTGCACCATCTGTCATAAGGCAGGACTTAACTAGTAGGTCGTAAGCTCTCCGTGAAGTCATGCGTAGTCGCATAATATGATGGTTACCTGTATTATCCAATAAACAGCCTTCAAATTTGTACACAGAAATTTGTACTCCGTTAGATCTTGTCACGGTTGATGTTCAAACCTTGTTTGCTCACGTACAGTTGAAGTCAGAGGTTTACCTACACCTTGGCCAAATACATAACTCTCCACAATTCCTGACATTTAATCGTAGAAAACATTCCCTGTCTTAGGTCAGTTAGGATCACTACTTTATTTTAAGAATGTGAAATGTCAGAATAATATTAAAGAGAAATTATTTATTTCAGCTTTTATTTCTTTCATCACATTCCCAGTGGGTCAGAAGTTTACATACACTTTGTTATTATTTGGTAGCATTGCTTTTAAATGGTTTAACTTGGGTCAAATATTTTAGGTAGCCTTCCACAAGCTTCTCATAATAAGTTGCTGGAATTTTGGCCCATTCCTCCTGACAGAATTGGTGTATGTGTGTCAGGTTTGTAGGCCTCCTTGCTTGCCTACAAATGTTCTATCGTATTGAGGTCAGGGATTTGTGATGGCCACTCAAATACCTTGATTTTGTTGTCCTTAAGCCATTTTGCTACAACTTTGGAGGTATGCTTGTGGTCATTGTCCATTTGGAAGACCCATTTACTACCAAGCTTAAACTTCCTGGCTGATGTCTTTTGCTTCAATATATCCACAAAATTTTCCTTCCTCATCTATGCCATCTATTTTGTGAAGTTCACCAGTCCCTCCTGCAGCAATGCACCCCCACAACCTGATGTTGCCACCCCCATGTTTCACGGTTGGGATGGTGTTCTATGGCTTGTAAGCCTCACCTTTTACCTCCAAACATAGCTATGGTCATTATGGCCAAACAGTTCAAAAGAATTCTCATTAGACCAGAGGACATTTCTCCAAAAAGTAAGATCTTTGTCCGCATGTGCACTTACAAACTGTAGTCTTGCTTTTTTTGCTCAGCAGCCTTTCAGGTTATGTCGATATATGACTTTACTGTGGATATATATACTTGTCTACCTGTTTCCTCCAGCATCTTCACAAGGTCCTTTGCTGTTCTTCTGGGATTGATTTGCACTTTTCGCACTAAACTACATTAATCTCTAGGAGACTAGGAGAATGCGTCTCCTTCATTAGCGGTATTATGGCTGTGTGGTTTCATGGTGTTTATACTTGTGTACTATTGTTTTACAGATGAACGTGGTAAATTCAGGTGTTTATAAATTGCTCACAAGGATGAACCAGACTTGTGGAGGTCTTGGCTGATTTCTTTGGATTTTCCTATGATGTCAAGCAAAGAGGCACTGAGTTTGAAGGCAGGCCTTAAAATACATCCACAGGTGCACCTCCAATTAGAAGCTAATTGCCTAAAGGCTTGACATCATTTTCTGGAATTTTCCAAACTGCTTAAAGTCACAGTTAACTTAGTGTATGTAAATTTCTGACCCACTGGAATTGTGATATAGTCAATTAAAGTGAAACAATCTGACTGTAAACAATTGTTTGAGAAATTACTTGTGTCATGCACAAAGTAGATGTTCTGAACGACTTACCAAAGCTATCATTTGCTAATATTAAATCTGTGGAGTGGTTAAAAAAAAAAAACTGATGTTTAATGACTTCAAACTAAGTGCATATAAACCTCTGACTTTAACTGTAAATGTCAGCTGTAATAAATTGTATGCCCATTAAAATAGCGACAATACATAATAAAGTAGATTGAATAAATAGTATATTTGCCCTGTGTAAATAACAATATATATTAACTGTATCTAAAATAAATAAAGGGTTATAAATAAATATGAATACAACAGGCTGGAAAAATAATAATTAATAACATTTATTAATTTTAATGTCTTTTATATTTTTTTAATGTGTTGAAACTTGACACTGGGTGTCACACCATGAAAACTGCATCAATATGACGGTTTCATGCTGAAGAGCCGATTCAAAGTTCTCTCTCTCTCATAAATGCAAACGAGTGTAAATGTCAACATCATAGTGTATGTCTGTCATGCAAAACATGAGCTCAATGATGTCATAAAATATCAGTATGCTTTTTTATTCCAACCGTTACTCATTGTTAGAGTCTTCTGTAAATATTTAGTTTATATGTAGGGTTACATCCAACCTAAGTTTAATGGTGCAACACTTAAATATTTCGTAGTGCGTAAATTGTGACATAGTGCCCATTTATGCCACAACTAGGCTAAGTTGTAACTTACGTATAGCTGGTGCAACCGGTCCCCTCTTAGATTTCATGATGCAGTGCATCATTTAAAATGGTGTGTTTTGGCTTTTAGTCCATGCCTGTTAGCTTTGAAGCTATCCGTATGCTAGTGTACTCCAAAAAGTTAACAAATAATTTTTAGCTGAATTATACAACTATACAAAATGTTGCTGTTTTTCTCTTTCAGGAAAACGAACCAAAAATACTGATGATGCATCTTGCACTCACAACCATATCCACATTTTTGTCCATGCATTACAATGATAATCTCCCCTTCCCCTAATACTGTATCTCATACTTCTGACTAGCAATAGCAGGTAGCACATTACGGTTCATAGATGTGATGAAAACTAGGGATGAGCGTTTTCACATTTTTTTTAATCAAGTACACTAAACATGTGAAATTGATATTTTGAAACCGTTCTTGTTATATGTTAACTTCAACAAATGTTAACTTCAACAAACTATGCTTCTCTTTTGAAAATAAGAGGGCTTTTTATAAAATCTGCCCATGTTAAAGGAATATTCCAGGTTCAATGCAAGTTAAGCTCAATCAACAGCATCTGTGGCATAATATTGATCAAGGTCACAGTGAGGCACTTACAATGGAAGAAAATGGGGCCAAATTTTGGAGGCTTTAAAGGCAGAAATGTGATGCTTATAATTTAAAAAATGCACTTACACTAATTGTTCTTTTATCCTTGTATTATTCAGCTTTGAATTTGTTTAAATCATCATTTTTAAAGTCATTTTAGGGTTTGTCAATGTAAAATCATGTTAACACACATAATGTTTTACATTTTGACTATACTTTCGAAACAGTGAGTTTTTTATTTTTATTAAATAAAAGGAGGGGCAAGTCAAAAATAACTTTGTGGTAATCAATATTATGCCACAAATACAGTCAATTGAACTTAATACATACTGGTCTGATAAGCTTCTGAGTTTCTCATACTGCTTCACAGTTTCTTTACCCCATATAAGCAGATCTTTGTCCACTGGTTTGCATGACTCCCAACAAGAACTGAATATCAAGAGTAGAATTCAATAAGAATAAAAATATTACAAGTATTGCTAGTGCTACACTAAGCTTTGCTTTCAGACGCCATCATATCTTCTGCCCTCATTCAACAATTTGATGACAAGTGGACACAATTGTAACTGCAAGATTTGGTGAGAGATTTAGAGGAAAAGTACAGTAATCATTGATGCTCACAGCAGGCAAATTTTCAAAGAAACTTCTCTTTTCAAGTGACTGTGAGAATCGCTGACCTCCAATCTGATTCTCTGTCTCCACAGTTTTCAATTATATCACTGTACAATTTAACACTTTATTTTACACCAAATGAATATGCTTTACAATGTCACTCTTCATTCCAGCCCACATAAGAAAATTATAAATTCCATTTATGAGAATATTCTGTCAGAAACCATGCCATTCACAGCAATCTACCATTCATTCCTATTGGAAGTTCTGCTAAGCTTGTCAGAGCGAGCGACAGTACCCAAGGGGGGCAGAACTTAGCGAAAGGTCAATTTACACCAAATAATTAAATAATTACAAATATAAAAATGTTAGCAAGATTTATGCAGCTAAATAAGGCAAAAACACAGTCTGTGAAAAGTTTTAAGTCCCACCTGTGCAACAGAGGAGCTCTGTAGATTTTGCTGAAGGGAATGTGGAGGTTGCTGCTGTGAAAGTACTTGTTGCTGCGAGACAGTCCCACTGTGTGCTGTACTTGTCACACTCTGTCCCTGTATAGCTACGACCCCAGCCTGTGTTCCAATCCCTAGAATGCTTGTTTGTGCTCCACCAACTTGCGGCAACTGCATGTTGAGTCCACCGCCTGACTGCTGCAGTATCACCTAAAAGACACCATAGAAATCATGTGTTTTTGTCACCATGGCAACAAAACTGTCACTATCAATATTCACAAAACTTGTGTGACATCATGTATGAGTGTGTGTGTGTGTACCTGAGCTCCTGTTCCCTGCACTCGTTGCAGCTGCTCGTGGATCTGCCTCAGTTCCTCCTGCTGTTTATTAATGTTTGCTTCTATCATCCGTGTCCTCTGTTCCAGCTGCTCCTTCAGGTGCTGCATCGCATTCAACTGCGCAGAGAACTAGTACACACACAAAAGTACAGTGATACAATTATAAAATGCCATGTAGTAAGATAGCTGGCAGTACATAAAGGGACAGTTCACCCAAAAATAAAAATTCTATCATCATTTACTCACCCTCATGTCATCTCAGATATGTATGACTTTCTTCCTTCAGCTGAACACAAGCGAAGATTTTTAGAAGAATATCTCAGCTCTGTAGGTCCATAGAATGCAAGTCAATGGTGGACAGAACTTTGAAGCTGCAAAAAGCACATAAAAGCAGCATAAAAGTAATTCATAAGACTCCAGTCATTAAATCCATATCTTCAGAAGCGATATTATAGGTGTGGGTGAGAAACAGATAAATATTATAAATCTCAACTTTCACATTCTTCTTTTGTTTTTGGCAATTCACATTTTTTCTCCTACCTACTGGGCAGGGTGGAGAATTTAAAGTATAAAAAAAAAAAAAAAATGTTTTGTATATTGATCTGTTTTAACCACTGGAGTCATATGAATTACTTTTATGCTGCCATTATGTGCTTTTTGGACCTTCAAAGTTCTGGCCACCATTCACTTGCATTGTATTGACCTTCAGAGCTGAGATATTCTTCTAAAAAAATGTGTTTGTGTTTAGCAGAACAAAGAAAGTCATACACATCTGGGATTGCATGAGGGAGTAAATGAGAGAATAACATTTTTTGGGTTAACTATCCCTTAACTTATCAAGTCATTAAACAAGCACACTAGGTAATAACTTTCATTAAAAACATTAAAGGTGAAGTGTGTAAATTCTTTATTACTTGCGGCCCCAAATTAATTAAAATTAATTGCCAAAACACTTATACCACATCTTCTGGCACACCTCCGGTGTGCACCTCACATAAAGTAAAAAATAAGTAAAAATAAAGGAATTCGATTTTTAATTTACTTGGGTAGTTCCGTTGCTAGGGCATTACAAAATTGTTGCTACATGGTTGCTTACTGGCCCAAGTCAAAAGAGATCATTACCAAGTCTCTGTGATATCCTGACCCCTAGATACGTGTGGGGATCTAATCAACAGAAGTATACAAGATTTTTCACTCACTTTTCATCTGCCGGCCAGACATTTATTTTCTAAAATAACATCTTTTAGAGCATAAACCACGATTCTGTATTTGTTTCAAACAGATACAATATTTAAGTAATCCAATTATCAGCTTTTTTTCACTCAAAATGAAGGATTTACTGTATACCTACTGTAAAGTAATATGTAGAGTGCAAGATATATACTATTATCCCTACCACCAGAACTAATTCTAAAGCTAAAATGCTGTTTCTGGATAGGTCCAACACCCGCAACTCTGCATATTCTTCCAAATTATCCCAACAATAGGAAGAGAGATTTAAATTTATATTTAACAAGGTCCCTGATCACTTAAGTCTGATCTGAATAGTTTGTGTTATATGTTTCAGCATGGACTGTTTTAAGAACATGTCACAATCAAATTCCAGCCTTTCAATATAAGAGGCTAATATTGATGGATTGGTCAGTTCAAAACTATTGGACTCAACAGCAAATCTGCAGCTCTCAAGTGCGTGCCAAAGTGCAAATGCTCATTTCACATTCATAGATGGTGTTTACATAGACGTATTAAAAGGCACAGCAGCAAAAAAATGGCTTGTGTAATTCTAAGATAAGAATATTAAAATGGAAAAATGGTAATTTAAAAATAATTTATGATGTTTTTGGTGGCAAAAAAACAAACAAAATTTAGCTATTATTATAAGTGGGCCTCTTATAATAAAAAAAATAGCAAATTCCAAATAGTTTTGTGAATACACCCCCAACTCACGGCATTGGTTGATTAACGTTGTTGGGGTGGGTGTAAGTAGGTTGCTCAAAACAAACTTTTTTCATAGTGCCACAGAGACACAGTGTTTACAGTTTGACAAAATTAACCTATGAATGGCTTACTTATTGTTGTCTCTACAGATTAAACTTGAATAGGAGAAAGCATTTTAACCAGGGCTGCCAATTTAACGCGTTAATTCCAAGCTTGTAATACCACGTTTACTCCAGGGGGCAGTAACTGAAACTTCAGCTGTGTGGGCAACACGCAGTTTACACAGTGAAGAAGAAATTCCTTCAGTAGCACAACACAAACATGCGTTACGTTCGTGTGTTCAAAACACTTGGAGCGCAAATTTTCGAACTAAGAGATCTCAAGATATGTTCTAAGTATTAAACTATATTTAACTTGACACAGTGACCTAAAAATTAATGTTTATGATGCAATGCACCTGAGACACTACACAAGCATGTCTGACGCAGGTGTACATTGACGGGTCCACTCACAAACCCTCATAATAAATCTCGAACCGATTGACAAATTCACTTGCGAAATGGATTGCTGTGATCTGTATGCAAATGACTGGATTATGTTCAATAATATGGTAGTAAACAATACAGTGTATTCTAAAACAGCTTTTTATATGGTCTTATAAATGATTAACTCTTCTGCCATAAGAATGTAATGCATTTTAATTATCTGATTTTTTTTTTTATTTTATATATTTAATATTTAAACATAAGTATGTATAATTATTTCAACATTATATATTGAATTATTGTTATATGATGGGCTTTCTCTGCAAACATTTGTATATGCGATTAATTAATCGGAACACCATGCAATTAATTTAATGAAAAACTTATCGATTGACAGTGCTAATTTTAACACATAAAAAGTTACATACTTAACCAAAAAAATTTGCAGCTCGTTTTGCCCAATTTGGCATGCCCAATTCCCTCTTATTCCTCATGGTGGCGCAGTGACTCGCCTCGATCCGGGTGTCGGAGGACGAATCTCAGTTGCCTCAACATCTGAGACAGTCACCTTGTGCATCTTATCACGTGGCTTAATGAGCACGTTACCGCAGTGAAACGAAACGAGGCTCACGCTATTCACTACAGCATCCATGTACAACTCACCTCGTCCCCCACTGAGAGCAAGAACCAGAGATGAGGACTCAAGTTAGAGATGAGGACATGAGTCGCATTTTAATAGACTTGACTCCAGACTCTACCTAAAATGACTTCTGACTTGACTCGATACAAAGGATTCATGAATGCTTCAAAAACAACTAGAGTCTTTTAAACTTAACTATTAATATCTTAAAGGATATTATGGATATTTGTATGGTTTTATTACATCTGCTCCATATTTCCTCATAGAATTCGATGATGTATTTCCACGTAAACCCCGAAATGTGATGAGTCCCATTAAACTTGATGGCACCCGCCATGACATTTGTGCTCACATTTGGTCCAGAAGCAGAAACTTCAGGAAGAACACTTTCTCAAAGGTTAGTCACATTAAATAACACACAAAGCTAGCTAATATTGTACCGTAACAAACACTGGGTAGCGTAGCTACATAGCTCATTAGGATCGCGACGCCGACCAGATGTTGCGTCAAGTTAAACCTTGCACTTTTATAGAAGTTTTAGTAGCATAAACCGCCTCTCCCAACATCTCTTTCTCTCTGTCTCTCAGTGTGAGAACGAGTGAGAGAGAGATGTGTCCCGTATTTTAGTATTTTGCAATCGGTACGTGTACAGTTATTTGTGGACTTCATGTGCTATCGGAATTTTCCTACTGACCACTGCTGAAGTGGTAATTATGAGTACGCCATGTTCACGTGATTTGTTGTCGGAAAGAACTGGAAACATGGAAGACACCAGGTTAATCCATTCATATTTCTCGAGGAACTTTTATTTTGACACCGTTATACATATCATTCAGTCTGCTTGCTGACAATAATGGCATTTTGGTCAGATTTAAGCTAATTTCACGGTGTAAAAATGCACAACTTGCATAGAAAGGTTGCTGATATACATAAATTAATATGATAAAAACGGCAAGCACTAACAATTATTGCTGTATTTAGAAAAATGTATAAAACCGGTCATTCAATACAGAAACCGTACTCTCCTCTATCATGTTGAAAGTTTAGGACTCCTCCCATCTCGGCAACTCGGGTATCATCTAGAATTCGGAGTTTCCCACTTCCAACTTTGCTGGGTCATTCATATGCTCGGAACTCGTAATTACGATATTTCCAAGTCCAATTGAAAGACACATTAAAACAGCTGACAAGTTTTTGTCAAAATTATATCTAATGATATGGCTGGGCGATACAAATTATAGATATTTATCGGAAAAAAAAAAAAAACTTTTGATATCGATGATAAACTTTTGAGAAATGTGTTCAACATCTAGAGTAGCTGATTGAAACAGGTAAGTGTCACTAAAAACACAAGCAGTTCAGCAAAGTAATACGCTCAACTAGCTAACTGAATCAAAGACATGAAATCAGCCTGTTGGGAAGTATTAGCATGTAGCCCTGCTGTCATGGAAACCAATCAGGTTTATTGCTAATTAAATATCATTGTGTCCCAAACAAGACAGCACTGGACAATGTAATACAACAGCTGTCGACTGAACACAACAACAACTCTGACATCACCATTGCAGTTTATTTCTGTACGATTAGTTAAAAAAATGTCATGATCCAAAGCGATGTCACGAGCATGAAAGTTTTGTTCTGGTGACGTTTATTGCCAGTTGGCAATCCAATTTAGGTGCATTACTGCCACCTACTGAGCAAGACAGTGAAACGTCACAAGAAAGTCTTTCAGTGGAGTCACACATCAGCGGAAGATGAAAATGGCAAAATTTCATCAAAAAAGGTCACACACTTTATGTAGGATTAAATCCTAAACTGAGTGTACTTTAAATATAGCTTACCCTCTGGAGTATACTTATAAACAAACAAGTTATGTTTATATCATTCTTGAGGTCAAACAAACATGCGGAATGCAGTTCTGTCCACATCAATGATATGAAATGTACAGTATATATTGTGATAAATATTGATATTGAATTGATATGAAAAATATTGTGATATTTTTTTTTGGCCAAATCGCCCAGCCCTACCTAATGATATCGCATTACATTGCATATGTCATATTGCATTGCTTGTGTACAATTTCTGAGCTTTGTTCAACGGACCAAGAGAAAAACTACGGCAACTTTATTACAAAAAAACTTACAGGATAAGTTATTCAAGTCTGTGACATAAAATAAATAAAATAGTTTTTTACAAGTTCATATAGTATCCTATTAGTATCCCGGATTTGTCAAAGATCATACAAAATATATATTTAAAATATATATATAAAAGATGAAACATTCAGTGACTTGACTCAACCTTGTGACGAAAAACTTGAGACTTGACTCAGACTTCAGATAAAAGACTCGTGAACATCTCTGGCATGAACCACCTTATAGTGACCATGAGGAAAGTAACCCACATTGACTACCCACCCTAGCAACCAGGCCAATTGTTCAGCACACCCTGGATTCAAACTCACGATTCCAGGGGTGGTAGTCAGCATCTTTGCTTGCTGAGCTTCCCAGGCCCCATAAAGTTACATGTTTAAGCTTTAAGAATAAAATGTTTTTATTCTTTGACCACTTTGCATTGGAATTATGAAACACCCTTTCTTCAAACAGCATGAAACCTGAACAGGCAGATTCTCACCATGGCATTAGGCTGAACCTGCTGCTGTAGCTGGGTTTGTTGCGGTTGTTGTTGTTGCTGTTGGCTCATTTGGACTGGAGAGCCATTCTGAGTGGTGTGCTGAGAACTCATGGACTATCAATACAAATAAGATGAAAGTTACTCAGCATCCTTGATCATTAAAAAAAAGAAATCATATGAGGCACAAGCATAAGTTAGTAGAGTTTTTATAGGATAATTTCCAGCAAGTGTTGAGGAATGGTGATAAAGTGTTAATTCCCACCTGGGTGCTGACCGAGGAGCGCCGTTGTGGTGCTATGTCAACGTTGGCAGGCCGGGATGGAGTGCTCACTTCCATTTGTAGCTTAGAGGGAGTGGCTGAAGAGGAAAGCAAACAGACATGATGAGTTTTAAAACAGAAATATATAAAAATGCATTACAAGGCTGCACTATTTGTCCACAATTGCTAAAGCTTACAAGCGCAGGTGTTGTCAGAGACGGCGGTGTGTGAGGATTTGCGGGAGCTCCGTGAGGAGTTGGAGGGAGATTGGCTGTTACTAAAACGCTCCAACACCTCCTTCAGACTGGAGGTGTTCAACTGTGATTCAGAGACAGAATTCTGAGACATCTGCAAAGAGAGAGAGGTGTGTAAGAAGTGAAATATCTGTAGAGTTGTTAAGGTTTTTAATGACTGATATCAAGAAAGCATAGAGACCAATAGCCAATATAGTGTCTATATACACTACCAGTCAAATGCTTGGATTTGGATTAATTTTAGATTTTGATGTTATCTTAAAACCTTTTGATGTGATGGATTATGCTTAAATTAGGAATTTCACAGCCTCTTCATCAGTCCCACATTAGTGGACTGATGAAGTATGTCCAAGAAATTTCACTCTGAAATCTTAATAGTCTTAGGAATGTCTCACCTTGTCTACAGTCAGCTCAGGGGGAGACTCCTCTATACCCATCTCCCTCCTCTGATCTGCTCGCACCTCAGCGTAGCTACGGAGAGAAAGATTTAAAAAAAAAAAAAAAAAAAAAAAAAAAAAAGTGAGGACACTGTAGGCAACTTTCTGGCTGACGTAGCTGTGTGTATGTGTGTGTGTGTGTGTGTGTGTGTGTTTGTGTGTGCATCTCTGTACCTCACAACAGTGTGTGTACACACAATGAACTCTGGTCTAGAGTTCCACTGGTGATAGGTGATGTAGTAGTTAGTCTGAAGCCAAATCCACTGCTGCCCTTTAGTCAAAAAGCGATAATAGCACGACTTCCCTTTTCCAAACTGCATTACTTTAAGTAGAAAGAGAAAGACACGTAGAAAGTATGCTATCAATTGATACTGTGTAGTATTAGTATGATGACAGGGATGCACCAATATGAAAATTCAAGGAGAATGTTTTTTAATGATATGGCCATAAACAGATATAATGGCCAAAATCCATAATTAGTATTTTTATATATTTTTAAGAAAAGCAGATTTCATACTAAAGTATGGATAAAGTATTGGGATTGATACCTTTTTCCACACTCTGATAATCTGAAGATAATTTTCCCAGATAATTATCAATATATTGGGATATTTTCAGATATAAATAGGGCAGTTCGTCGCACAAAAGTCTGTCTTTTCAAACATATTTATCGCCATAGAATGACATGGCGGGCTCTAAAATTAGAAACAATAATTTTTTTTATGAAGGTACACATGTACCTCTGCTACTTGATGGAAAGTATTAGCATGTATGTGATTTTCCGAAGTATAAGTCCACTTGTGAATATGTTTCTGTTTTGCATTTTTCTAATTTATTTGTTTATTTTTCATTACAAACTATATTACCAGCATAAAAGTTTGGGTGAAAAATGTGTGCAAAACCCGATGATTATGATATAATCATGATCCGGCATGTCAATTTTCACAGCGCATCTTGTTGAAGAATTGAATGAAAGAAAACCTGTCCTTTTGTACAACATGAGTTAACACAGTTTATGTCACAAATCTGCTTATTTAATTACAGAACATGAAATTGTGTGGAATCTTAAACATGTATTTTTTTGTGTCATACATTTTTCAAAACCATGCGGAGTAATCACTAACACACAAGCAACAGCAAGAGAGGAAAAGACTGTTTTATTGATAAGTTCCTCATGCCTGCATTCCAATCTACATCTTGATGTAATCTTTCCTCATGATCACACAGTGCGTTTTCATCGGCTGAATGGGAGAATAAACACTTTAAAAGTGTGACGAGACTCCCACTGCACATGCAACCCATTCGCACATCACAAGCAGGTCAATTACTCAGCACTTTTTGGTGAATTGCCTGCAAAACTTTTCCTAAAACTTTATTTCCCATGTTTCATTTATATTTTTTAATAAACTTGAACCCCACAATATGGGTTTATGTTTTCTCTTTTAATCATTTAATGTAGTTTTGAGTGCACCCGAGGTTTAAGGAGAGTGTACGCTGGCATGAAAATCTCAAGGATTAATAGTTGTGTTTTTATTATTACATCACATGTTGTTCTGAAAGCAAAAATAAAAAAATGAAACAAAGAATGTAGGCTGTCATCCATGCAGCCTGACCGAAGCAAAGCGGGTGCATTTACTCACTCAATGAACTGAATGTAAAGTGCTGTTGGCTCGTGATGCACGAACGAGTGGCACGCTCTGCATGAGTCTGTTGGGTAATCTGCAGTCTTGTCACATTTGATCTTTTTGTTTAACCTCCCATTCAGCTCATAAAAACACACTGTGTGATTATGAGGAAGGATTACATCAAGATGTAGATAGGAATGCAGGTACGAGGAACTTCATATAAGTAAAATAGTCTACTCCTCTCTCACTGTTTCTGGCATGACAGTGATTACCCCTCTGCTTGCCAATGTTGTAAAATTGCCGATCCCTGCATTAGACGAAGGCAACTGACAGTGAATTGGAAAGCGCACAAATTAGGCTTCTAATTTAAATGTCAGCTAATGTTAAAATATCAATCCCAAATTTAATGATAAAAACATGCATATCAATAATCAATAAATTGATTTGCACCGATCAGCCACAACATCAAAACCACCTGCCTAATAATATTTAGGTTCCCCTTGTGCCACCAAAACAGCACCAACTATTCTTCTCACCACAACTGTACATAGCAGTTATCTGAGAAACAAAAAACATCCAGTGAGCGGCAGTTCTGCGGATGGAAATGCCTTGTTGATAAGAGAGGTCAACAGAGAATGGACAGACTGGTTCGAACCGACTAAGCCAATGGTAACCCAGATAACTGCTCTGTAAAATTGCGGTGAGAAGAATATCATCTCAGAATGCTATATATTAGGCAGGTGGTTTTAACGTTGTGGTTGATCAGTATATATATATACATGTTTAGGGATAGAGAGTTATCTGAGATACTGTAAATTATACCATAATAACAGCTCATAAAAGTTATTTTTGTTGAGGGAAAAACGTGTTATATGGCACTTTTAATAAGTTTTAAAAAAAAAATTTATTTTTGCAATATGCATCTAATACTCACAATGTTCATGGCATTTGGCGAGTAAATGAAGATCATCTACGTGATAATAGTCATAGCCCGATGTCCCCAACACCTCAAAAGGCATATAGCCAATGATTGGTGGTGCTCTGTAAAACAAAAACACACAAAGACCTCATTAAAGACTTTTGAAAATACTGGAAAATGATGGTTATTAAAGATTATCTCAGACAAACGGAAAGCAATATAGAGGGTGAGTGTACAACCTGTGATCTAACAGAAGAAACTTCCACTCCAGGCTGTGTCGAGATGTGAATTCTTCATTTGGCTCCTCCACCGTGCACATCTCCTAAGCACAATCAATAACAGCAAATGGGTCAATACTGGCTTGTTTATACCTGTAATGACTAGTTATGATGCATTTCTGTGGTTGTCTGTGCAAAATAGATCTGCATGACAAATAATGATTGATTATCAGATTACTTTGATGAATTGGGGTTTGGCCAGCCTCACAGTAGCAATAAAACAGACTTGATCACCGAAGGCTGGCTGCAACGAACGTTGTAAAATTCCCTCAAGGCCATTTCGTTTTGACTGAGGCACTGCAAGAGGAGAGAGACAAAATAGAGATTTGCATAAAAGCAAATTTTGTTGTTTTTGTCATTTGCGTTAAAGAAATAAGTTCACCCAAATATTACAATTCTGTAATAATTTACTCACTCTCATGTTGTTCCAAACCTGTATGACTTTCTTTCTTATGAGGAACACAAAAGGAGATGTTTTAATAAATATCATGATTCACAGACTGTCCTGTCAATAAAATGGCAGTAGGTCCTGCCTCACTTTAAAGCTTAAAAAAGGACGAAACAAATAAAGCTGGGCGACAAGCCAAAAATGTTGCACAATACAGGTGCAGGTCATATAATTAGAATATCATCAAAAAGTTGATTTATTTCAGTAATTCCATTCAAAAAGTGAAACTTGTATAATGTATACATTCATTCCACACAGACTCGTATATTTCAAGTGTTCATTCCTTTTAATTTTGATGATTATAACTGACAAATAATGAAAACCCCAAAATCAGTATCTCAGAAAATTAGAATATTGTGAAAAGGTTCAATATTGAAGACACCTGGTGCCACACTCTAATCAGCTAATTAACTCAAAACACCTGCAAAGGCCTTTAAATGGTCTCTCAGTCTAGTTCTGTAGGCTACACAATCATGGGGAAGACTGCTGACTTGACAGCTGTCCAAAAGACAACCATTGACATCTTGCACAAGGAGGGCAAGACAAAAAAGGTCATTGCTAAAGAGGCTGGCTGTTCACAGAGCTCTGTGTCCAAGCACATTAATAGAGAGGCCAAGGGAAGAAAAAGATGTGGCAGAAAAAAGTGTACAAGCAATAGGGATAACCGCACCCTGGAGAGGATTGTGAAACAAATCCCATTCAAAAATGTGGGGGAGATTCACAAAGAGTGGACTGCAGCTGGAGTCAGTGCTTCAAGAACCACCACGCACAGACGTATGCAAGACATGGGTTTCAGCTGTCGCATTCCTTGTGTCAAGCCACTCTTGAACAAGACACAGCGTCAAAAGCATCTCGCCTGGGCTAAAGACAAAAAGGACTGGACTGCTGCTGAGTGGTCCAAAGTTATGTTCTCTGATGAAAGTAAATTTTGCATTTCCTTTGGAAATCAAGGTCCCAGAGTCTGGAGGAAGAGAGGAGAGGCACAGAATCCACGTTGCTTGAAGTCCAGTGTAAAGTTTCCACAGTCAGTGATGGTTTGGGGTGCCATGTCATCTGCTGGTGTTGGTCCACTGCGTTTTCTGAGGTCCAAGGTCAACGCAGCTGTCTACCAGGAAGTTTTAGAGCACTTCATGCTTCCTGCTGCTGACCAATTTTATGGAGATGCAGATTTCATTTTCCAACAGGACTTGGCACCTGCGCACAGTGCCAAAGCTACCAGTACCTGGTTTAAGGATCATGGTATCCCTGTCCTTAATTGCCCAGCAAACTCGCCTGACCTTAACCCTATAGAAAATCTATGGGGTATTGTGAAGAGGAAGATGCGATACGCCAGACCCAACAATGCAGAAGAGCTGAAGGTCACTATCAGAGCAACCTGGGCTCTCATAACACCTGAGCAGTGCCACAGACTGATCGACTCCATGCCACGCCGCATTGCTGCAGTAATTCAGGCAAAAGGAGCCCCAACTAAGTATTGAGTGCTGTACATGCTCATACTTTTCATGTTCATACTTTTCAGTTGGCCAACATTTCTAAAAATCTTTTTTTTGTATTGGTCTTAAGTAATATTCTAATTTTCGGAGATACTGAATTTGGGATTTTCATTAGTTATCACAATTAAATGAAATAAACATTTGACATATATCAGTCTGTGTGTAATGAATGAATATAATATGAATGAATATAATATCCAAGTTTCACTTTTTGAATGGAATTGCTGAAATAAATCAACTTTTTGATGATATTCTAATTATATGACCAGCACCTGTATAGATTTTCATATCGTTCGATAAAGATATTTATCATGATATATATTTCATCCCGTTAATGGGGAAAGAAAAGCATTCCACAAGTCAGACCTCAAGAATAAATGCAAACTTGTTTGTTTACAAGTAAACTCCACATAGCCTTTTAATTTTAAGTTCAAGTATACTCAGTTTTGCATGAAATCCTACATAACAGGTGTGTGACACTGAAATACTTTTTTGTGATGCTCCACACTCCAGCTCAGTAGGTGGCGGTAAAGCACCATAAGCTAGATTGCAACCACCAATAAACATAAAAACAAAAATAAATATTTTCTAGCCTGTGTCACAAAATGTGAGGATGTGACAGCGCTATGGATCAAGAAAAACATTTAACTAAATACATAATAAACAGTTATGGTGTTGATGACGGTGTTGCTGTTGTGTCCAGTCGATAGCTGTATAAAGAGCAACAGTGACCGCCCACTTTTTCAACCATTCCAGAAGTACTTTCCCCATTAATTTCTTCCATGGACTTTTAATAAAATCCTTCATAAAAGTGTTGCAAGTTGTGAACCGAACCAAACCAATCAGCTCCGAGGTGAATCACAATATCACAAACTTTGTTTTGATGCAAAAACTTATTTGAAAATCGGACATAAAAGACAAAAGGTACAAGGCTGTGTACTTATTGTCTTTACTGAGGGCACGTACTACAATCCTATGTAGCATTGCAAATGATATCAATGCATAAAAAACTATGGGAATACATAAAATTATTGATTTTAGGTTGACAAGTATAGAAAAAATATATTTTACATTTACAGTAAATATTCCAATATTTACAAATGTATAAGTATTTTAAGAGTGAAGGGAGACCGACTCGATTACGTCATTCACAGTGCGTCAAGTGAATGCGGTCACTCAGGGAAAGATTTCTTGGGTTCCGTTGGCCACAGTTCTCTGATTTGTAGATCTTTCTCTGCTGTGCCATGGGAAATGTAGTTGTTTACCATTAATTCTGCTATCAAACATGATTTTTAAACAATGAAGTTCACCAGAAGCATATACTATCGATGAACAACATTGTAGCTCACGGTAGGTCTGTCTTTAAAGGTTTAGAAGTTATTGTTGAAAATCAATTCATCTATGGGATAAATTAATGGGATTTTTACTTCTGGAACCAGACTGTTGCGCTCTGTTGCATCGTCAGTGCTGTCTTGTTCGGTACACAACGATAATTTAGAAGCCAAATAGCTAAGTGTTAGCTCCAGGCTACCTAGCCTCATTACTGGTTTATATGACAACAGGATGTAGCTGCTAGCCAGCTAATAATTCCTAACCAGCTGATTTAATGGCCTACATTATTTAGTTTTGTGTATAACTTTGCTGAACTGATTGCATTTTTAGCAACAAGTATCTGATTCAATTGTCTTTGTAGAACATCGGCTAAATATCGAAATTTAATCAAACATTTATAATCAATTAATCAAATATTCATATATAATCAAAGTTTTTTTCTTGATAAAAATCAATATTGTTTTATTGCTTACCCCTTTCTATCATAAAAGTAGTCCATGTGACTCATGCTCACATTCCAATTCTTCAGAAAGCATATGATAGATTTTTAAGTAATTTTTCAGTGGAAATCTTGATGTCTGTTGCATGTAAATTAGATGCAAGTTCTCATGTGAACACGTTAACAAGCGAGTATTCATCAGCACATTTGGGACTACATAGTTCACCAGAATCTTCATACTTGGGTGAACTATTCCTTTAAAAAATAATTTTTTTTAAATGTTGAGCCATCAAATGCTGAGAACATATGGTATTTAATCATTAGAAGAAAAAAAAAACACTCACTATTGGCGAGGGACTTAAAGTTGCCGATAAACTTGACGTATTCGTACACAGGTGGATTCTTGGTATCCACAGAACCTCTGAGCATGTGACAACAAAACTCCATCTGGTTCTTGGCTAAGAAGAAAAACAAAAACAAAAAAGGATTAAGTAACAAAGTGCATTAAGAATATGTTACTTTGAAAAAGACTACACGCTGACACATTTGCGCAGAATAATATTTGAGGGCAACACCATCTCAGTGGGCAGGGCAAATAACCACAGCAGAAGAAATATGTTATGGAGGATGAGGGTGGACACTCACGCTTGAGGTAATCAGAGCTGAGGTTTTCGGTGTCTGGGTGGGAGGACAATGCTTTATACACATCCACATGTTCTCCCATTGGAAGGAAGTTCAAAAGGTTCTGATCCACCATGTCCGACTGAAACACAGAAAAATATGATTATATGTGAGAACTTTAGTCAAAGACTGATATATTGGCCAGGCTGATGAATCAGTCGATATTTGGCCATTTTGATAATCAGCTTGACTGATAAACAGAAGGGTAAGCTCCCTCGTGTCAGTTTCAAACTGCACCGACAGCCTTATCTACATCAATAATGAACAATTACCGTTATAAATATTTATTTCTGGGAATTTTGAGCAAATATTCTATCAAATAAGTGTTCATTTCATTTTGGCAATTTTGTGTAGATTACATTTGTTGTCATTTAATTGTACTATGTACATATCAATATTGTTTCTATAACCCTGCAGTCTAAACATAAACCTATATATATATATTAACCACTAATAAATAGATGACAAATTAATATGCACACATCATCTCTCACTTACAGGCAGATGCTCAAGCAGAGAGGTGACGCTTTCGGAGATGTAAATTATGTTGCCGTCAGTCAGCATTACTAGGAAGAACCCATCCAACGCCTTGACACCATATAAAAAAACAACATGCATTAGCACAGCTCCAATCTATAAACCAAAATTAAAATTGAGTGTTTGGTGAAAAATGCACTCATATTCTATTAGTGGATGCATTCTTCAATACGGAAAGATACCAAAAGAGAAACACATACAGTCACACATCAGCCACAGCAGGTCTCACCTCTAGCATCAGCTGTGTAAACTCTTCATTGCTAAGGAACGGGGGTTTCCAATCCTGTTTGATCTCACTCGACTCAGACTGCACAGCAATTTCTGCATGTGAAAACAAACACTTACTCTTGATCATTCTCCTTGAGCTCTGCACACTAAAGTCTAATTCACACTGACCCAACAAATGCCAACAAACATCCACATTTCAAACATTCTAAAGTTAGATTTTAGATTTAGGCCACATCCAGACTAATATGCTTTGCTTTGGTAGACGAAAAATTGCTCTAATATAGATGAAAGGAGCAAATGTAGTAAAATCAATGCACTTTCAAAGTAATGTGTGGACTTGAACAGTGCGTATTATGCAACGATACATATTTCAAAACACTAGGATCTCAGCTGCCTCCGCGTCTGAGACCATCAATCCACACATCTTATCACGTGGCTTGAGCGGGCTACCACAGAGATATATCGCGTGTGGAGGCTTCAGAACCACATTATAGCGATCACGAGGAGGTTACCCCACGTGACTCTACCCTCCCTAGCAACCAGGCCAATTTGGTTGCTTAGGAGACCTGGCTGGAGTCACTTAGCACGCCCTGGGATAGCGAACTCCAGTTGTGGTAGTCAGCGTCTTTACCACTGAGCTACCGAGGCCCCAATCATTCTTTATCTTTAAAATTTTGCACATTTTAGAATAATAGTAATAGAATAATTACACGTTTGTAATTTAAAAAAGGTGCTTTTTTTTCACTGTGGGAACAACTCTAGCACTCTGTCCCTTTAACAGTGTCTACGCTGAATGAAGAGAGAGATGCACGGAAAGACATAGATTTACAGTCCAATAGAAAGAAACTATTGATTTATTGTGTTCATATGAGTGGATTACTCATTTTCACCAACATGTTAAAACAAAAAAACATGGGAATTTCAAGCACTGTGTACACACAGAAAGTGCGTGGATACTTAAAATATTGCGCAAGATGTGCAATCCCACTGCGAAATTCATGAAGTGGGTTTTTGCTAATTGCTGCTGCAAGGAGAGTGCCCGGCGTCCAATAAATTTAGCACTCGCGCGTCTTTGCAAGCTAAATACAATTGTGCTCACTCGTCTCTGAGTGCGTGGTTAGAAGACTTTGTTCGCTCCGTGTAATTTTTGTGCTCTTACACTTGTTGTCTGCTTCCACTAATGTTATAAATGCAGCACTGGCCTGATCGGGCAAGTGACAGTTCTAGCAACTAGCCTGAATCTCTCTCACACTGGCCCCGGGCCATCAGGCAGTCTTTATTGTCGAGCCCTGGATACTAATGCATAATTCTTCCAACTGTGCTGTGCCTTTATAAATATGTATTTATAAATAAATAAATAAATAAATAAATATATATATATATATATATATATATATATATATATATATATATATATATATAAAAAAAATTATTTATCCCCTTTTCTCCCAATTTGGAATGCCCAATTCCCACTACTTAGTAGGTCCTCATGGCGGCACGGTTACTCACCTCAATCTGGGTGGTGGAGGACAAGAAAGGATAGTTCACCAAAAAGTTTTATTCTTTCATCATTTACTCACTTTCATGCCATCCCAGATGTGTATGACTTTCCTTCTTCTACAGAACAAAAGCAAAGATTTTTAGAAGAATTTTTCAGCTCTGTAGGTCCATAAAATGCAAGTAAATGGTGGCCAGAACTTTGAAGCTCAAAGCTCATAATGGCAGCATTAAAGTAATCCATAAGACTCCAGTGGTTTAATGTGTTTTCTGAAGTGATGCAATCAAACACGTTGAAAGTGGAGATTTATAGTAAAAAAGGAATTAAATATTGATCTGTTTCTCAAACACGCCTATTATCTCACTTCTGAAGAAATAGATTTAACAACTGGAGTCATATGGATTACTTTTATGCTGCCTTTGTGATTTTTGGAGCATGAAAGGTCTGGTCACCATTCACTTGCTTTGAATAGACCTACAGAGCTGAGATATTCTTCTAAAAATCTTTGTTTTTAGCAGAAGAAAATATGTAATACACATCTGGGGTGGCATTAAATTATAATTTTTGGGTGAACTATCCCTTAAAGTGTGAATATTAAGTATTCTGCCCAACCTTGCATGAGAAGAACGCTGTTCTGCCTAACCCTACATGAGTAATACACTATTCAGAAAATTATGTGTTAATTGCATATGTCTGGATCTTGAGGGTGGAAATACCTCAAACTCTTTATGGAATTGGTTAATAGGACCCATTATAAACCAGAGACCAGAATTTGTATTTACATAAACAGACTGTGTCATTAAACAGGGTTTCTGCAGGTTAGAAGGAATTAAATTTAAGACCTTTTAAGGCCAATTAAAAGAACAATTTAACATTAAATAATTAATTAGCTAGTAAATACAAAACCAGAGACTACTTGGATGTCTCTGGACAATTTTTTTTATATTTTATTGGGCATTTATGCGTTTTCTTTTTTTAAATAAGTTAATACAACATAAAAACTCAAAATGAATTCATTAAGCATGCACGTAGCCTAAAGTATGTAGACTATATTGTGACCCTTCTCTTTAGTCACAGGCTTTCCAGCAAGACGTGACGCAACAGACAAAGCATTGGTCAACTTTTATCGGATTACGTTGTTGAAAAATTATTCCGAGGGCTCTAGTTGACTGCTGTGGCTTCCTGCCATCAGCAGAGCTGACTGGACTGAGATGATTTCAACTCACAACTTTTGCAGCAAAAAATTATAGCGAACATGATTACATGATCGTTATTAACTAATTTTATTATAGTAATTGTATCACTAAGAATATATGTTTCTATTTATGATGGTTTTGCGTCGTTTTATCATTTAATCAGTCAAATACAACACAACAGTCAGCGGGATTTCTGCCACCACTTACTGTGCATGTACTAACATTTTTGTAAACAAGAGGATTGGTCTATAGACTTTATTCACAGTAGTGCCATGTTTGATTTTTAATGGGAATGGAAACGAGGCTGTGAGGGATAGACTAGTTACTTCAATGGCATGCACGGTATAAATCTGTAAAAAGCTCCAATATCACATCTGATTTTCAACCACTCATGTTGTCTGGAGTTTTTTGTCAACTGAGTGTCCCAGAATACTGTCCTTGAAGAGATTTTTCCAATATTTTGTCTGCGGAACAATCCAAAATCACTTTAAACTGCAGTACAGCACATTGAAGAGGTTGAAAGGGATAGATGTACATTCTCGTAAAAACTTTAATATGGCGCTGCTGTGAATAAGGTCCAGCATGTGCTGAATAACATTTATATATTTTTTCTTGGCAGATACCTTTAATAAATACTTTGAGGTAGTTAATGGGCATTTCATTTAAAAATGAAATTTCTGTCATCACAGCTTACGCTTGAGTCTATAAATTTTTCTCTGCCACAGAACAAAAAAGCTGATAAAAATTTTTTTAAGCAAAACGTTTAGTGTCAGTCACCATTCACTGAATCTTGTTTTTCATTCAATAAAAGTTAATTGTGAATGAAACTCCCCAGTATCTCCTTTTGATATCCACATTTGCAACAGCATAAAGTTAAGTGATTGCAATTTTCATTTTTGTGTGAAATATCTCAAGTAAAATCTCATCAGTTTCCTTAAAAATTACCATTTAAAGTAGACAATATGTATTGAAAATGTTAACCGATTAAATTATGAAAGAGAACTGTGCTGCATAATTAGTTATGTATATTGAAAACAGATTATATACAAAATATTAAATATAGATAATATATTTTCATATTATGTATATTATAATTTTATATAATTATATTACTATTGTTAGGAATATTATTGGAAACATTTGAATTTCTGATTAGCGGGTTTCTGAAGGTTTAAACGCGTAAAATCGTAAGTTCAGTAAAAATGTGCTTCTCTGCACGCACTTGGACAAAGATCAAGCGTCAGCTGCTAAATGAAGGATGCACGAGATAGGAAGAGAGAGAGAGATGATTTTTTCTCACACAGATTCTGCTGTTTTAAGCGTCTTTTCTATTCACGCCACAACATTTAAGATCCCAGCAAATGAAATTTAAGACTTCTTGTAATTTAAGATAATTAAGACTTTTTATGGCCTTACATTTTAAAAAGTACATTTAAGACTTTTTAAGGACCCGCGAAAACCCTGTTAAAGTTAATGCTGCTATCATGATGCACAGTTCTTTATTTATTACAGAGAACAGCTAGATTGTGCATATGGAGTCACTGTTCAGAACTTAAACCGTTCCCTTTGCCTCACCTTTGTGCTTGCGCAGGTAGTCAATGCTTTTCTGCAAGATGGTGGACTTGTCCATCTTGCGAGTGTTGCCGGGCAACATGGTGCCAAGTTCTTTAATGAGGACATTGAACTGGTCTCGCCTTTTCTTCTCTGACTTATTTCTCGAAACTCTGTGACAGATTGAAGACAATAAAGAAATAATATAAATAAATAAATGGCAATAATACAACCGCAAACAAACACGCAAAAAAAAAATCTAAGACTCGCTTCTATTGACCTTTCCGTCTATCTACAATTTTGCAAAGTGTTTTCATTCATACAGGAAAAGATAAAAAAAAGGATGAAAACTATCACATTAAACATTTAGGAGCAAAAATTCCACTCAAGTGAAAAAATATATAAAGTTGCTGATGTAAGACAAGACAAGTGGGTGAAATTAAAGTCACCGTTTCGCCTTATCCTTCACATCTTCCTCCATCAGCACATCAAAAATACTGTCATCATCCCTGAAACACGAAGACGCAAAAGACACATTTATTGCATTACTCTGTTTGATGAGGTACAGAGTAATGGGAAATTTTTAATATTTTTTCCCTGTAAAAGCAGTATAGTTACATTTTTCTTTTTTGCATATTGCTGCCCTGAGAGAGAAGCTATGTGCTGCCAAACTGTGCTTCTAGAATATGACTCAAGACAAACTGCAGAATTAAATCAAAACCAACTCTAACCGAATTCTTATTTATTGTAAGAGTAAACATAAATACAGAGCGTGGGACAGTAAAACCCCATGTGTGGATATAAAAGTGATCCTACACCATCACAAGCAACCAGTCAACATATACATGTAAACATTTATACACAGAACATCAAACCATATTTTCTGATGTACTAATACTGTATTACATAGATGCCGAAAAGTAGTATGTCTGTAGAACTATGGGAGGACTTTTGGTTTGCCAAACCTGTCTCTGGAGCTCATGATAATGCTGTCTCATGGATCAGTCTGGGGTAAAATAAATGTGCTGCATCGGGAAGACATTGGTGAAAAAGAATTGCCAACCTGAGAACCTATGAAATCAACACATGGACACACAAAATGAATGATAATTGAACAACAATATAATCATCAATAGCATGTGCAATTTTGTTGCTCTGTGTAGTTTCATATACTTCCTGAAAATATGTCAGGTCATTGTTGGATTTTTTTATTTTGTATATTGAACTGACTACTCAAAAACTATTGTTCGCAAAAAATAAAAAATCTGTCAGGTCATTCTTTCTATAGTCAGAGGTGAAAGGTTAATTGAGGACACATAGAAAAGGGTCACATGACTGCTTAACAAAAACAGACTCCTTTACACAAGAAACAGTGGACATTTACTTTCTCCTTAGTAAATTTCCATTTACAGATCCGAAAAGACAACAGCCAGTGCCAGTCTGAGTCAATGCAGAACTAGTGTAGTTCATTTTAAAGTGCATGCAAATGACTGTCAAGCCTCAAACATTATGTTCTTCATTTGCAATTGAACCCCGTAATAACACGCATATTACAACCAAAACAACGGCGATCAACCCCTCATAAAAAGGGCAGTGGCATTGTGCGAAACACTGAAACGAAACCAACCTTTATCTTATAAAGAAAAGTGAAACTTCACGTCATGCATACAAAGTGATAAGTAAACTTCAATAGTTGTAAAACCTTACACTATATATTGGGCTTCCAACATAGCTTATGTGTCACGAAACTACAGCTTTTAACGAAATTAGCATACTTGCTACCTACCGTTAAACACATAGGTGCAGGACAACTCTTAGGCCTCCTGTCGTCCACTAGGTCACAAAGCTGTACTGGGGTGAATAAAAATCACGGTGGAATAATGAAAACTGCAATGCTGAATTTCAAGCACGCACTTCCTTGAGAGCTCTCCCGAATGTGGGTCAGTGGGCCTAGTGACACCCGAGGCGTAACCGCGTAACGAAAGCTCCTCCTGATCCTCAACCCCCGCACACAATTTCCACAATTTTTGAATGTGCCTTCATTGCTTCACACCGACGCAGTTTAAAGACTTCGTCTTCTTTTAACTTCGATCGGTGGCCGTTCGGCTGCGAGTTGGAAGAAAACATTACATTAGGCGAGGCCTTCTTCACGCAAGCGGTCAAAGGCATGCGCAGTAGCCTACGCCATAAGCGCACACAGCACACTTCACTTGCAAAATAGTGCGCTGCCTACTGTTTTGAATGGAAGCCAAAGTCCCCATGTGGGAAACATTTTATGTAATGCCTGAGCAAAAATCATGTTATCCTGATAGTATGTTATTGAAGTCTAGGCTAACTGAAACACTCAAACAATTACATATTTAAATTTTTTCCCAATCTGTAAATTCAGTTATATATTTTTTGTGTAAAATATTATTTAAAAGACATTAAATGTCATAGTTACATTGTTAAATCTACATATACCATAAAGGGAATTTGTACGATTTTTAATCAGGCACTGAATAGAGTACCCATTACTAGCTCTTTGAGTCAATGGAATCAATGTGATGTTAAATGGGGATTTACCGGGCAGACTAAATTTATCATGACACATAGCCGTCTCCTCCAAGTCGTAATAATGAACTATTAAGCCATTAGTATCTCATAATATTACTACATTTTCGTAAAATAATTACTTAGGATGTTATAATAATGATACATTTCTCACAATTGTATGAGTTAGCAGGGGGAATAATTATCTTGTGAGATTCCAATTTATTTATAAAAGTTTTCTTAATACAAGGGGTGGGTCTCAATCAGCTGCATAGTCAGGCCACTGATCAGGGAATCTAGGGTTGTTATTCGTTCAAGTGCACTGAAACGTTCTCACCCTAAAAAAATTGCACCTTAAAAACCAGGAAGCATCATTGCTCACTATGTTCCCTTAAGGATGAAGATAATCACAAGTGTAAAACTAAACTATTAAGTCAGTATTATTTTCTCTTTAAATATGTTGTTTGTAATGTCTTTCATCCAAAATGATAATAAAAGGAAAGCAATCTATTTGAATAATTTTAAAAAGTTACATTTAAATAATTTATCTTTAATAATAACACTGTAAGTTTGAATATCTACTACGAAAACGCACAACAGTGGGCAAACTCCAATCAAAGTGATCATCCCTATGCACTACTCACTCCGAAGGACATAGCTCTTAATGTGGTCATGCACTCGGAAGGGAGCATGGCATTACTGTATGAATGTACTCTTTGCTAACAGTGTTGTAGAAGGACCCTTCATGAAAAATGCATTTTCTTACTTTAGTTTTTAACGACCCATCATGTGGTCTCCCCTTCCTGCAGTGCACTTCAAGGGTGCAAAAATGCAGTTCCCTATCTATACAGTTCACTCAACGTTGCCGTAAGTACTATGGGGAATTCTTATTCCACGATCTTGTTGAAAACCTTCAATCCTCTGATTGGCAATGGCGTCTGAGTCCCGCACCTTTTGGCATGATATGCATCTTTCTAAAGATGTCATTAAGCAAGTGTTTTCTATGCGAAAGGCACATCCTGTCACCTGATGAGCAAGAGAGCTGGTTTCACTGTCTGGGCTGCGCCCACGCATGTGCAGCTCTCATAGAGACAGACTGCCCTCACTGCGATGGCATGAATCTCCGGTCGCTGCATTTCGGTGTTGCGGGTGGGGGGGCCTCTTGTGCCCTCCCAGCCATCACTTCTGTGTTAAATCCCGAGGGACCACATGAGGAGGCACGTTGGGGCAGTGAGTTTGAGCAGGAAGTCTTAGTGGAGGATCTCGTGCTGGCGCAAGCAAGCCTCTTGAACTTCCGATCTAACGTCCTCATCTGTGCAATTTGCATGTGATGAGCTCCATCTATTAGAGTACACAGCATGATGTTTGGTGGCTCTGACAATGGGGATGATGCTGTGTCACTAGCAGCTTTGGGCAAGTGGTTCACGGAGGATGTTCATATGTCGGTACTCCAGGTTTTTCAAGATAAGCTTCTTCAACAAATATATGAGCAAGGCTCCAATCCAGAGCTGTTCAAAGAGCTCTGCGCCACTACAGAAAGACATGAGCCACGAAATCTTCTGCTCAGGCCATTGGCAAAGTGATGAGCAAACTGGTAGTTTTGGATCGGCATATTTAGCTTATTCTCATAGAGACGCGTTATGCAGAGAAAGTCGCCTTCCTCGACAGCCCTGTATTGCCCAACGGTCCCTTTGGCAACTATGTAGAAAGCTTTTCAGAGCACTTCATCATGGCGCAAAAGCAATCTCAAGTGTTAAAACACTTTCTACCAAAGAAAAGTAGCACTTCCTCTTTCCCAGCATGCTCCTGATCTAATTCTGGTCAGCACCCGACAAAGAATTAATTTCTTGCTTCCACGGCGCAGCCGAAAGCTACTAATGATCAGTCAGTGAAGCCACACGAGCCGTGGCCAAGTGTAAGCACCTTCCATCTCAGCGTGAAAATTCACTGACGAAAAAATTCTGGCCAGGCAATAGAAACATTACTGACACGCCCAGCTCTGTGAAGTGGAGCCCAGAGCTCAATGCTATTCATGGCCAAAGAAGGCTTGATTAGAGGCACACAGTGTTTCTCTCCTCTTCCCCATTAGTGTTCATCATCGGGAACGGGACATTTAAATGTTACTTCTGTGTGTATTACTCAAACAGAGATTGTTCTCGCAAAAGAGAAAAAAATCACCCATTTACAAATATGGGACATTCACACATTTTCAGAAAAAGGGCCATTTTCTCTTCATGTATCATGCACCCCACACGTTATGCTCAACCGCTTCCCTATGGTGAGCGGCACTTTATTGCCTTTAACAAGTGAATCAATAAGCCCGCTGTCCCTCTATCCCATTGTACGGATAATAATAATAATAATACATTTTATTTGTAATGCGCCTTTCTCAGACTCAAGGCGCTACAGCATGTACAAAACAAAATCAAACATGTAAATAAAAATATTGCGTGGATGCGTGGCGAGCCTTTATGGGCATGTCAGACTGGGTGCTAAAAACGATCAAGCATGGTTATACGATTCAATTTGTACGTTGACCACCCCGTTTCACCTTGGTGTTGCATGCAGAGATTCACAGTCTCCTCACAAAAACATGATAGAGACTGTCCCAGACTGTGACACACACACAGCTGGGTTTACAGCCATTTCTCGTTCTGAAGAGAGACGGCGGGCTTTGGACCATTCTAGATCTGAGACGTTTGAATCGCGTGCTCGCGAAGCGTTCATTCAAAATGACGGATGTGCGATCTGATCGACTGGTTTACACCAATAGATGTGAAGGACGTGTTTTTCATGTACCAATGGCACCGCATCACAAGTGGTTTTTGAGATTGAGGGTACTGCGTATCAATTCAAAGTCCTTCCTTTCGACTGTCTCTGGCTCACCGCATGTTCACTAAATGTATAGATGCGGCGCTCGCCCCATTGAAAATTAACTGTGTGCGTGTTTTGAATTACCTCAACAATGGGCTATTACTAGACCAATCAGAGGCACTACAGAGCAAACACAGAGACTTGCTGCTTTGCCATCTGAAAGCACACTTTCCCCCAGCCAGCAAATCTCCTTTTTAGGGGTTCGTCTCGGCATGCGTGTGCACCTCATGAACAAGCACAGACCATTCTTTGGTGTCTGTCTCAGTTCAAACTAGGGAATACATTGCCACTGAAGTCATTTCAGAGAATGCTGGGTTTTATGGTGGCAGCATCCGCCATCATGCCGTTAGGTCTGTTACACATAAGACCTCTCCGGTACTGGCTCAAGCGGCACATTCCACATCACACCTGGTGCCTCGGGTCGCAATGTCTTGCCACAGTATGCACTGCTCTAGTACCATGGACAGCACCGGTCTTCTACTAACAGGGTGTTATGCTGGGTCAAATTTTCAGTAGAAAAGTGATGACCACAGATGCATCCAACACAGGTTGGGGAGCAGTGTGCGATGGATGCCTGTCTTTCGGCACCTGGAGAGGTGTGAAACTGGAGTGGCACCTTTTTAGATTTGAGAGCTTTTCATTGCGAAATTATGAATCACCACGTGCAGATTCATTCAGATAACACAACAGTAATGGCACACATAAATCGTCAGGGTGGACTCCAATCGCAACAATTAATGAGCATGACATAATTCCTCCTCAAATGGAGCGGGTGTCATCTCCTCTCATTGTATGTGTCACATGTTCTGGGCCGTCTGAATTTTGGAGCGGATCTGTTGTCACACCAGGGATCATTACCAGGGGAATGGAGACAGCCTCTTCATGGGCGTGCACAAATTGTGTGTCCTTACAGGACATATATTTTGAAATACTTGATGGCTTGACTTGTCTTGGAGTGTCTGCTTGACTAGGTATGACACTTTGACTAGGCATGGTGATTTGGCTTGGTGTATCAACTTGACAAAGTGTAGTGACTGGACTTGGTGTGGCAACTTGTCTTGATGTGACAGCTTGATTTGGCATAACAGCTTGAGAAACAGAAGTGATGTCTTGACTGGAAGAGATGACTTGACTGGACATGATGACTTGACTCGATGTACCAGCTTGACTTGACGTGACAGCTTGACTGGACAAGAAGACTTGACTGGACATATGGGCTTGAAAAGGCTCGGTGACTGGTGAACGACCTCCATGGCCGAGGATGTTGGCAGCGGCAGGAGAACGGCCTTCATGGCCAGGAGCGCTGGTAGTGGCAGGGGAACGCCTCAGTGGCCGAGGAAGCTAGCAGCGGAATGGGAATGGCCTCTGTGGCAGTGAGCACAGGCAGTGACAGGAGAACGGCCTCTGTGGCCACAAGAAACTTTGCTAGTACTCTAGTAAGCCTAATTTTTGTCAGGTGTTCATACTAACACATGTTTTTTTTCAGGTTTGGCTCCACTCTGTGAAAACATGCATAGTGGAAAGGTAAACAAACCAGGCGATGTTGTCCATGCTAAAAATGTCAAAACCATTCAGGTATTGTACACCTGAAGACCCAAATGATGACAGTGTTGTAATCTGTAGTCTGCATACCAAAATAAAGCAGCACAGAATGCAAACATATTTTTGTTTCTTGAAATTTCTTAAATTAGTGCCAAATGAATGGACCCTTTTTTAATGGGAGTCCAAATATATGTCCATTGATTTTCAGTATTGATCTGATGCTATGAGAAATCATGCAAGATTAAGTGGTGATTATTTTGCAAACTAAGGGCCGTATCTTAGAAAAGTAAAGATATTTCACATTCATAGGAGGTAGCAGCACCAAACAGAATTGCAAAATAAATAACTATTTCCAAATTTACGGTACTGTGCAAAAGTCTTAGGCACATAAGATGTATTAAAAAAAGATATTTGTCTTAAGATGGTTATTTATATCTTCAGCTTAAGTGTGTCAATAGGAAATATACATTTCAGACTCCCAAAAATCTTTTGCAAATAGAATAGATTAGAATTGAAGGACAGGGAGCCCTGCAACAGATGGCCCCCACAGAGCCCCCCACTGAACATCGAGAACTGTGGCAAATTATTCAAGAAGCTTGGAACATCCTATCTGCCAATAACCAAGAAAAACTGTGTCCAGGTGTACCTAGTTGAATTGGTGCTGTTTTTAAGGTAAATTGATTTAGCTTTTTTTATGTTTACTAGACTTTGTATGATGTTAATTGATAAATGAAAACTATTTTTGGTGTTATTTTTGAAAACATCCTCACTATGCAACATTTTTCACAAGTCCCTAAAACTTTCGCACAGTGCTGTATGTTCCAAACATAAATTAACAATAGTAAATAACTATCATCCTGTCATTTTAGTTGACTCTATGAAATGAAAGGTCTACAAAAACTGTGATAAATAGCCCAAGAAAGAATTGAATTGTTTCCCTTCTGTCACTCACTCGAAGTTGTGTCTATGCAGTGACAATAAGGGTTGCTCTTGGGAGCCCCAAACACCTTAGATCTTTGAGAAAAGGCTAATGAAAATTGGCGAGTGGAATTTGCATGACACTCCCCTGGATATACGTGTATAAAAGGAGAAGGAATGCCCACTCTCATTCCGATTTTTTCTTCAGAGCCAAGCGGTTGTGTCTCAGCAAGCTGAATATTACTGCTGATCCATTCACCTTGAAGAAGGTGACACGGATGTCCCTCAGCTGGATAAAGTGGTCGCGGTGCACCTATGCCCGCAAAACGCCGCCACCTGGTGGGATCGCCGGCACTTCCCTCCAGGCCCTGTAGGACTCTGGCGACCACATTCCTTGGGTCACATAATCATTATTCACGTCTGCCGTTGTCACGGCCGCCAAAAACCAAGCACTCGCCAGGGCCCTGTAAACACTGCCCTCCAGCACCACACCTACGGTCACAACCGGTTGTGACATGTCCCGAGGATGGCCCAAGAGGGAGTACAGGGATGATGAGGAACAAGTCACCCTTGTGGTGCGTGCTTTGCACATCTACTTGGATCGTACGTAGAGCTTTAGACACTCTGAGCAGCTCTTTGTCTGCTATGGTGGACAGCGGAAAGGGAAAGCTGTCTACAAACAGAGACTTGCCCACTGGATCGTGGATGCCATCGCATCGGCCTACAAGACCCAGGCCGTGTCTGCCCCCTTGCTGGTTCAAGCACACTCTACAAGGAGTGTGGCATCCTCGTGGGCACTGGCCAATGGCACCTCTCTAGCAGACATCTACAGAGCAGCGGGCTGGGCAATACCCAATACCTTTGCAAGATTTTACAATCTCCAGGTTGAGCCGGTTTCATCCCGTGTTCTTTCAGGTACGATCAGGTAGCGTTTGGTAATACAGAACAGCTGGCCGGGTGTATAGTGCCTTTCCCCTCCCCTGAGGTGAAAACGTGCATTTTTACCACCTGCCGTACTAAATGAGCACACATGGTACTGTTGAACAGACTTCAGAATAGGTCACCCAAAATTATATTTTTCTCAATATTTCTTTACCATTGTAACGTTACTGCTGGCACTGGCAATGACGAAGACGTGAAGATGAAGAACCCAAGTACAGTTTATTTACATACGTGAAATCCAAAACCCTAACTATAGACGTGAACTAAACTAAACATAAACATGAACAATTAACATGAACATAAACTTGACTTAGCAAAAACGTGGCTTGACATAAACATGGCATGCTCTTAACATCTATATTCACATTCAATACTTGACAAAGGACAACGGAAAACATGAAGGCTTAAATACACAGACATGGGTAAAAAGAGAACCAACGAACAGACAGAACTATAATCAAGATAACAAGACTAAAAACCTTAAACCAATGACAAACTAGAACTGATAATGAATAACAAGACAATAAACCAAAGAAAAAAGTCACATAAACATGGAGGGAAACAGGAATCACATTACAGGAAATAAACAGGAAATAAACGTTTCAAAATAAAAGACATGGATTCATGAACCAACACATTAAACATTAAAACATGTTTTATCATTTATATAAATTTCTTTCTTTCATGGAACACAAAGATTTATTATTATTATTTATTTTTTAGATATGTCTGTTTGTAAAATGCAAGTAAATGGTGACCAAATTTTCAAGATTCAAAAAGCACATAAAGGCAGCATAAAGGTAATCCATACATTATGACTCCAGTGGTTTAATCAATGTCTTCTGAAGTGATCCAATTGGTTATGGGTGAGAACAGACCAAAATGTAACCTCTAGTCTTATGGATTTCCTTTTTGCTGCCCTCGTCATTTTTTGAGCTTGGAATTCTGGTCACCATTTCCTTGCATTGTATGGACAAACAGACATCATGTCTCTATTAAAATATCTTCTTTTGTGCTCCGCTGAAAAAAGAAAAGGCATACGAGCTTGAGTCGACATAAGGTTGTGTAAATGATTTTTTGGGTGAACTATTCCTTTAACGTGTGCTCTTGTGTTGGTCTGGTGGTTTACACAAATCAGTTTACACAAGGGGGCCATAGAGTTACGTTCAAATGTCTTTGCCATTAAACTGGAAGTGTTATTATTCAGGTATAGTAGCTAGCTTTAAGCATGTTGAGTTTAACTAACTTGCTTGGCAAAAATATCCCTCCCTCTCCTCTGACTAGAATGTTAGAGCAGCAGATTATGGTTTTGGTGGGCCAAGATGTGAACTTAAAGCTACTGGCCATTGGCCATTAAAAAAACGGATAAGCTCCTAATCAAGGATGCATTCTATTCACCTTTTGGCTAAAGACCTTTTGGTCAAATTGTCCACATTTTATTGATCAAAATCAATCCCTTTTCAAAACCTTTTCACCTCTCATGAATTTGCATTGCCGCTTGATACATCTTGCCCCAACTTCCAATTTAAATGGAAAATGCATCAACACAGGAACAGAATTTAGTTTGGAAAACCCCATTTTACGGGGTCTTTATTCTCCATTTAAAAACCTACAGAATAACATCTTCCCATTGATGTCTCTGTGATATGTAATGACTGTTGTGACTGTGCTTGTTTATGGTTGCCATGCCACTGAACTGGTATGTGACCTCACAACTCAGGAGGTGCTTGCACTGCTGCAGCCTTCCTAAGAGTTTGTGACAGCTGATCATTGGGCTCATCTTGACATCGCCGGGGTCATGACCAACAAGGACAAAGTGCCGTACCTGCGGAAAGGAATATCTGGAAGACCTAAACACACTTTGGTGGAGTTTGCTGCTGGCATGCCCTCTGAACCCTAATATGGAATCTTTGTAACCTAACTGCCTCAGGACTGCAGCCAAAAAAGAACAGACATGTATCCATGAGGATCAATGTTCAGGATGATGGTTATAAATATATACTGTATATGCTTCTGAAATAAGACTGACAATTACCAACAAGTGATCAGCACATTGAAAGGGTTGGAAAAGTAATTTTCAAAGCATTTAAAGGGATAGTTTACCCAAAATGAAAATTCTGTTATTATTTACACAGCCTCGTGTTGTTCCAAATCCGTATGACTTTCTTCCGTGAAACACAAAAGGAGGTGTTAGGCAGAATGTTAGCCTCAGTCACCATTCAATTTCATTGCATGTAATGAATAGTGACTCAGCCTAACATTCTAACTATTTATGTAAATCATACAGGTTTGGAACAACATGAGGATGAGTACATTTTTGGGTGTACTATCCAATTATGTTCCAGAGGAACTTGGAAGTGGAAAAAATGTCCAATGGAAACTTTTATTACATAAAAGATAATGAAGTATTTATACAAATATATTGGTAATTGGTAACTCCTTTCTGTTTAGTGCATTTTTAAAGTAGTATTTTCTTTATTGGGATTGAATGGAAACCCTCTTGGTCCAGTCTTTTGTAGAAAACATTAAAATGATAATGTCCACATTCACTCTTGCTTTTTTTTCTTCATGTCACAGTATAGGCCAAATTCACAGACATTTTGTGTTTGTAGTGCTGAAGCACCATATCAATTGGCGACATGGCAAAATCTGCTCAGCCCAAAGTGAAATTATATGATTTCCATCTTTTAAAGTTATGAGTTCAATTTTTTATCCACTATATTAACATAAACTCTCTGAGCATTGTATTAGGAACACTATGGTGCTAATATATTGCCCATCTGCCTCTAGGTTTGACTTGTGCATTTTGAGATGCTATTCTGGTCACTGCAATTGTACAGAGTGGTTATCTGAGTTACCGTAGCCTTTCCGTCAGCTCGATCCAGTCTGGCCATTTTCCGTTGACCTCTCTTTTCAACAAGATGATTCAACAAGCTGCCACTTGATGTTTTTGGGTTTTGGCACCATTCTGAGTAAATTCTAGGCACTGTTGTGCATGAAAATCCCAGGATATCAGCAATTACAGAAGCACTCACACCAGCCCATCTGGCACCAACAATCATGCCATGGTCCAAATCACTGAGATCAAATTTTTCCCAATTCTGATGGTTGATGTAAACATTAACTGTAGCTCCTGACAAGTATCTGATTTTATTCCTTACACTGCTGCCACACGATTGACTGATTAGATAATCGCATGAATAAGGAGTTGTACAGGTGTTCATAATAAAGTTATCAGTGAGTGTATATGAAGAGGACATGAAAATGTATTGCATAGTAGTAGGAATGACTCATTTACTGATTGAGTAGCTCTGTACTTGTCTCCACTAGATGGCATTGTGTAAGTGAATGAAGGAAGAAGAGAAGGGTTGTGTTATCTCAGAAAATTCAATGTTGTGTCAGCTGGTCCTGTCCACACACTCATTTAAACAAAACACAGAACAGTTTACTGAAATGAAAGCCGCTCACACCATGCCTGCGTGTGTGTGTTCATAACCTATCTAGTATTACTAAATGTCTCCCAAAAGTTTCCAAAACTTAAAACATTTTGGGGCATCCTGAAAGGGAAGAGGAAAAGAGGTTCACAAATAAAGTAAAGACTAGTTTGTTTTCTTTGTTTCTTCTTTTTAGCTAGTTTTTTTTTCTGTACTAGTACTAGTACTGTTAATAAATAGCTAGTTTAAACATGAGTGTGAGTTTTGTAGACATTGTGCTGTAAGCTGATGTGGAATTTGTGCAATAAACTGTAAATCTGAAAAGCGGGGTAGCAATGGAGAGGAGAACGATTGTTCAAAACGCGTGCCCTGCTTTCACCCTGAAATCCCCCTTACACGTACACAACCTTACACCAAATATCCACTACACACACACACACAACATGTTCACCCACTTAATCTTACAAACAACGCTACATCTCATTACCTCCATGGTGACATTTTGATCATTACATTTTACATGTTAGTAACTGTTAATGATAATAAATTGAGAATGGGGTGAGGGAAATTTCTTCAATAATAACATTTGTTTTAGTTTAAAAGCTTAACTGATACATCTATGTGAGTGATATACAAATGTTGGAATGTGTGTACCTGATTTAGGTGTCTAATGAACAAAACCAGACTTAAGATTGATTTTTTATCTGGATAATTGTTTGGTGGTTAAAAATCTTTCTCTCTGTGAAACACTACTTTCAAGCATCAAGAAGTTGAATCAGTGTACGATTTTAATAAGGTGATATGTGAGATTTGTGTGTATTACAGAGAGAGAGAGAGAGAGAGAGAGAGAGAGAGAGAGAGAGAGAGAGAGAGAGAGAGAGAGAGAGAGAACAAGACAGAATAGCTTGATAAATGTCCAGAAGTGCAGTCAGAGGACAAGGTCACTCTCTTACAGTCAAAATATACTTTTGCCACTTTGTGCATTTATATATTTGGCAAAGAGAACATTGTGGTGAATGAGTGCTGATGGATTGGGAACAGCACACTATCGAGTGTACTTACCTATAGGAATAAAAAAAATTATTTACACTTACATGTTATTTATTTAGAAGATGCTTTTTCCAAAGTGACTTACAAATGAGAATAATAAAAGCAGAAGCAATTAATCCAAGGGAGAAAACAATACATTTAGTACTAACATACACAATTTTATTAGAACAGTACAATTCTAAAGTGAAAGTTTTATTAAACTGGTGCATTTTTGGGTTGCCTCCCGCAATATTTCTCACTCAAATTTAAAAGCTATTCACAAATACTGTGGACTAATTGCAAAATAATAATCAAATCTGGGCTGTAATTTCTCTAACACCTGTCTCTCATTATAGTTATGGTGGAGGGAGACCTGATAACGCTCGCCAGATCGACAGAGGAGGGAGAGAGTGTGGCTCAGAGCAATCGTGGATGAAAGCCCTATTTGAGTTGGCCGCTAAGCGCTGTTTTCTTTGTATATGTAAAGCTGAAGTGTGTGTGAATAAACACTCAACTGTTCACTGTCTCCTGACTCCTCCATTGCCCCGAACTTAACATTATCACACTCACAGAAAAGTAATCAATGGCTTATTTTTTTAGAGAACTTAGGTAAAAGCAGATATAAAGTTTTAGCTATTTGGAGCTTACAGCAGCAGTTATCGGAGCATAAATTAGATGTTTGTATTTGATGATATTCAGAAATCATCTTTCACTTTGTGATTCATTTGAAAATCTTTCGAACTATGATATTAGGGCACAGTCACATTGTACAGTCACATTCATGAGAGTGAGAGCTTTCATTTGATATATGATTCTCCATTTATGTGCTATGTGAAGGACTTTTATCTTTATATACATATAGTGACGTGAATGTTTTGAAGCCTTATTTTGTTATATTAAGTAGCATAAATGCAGAAGTGGAGTTATCTCTGAAAAGTTCGGATTGCATGGTTTCAAATGATACCTTATATGCCTTATGTATACGGAGACTTTAACGTTTTGTGCATAACCTTTTTAGCAATACAGCGCCCTCCTTTGGACCCACTGGCAGACCATAGAGTTTAAGGGTACAGAACAGTGGAGAAGAATTTTTTTAGTCAATATGCATTCCTCGGGTCTTTAGTGACCTTATACCTTATTCCACCCCCTGTACCTCATAATTTTTTTGCAGGTATGTCCACACCTCTTGTCTTCAGTATTCCTCAACCTTTCTCTTCTGCAAAGTGTAACAAAAATATTATTTCATATCAGTTTAAGTTTTACTAACACAGGATATATATAATTTTTTTTTAATTACAAGACAAATTAGTGCTATATTCATAAAAAAGACTACTATATCATATCATCTCTATGTCAATAGTGAATTATCAGTATTTCATATACGTATACACATACATATTGTCACAGTCTGGCCGTGATGTCTGCGTGTGCCTGTGAGTTTCCCTCTCGTTTCTCACAGGTGCTGCTCAACAGCAATCAGCATTGCTGGTGGCATTGCTTGTTAATAGATCTGCAGCACCAGTTTCACTTTATTTTCACCTCTATTTTTTTTTCTCCCCAATTTGGAATGCCCAAATCACAATGCGCTCTAAGTCCTTATGGTGGTGTAGTGACTAACCTCAATCCGGTGACGATTGGAGGATGAATCTCAGTTGCCTCCGCGTCTGAGACCGTCAATCCACACATCTTATCATGTGGGTTGTTGAGCATATTACCGTGGAGACCTAGCGTGTGTGGAGACCCATGTTATTCTCACAGCATCCACGCACAACTCACCACATGCCCCACCGAGAGCGAGAACCACACATTATAGCAACCACGAGGAGGTTAACTCAAAGTGACTCTTCCCATCCTAGCAACCGGTCCAATTGGTTACTTAGGAAGCCTGACTGGAGTCACTCAGCACACCCTGGATTCGAACTTGCAACTACAGGTTCAACTTAATTGCTGAGCTTCCCAGGCCCCAACGTTTTCTCCTCTATTTATACTCTCCTCTGTCTTGTGTTCCCTTCTCATTAGTTTTTTTCATCCACACAGTCTGTTGGTTTGACCGTAGAATTCTTCAGTCGGTTGTTGTATTTTACTAGTTTGGTTTTGAGTAAAATGTTTCTTCCATTGAGAGAGTTTTTGTTTGTATTTTTTCTCTTTGTTTAATAAAGCCTTTTAATGGAGTCACATGATGCCTTGCGAGGAGCAGACGTGTAGATGACGAGCTCTGCGTACTTTGCTAGTTTTTAGTTATTTTTGTCTTATAATCCGGTGAGATTTATACACCCTGCTACATATTTGCTATTTGAAGTCAATATGTAAAATAAAAATCTAAATTCTCGGGCTCTGGAGATATTAAAAGACACTTACGTGCTCAAGCTGAAATTTCTGATGGGCCTGCTGATTGGGGACTCAATTTGAATGGTGCTTTGGGACAAGAAATCCAGTGTCAACTGTCCAGCATGTTATGATGACAAAAGTTGTTGCTGACTTTGAAGATCTCACTGTAATATATCAACCAATTACAGCGATGGAAACAAAATAGTTGGTTACAAGAGTGGTTACAAGATTGGCAGATGTTGAGAACAGGATTGATTATCTGGGATCATCGGAGAGGGAATTATCTGATAATCCGCTGGCAACCAAAGTTCTAAATGGAACACGTTCTTGAAAAACTTGAAGATCTTGAGAATAGGAGCCACAGGAATAAAATCCGAATTGTTGGAATTCCTGAGCATGAAGAGGGCAGATAGGGAAATTCCTAGACGAGCTCTTCACGAGTCTACTCAAAATAACAAGCCATGAGATGGAAATCAAGTGAGCTCACAGGATTCCGGCTAAGAGATCCGCTGAGGGAGACAGGCCCCAATCAATCCTGGCCAAATTCCTGAATTCTTCCAATAAAGATCTTTTGTTACGCAAGGCAAGATCAAAGGAAAGCTTTCTTGGAAGAATCACAACATTTTCTTGTTCCCAGACTAGAAATCGACAAGAAAGAATCGTGGTTGATTTAAGGAATGCAAGAAACTTTTACATCAATGGAAGGTCTCTTTTCCACTGATCTTCCCTGTCAAACTAAGTAATAATACTAAGGATGGCCGTAAAGTATTTTTATGCCCCAAGCAAGCACTGTCCTTCATAAAAACATTGGAGTGAGTGAGCCATTTGGTGTTCCTCATGTTAGTGGATTGACTCACTGTACTTACTCTGGCTGTTTGAGGAAGCTGGGAGCCATTCTTGTTTCTTTTCGTGTTTGTTCCGCCTAGCGACTGGAGTTTGTTTTGTGGAGTGACACTCCTTCAAGAAACTTTTGCATTGACAGGAGATCGCTTTTACACTGAAGATACCGGCCTGTGATAAGGATGACCACAAAATATCTAAATGCCTACAACAAGCGATGTCTTTTATAGAGTTGATGGACTGAGGAAATAATGGTGTTTCTTATGTGGCCTCTGAGTCAACTCGATAAATATACACTTGACCATACAAGGAACAAGGACGCCTGTTTTGTTTCTTTTTGTGCTGGTTTCGCCTAGCGGCTAGAGATTAATTGTGGAGGAACATACCTTCAGGACAGCTGTGGATGAATCTGCTTGTTCTTTGTGCTTATGACTTCTATTGTCTGGAGTTTGTTTTACAAAGTATTTTCTGTTATGTAATTTTGCCTCACAAAATTTGTATAGAAGCACTGTGAGTGAGCAATCTGACAGCAAAGTTCTCACGGGGACACTCATAGGCGTGCTCCTGTGTCTGCGGGATGATCAGATTTTGTAGATCTTGAAGGGATGTTGCAAACCGTTGGCGCCCCTCATGAGGGATGGGAGGAGACTTTAATCTGAAAATGATCATAGTGAAGCAAAAGTGTGCAAGCCCCCTAGAGCAACATTGATGCTTCACAGGATGTGTAAAAATCTTGGACTTGCAGATATTTTTTTCATCAGTCCATAAGATTTATTCTATAATAGATTTTGTTTTATATCTAAATCCCTCATTTAATCTGTTGTGGATTGCTCAGTTGGAAAGATTTTAATCTCAGATCACACCCTGGTTTGGAGATGTTTCCACATATGGAGGAAAATAAATCATATAGTTGCCCCTTTAATGTATCCCTTTTAATGTATCTTCTGTGGGCGTGGCTTGAGAGGCACTTAAGGTGGTTCTTAGGGGCCAGATCATACAGTATGCCTCATTCACCAAATACTCCAAAGCACAAGAACTCATGGAGTTGGAAGGGAAAGTGCTGGGGAAAGTATTAAAATTTCAGAGGAAGAGCTGAAGCACCAAATGTCATCGTGTGAGCGCATGGTTTCAGGTTGTGGTTTCACTGCTGTGCCCTCTTTGGTCAGTTTTAAAATCACACGTGTTATTGAAGTACATGATTGGATTAAACTATCCAATCACAATCCTCTATCAATAGATGTCCAGTTAGTGAACTGATTGAATAGTCAGTCTGAAAGTGCACAGATGAAATTGCGGCTGGACAAATGTCAAGGAAGCTTGTATGTACATTTAATGTTACATTTCTAAAAAAGGAGTCACAGACAAAGCCTTGTACAGTGAGGTGTGAGATTTGTGGAGCTCGCTATTCCATTGCACATGGAGGCTGCACCATAATCACGCTGCATGTAAATAAAGAAAGCATGTGGATGCTGCCAAAAGTAAGTATGCCACACCAAGTGTTAGTGATTTTATTGTGAAGCAAAGTTCAGAATCTGACAAGGTGCATGCAAGTGAAGGACTTCTTGCTTATAATTCTGTTGTGAACAGCCATAGCTTAACACATTCATGACCAGAGATAAGTCAGGCTGGAGGAATCATTCATACCCTCTGACATTAAAAAGCAGTTGGATGCCCTGGCTGAATCTGGTGACATGCAAGCAGATGATTTCTTTTGTGCAGTGATAAACTTTTATTCAGCATCAGTGGATTACTGCCCAAATTGAGCCTCTCAGTAGAAAACACAGAAAAACTTGAGTGGGCCCTACCGAGAGACATCCCAGTGTAAAGACATTCAGAGCAGCCTTGAACACTTCTAGTCCAGAATCCTCACTCTCAGTTTGATTGACGAAACCACAATCTTTGATGAGTGGGCTTGTGCAAAAAACATTGTCACTTGTCACACTCTGAGTGGAACATGAGCAAGACGTCCGTGTCTGATAGATGGACAGATGTTTTTCCTGAGCTGGAGAGCAAGACCATCAACTTCGGAGTCATAGCCAAGGTTGTGGAGTTTGTGCCTGGGACATCTGTATCTGTGGAGCCTGTGTTCTCATTAATGAACGCAGCATGGACACCAGTTAAATCTTGACTCAGTGTAACAGTCATGAAGGCAATGATTTTCATATGTCTTAAAATTGGAACTGGACTGCTCTGTATTTTACTATAAACACTTGAAAGACGAGCGCACATTGAGAAAAATTGCTTCTGGCGAAAGGTACAAGGTGACAACAGTTACAGATGCGGATGCACCGTCTACTTCGAATTGATCTGCGCCTAGATAAGGATATGTCAATTTCATTATTGCTGTGAGGGGGCTGTCCTGTTTTCCACAAGCAGGAATACTGATCAAGCTGCAAAATAGAAATGTGTAAGTAAACTATAGCAAATGTAACACATGAACAGTATGATTTGGCTAATGTCATTTGGGTGTACTACTGAATTTATGTAAGTTCTATTTTGACTCAAAAAAAATATGTTTAGCTTATGTGTAGATTTTGTGTTATGTGTATCTTAATATTGCTTTGACAACCAGTTGCATCTCGTGACATTTCAGTGTGGAAGTAAGGAATCCTGTTTTATATTTGTTGCATCATCTCTTTGATATATGAATAGTAAAACAATCAAATATATCAGATTATATTCTATTTATTATTTTCTAATTGTCTTGAAAATGTTTTGAAAATTTGACACTATCTGGGCATTTTGTAGATCCATTTGTGATAGATTTTATACGTGCCAGTTCTCTGAAGTCTCAAGAATGTAAAATTTGGCAGGGGTGTAAAGTAATTAAGTAATAATACATAAATATAAATAAGTATTATACTTAAGTATTATTTTGGGGTACTTTTGTATTTTTGTCTGTACTCTGTATTGTCTTTACTTATTGGACAGTTATAATATTGTATACACACACACACACACACACACACACACACACACACACACACAGTGGCGGGCAGTTAAAGTCTAGGCCTTCGGTGTGATTTATGCCATTAAGAAGACATAGTTTCACAATGAATAAGACACCCTATGCCTTTGGGCATCATAAATTATGTCACAGCTAACAAGTAATACCAACTGACATTTTAAAAACACATCCACACACGAAAGCCAGAACTTGAAACGATTTATTATTTTTCAAATGAATCTACCAAGGAGGAATTATTACCTGGAAAAATATATCTAATATTTGCAATTTAAATGTTGTTTGCAATAAATTTTGTTTCGTCAGGGTACACGATTCTGCTGCATCCCATTCAAGTTGGATGTGGGATATTCCTATTTGATATCTCCGACCATAAATGCATTCCATTCCCTGATATTCGGAAGATGACATTTAAGGAAACAAAACTGCAAATCTCCCGTTAGCTTAGCAGGGGTTTGACTCTCATTTCAGATGTCTCCTAGCAACCCAAATGATAAACAATGCTGACACTGTAACATTTGTGTTACAGGTGTACGATTATCAAAAGAGATTATAATTGACCATGTTTAATACACCTGCAGGTATTTGTTAACCAAGCTTTAATATCATGTAATGTGGAAACAAATGTATTTATCGATATTACTTAATAAAGTGAATGTTTATCACTTTGTATATCTCCCTGAGTGTTCAAATGTTTGTGTGACATCATGCCCCAGCTTCTCTGCAAAATCAGAATTGAGAATTTCTGCACAAGCCTACAAGTTGTAATTATGACTTCAAGATGCTTTCCATTGCACATTTCCTAGTAGGAAGTTGTAAAATCAGACTTTCCGGGTTGAATGGAACGTAGCACTACTTTTCAAAACTTGATCAGACACTGAATGCTCAAGCAGACTAATTTATACTTAGAAAACTCCTGATGTTGCTATAACAATGCAAAAAGCACTTACCAATGTGCTTGAAGTGAAAATCAGTCCTCCTTTCCTGTTTAATAAATTAAGCAATCACATGGTCATGCAGAACATCTTGTGTTTCTAAATCTTAAAACTTTCTCAATGGCAATACCAGCAGTGATGACAGCCGACTCGTCAACAAAATCTCGCGCTCTTCGCTTTTAAATTACATCACTTAAAGTGTGATTGCATCACTCAAGGACAGCTAGAAGGCCTCAACTGGGACATATCCTAAAGATCACACCGACAAAGAACAAATAAATCAATCTGATTGACTGATGAATCTGATGATCTGACTTTAGTTGCACATTCATTTGCACTGTTGAGGGATTCTGTGGAAATTCTGAAGGCCTGACGGGGTGGAGCTCAGACTCACCTGCTGCTACGTGCATGCGATTTGTGAAACAGTTGTCACACTTTGCTTATAAGCATCAAGGAATAAATTCTTTTGAATTAAATAAACTCTATTTGTTTGTAGATTCATTAAGAGTGGAAAGCGATTTAAAATACATAGACTAAAAGGTGATTGAGAATGAAAGGATGAAAAATATAAATATTTTTCATTAATCATTTAACGTCATACAAATTCCAGTAAACAGAAAGAGAGCCAAATCAATATTTGGTGTGAACACTTTTGCCTTCAAAACAGCTATTCTCCTACTTATACCTGGACAGTTTTTCTTGGTTGTTGGCAGATAGGATGTTCCAAGCTTCTTGTAGAATTCGCCACAGTTCTTTTATTTATTTAGGCTGTCTCAATGACTTCTGTCTCTTTGTGTAATCCCAGACAGACCCGATGTTCAGTGGGGGGCTATTTATATATATATATATATATAAACATAAGACTTTCGTAATTAAATGTGTAAGTGTCATTTATTTCTACTTTTGCCATCAAATTTAAATCATGCCCATGAATTTCTACACCCTATTTGGATTATTATTGTTGTTGTGTGGTTCATTACACATCTCAGGGCAGTTCCGAAGTGAAATTTCAACTGTGTGGCACTAAAAGTGAGTGAAATGTTCTTTCGAGCATTTTTAAGGTTAATGCTCTATCAAGATTTCATTCAACAAAACCAACCTCCCTACCCTAATACTTAAACCTTAACCTAACTGATAGTGTCAGAAAAAGCAAATGTGAGAAGAAAAAAACTCACTTCATTTTGTGGTGCTTCTATGACACTTTGGGCTCACGTGTTGATTCGCATGCCATGCTCTTCAGGACTCGTACCCCAGTTCTTTACATCATATGTGCAATGCTCTATCAGTTGAGCTACCACACAATATAATCACACTTGAACAAGCTTGTAAATGTAGTTGGTTATGTAGTGCAAATGTTAAAATGAGCTATGCGCTATAGTAAATGTGTTTATGTGTCATAAGATAGCATTGTGTGAGGAACAGAGCAAAAAGCAAGTCTTTATGAACTGATAATCTGGCGTTTTACTCGTGATTTGAGTGAAAGGGAATAAAAATAATTGCTATTGTAGCGCCTCAAGTGTTCATTTCACCAGAAAATTGCCATGTTACGTACATCAGGCCACAAATATATATATATTTTTTAAATTTAGTAATTGTAACATGTTTCTATGACCAGGTTATGAATGCCACTGGGGGAGAAAAGACGGTTGTTGGAGACAGTAAAAAGGTTACTAAAAAAGTTACTTTTTACTTTTCTAATACTTAAGTAGTCAACCCAAGTATGTTTTGGCTAGATACTTGGACTTTTAATTGAGTCAAAACTTCACTCGGTATCCATACTTTCACTTAAGTATAATTTCGGAGTACTTTTTACATCCCTGATATTTGGTGAATCACCCATACATTTAAGGGTTAATTAATTTTTTGTTAAATGTTTTATTTATTAGCACAACAGCTGTGCCATAGCTCTAAAAAAATCACAAATGAGATGTTATTGCTCAATAGTTTATCCAAGACAGCATTGAGATTAAGTGGAAATCAAATCAAAATACAGTTGCTTCTCAAGCGTTTTTGCCAAATAAATATCCTATTGATCTCACAAGATCTCAAAAATGACACAAACTGTTCTCAGATTTGACAAAATATGCAGTCAAATGTCAAATATTTTATTATGAACTCAAACATTTCTCATCAAATTCTTCCAAGACCAAATCATCAGTTCGGCAATCCACATTAATTGTATCACAGGTTGATAATCTTATCAACCATTGCCTCTCATTTGTGTCTATGTTTTGTTCCAAGGAGAAACCTAATTGGAATATAACTGAAAACTCCATTAACTCACCTGAGCTGCAAAAGAACAATTTCAGAGCCATACATGTTTTCTCTGGGTGTGTGTTAGTGTTTTTGGTTGAGGGGGTGGTGTATTTGTGTTTTGGGATTGCAAATCACCTATTGTGTGTATGTTTATGGACTGCATGTTAATGAATGTGTGTGGTTTGGGTGGGGAGCAGAGTGTGTGATTGTACTCCCCCTCTTCAGGCAGGAGTGTGATTGGCTTTAAACAGATTAACATTCTAACAGTCAGAGTCTCAAATCCACCCAGTAATACAGAACAAAAACTGCTCATTAGAACATACTGACCCTATCACATGTTCCTCACTCCCTCTCTGAACTTTTCTTTCATTTTTTATGTTTACTTCTCTCTCCACCCGTCTTTGTATATCTTCTAAATTTCCCTTTCTCATTAACATCACTCAATGGAAAATGTTGTTGCTCAGAGTTTGCTTTTTTGAGATATTAAAGAGATCTCATTTGTGATTTTAATTTCTATAGGCAGCAAAGTAGGCCTATATCTATCTGATCAATCTAGTTCATATTGCTTATTTGCTGAATCACTGTACTACAGAGTGACTGTGCAACCAGAGATGTCAGAGGAATGTAATGTCGTTCACTCCTCCTGTTTCTGGCTATGTGCAATTCAATTGGAGGCCTTTTTCATGTCAAACATTGAGGAAGTGTTTCCAATAATTCTCACTTTCTCCCCATATTGTCTCTCAATAGAAGATGTTTTGAATGCACTGAGTGTATGAAAGCCATTTTCTGTGTGTGAGAATGGAGAGGAGCCCTCTACACAAAGACTTGGGTTTCACGCATGGTTCTCTCATGGGGGTTGGATCATTCATTTTGTCCAGCTGAAGAAAGAGTCAATAATTTCTCTGACGGTTCCAATCAGCAACTGTGGGAAAACAATGGTACATTAATAAATTACACATTTAAGGAATAGTTCATCGTCAATATTTACTCACCCACATGTCGTTCCAGTCCAAACCCATATGTATTTCTTTCTTCTGTGAAACACAAAAGTGTATATTTTAAAGAATGTTGTGGTCACTGATTTCCATTAAATAGCAGTTGATAGTGACTGTAAAGTGTGTCACTATCAACTGCTTAAAAAAAGCGCTCAAAAGTTTCAAAAAAGTAGTTGATGCAACTCGTGTGTAAGTCTTTTGAAGGCATGTGATCACTTTGTATGATGAACAGAGTGAAATTTAAGTCGTTATTCACTCAAATCAAATCAAATCAAATCAAATCAAATCATTGAACTGCTCATGTATACAGTTGGGTTGGGCAAAATAAGAATTTTAGAATTGGCTCCCATTGAGTTGGAATTTGAATTGAATTGGTCACAATTTACAGGAAGTTAAATTGGTTAAATTGAGGTATATTAGTTCAATGTAACAAGACACATTTTGTGACATAATTATATACATTATTAGATTTGACTAATTATGCCTATTTATTCCCTGATAATTTTACTTATTACTTATTTACTTTTGCTCTTTTGGAAGGAATAGGTACCAATTGAGCTTCAGCTAAATTGTAAGGTGCGTAAGAATTGCCCAACAAGACAGCCACATCTATGGCAAGTGCTACAGGAAGTGTGGGGTGAAATGTCACTTGAGTAGCTTGACAAACTGACAGCTAGAATGCCAAGGATGCCAAGGATCTGCAAAGCTGTCATTGCTGCATGTGGAGGATTTTTTTATTAGAACTCTTTGAAGTAGTTTAAGTTTTTTTTTTTCAAATTGTTATAGGTTATTTTTCACATTATTAATGTCCTGACTATACATTGTGATCAGTTGAATTCCACTTTGGTGACAAAAAGTACCAATTTCTTTCCATAAGAGCAAAATCTGTGTGTGTGTGTGTGTGTGTGTGTGTGTGTTATATATATATATATATATATATATATATATATATATAAAATGAACACAGCCATTACAACACATTTTAATTTTGCCATTCAACACCAGAAATGGTCCACAATATTATTTTCAGATAACTTCATAAAAATAGATTAAAAACTGAATATATTGATTGTGTAATACATCTTTTATAATGTTTCTGGAAATACCCCATATGTTGTGCAAATTATAACATGTTTCATGTAATACTGAAAATAATTAAAATAAAAACTGAATAGGAATGAATTTCTTTAAATTTCAATCCATTTTAATTCTACTACGTGAAGCTTGCAATTCAAATTATAATTCTACACCCAGTTTGCTAACCCAGCTCTGATTCAGGAATTGAATTGGAGTTGAGTTGCCATTCTTAATTTAATTCTGAATGTTACACAACTCTGGTATACCAAGCCCAAATCAAATATGACAACATGTCATTAACACCTGACGTCATTGGGTTTCTGGGTCGGCATGAAGTAATGACATAAGACAATGGTATCCTTCTATGTTTCGCAGAAGAAAGTAACATGGGTTTAGAACGACATGAGGGTAGGTAAATAATGACAGAAATGTCATTTTTATGTTAAGCTATCTCTGAATTGTAATTTATTCATAACATGAAAATACTTATGGCATAACAAATGTTGGACATCACAGTGTTGTTTCTGTATGACAGTAAAGGAATATTCTGTGTTAAGCTTAATCGACAGCATTTGTGGCATAATGTTGATTACCACAAAAAATAATTTTAACTCTTCCCTCCTTTTCTTTAAACAATATAAAAAATCTGTGTTGTAGTGAGACACTTACACTGGAAGTCAATGGGGCCAATTCGTAAATGTTAAAATACTCACTGTTTCAAAAGCACAAACACAAGACAAACAATATGCATGTTAACATGAATTTAGTGTGATAAAATCGCTTGCTAACCTTTCCTGTGTAAAGTTATAGCCAGTTTTACAACTTCATTGCCATGATGACATAATGATGTAAACCTTGTAATGACAGTAAAATGACAATTTAAACAACTTTACTGCTCAAATAATACACAAATTTTAACAGAAGAATTAATGTAAGTGCTTTTATAAAATTATAAGCTTCACATTTCTGCCTTGAAACCCTACAAAAATTGGCCCCATTCACTTCCATTGCAACTGTAACCTCGATTGCTGCAGTTTTAAAGAAGCTTAACTTGAATTGAACCCGGGATATTACTTTAACATTTAATTCAATATACGTGTTTGTAGGAAACTTTCCATTGACTTCTATTGTTTTTATACTGAGTTAATTATATTTGTTATACCCGAACCCTAAACCTTTAGCATTTTCTGATTTAAATTTTTAAGATATTATCATGTTTTTAAGCTGCATCCCTAATGGGGACCGTTGGCTGGTCACACACTAGCTGGAGGTCAGTGAACATAGGTGAAATGGTTATTTGGCGGATGGAGTGATTCATTTTTATAATTTGTTGTCACTCACTCCCTGAGTGTCTTTGTGTATTTTTTTGTCACTTTGAGGACTTTGAGCATTATTGCATAAATCAGAGTAATAGAAAGGGATGGTGAGCTGATATTTGTAAGGTGTGTGTGTGTTTGTGTGTGTGTGTGTGTGTGGAATGCTGCCCTGGCCAGTCTCCAGGTTGAGGGAGGATAGCGTTTCCAATCCGAGAGGCTGGAAGCATTCTGGTTTGGTGAGTTTCTGAGACACACACACATACACACAAAGAAAGAAACAGGTTGCTCGGACCAGCCCGTTGAGAAAGAGACTAAACATTTCCCGGTACTAACTGTGGTAGACACCGACTGACACACACACACACACACATTGCTGGTGCGGCTATCCTTATGAGGACTCTCCATAGACATAATGATTTTTATACTGTACAAACTATAGATTCTATCCCCTAACTTTAACCCTACCCCTAACCTAACCCTCAAAACATCGTTTAGTATGCTTTTTAAGCAATTTGTATTGTGGGGACACTAGAAATGTCCTCATAAACCACATTCATAGCATAATACCCTTGTAATTACCAGTTTGTAACCTAAAACAATGTCCTCATAAATCACCCAAACCTGCCTACACACACACACACACACACACACACACACACACACACACACAACACTTTCTCTATTCCTATCAGTGTCTAAGGCCTTCAAATTGTTTAAAAATCATACCTGTTTCCATGATTTTCACTTATTGGAAAGTTTTTGATGTTTTTTATTTTTTTGAAAAATTTTTTTTAGACCATACACTCTCACGCGGGGCCAGTATTCCTACACATATTCATTCTTTTTCCTCCTCAGAGCAGAGGAATGTGAAGATTATGTCAGTGAGAGGCAGGTACTGAGACTTCGCTAATTACTCTCTCTCTCTCTCTCTCTCTCTCTCTCTCTCTCTCTTTCCCTCCACCCGGTCTCCCTCGTTCTCCCTCCTCCTCCTTGCCAGTGGAGGAAAGAAGCAGTAGTAGGACGAACAAGCAGGGACAGGGAAGTGAAACAGTCTGGAGACAGAAGTCAAAAGACAATTACATTACATTTTTTTCCCATTACTCTGGACTGTCAAGACCTGAGAGAACTGACTCGTCAGAGGAAAGAAACAGGAATGAATGTGACTAAACTACTGTACCTTTGATTGGTTTAATTAATCCAACACTTACTGTAGATTCTGTTTGACAACTACTAAACAGTGCAGGTAAGCTCGTACATCGGATTCTTTCATTCTATCATGTTCTCTCTCTGTCATCTTCTCATAGATGGTCCAGTAATCACGTTTTCCCCTCTGACCTTATTTATTTTCATAGAGTTCAATTAACATTGCTTACTTCATCTCACTCTCCCTCTCTTTTTTCTTTCTCTCTTTTCCTTCAGACAGTTTATGGTTAGAATGACTTATGTTGCAAAAACTGGGTTGAAAGTTGCTCTGCGGGTCTTTTGTGTGTGTGTGTGTGTGTATGTATGTGTGTTGTGTAACTGCGCTCAGGGGGTGTGCTATAATTAAGTGTATGTGAGAGAATCAGGTTTCTGATAGAGAGATGGCTCAATCTCACAGAAAAAAGAGGGAGATAATAAAAAAAGAGTTTACTTTGGAAAATACAATGATCTGATCATATTGAAAGTGAGTCCATGCGTTTCTAGAGTTTCTAGATTTTGTAATGTGGAGAAGTATATATATATATATATATATATTTATTTATTTATTACAGGTTTTTTTCCCAAAAGGAAAAGTGTATTTTTTTCCCAGAGGAACAAAACATATAAATGTACCTGTACCCAATACAGGTATAAACAGTCTTTATAAATGAGTTGTAAACAAGTTATAACTAACTAGAGGTACAAAAAAGGTCCCCTTGAGGGTACCACCTCAAGTACAGTTTAGCACTTTTTTGTCCCACTTATATTAGATGTCTTTAACTACAATATACTAACATTAAAACACATACAATACAATGTTTTTATTGTGTAACTACATGTTGTTTTGCAAAATTCTCACAAAATTCACATTTGCTACTACTGAGGTTGAGGTACGTGTATGTTTAGGAGTAGGGTTAGGGTTTAGGGTAAGGGTTGGGGTAGGGTTAGGTTTAGGGTTAGGGGTCAAGGTTAACAGTGTAACTACAAATGTAATTAAATGCAGGTCATTTAAAAGTGAGTGCAATGCAAAAACATGTATACACATAATTAGTACATTGTATCAAATGCTTAAGTGCATAGTAGTTAAAAACACCTAATATAAAGTTGGTTCACACTTGTGTTTAAAGTGCATGAATGGACAAGACATACACTCAATAAACAGATGAATCAGCATTTCATAAACAAATAATTTTTTCTAGAGCTGTAAAATCTTATTTTCTGCCAAAATGTATTCATTATGTAAAATGATCCACTGATGCTGATTTAATTGTGAAGTGCTTAAACTTAAGTCATTGACTGCATGTGTATGTGGGTTTACTTTGACAAAAGTGTTCTCAGAAGTGCACTAAATCTGACTAAACCTCCCTATAGGGACGTCTGAGGACATCCTCAAAAGTAAAATTATTCCTAAATAAATACATAGAATAAATGTATCTTAAAATGCTCAACAATTTCTCTAAGGGTTAGTCTGTAGCAGTTATAATAAGCTTCATGTAAAAACAATATAATTCTATGCAATGTCTTCATTAAGATAACTAGATAAACGTGTGTGTGTGTGTGTGTGTGTGTGTGTGTGTGAGAGAGAGAGAGAGAGAGTGTCTATGAATGGGTTGTTTTACATAGAGGATAAAAAGGTCACTGGTTTTGAGAGCCAACATGCTGTGGATTTGCAATATGGGGGTTGTATTTTAAGTAAAATGTTAAATGTCGTTAGAAGGAATTAACTCCTTCTAACGGGGAAGGACAAAGTAAAACATGATGTGTGCGTATCAATGGTCATGTGACTAAAGGCATCTCTGTTGTTACTCCAAATACTGCACCTGTTAAATGAGTAAGGATGTTTATTTGGTGACAGACCTCTGGGGGCCCAGTAGTGCATGCACTTGTGTGTGTGTGTGTGTGTGTGTGTGTATGTGTATCTAAAATCTGATTGGCTGTGGCTGTGAGCTGAACCAGTTCTTGTTGTCTCCATTTAGATGCTTATCTGTTTCTGAGAATACAGCATATTCAGGTGTGTGTGTTGTGTGTGGGTATGTGTGTGTCATTAGTATTTCACTCTAAAGCATTCTTTTATTCTCTGTGGTAAAAAAACATAACAAAACAAACACACACACACACACACACACACACACACTGCTGGTGCGGCTATACTTATGAGGACTCTCCATAGACATAATGATTTTTATACTGTACAAACTATAGATTCAAACCCCTAACTTTAACCCTACCCCTAACCTAACCCTCAAAACATCGTTTAGTATGCTTTTTAAGTGATTTGTATTGCGGGAACACTAGAAATGTCCTCATAAACCACATTCATAGAATAATACCCTTGTAATTCCCCCCCCCCCCCCCCCCCACACACACACACACGTTTACTTAACTATCCTAATGAGGACATACATCTATTAGACTTTTACTATTTTTATGTAAAGCTAATAAAATTTACTATAGACTAACCAAAACATGTATATTGTTTACATCTGGTAGCTATATACTTTTGCAACATTGTGTAATTTAACGTTTACAGATTGGCACATTCACTTCCATTATAAGTGCCGTACTGCAACCCTTAATTTTTTTTAGAAAACGATAGATGAGACAAAATTATCTTTGTTGTAATCAAATTATGCCACAAATGCTATCGATTGAGCTTAATTTGTATTGAACCCTGGATATTCCTTTAACCATTTCTTGAATTAAAAAATGATAATTATTATAATTGAGTTCCTTGATGAATCAATACCAATTGAGAATGTCCTCAAATGCCCAATAGTTCAGGTTTTGTCAGATTTACATAACTTTTGGGGGCGAATTTGATCACCAAACTATAGTTAAGTAAGTACACACATCACACACACACACACACACACACACACACACACACTGCTTATTCATCCACCTTGAGCACTTCTTTCAGATTTTATTTATGTCTTGTAGACATAGGCTGCTATCAGAGTCACCTCTCGTTCTGGGTCCTTAAAGTCATATGACTGATCATGTGACCTCCTCAGCATGATTTTAACCCTGACAGACATCTGGACAACAGTGTGTGTGTATGCGTGTGTGTGTGTGCATGTGTGTGTGTGTGTGTGTGAAACAGGATCTCCTCGCTCTCCCTTCAGCTTTTCTTCCCATCTTTATCCCTAACACACACCAAATATCTGCACTCCACAATGAATGCATTCTTCCACTGTCTGTCTCAATAGAGAGGCTACAAGAGCTGTGTGTGTGTTTGTGTGTGTGTGAATGGTTCTCCTCCAGGTAGTTTGATTAATAGTGACTTCTGAGGGGTGGAGCTCTTTTAGACCAAAGACTTCATTTGGGATACCCCAGAGTGTGACACACACACACACACACACACACACACACACCAAACTTTGTAGTGGCACAGGTTCTGCATGTCCAAATCAAGTTGCTCAATTTCTCGTTCTCTTTCGTTAATGCTATTATGCCGTTTCATTACACAATTATCTCTTTCCCTTTTCTTCTGTTCTCTGTTGAAGTGAGTAATAATAGGCTTCGTCCACTGAATCTAACAAACAGAACAAAGGAGCACTGGCAATAGTATTTACACACCAATTACATCACTACAGTGCTGGTCTCATTTTATATATAAATCCTTCCTGCTTCAGTGTGTGTACGTGTCTGTTTGTACAGTGAGAGAATCAGACAGAACACAATGGTCCCTATCAAGTTTCCATTTTTTTAAGTAACTGTTTAAAACATTTAGTCCCTTTTGCTTTGATACTGAAGACACTCACACTCACATGCAACTGTTTCCATTTCTGTTCCCAGATACTCAAATAATGTAAGTACACCGAAGTGCGAATAAGACTGTTTGTTAACCAATGTGCAATTGGAAAAACTTGAAGACTTAAGGGTAGTTCACACAAACTGCTGTTTGCAGTGACAAAGCAGATAGAAGTGATTCATTTTCAATGAGTTAGTAATTTGAGGAGACATGAGCGACAGAGACTGTTGGCAATGCAACAAAGTTGAGTTCAACTTTATGAAAATGAGCAGTGACATGATGTGAAAACTACCAATGGGAGTGGAGACAGTGAAGCCAACGTGATATAGTAGTAATAGAGAATTAACACACACAAGCCAACAGTACAGCGAATGTAAAGTAAAAATGTTTAAATCAGATCTGAGCATCATGTTGCACGTCTGTTCATGAGATGTGATGAGAATTAATGATGTTATTGATGTAGATTTTATTTAAGCAGTTTACTTTATTAAAATAATTTGATATTGAATAATGACTTAAATTCCATTCGGTTCATCGCACTAAGTGATAGTATGACTTCAGAAGACATGGAATATATTGTATGAGTCATGTCGATTACTTTTACTGTGGTTTTATATTTTTATCCTTTTTCAAATATGACAGAACAGAGTCACTATTCACTTACATTCTTCTTTTTGTGTTCCACTGAAGAAGAAAGTTATATATTGGATTGGGCAACATTGGGGTGAATTAAAATTTTTGGGTGAACTAATCCTTTAAATTGCTGTCAATGTTAATGTTCCCCTATATTGTGTCGAAACCAGATGCAACATGAAAAAATGAATAGCAGTTAGAGTGTTTGTCTTAAGCCAACAGTTTTTGTCCACTGGTTTTCATTGACCCAGTACACATATCCGGGTTTGGAATGCAGAAGTAAACAATTGCAGGGAAAACTTCTATAGTGGCGAATGTCAGACCATGGCTAAAATACTGTATATATGTGAATGCAGAATAAACATCAAATATTTTCTAATTGACTGTGATTATGTGGTTCCAAAATAATTCTGGATTTTTTTGCTTTTAGTTTGGGCATACACATTTGTCAGGTCATGCCTGATTAGTACAGGTGCACTCAGTAATTTTTTCCTCATTAAAAAGTTTTACTCCAAAAGAAATTAATTGACGTTTTAAAAACATATGTATAAATCATGAACTCTCACATGAGATGAGGACTCTTGCCATATCAATAACCTTATAAAACCTATTTAAATCTACATGAAGAGCATCCCCTTATTGGGGCTGCCATGTTAAAATCGCATGACCAGTCGAATACTACTAGCTTAATCTCATTAGGTGTCCTTTTAACTGGCCACTTTCTCTCTTGGATTAAATAATCATGGCTGACTGTCAATAGTGAATTTCTACAATGGCATCTGTAACTGACAACAACTGATTTTGAATGATACTGCATCCATGTCACTAGGTTTCACTGTACCTTCAAGGTGCACTCATAACATTTTTGGGGGTTTTGGTTGATACCGAGAGTTTTTTACTTGATACTGACACCTATTGGTGTGGATGTAGCATCACGCAGAAGCAAATGTTTTTGGCTGGAAATACCCTATAAGCAGGCCTATTTATACATTTCTTGCTCAATCAACATGATCCAAAAATAGGTTTATTACCGAGATAAGTGAGTAGTGAGGCTGGTCATGTGATCTCCACTTAGTGACACCCATGAGGGTGCACCCAGCTCCATTAAGAATTAAACAGCTTTTTCTATAAGACTAATAATACTGGAGTCTTCATCTCATACGAGTGTTCATTATTTTTAAAATAATATTAATTTCTTTCTGTGTAAAACATTTTTTTTAATAAACATTTTCTGAGTGCACCTTTAATGAGCAGTGTTGAGCATAGAAAACGTGTGGGATATGGCAATCATGGAGTTCTGATGTGAACACTAGAGGGCTCTTACATGTCTGGAGATATTTAAAGCACCGGAGCAGTTGAGCCACCAAGGCATAATCAACCATCATCAGATGACCTTGACTCAGAGTAGATACTGTAGGTCAGATGCCCTACAAGCATAAAGTTGAAGCTAGCGCTGTGACAGTCAGAGTGGTGTGCGCATGTCTGTTTGCGTGTCTGTGTTTGTATGTACATACAGTAGTCTATTCATGTATTTGTACAGTGTTAAAGTTTGAGTTAAACCTGATTTTCCAGTTACCTCTACCATCAAATGTACCACATAATGTGTGCAAAACTAAAATGCACTTGCATCTTTATCCCCTCTTACTCCCTCATACAAACATGTCTTCTATCCCCTGTCCCCTGAGGCTTCATAGTTAATAAGTGTCATTCTTGTATATCCAACAAGAGTAGAAGAAATCCGGCATGAAATCACTGAAGGAGAAGGTTTTTTTAATATACAGTACATAGTTGCAAGATGTTTATAATGGGTGCTGATAAGGCAGTAAAGGAAGACTTTGCTCCCTCTCAAGGCATGTTGACTCTTTACACAGCCTCACCCTTCTTTATGACCTACCCATAATGCATCATGCGCTCAGGGATTATGACGTTGTCAATGGTTAGAAGATAATAACTCATGGTGCTTTTTTGCATCTTGGTTGATTTTTAAGAGAGTAGGGTCACTAGTGTGTTCTTAGAAGGTGCCCTGGAGAAACTTCTTGAGTGTCTCAACACATATTAATATGTCTCTTGTGTGTACATGCTGACAGAGCTCAGAACTACTATTGACAATTGTTTAGAGATCCATCCAAATGGTTTGCCAACCCTGTGTGTGTATATGTGTGTGTGTGTGTGTGTGTGTGTGTGTGTGTGTGTGTGTGTGTGTGTTATTTATTCGGTGTGGCTACTAAGATTCCTGTGATCAGCCAACCACTCAGAACAGAAATGGTTTTGCCTGTTAAGCATGGCATCATTTCCTGTTTATGCATGTACCCTGTCGCACTTCTCTCGCCCCCCTCCCCCATCCCACCCCATGCTGTTATAGTTATAGTAGTTATAGCTGAATGTGCAACAAAAAGTGACCACCACTACAAAACATCCCAGTGACTCTGCAGAAATGTACTTGGGTAGTTGACAAATGACATGTCCATGACCTTTTCCAAGAATGTAGGTTCAAACTTACATTTATGTTAAGAAAAGTTTATGTGCTATTTTAAGTTTTAATAACAATTTTAAATCAACTTTTAGCTTTCTTAGTAGTTCAATTTAATAGTCCTTTAGAGTAACAATTATATTTTTGAAAGTGACAACAGGGCTCAACAATAAGGAAGGAGTGAGAGAGTTTAAAGGGATATTATACAAAAATGTTAATTCTTTCATCATTTACTCACCCTCATGCCATCCCATATTTGTATGACTTTCTTTCTTCACTAGAACACAAATTAAGATTTTTAGAAAAATATTTCAGCTCTGTCCATACAATGCAATTGAATGGTGATCAAACCTTTATAGCTCCAAAAATCACATAAAGGAAACATATAAGTAATCATTATGACTGGTTAAATGTATACCTTCACAAACTATATGATATATGTGGGTGAGAAACAGAAAGTCCTTTTTTTTTAACCCTAAATCTCCACTTTCACTTTCATTTTTACATCTGAAAGCCACTTGTGGTGCCTGTTTAGTTTCACTTTCACATCTGAGTAAAAAGTACTTAAACTTAGATGGACACTCATGGAGCATCTTGTGTCATTGCGTAGCGTTTCAGCGTCTCACGCAATACCGTCACATTTTTAAGTTCTGTGTCAAGTTAAAAGTAGTTTGAAACTTTGAAAAGATACCTGCAAGATCCCTTTACGCTATTGTGCTCAAACAAGGTGTCTTTAAATGCAAAATGTTGTTTTTTGTTATCTGTGAATGGCTCCTTTTTATTTCATGCTGCCTGCCTGCTGTCATTTGTTTGACGAAGCTCATTGCCTGTACAGTACAGCCCACACTTTTTCTATATCTGTGGTACAGCTCCAAGATGAGGCTTCACTGACTGCCCCCTGCTGACTGTGGAACACACAAAACCACAAGGTTTATTACAAAATTTACATACGGGATGAATTGCTTGGCTCTGCCCTGCTCACCACATACTCCCATTGCCGAAATCAGGTCGAGGATTTCTCCGCCCTGTGACCTTATTCCTCCATTGACGGGTCACACCGGTCTCCAGATCTGACCTGTGCATGCCTGGGAGGGGGATAACAAAAGGGGGAGAGAAAGCAGAGAGGGGAGAAAGAGGAGAGAGAGACGAGCTCGCCGGTCCTGGACACACCATTGACTGGCCCTGATTAATTTATTAAGTGAATGAAAGTGTATGAGAATAAGGGGGGTTACTAAGATAAAAATTAGTACGATTTGACTGAACATGTGACCTCAACATGGTCCTCATGAGAAAGATCAACTCAATATAAAATATTTTATTAGGCTGCCAATATGACTGGAGATTTCATCTCATGTTCGATCTCATTTTCAAAAAGTACTATTTATTTCTTTAGAGGTACACTTTTTTAATGTGGAAAAAAGTACACATTACATAGTCTGCACTTATATAGCGCTTTTTTAACCTTAGCGATATTCAACCATTCACACACAAATGACAGCAGAGCTGCCATGCAAGGCACTAGCCTGCCATTGGGAGCAACTTGGGGGTTCAGTGTCTTGCCAAGGGACACTTCGGCATGTGGAATCATGTGGGCCGGGAATCGAACCGCCAACCCAGCGATTAGTGGCCAACCTTAGAGCCTCAGCCGCCCTAATAGTACACCTTTAAATATGTATTCAAGGTAATGATATCTCGCCTAGCTGTAGATTTGGATTTGTTGAAAATGAAACGATGACGTGATAATGTTGGGAGCATAAGTCGGACTAAAAATTATAAACGAATTAGTAATTTTTTGCACTGTAATGTTTACCAGCAAATATGTGTTTATTACTTTGTAGGTGTCATGGAGTATTGTTTCTAACAAAAATAGAAATGTGTTGCTAAAAATAGCTATTTATAGCTATTTTTAGATATAGATATTTTTACAGCATGTCACACGTCAGAATACTACTGTCACTATTTGACAAACCATGTTAACTTACCACTTACTGTATGTGAGTGTGATTTTGTGTTTCAGGCTTGCATGTTTATTTGTGTGAATGGAAGGTGGAGGAAAATCTTGTGGTGTTGTGTACACTTGTGTGGAATGATAATTGCATGTTTCCATTGTACCCATTGTCTTGTGGCATCTTTTGCGTCGGACAGTTGTTTTTCTTGTGTTCTCAATTTTTAAAACTATTGGTTCTAAATAGATTTCTTTTGTGTGTGTGTAACATGCACATGCACTGAAGCACAAGCACAAACACACACCCTTGTGAAATCAATGATTTACACCTTATCAATGTAACTAAAGCAACGTAAAACACACTATGACATGTGAGTACCTGTTTCTTAGGAACTGGAATGAGATTTTACAGACGTTTCCAGGATTGAGTTTTAGTGATGGTGGCTTAAAGGTTTAGTTCATCCAAAAATTAAAATGATCCCATACTTTACTCACCTTCAAGCCATCCTAGGTGTATATGACTTTCTTATTTCACCCAAACACAATCTGAGTTGTATTATACTATACTCTAATATACTGGCCAATCTTTATAATGGGAGTGTATGGCACCTTAGATTTTGAAGCCCAAAAAAGTGCATCCATGCATCAAAAAAAGTAATCCATACGGCTCCAGGGGTTTAATAAAAGCCTTCTGAAGCGAAGCGATGCGTTTTTGTAAGAAAAAGATCAATATTTATAACTTTATAAACTATAATCACAGGCTTCCGGTATCAGCTGTATATACAGCAGCTATACTGTAGATTTGTATTAGTCTTAAAATGGTGCGTTCGTGCATCTATCCAGTCATTCTAATCGTCCATTCATGGAAGCAAACACTCTCAGCCTCTGTTGGCATTACCTCGAATTTCCTGCATGAGCACCACCACGTCTCCGTAGTCTCCGTCTACCAGATTCTTTTGTTTGTGCTGCTGCTGCAGACTCCTCCATCTCCCAGAGTTCCTGGTTGGTGTACTCCGGTTCAAACAAATAGGGCTAAGCAAAAAACTCAATCTCCTCTTCTCTTATATCAAAATCCTCCAACATTTTTCTTTAAAAATCCTCGTTGTTGTCTTCTAATTCCTCACTGGTGATTTGTTTTGCTCCATCCTCTGCGCTTCCACATTCGTCACTTAATTCATACGCAGGAACTCGACTCTCTTGTGAATGCGTGGACGGCCGATACCGGAAGCCAGTGATTATAGTTTATAAGTTAAAAATATTTACATTTTTCTTACAAAAACGTATAGCTTTGCTTCAGAAGGCCTTTATTAACCCCACTGGAGCCATGTGGATTACTTTTTTTGATTCATGGATGTGCTTTTTAGGTACCATATTTGCCCATTATAAAGCTTGGAAGAGCCAGGATATTTTTTAAATAACTCTGATTGTGTTTGGGTGAAAGAAGAAAGTTATATACACCTAGGATGGCTTGAGGGAGTGTAAATTATAGGATAATTTACATTTTTGGGTGAACTAAACCTTTACCTTCTATTTACATCTTAAAATGTTTTAGAATGCAGAAACTCAGGAAACAGTTGCATTCTGTAATGAACTTTTCTTCAGTCAATGAACAATCTCATTCACAGTCCATTACACACAGTCACGCACCCGCACAGACATATTTCTCTCTCTCTCTCTCTCTCTCTCTCTCTCTCTCTCTCTCTCTTGTTTGCACTCAGAAAAGCAGTAAAGAAGGGTTCTTGGGTGTGACAGGGAAAAGGAGAAAGAAATATAAAGACTGACAGAGCAAGAGAGAGAGAGAGAGAGAGAGCAAGAGAGAGAGAGAGAGAGAGAGAGAGATAGAGAGAGAGAGAGAGGTGTAGGAGGGGGCACCTTTTCTCTGCCCCACCCCTTACAGGCACTGAGTAAACACTCTTCTACCTACTGCACCTCCAATCACACACTCTGCTCCTCTTCCCTACAAAGAAAGAGGGTAACCACTGACACCAGACAGAGAGAAGGCCTTAGAGAGAGAGAGAGAGAGAGAGAGAGAGAGAGAGAAAGTGTGACTGAATGTATGTGGTGAAACAGCATCACAGTACACACAACAGCTACAGTGCCACTTGGACACACATTCATTCACCTTAAGAGGCAGGTAAAGTCTGTGTTTTTGCCCTCCACAAGATAGTGTGTAGTGTGTTTGTGAGCAGTATGTTAGTTCAGACTCTTGTTTTAACCCAAAATCTACTTTCTGTGGGCTGTTTGCATCTTGTTTTTTGTTTTTGAATTACTGTCTTTATTGAATAACAATATTGTAATGACATTCGGTGAACTTCAGGGGAACTTTAAAGAGAAAAGAAATCCATTTGTTTACCATATGGTAAGTATATTGAAGTGTAAATTCCACAAAAGTACAAAAATATGTTTAAAATGACTATAGACTTTGCTGTAATCTGGCTAGCTGCATTGCTTGTTTATGCAAGTGAGCGTAAAATAGCCTAAAATGCAATTGTGCGTTACTGTGCACTGCGTTGGTTGTTGGTCTCTGGACTCGACTCCTTCAGCCTCCTATGTTTGCTGCTGGGGTGGGCCCAGACCTGTGCATGTTACTGTTATCGGCTGCCATATTTTCTCAATCAGTAGCAGAGGTATGTGTTGATTTCACAAAAGAGAAAGTGATGAGACATCAATACTCAGCTACCAGCATTCCTACTTTAAGTATTTTGAACAGATCATCAGCTGTCTGTGTATTTGTGGGTCTGTATCAGTGGGTGGTGTTTGATCAGCCATGTCACATTGTTTTGCAGTAAGTAGATTAACTGCAGGAGTGAAGAGTTTAAACAAAAGATAAGAAACCTCAAGATATCATCAGCATTTGCAACTTATTCCAGTGTTCTATGCATGTGTGAGCCAGAGGACTGTGTGTTACAGGTGCATAGCTTACAAAGGGTTATTAATTTGTAGGTTTGTATTTGATTAAGTGTGTATTCAACGTAATCACTTTTAATTTTCTCACTTCCTTGTTCCTCTTTTGTTATTGATTGTTAGGGGTTTTTATTTTAGTGCCTGTTAAGAAAATCTTGCTTTTGTGTTTTTGGCTAGTTTCTTAGTCATGAGAACAAAATGTTTGTATGCTTGTCATATCAATTACTGGCTAAATGTTTTACAGTAGCCTGTTTTCATAGAGAATTGAAACTGAGGATTAGGAATTGAGAATGGTATTGTGGGTGATGCAGTTACCATGTCCACTTGCTATCTGTTTGCTGTCATTTAACTGTCGCGTTAAAGAAACTGTGATGTGTTCTTTATTAATATCTTTTGTGACTTTGATTTCTTGTGATCTGGATTTGTCTATCTTCAGTGCAGATGATATCTTTAGAAGAGAGAACTTACAATTACAAATCACAAATTAAAAGTATGTTTTTTTAGTCAACATTAAATGGCAGTATAACATATTCTATTTACAATACCATGGTGTACAAGGAATATTAAGGGTTCAAAACAATTTCAGCTCAATCGACAGCATTTGTGGCACAATACTGATGACCACAAAAATTGATTTAGACTCATCATACGTTTCTTTAAAAAAAGCTAAACAGTGAGGCATTCACAAAGTGAATGGGGCCAATCTGTAAACATTAAAATACTCACTGTTTCAGAAGTACTGATACAAAATATAAACAATGTGTTTGTTAACATGATTTTAGTATGATAAAATCGATTACTAACTTTTTCTGTGTAAAGTTCAAAATTTACAACTGTTATTTAATGCTGTAAACACTACCCCTAAAAAAACTGTAAATACAGTGATTTAAACAACTTTACAGCTAAAATAATACTTAACTTTTAATAGAAGAATGAAAGTGCTTTTATAAAATTATATGCCTCACCTTTCTGTATTTAAACTCTCCAAAAATTGGCCCCATTCACTTCCATTGCAAGTGCCTCACAGTAACCTCCATTTTTGAGAAACAGGTTGACATTAATTTTTGTGGTTATTTGCCACAAATTATCAATTATACAATATAAAATACATATTTTTCTTGCATTTTAGAGTCATGCTACTTGGGTGGTGTAAATGTGCTTAATTGACTGAATGGTCTTAAAAATAGCAAAATAGATGTTCTTTCTTTTTATGGGTGAATTATGAGCCCAGACATGCTTTTAACAGATTTCGTGAGGTTCACTTGTATACTTTCAAAGTTCTGTCAATCCCACAGTCTTTTTCAGCAGCTCAGATTGATTATTATTGTGACAAATTAACAGGAGCTGGAGCTAGAGGTTCAATTATCAAGAGGTGCACAGTGCGCAAAGTGAAAATCAACAATCCGTAAGAATTTACACAAAAGAAATATCTACTAAATTTATTCAGAGAGCTTGTTAAACTGTAGAGAATTGTGGATTCTCATTTTGAGTGAGGTTATGTTAATGATCATTTCAGTGATTACAAGGTGCCACAAGGGTCAAAGTTTGTCAGAGATGAGGTTTAATAATTGTAGAATGCAATTATACAAGCACAAGTTTTTTGCTTAGTCACTGAGAAGAAGACAAAGTTCTGCACTTTTTGGTTTGTCATGTGAGTGGTTGACTGAATATGAGATGTTTTAAGAGTTCTCTTTAGCAATACACATTAACCCACAAGATTATCTTTTGACTCTTAATGCGCTGACCACTGTGTATGGACACTGATTGTAAATGGAGTTAATCTAAACCTTGCTGACAACCAAACATTCAGACCAACTCTCTCTCTCTTTCTCTCAATCACTTTTTCCTCATCTTCATGACTCTAAGACCACTTGGTTGCTCTATAGGGTGTATGTTGTAAAATAGCTCTTGGCATGACTAAAGTGCTGACCTTAGTCAGGTAGATGCCATATTTAATTTTCTGTGATTGAAAACGAGGTTGTGGGGCATCTAAATGTACTCAACTAAGTAATTGCTATTTTTAGTTGTAAATTATGTCCCTTACAAAAATAGTGTTCATGGCAAACTTGTGGCAAATTGTCCAGTGTTGCCAATGGTTTGCTGCAGGTTCACCACTACCGTTGAAGAGTTGCAAATTTGTGGGAAGTTTGTGGATAGTTTGCCAGAACTTTAATTTTTTTTTTCAGGGGTACTACAGTCTACAGGAATGCATATTTAACTAACAATATCCTAACAATTAGAGGAGAAAAATGCAAAAATTTCTTTAAATTTGCTAGTAAATTTTAGAGTGAAAACGCAACTTCTGAACTTTGCCACCATTATTTATGTGATAGCGATTACTTGCTGGTTTTCATGGGACCCATGTCTCAGAAGTTGCTCAGGGAACACAGTAGAACCAGAGGGAAAGATAAACTAGCTTGAATTGATGACAAAATGTCTGATGGGGAATGGCGCTTGTCATTATGTTTGCAGATTAGGGTCAATTTCAGGGTTCTTGAACATTCGGAAGCAACATGACAACTTTCTGTGTGATTATGTTGGGTCTAGAAATGCACAAACACTTAAACGGAAAGAACATTTAATATCTAAACTTTTTCTCCTAGCAATTGAGATATTTTTTTCCTAAGAGAAAGACCCTAGTAATCTCTCATGCATCTCCTCTAGAGTTTTAGAAGTGAGCTCAACAATATTTTAAACAATTACTTTTTCAAGACCAAATTATCTGAGCTGTGCAATTCACAAAAAGTGTATAGCTTTGTAATCTGTCAATGGTTGTATCATTAGTGTCTATTTTTATTTTATTTAAGACATTTTGGAACTTTCAACAAGAAAGTTGATACTTTAATGTAACATTATTCAGATATCCATTGAGTCTCATGAGCTATGAAAGAGCCTTGTGTGTAATAAAGAGTCTGTTTATTTGAATGTACACTTTTAAGGATGAATACTTGTTACTCTGTCAAAATCACAACCTTGTTATTCATTGACACCACATGCATGTAACCACACTACTATTTACAATCTTATCAAAGTGGAGCACAAATACACATACAGTACATGTGATGATATGTAAGCAAAACATTTAGATGAAAATCTCAGCAACTGACTGATGACTTAAAAAGCTACCCCACACCCCAAGCCCCCCCAACACACACTCATACACATTATACACACACTTTCTCTAGTCAACCAAAATGTCTGTGCTTTATTTTCTGATTCATTTTCTTAGCCACGGTTACCCAGCCCTCTACAGCAGGTGTTTTTGTGTGTATGTGTACACTTTGTGTGTGTTTGCTGACAGTCGATTTCTCTTGGAAGCCAGCATGTGTATTGTTCTAGTCTTCTACATTTCACTCTTTTCTTTCATCAAGATTGAAGGAGTTTCACCCAAGTGATAATAATTGATCTGTCTGCACACAAAAGACCTGTGTGTGTTTCTGTGTGAGTGTGTGTGTGTGTGTGTGTGTGTGTGTGTGTGTGTGCAGTTATTTGTGTGAGTTTATATGTGCTGATTGTCACATATTATTTTGTGTGTAAAAGAAGTGAAAGATCAGATTCATCTGTCAATCAGTATCTTAGATAATGACAAACCATCATCTCGTGATCACACGCACACACACACACACACACACACACACACACACACACACACACACACACACACACACACACAAACATTGTTAGTGTGGCTATCCTTATGAGGACTCTCCATAGGCATAATTATTTTTATACTGTATGAACTATAGATTCTATCCCCTAACCCTAAACTTAACCCTCACAATAAACGTTTTTCAAAAAAACATAGTTCAGTATCATTTTTAAGTGATTTGATTTATGGGGACACTAGAAATGTCCTCATAAACCACATTTATACCATAATACCCTTGTAATTACCAGTTTGTAACCTAAAAAAATTTCCTCGTAAACCATCCAATCCCATAACATAAGTTTATGTACAGTATGTGATATCTGACATAAATTGTAAAAGCAAATATGTTCAGGATTCAGTTTTTTCAAGGCCTGTTGTAAAAAGCACATTCTGCATGGGTGTGTGTGTGTGTGTGTGCAGCTAGTGATTTGTGTTGGTTAATCATCCACCTGCTGCTGCCTCAGGTTTCCTTGCACACACACACACACACACACACACACACACACACGCACGCACGCACGCACGCACGCACGCACGCACACACACGCACACACAAGTAAAGGTCAACCATTGCCAGGAAGGTACAATGAGAAATGGAGATCTGATGTTTGATGGAAAATAAATAATCCTTTCTCTCCCTGTTGATTTCTCATCTCTCTCTCTCTCTCTCTCTCTCTCTCTCTCTCTCTCTCTCTCTCTCTCATTCCCTCTCTCATTTCTATCTTGACCCGTTTTCTCCCTCCCTCTTTTGCCACTGATTCTCACTTCCTGCTGCTTTCTATATCTCTGTACAGAACAAGGAAACTTCCAAATATTCTCACTTCCAGAAACACATGACAGCCTAAAGGGGCCGATCAAACAGGAGGAATTTTGCATTCAGAGACAGCAAGATGCAACACAATGAAATTAAGTAGAACGCAGGGGTCTCGAGACACGTTTTAACAGTTTATGGTGCCCATCAGACAGAAGACATTCTTGCATAAAAAAAGCTAGTTCTTGCATTAAAAAAAGCTAGATGCAGCTACATGAATGGAACAGAATGCAAATGTCTTTATTTCATTTATTCTTTCTCTCGTCCTCTCCTTCCTTCTGAATTTGGCTGAATCATCTTCCATTCTCACACTTCTCATTTAACTCACAAATGCAAAACGTGTATGTTACATACCAGAATAATGCCATACAATGGATGGAGGGTTTGAAAAAATATGAGTATTTGTAATGTCCTCTGAAAATGAAAGTCAAATAAGAGGCGATGCAAATTATTACATTTTGATGAAAAATTACGAATTACAGAATTTTTGTGCAATCACTCACAATAAGCATTGAACATGCATTGTGAAATTTCATGCTGACTTTATATTTCCTAAAATTAACCCTTTAGTTACAGGGTTATGTGCTGGTTATGTCTCCTCATATCTGAGCTTTATCCCTTTGCAGAAGTGATCACATTAACACTGTATTCACAGAAGTATTACTAAAATATCTTATATTGGTAGGTCTGTTCGTCCCTCTTAGCTTTTGATTAGTCAGTCTGCTTTTCTTCCTGTTTCAGCCTGGCCTTGAGCCACACATGTACTGATTTTCTGTATATGTGTGTGTATGTGTGTGAATGAGGAAGTGTGTGTGCATGTGTGTAAGAGAGTTTTGGGTTAGTACTGCTGAGTTGCCTGTTATTCCAACCTCACACTCACAGTCACATGCTGCTCCAACAAGCCTCTTAGAACTCATCATGAGAAAACCAGGTACCAACTTGAGTACTGTGAGTGAGGGTGTGTGTGTGTGTGTGTGTGTGTTGTAGTTGTTTATTTGTAGATTTGAACTTTATTGCTGGAGTAAATTACTAATTAATGACCTTTAAACTGTTTTTATATGTGTTCCAGTTCTCTTGATTGTATTTTTGTGTCTGTGAAAGTTGTGAACTTAGTTGTGCGTTTTAGGATAAGCTTGGATTGGGTCAGAATGCTCTGCGTGCGTAACCATGGTTTTATTGCTAAGCAACTACCTTGCCCTCTAACAGGGCATCAAGGTCCAGCTAACTGCTCATGCTGAATTACTGACTAGAGCCAACTAACAGCAGCACATATTCTGGTTGAATATATGACAAATTTTTCATTATCCAGATTAACACCCAAACTCCCTACAAAGTATTATAGTTTCATTAGTGAGAAATACCAGTTTCTTTAGTCAAAGATTTTGTAGTTTACTTCAATTCCTCTGTGTCCTGCTTATGAAAAATTCTGGACCATAGGATTTGGGTGTTTTGGAGATTTTTTCCACGCTAAAGAATGTAGATGCAGCTTAGTGAGGTTTATTAGTCAGCTTTAGGCTTGGAAAAGGATTTAAGTTGTGTGTGTGTGTGTGTGTGTTAAATAGTGTAAATAAGATTTAATGTATAATTTAAAGCATAAGCATGTAATTTCTGCAATACTATTGCCACCGAACGGAATAGCAAAAAGAAACACTGTTTTCAAATCAGCTTTCTGAATAAACCCCGCGTCTGCTGTTGTTAAAAAAAGTCAGATAGTCCCATTGTAAACTCACAGCATTGGTTGTGTAACATTGTTAGGGTAAGTCTAAGCGGGTCACTCAAAACAAACACAGGAATTTTTATCCGCTTCAAAGACTGGTCCGCTTCAGTGTTTACAGTTTTCAAAGAAATTAACCTATGAATTAACCTTACTTATTAAAGTTGTCTCTTTATATTAAGCTGGGATAGAAGAAAGTATCATAACGCAGAAAAAGTTTTGAGATGTAATAAGATAAATGTAATGCAATAAATTAAACAATTATATGATGATTATATAATTTATAATGTATATGTCAAGTATTGACTTTCTTTTCTTTTGTTGATTGCCCCTGGATTACTAACAGCTCTCTGGTGCAACTGTACACAGTGACATTTATTCTAGGGTACTCAACTAATCAGTTTTTACACTTGAGTTAAAAAAGTCAAAAAGTGTATCGAATTGGTATTGTTTATGGAGAGATATTATTGTTTGTGTATTGGTGCTCATAGTTTGAATAGAACATGAAACATAATGAGCAAATACAATTTTCTATTTTTTTTTAGACTCCAATCCTGATTGGATGCTTATTTCAGAATGACAGCTGAAGACTCTGCCGTTGCTATGAGTAACACTAGCCCTTCCTCCACTTCTAAGGCCTCCTCAGGGCATCCTCAACAGCACAGCTCCATTCCAGAGGGTGTGGCTGGGGCCCCCAATGAAGCTGCACTTTTGTCCTTAATGGAGCGGACAGGCTACGGAATGGTGCAAGAAAATGGACAGCGCAAATATGGCCCGCCACCTGGATGGCAAGGCCCCGCCCCCCAACGTGGCTGTGAAATATTTGTGGGTAAAATCCCACGTGACGTTTACGAGGATGAGCTGGTGCCAGTATTTGAGAGTGTTGGACGGGTTTATGAGATGCGCCTGATGATGGACTTTGATGGGAAGAACCGTGGTTATGCATTTGTCATGTACACACAGAAGCACGAGGCTAAGCGAGCTGTTCGTGAACTCAATAACTATGAAATTCGGCCAGGAAGGTTGCTAGGCGTTTGCTCTAGTGTAGATAACTGCCGCCTCTTCATTGGTGGAATTCCCAAAACAAAGAAGCGTGAGGAGATCCTGGAGGAAGTTTCCAAGGTTACAGAGGGGGTGCTGGACGTGATTGTGTATGCAAGTGCGGCAGATAAGTTGAAAAATCGTGGCTTTGCCTTCGTAGAGTATGAGTCTCACCGTGCTGCTGCTATGGCCAGAAGAAAGCTCATGCCAGGACGAATTCAGGTTTAAGAGCTTACACCATATTCCTAATCCTAAATCCTAAACCTTTCCCTAAATCCTAAATCCTAACCCTATCCCTAAACCCTGTCTTTATATTTTGGTATGCCTGTGTATCGCTAGTTGATACCCTGGGGTGTCAAACCCTGCTCCTGGAGGGTGACCTTTCTCCAAATCTAATCAAGCACATCTCAAATCAAGGTTTTTGGTTTTACTTAAAAAATGACTATCAGATGTGTTGGAGCAGGGTTAGAAGTAAACTGGGATGCCTCTCCAGGACAGGGCCACCCAAACACGTGGCTGGACCCCTGAAGCTTTCAAGTGAATGGGCTCCTCTTGTTAACGATCGCCGATTTTTCCACCTTGGAAACGATCGCCATCCAGGCATAGGTCCCTTGTTAACAAGTTCCTAGGCCCCAGGAAAGCTTTCCCCTCTGCCCTGCTTATATGCGGCCTTGCTCCAGGAGCAGGGTTTGACAACCTTGCCTAAACCTAATCCTTAACTAAACAGAAATTATAGGTTGATAAGAATGGTGCACAGGCCTCCAATCCCCAAACCTAAACCAAACCTTAACCCTACCCTTTCCCTATCCCAAACCTCTACTAGGTTGTTCCCAATTGTCAAATTCATGTTCACCATATTGAATACACCTTGCTAACCTAAAAATTTATGCATGTGTGTCTTTCTATTTCTGTATGCCTGTGTATACAGCTCTGGGGACACCAGATTGCAGTTGACTGGGCTGAACCTGAGATTGACGTTGACGAGGATGTCATGGAAACAGTAAAGATTCTATATGTGCGGAACCTGATGATAGAGACCAGCGAGGAGACTCTGCGCCAAACCTTTGGCCAGTTCAACCCTGGCTGTGTAGAACGTGTCAAAAAAATCAGAGACTACGCCTTTATCCACTTTGCCAGTCGAGATGATGCTGTGGTTGCAATGGACAACCTGAACAGCACAGAGATCGAAGGTTCTCTTATTGAAGTGACCCTGGCCAAGCCTGTGGATAAGGAGCAATACACTCGCTATCAGAAGGCATCGAAGGGAACACCAGCTGTGACGACTGTCGACAATACCCCACAAAGTTACTTGTATCAGTGTGACCCATATACACTTGCCTATTATAGCTATCCCTACAACACACTCATTGGACCCAATCGAGACTACTTCATCAAAGGTTAGACATCTCAGAATCTCTCCTTTTCTTTCTCAGATCAGAAAAATCAGAGAGGAAAGTGTGATTAATAATCATACAAGTATATGTTGCAAAGAAATGCCAAAATCAATGTAACTGTGTTAGAAACTCAACAAATGCAATACCATTTGATGAAATCAGTCTGAATTAACTGAAAATGTTGGAAAAATATATTTTCTGTGGAGGCTTTGAGTATCATACTATTGAATGTAGTTGGGAATCTCCAATGTATCACAATTCTCTGTCACATAACAGTCAATAATTACTGAAATTTGATAAGTACAAACAACTACAGGGGGTTCTTTACAATTAATGTTAACATTATGTCACCTATAACCCCTAGCTTTCATTTTGGTGCATCCTAGCATAAAAAATAATGACCTTTAATAATAATTATAATTATAAGTTTTGAAGCAGGAACACTCCTGAACACTCATCCTGTCATTCATTAGTCAAACAGATATCCCCTCCCCAAATTCACACCATTGGTTATTCAAAGCAATGTTTTGAAACTGCCACGGTGCTTCAGTTTTACCATTTTCAGGGCATGAAACCTATGAATGGCTTGTTAACATAGAGAAAAGATGAAGCTCTCAAAAAAGCTCTGCTTTGTTTATAGTTAATCACATCTTAAATATGGCCACCAGATAGTGTGCACTTTCAGACTTTCTGGGCTGAAGAGCTGAGGAACAGTGGAGATACCTGAAAAAGTATGATACTACAACTAATGATGGGATTCTGGTATATTTCATTTCCTAACCTGTCATCGTCAGTTACAGATGCTTGTGGTTTTGGGTTGGGTTTGTAACAATTGTTTGAGATCATTTTTGTCTTTCAATATCTGATTGCATTTTCAAGTTTTCATCAATCTCTGATATTTGGTCCCCCCCATTTATCTGATTAAAATATAATTTTACCTTCATGTGACATTGTTACACAATGCTAGCACCACCACCCCTCCAATCAATAAAATTCTTTAAACATTTTAAGGAAATTATATATTCCTTAAACAGCATTAACACTGACAGTGATTTGAATGAGAATGGTGAGGAGTAATAGCACCTAATCTCTGCCTCATTTGTAGCCACACCCATATCTTTATAACTAAATCACCCCATGCTAGCAAACCATTTAGCAAATATATTTATCTCGAAAGGAAAACCTAATAACAAATGCAAGGCAATAACTTGTATTTGGAATATGCCTACTCATCCTCAAGTAGTGGCATTACCCCAAGCGACCTGTACTATATTTAGGCATATGCCTCCTTGTGGCTCTGTACCTGAACAGCACCCCCTTCCATTTGTATCTCAAGCAGGTACTGTAAGAGGCCGTGGTCGTGCTGGGGCTGGTAACAGGGGCCCAGGGCCCCGTGGCTCATACCTTGGTGGCTATTCAGCTGGCCGAGGCATTTACAGCCGCTACCATGAAGGAAAGGCCAAACTGCCGGACAAACCTTATGAGATCATGACCAATTTAGAGCTTGCAGCTGTGAACCAAGTCGGCATGAAGCCTGGCACAAGTCAGTTTTTAAATTGAACCTCATATACACAGAATTTATCTAAATCATGCTGTACTCCAACCAGTAAAGGCAGAGTTAGAAGTAAACTTTGTTTAAATTCAGAAAGTAAGCAGGATAGTAATCAGAGTAAATAATTAATTGTATTCATTATTGAAATTGAACCACTAGAGAGTTTTTATATTCAACTCTTAAATTTGTGAAAAATAATTACAATCAAGGAAATTCTATTGGGGTTTACCCAACACAATCAGACAGACTCTACTGCCCCTGCTGGCCTGGAGTGGAGTACTGACTTCTTCCTCTCTTTATAACAGCTGTCATAACTATGAATGCCTACCTCAATAAGCATACTTTTGATTTGTTATTCGGGCTCTCTTGCTTTTTTTTTTCAATGCTCAAACAATTCTCAAAATGCACTCAACATTTTAATTTTAACTGTTCAACTTTTCAATTATGAACATGAAAATACCTTATTAGATTAACAGTGCACATTGTGACAAATGTTATGTTTATATACCTTTTTTAATATATCATATCACTGAAGAATCACTGAAGTGAGTATTTCAGTCAATTGAATACAGGGTTGTTAGGAACACTGCGATAAAACAGGACAGAAAATTAAACAATTCATTGAGAAGTCCTAGATCCATTTAGTGTTACAGAACAATCTGAGAGTATTTGAGTTTGTTTGGGCATTGAGTTTGTGATTTTTATGACTTTATTTTCTTACTAATCTGCTGCTCTGTTGAAACTAACTGATCTTTTAGAATTCTGATCTGAGATCTGTAAACTCCTGACTGGAGTAGTCTGACGTCACCTAAACCTACTGATCCTAAATCTGAATTAATGTGGGGAATGAAAAGAGTTTTTGTACATGGAAACAATAACTGTGTGTGTGTGTGTGTTTGTGTTTGTGTGTGTGTCTGAATGAAAGAAAATGTGTATGTGGTGTGGTGTGGGTGTGTTTTTGTTGCTAATCTTAAGCTGAGTCATACATTTGTTTTAACTAAAGACAGGTTGTGTAAGTTTTACCCTCTCTCATTTTTTCTCTCCTGTATTATCTAACCGAAACATATCTTTCTCATTCACTTGCTTGTATTCCTTTATTATCTCATGTAATATTTTATATAAGCTATTGTATGTTACCACATAAGGTACACAATTTACATAGTGATGTGCCATTTTTCATCAAGTACATACTTTCAGTATTATATCAGTAAACTGTCAGCATATTTGTGCCATTTTTCTAAGTGTATGTGTATGTGTGTAGTGGCTCTTCCAGCTCTTGGTGCCCAGTACCCTGCTGTGTTTTCTGCTGCCCCACCGACTAAGTTAATGCAGGATGGGAAGATGCATCCAGTGGAGCACCTGATAAACCCTCTGGCCCTTCAGCATGACCCCAATGCTGCCCAGGCCACTGCAGCTGTCATACCTGCAGTCTCCACACCACCCCCTTTCCAGGTACTGTCCTACACCTTTGCAGATGGGACAATTTAAGTTAATATACAGTGGGGCCCAAAGGTATTGTAGAGAGACCATTGGTGAAAATACTTCTATTTCACATTTTTTTTAGAGTTAAAATTGAGTGAAAAGTTAACTTGAAATTCAGAATTTCTTTGTATTTGGAATATCTCTCTTTTCTTTAATGACAGCATAGAGTACACTCAAGCAAAATATGATGATCCATATTTTCTCAGCATGATTTGAGAATATTTTAAAGAGCATCTTGGATCTGACCTTTTGTACAAAGGAGTTAACATTGCCAGTTTCACAAATTCGCTTTTTTGATTAGTGACCTTGAAATAATGTAGAATCTCAAATATTTCTCATTTATTTGATCTCCTTTAAGTTTTAATTCATTAAAATAATATATATATATATATATATATATATATATATATATATATATATATATACTGTGGCAAGAAAAATTAATTGGTCATAAAATGTGATCTCATCTTCATCAAAGTATAGACAAACACAATGTGCTTAAGCTAACGACACACTAACTGTTATAATATTTAATGTATTTATTGAACCCATCCCATTAAACATTCACAGTGCTGTGGAAAAAGTAAGTGAACTCTTGGATTTAATAACTAGTATGGCAGCAATAACCTCAACCAAGTTTTTCGGGTTAGCAGCGGATTAGACCTGCACAATGTTCAGAAGGAATTTTGAAAAATTCTTCCTTACATAACTGCTTCAGCTCAGTAATATACTTAGGATGTCTGGTGTGAACTGCTTTCTTGAGGTCATTCCACATCATCTCTGTTGGGTTAAGGTCTGGGCTCTGTCTGTGCCTCTCTAAAAGTTGGATGTTTATGGTCATTGTTCTGCTGCATCACCCAGCTTCTACTGAGCTTCAGCTGGTGCACAGCCACACTAATATTATCCTGTAGGATTTCTAATAAACTGGGGAATTCAATTTTCTCTCGATGATGGCAAGCGGATGGCAAACTTCAGGCATCCAGCAATGTTTTTGTTGGAAAGCAGCAACTTTATTTGTGGTGTTGTGGCATGGACACTGTGACTATTTGATGTTTTCCATATAGTAGACTCATGAACAGAGATGTTAACCAGTTCCAGTGATTTCTTCATGTTTTAGCTGTTTTTACCTCATTGAGCATTCTGCGGTTTGCCATTTGAGTCATCTTGGCTAGATGGCCACTTCTAGAGAGAGTAGCCACAGTAATAAATCATCTCCATTTATAGACAATTTGTCTGACTGTGGACAGATGAATATATAATATCTTTGAGATAACTTTGTAACACATTCTAGCTACAATTCTTGATCATAGGTCTTCTGAGATCTCTTTTTTGCTAGGCATGGTTCACCTCAGCAGATGCTTCTTTTGAATAGCAAACTCAAAATGTTTGAGTGCTTTTTCTAAGTCAAAGTAGCTCTAACCCACACCTTCAATCTTGTTTTAATAATTGGATGTCAGGTTTACCAACATACTTGTCACAACATACATTGTGAATGTTTTAATGATGTATTCCAAGGTTTTCCAAACTGGGGCTCGCAAACCCCTCGGGGTGCATGAGGGAACTCCAGGGGGTTGGTGAGAGAGTGTAGAGATTGCTTACGAAAATTTGTCCATTATTTACTGATTTTTAAAAATGGATGATTCCAAATGTTGTCCGCCATTTAACAAATAAAAAACAAGAACACAACTAAAACCAAGTGTGTCAATTTTCCTTTATATCAAACTTGTGTCTATGGCTTCAATACAATTTTCTTACCTCAATTAGATGAGAGCGCACTCTCTCTCTCTCTCTCTCTCTCTCTCTCTCTCTCTCTATGAACGAAAGAGAACGAGAGTGTGCATTCTCATGCAATGGACTGATGGTGAGAAATTGACATTTTTAATGCAAAAGTAAATTATGCACTACTCTTCATACAAAGTTATGATGTAACATAATTTCTTTCATTATCAGCAACGCAATCAAGATTTAAAAGTAAAAAACCTTCATTAACCTGATATTGTTTGACTGTAGTCCTGAAAAGCAATAGGTGATTGCTGCACCTCCTTGGCCTCTACTGTTAACCGCTTGTGCACTGCTTCTGTTCACTGCTGAATTGACCATTTGAAGGAGGCTTCTGATGGGTTTTAAAGGTATCAATTAGGCGGCTGCCTAGTATTTCCTTGCACGGAATCCGAAACTTAAAATAAAGGCTAATCACGTATAATTTCCAAAAATCTATAAATATAATATTTCATTTCCTAAAAATATTTTTAGAAGTAAGGGGGACATGCTTCCCCACCCCCCGGTTAATATAGTTGTTGCATATATATATTTAGTTTAAATTAGATTGTGAATCCTAGATTTACAATGTTGTCTCAGACTTTTGGACCTGTAACACTATAACACTACCGTGTTCTTACCAGCATGATACAATACGTTTCCAGCAATGTTATTTATTTTTATTGTTTCATAGATTTAATTGACAAATTACATTTTGACAAATATTCTAAATTTAGTCATTATCATGTTTTATCCATTAATTTAGTTAATTTCACTCTGACAAAAATGGTCTATACTTTTATAAACCATTAATCAAACATATAAAAGATAAACAAAAAAACAACTTATGAAACTGTCCTCGTTGTGAAAACCTGAGCAGATAAAATAATAGCTTAAAATTTGTATACTGAAATTTTAACATCTTTTTATAAGTTACTTTATTGTGAATTCCTTATGCTTAAGAGAACATTTTAGACAGTTTAGAATGTTGCATTGTATATTGGATTTGGACCAATGTGATTTAATTCGGGGCGGAGTTACCCAGTGCATTGTTGTGGAAATAGAAGCCAAGCAACAAATGAAATGCCTTGTCACTTGTCTTGATCGCGGCTGGTTAAGAAAAAAAACTCAAATAAACATGGAAGAACTTTTATCTCTTGTCGTTTTATTGTGACATGTCTGATTAGAATTCAGTGTAACAATCTCTCTCTCTTTCACAGGGTCGTCCTATAACTCCTGTCTATGCCATGGCTCATAATGTCCAGAGGATCCCAGCAACAGCTGCCAGCCTGTATGGGGCTGGGTACATGCCTATAGCTGCCCACGCCAACACTGCCACTCTGGCAGCACTGCAGAAGAATGCTGCCGTGGCAGCTGCAGCCTATGGAGGATACACCGGGTACATGCCCCAGGCCTTCCCTGCCACCTTCCATATGCCCATTCATGATGTATACCAGACATACTGAGATATCATCAATCAAAATGACCTGCAGTTACACACACCAGCACAAACCAGCAAGCCTTCATGCTACATCTATGAGGCCTTCTGGCTAATTGAACCACACCGAGTGACACTGACGTACAACAAAAACTAACACTTTCTGACACGTGTCTAACTCCCTGGACACCTTTAGATTCCTGCACAAGTTAATGCTGGTAGCAAGGATGTAAATCACTTTTCACTAATCGCAAATTTACTGACCTACACTCATACACACCTCTCTGGCCTACATTTAGTAATCTAGACATGTGACCTAGACTTCTAATCTACTGATTTAGACCAAAGCCACTTGTAAATTGTACTGATCAGATTATCAATATGCCTCGTGCTCTATCTTCATCTCTGCTCCCTTTGTGTTATACGTCTATGTGGACACAAACCCTTGCAATGTGTTCCGAGCCCAACCTACTTTCCCTCTAGACAAATGAAAAACAGCTGTCATCTGTCAGTCAAACCCACTAATGGAGATGTTCACCAGACTTGAAGCCATCACACAACTAAATGAATGACAAATCAATCTTGTCATCTCTCATACTCCCTATTCAGATCCCCTCAAGAGGCATATGACATGATAACATGTTTTATGATACCACAGAGGCCTTTAACAACCTTGTTTATTAGTTTAGCACCACTGTGTACTGAATAGAGCGGTGGACTGACTCCAGGTGATTTGTTAGTGCACCGTCTTCCGCACAAACTCCAGTGGATAGCCATGAGCCAGAGTATTTCTGTCTGTTTAGGGCCACCGTATGCCAAACACTCCTAGTACCACTCCTGTGCCTTCATGGCCAAAAGAATACTGAAGGAACATTGTAGTATTTGTGGACTTTAAAAGAATGTATTTAATGCCTCTCTTTGCTTAAATACTTTTGTGAAGAAAAACTATAAAACTGTAAAAAGAACAAAAAAATCAACAACTGCTGAGCAGGAGCTTCAACAACTACAGAAGTAGAAGATTTTAAGTGTTTCCTGAAAATGTTGTATTTTGAGTTAATGAGATATATATGCAAAATGTTTTGTTTTGAAGATGTCTGAATTTTCCGTCCACTGGGTTGCCCACCTGCGAGTCTAGATGAGAATATTAGCATTTACTTTTCTCCTTTACTGTTTATGACAATAGTTTGCTTTTGCTATTTTATATTTAGATTATATTAAGATTTGAATATTTAGTTGTTTTTATTGCCTGGAAGATTTTGTATTTTTTTTTTCTAAGCTGGGAGAAAAGAAAACACAGACCATATAAACAGATTATGACTTAAACAAGAAACAAACAATGACTATTCATTCTGTTCAAAGCAACAGTTCATTCCAAAACAGAACTGAACCTCTGGTGAAATGTGTTTTATATAATTTAGTTTTGAGTGTCTTCAAGAACATATGTTGAATGACATTTGTTGCGTGATAATACATTTTAAATACACAAACTGGACTGATAAAAAGTAGCTGGGTAGAAGATACAGTATAGCATAATTTATAATAAAGTATTCCTACCAACTGTAATTGGTTGTGCTGGTGGTTTATAGTTAAAGGGATAGTTCACCCAAAATTGAAACTTCTCATTATTTACTCACCCTCATCCCATCCCAGATGTGTATGACATTCTTTCTTCTGCTGAACACAAATTACGATTTTTAGAAGAATATTTCATCTTTGTTGATCCATACAATGCAAGTGAATGGTGGGCAAATTTTTGGAGGTCCAAAAATGCAGCATAAAAGCAATCCATATAACTCCATAGGTTAAATCTATATCTTCAGAGGTGAATTAATATGTGTGGGTGAGAAATATATCAATATTAAGTCCTTTTTAACTATACATTCTCCTCCCTGCCCAGTAGGGGGCGATATGCACAAAGAATGCAAATTGCCAAAAACAAAAGGAGAAGATTGTGCTAGTGGAAGTGAATATTTATGTTTAAAAAAGACTTCTGAAGATATGGATTTAACAACTGGAGTCATATAGATTAATTTATGCAGCCTTTATTTGCTTTTTGGACCTTCAAAGTTCTGGCTTCCATTCACTTGCATTGTATGGACCAACAGAGCTGAGATATTCAAGTCATAATAATCTGGGATGGCATGAGGGTGAGTAAAAGATGAGAGTATTTTAATTTTTGTGTGAACTTTCCCTTTAATGACTGAATTGTGCATTGAGCAGCCTTTAGTTCTGTGTTTCCCAGCTACTGGTATTTTAATGCATTACTATCCAGTCTCGTGTGCCTTTTTGGACCATTAGGTGAAAATATATTCTCCCTAATATTCCCTTTTGTGCCAATAAAACAAATTACACTTGAAGTACTGTCCAATTTACAATAGAACTAATGATTTCCATGTTGTTTCTTAACATGGTTCTGAGATGCAGGTCAAGTAAACAAGTTAAACAGAGGGGAAATCAGGTCGCGAGACTCCAATTGTTTTCACATAATTTCTCCTACAGATGCCTGTAAGCTCAGCTGACTGTCCATTATGTTGAGTAATTTGTTTTCTTTTGTAGTTCTAACCCTGCATTTTTGGAGACCACACACTATGTGGAACAGTACAGGACATGCTTTAATGTTGACTGTACTGAGGTGCACTTAAACATGTTTTAGGGTGTTAGAAGTGCTATATGTGTGTATGTGCTTGTGTATGTGTGTGTGTGACCAGGCACTTTTGTCTTTTTAGGGGTATTTTAACTGGAATGAACTGGACCAAACTGAAACCAGGGAGCTCAGAGAACCTCTGTTAAATTAATCATGGCCTTTTCAATGACTGCAGTATGTCATAACAATGTCCTCCTGAAGATTGCTGTATGCCACCACTATGCATTCTGTAGGGCTGCATTTGTCACATCTGTGCCTTTTATTCAGACTGCTGTGTCTGACAAGTGACCTCTAAAAACACAGTGCCTCTCCTCTCCTCTTTTTTGTTTTCTTTTTTTCTTTCAGAATTTTTTTTTTTTTGCTAACTATTTGTGTTATACTGTTGTATCTATTGTTTTGGGGGGCTCAGAGTGTTAGAGTTGCTGCTTTATGTGGTATTTTGCTTTCATTTATTATGTTATAACAGAAATGATGTTAAGTATAGCATGTGCTTAGAAGAGACTGTGTGAAACTTGGTTTGGAGGAAATCTCAAGATACGCATCCAAACACAAAATGACAATCCACAGAGTTCACCTCTTACAGGTTACACACACTATGTAAGATAAGAGAGATGTGTGAGCCACACACATTTTCGCACACTGCCAATATCATTGAGGACAGTGTCTCTCAGTCACTCCACATTGTGTGTGTGTGTGTGTGTGTGTGTGTGTGTGGTCATGCCTGTGTGTTTAAGGGGATCATCCATTCTCTCTCTATCAGAATCTTATATTATGAGCAAAACAGTCAGGATATATTTAATATATACAGTACATTGTTTTTGTGTATGAAGTACAAGGAAATGCTATAATATATTTTTAAGACTTTTTTCCATCTTTATATATGCTTTGTTTAGAGTTAAACAGCTACAAAAACATGTTTTTTTGGTCTGTTTGTTTTGGCCAAAGTGTTCAGTGGGGTGTGAAAGAATGCGTTTGTGTGTGCGTGTGTGTGTGTGTGTGTGTGTTAAAAGTACCAGTGGATTTATAAAAGTGGATAAAACTCAGTTTGGGGCAGTTTGGAGTCACCACTGCCCCAAATTGAACGCAATGCATTCATTGGCAAAACATGGTTCTTTTTTGCGATTATTTCATAAACACTACATGTGTAGCATTTTGTTTTTCTGAACAAGACAAGATGACCTCGGCTGAGGACATTTAGATAATGTAGAATGTTATTGCCCAAATATTCTTATCTTTACTTTTTTAGATCTTCTTAGAACTGTTTTCTATCTTGCATTGTTTGTTTAAGGCCTTATGGCATTGTTGTATTTATAGTGGTAGTTTAATAAAGCATTTCCAAAAAGAAGATCTAAATCTGTGCTTGTCTTTCATTAATACTTCTTTTCTCTCTGCTGGCCATTTACATGACAATTCTGAGTTGAATAAGATTTTTCAACTAAATTGTACATTTTTTCAATTATAAGTTTTAAAAAAATTATTTTGATATTAATATTACCTTTTAAACTATTAATTTAACTATTAGTTTAAAAATGAGAGTTACCAAATGTTTGTAATTGGACTACAGCGAGATTCAAACATGCAGTTCCGGTTGTACCACAAGAGGGCAGCCATGCAACACGACCAGATAAAGGATGGGATCTTACCTGTTTTTATATAGGCTTACGGCAGAGTTGAGACTTGGTTTTGTTTAACATGCATATTAAGGACAGTGAGTGTGTCACTCTTTCTTCTGTCTTTGGACAGAACCCTTGTGATTGCCATGGATTGTGGTCAGTTTTCTCTTTCTAGCCAATTACTGCATTGGCAAAGAAACAGTTTGAAGAGATATAGGCCTAGCTGAGCAAGTTAAAGTCAGTATGATTATAGCAAATTATCTGAATAATAAGCCTTGCTAATAACACATCAAACTTAATTGCACAGACTTTTGAAGATAACTCTATCGCACCTTGAGTATTGAAGTTTGTCACCGCCACAGTAAAGAACTCAACTAAACCGGACAGAACATGAGCAAAACATGTGTAAGCAAGTGTATATTATTTTATTAATATTTGCACTGTGTGTACGTACGGTGTGGATGCTTTTCTCTTGCGGATGACCCGGGTTCGATTGCCCCTTTAGACCCACTTTTCCCCATCCTGTTTCTTGTCTCCACTCTTAATATTTACTTTAATACTATTTATAATAATAAATAAAAAAATTATAGAAAGTTTGATTTCCTGAGTGCCTATCTATGTTATATATTTGCACATTGTTTTATGTGTTCAAGCTTTAAAAGTGGTAAGCTATTGTGTGAAATCTTGTGGCACTTCTGCAAGAACATTTTGCCAAAACCAGCTACAGATGGTAGTTGCTTTGCATCTTTAGCTTGATGGAGCTGACATCGACATCACAGACCATCTTGGTTAAGCTGGTAAGAACTGTTAGGCCACTCTGGGCCAATACCAAACCAGCTGCCATGTTTCCTAAAACAGCTTGACCAGCTTTGGCTTTAGCTTTCCCATCCGGGAATGGACCTAATTTTTGGACCAATATTCTAGTGAAAAGCAGTGCCTTACTGTATTCAAAAGTATATAATCATCACATTGAATTTATATGAAATATTGTTTTGATAAATTAACATTAAGGAGGGCTGTTGCATCATAAAAAGTCTGAGAGTTTTTTTATGATTTGGCATACACTGATTTGTGCATCCAATCTACTGTACACTGCACATTTAATGCAGGCAAGTCTTGCCTGAAGGTGTAAATTAATTTTAAAGGCTTGACGATTGAAGGGTAAAGATTTGAAGGTTTTACATGACTAACAGATGGATGGATGGATGGATGGATGGATAGATAGATTGATATTTGTTGGCTATATTTATGTATGTTGTTTGCACTCTCTGAAAGCTTGGTTGGTTCTTTGAAGTTGCTGCTGATCTCTTCTGCACTGTTAAATGCAATTAAAACCAAACCATACAATGGAACTTGTATGACTTTCAACTTTTTATATCAGAGTAATATAAAAGAGGTCACACCATACATTAGTCTTATGTCATATGAATGTGTTCATAGGGCTTTCATAAGGGGTGCATAAAAACTCAACACCACACATTGAACATTAAAAGTGTTTTAAGGGCAGATATGACTGGGTTCTCAATGTCTCGCTGGACATGAAACGTATCAAACTAAATGGTCATAAATTAATCCCCCATGCTCACAAAACTTGTACGCTGCCTTTAAAAAAAAAGCTAATAATTAATTATTTATACTCTTGAGTACAGTGTGATTGCACAATGCAATGATAAAATATTTTTAAGATGTGTTTCATAATTCATCAGTCAGACCACAGACTGAAATTTTCCTACATGGCACTCCCAGAACTGTTCTCCTAGCATCGGGTTGAGACTCTCAGCTGAGCAGTAAGAGTGTGCCCGATCAGCACTCCCGATGACTCCACCCACCACAGTCACAACAAGCACCACAGCAACAACTACTATGGTGATGATCTCTGAGACAGTGTATGTTCATGTTAGGGAGGAAGAGAGAGACACATGAGATCCAAACTGTGGTTGTATTTAATATTTATAATACTGCTGTCAATTGATCAAATGTTTTAATCACAATTATCTGCAGATTTTGAAAGTGCTGAAATTTGACACTATGTATAATTCTTTTCCTGTCAAAATGCATTTATTTCCATCTTAAGGAAGAAAACAAAACAATATTTAACAATAAAATGCTTTATTCTAATTTTTCAAACAAAGCCTACCAAAGTATTAAGATAGAAATGAACTAAAATAACTGAATTATGACTGTGGCTATCTGCTTTGCTACAGCAATCGTGAAGCCACCTTCATGATTCGTGCCAGGGTGACAACGCCAGTGTCAATCGACGCTTTGAATTCCACATGAAAAGCGCTTGAAGACAAAAGTCAAAAGTCTCATTCTGCATTTTGTGATAGTTAAGTGTAATGACACCGGGTGGACACATCGCAAAGTTTCCAACCTTCCAACAAGTGTTCAGGCTGGTATATGCTGTTTTAATGGTAAATGTGGAAATAGTGATTAAGAAAAATTACACATAAACCTTTTAAATAATCACATGTGTTAATGCGTTAATTCTGACAGTTCTAACTTATTTCTAAGATACTGTATGCTACATTTAAGAATTATCTTTATATTTGATAGTGTTTTTTTTTTTTTTCTTTTTTTTTATTTTTTTTTTACCAAATCTTACCAAGTTTGTTTTTCTCTGCTGTAACAATCATGATTTTACATTCTGGGCCCCATACCAAACTGAGGCTAGTTTAACTAAAAAAGTTTGACATGACAAACCTTGCCTGAATGTTTAAACTATTTGTAAAAGCTTGAAGATTTTAAGGTTATAGTTGATTGACTGAATGACTGATTGATTTATTGATTGATCCACATAATTAGATGATTTTGTGCAGGTATGGGGTTACAACAGATTATTGTAGTTGTGTATATCACCAGTCACTCACTTAGCCACTGAACCTCATAGGTGTACCCCAGGTTGCCCAGGGTAGTGACAAACATTTCTACATTTCTGAATGGTGGCCAGAAAGAACCCATGTTGAAATCTCTGTTGTGACCAATAGGAGCATTTTCCTCAGGATAGACCACTGTACCTGCTGCAGATGCACAGAAAGCTGCAGGTTAGGATGCAGCCTGTCTCTGCAACATGAAGCTGTGTTTTGGGTTATGTATGTGTGTGTTTACCAATGCTGTGTCTCTGAAGCCATTCATCATTGATGGCATCGGTGAAAGTGTGAAGCAGGACAAAGATGGGGTCATTTGGTGACAGGTGATTCTGTCCACCTGTGCCATTGAGAAACAAATGAGCCAGGTTGTGCAGTCTCCTGACCACTGTATCATAGTTGCCCAGGGGAGCTCTGTAACCTTGTGACAAAATAGAGCATCAATTAAATGTCTCTGCCATTCTCTAAAAGTTCTAAAATGCTTCAAAGAGTTTGATGCATGTTATTTGTTTGTGTGTGCATTAGTCATAAGTAATTGTGCTAGATAACAAAATATCAAACAAAGTGGCAAGAAAAAAATATAAATTTGTTCTCAGGAATAACTTCACTTTTCTCAGCCATCTTTTGCAGTTATTACAGCTAACTGGTCTCAAGGTCATTTTTAGTGAATTAATAAATTCAGTTCCCATCAAGTTCACACAGGCGTCCCAACAGCACAGATGTAGTTCATTATATTAACTATGGACTTGTTTCACTAATGTTTGACAACCATTAAGTGTCCAAATGCTTTTTATCTTAAATTTGATCAATATATTGGGGCCTGGGTAGCTCAGCAAGTAAAGACGCTGACTACCACACCTAGAGCCACAAGGTTGAATCCAGGGTGTGCTGAATATCAGGCTTCCTAAGCAACCAATTGGCCCAGTTGTTAGGGTGGGTAGAGTCACCTTAGGTTAACTCCTTGTAGTCACTATAATGTGGTTCTCGCTCTCGGTGGGGCATGTGGTGAGTTGTGCGTGGATGCCACGGAGAATAGCGTGAAGCCTCCACATGCACTTAGATCTCCGTGGTAACACGCTTAACAAGCCACATGATAAGATGTGTGGATTGACGGTCTCAGACATGGAAGCAGCTGAGAGTCGTCCTCCGCCACCCGGCTTGAGGCGAGTCACTACGCCACCATGAGGATCTAGAGCAAATTGGGAATCGGGCATGCCAAAGAGGGGAAAAAAAGGGGAGAAAATAAAAATGTAATAAATAAATACATTTGACCAATATATCTATTGTTTTTTTGTTTTGTTCTTTTTGCCTTTAATGTTTTGAAAGGAGTGCTTCTGCTATCGTTTTTTTTAACAAATGCCATTTGGATTGATATTTTGTTATGTCTTGTAAAGATGTTCAAGCTCCTTTAAATCTAGCTCCAAATACATTTTTGGGACCACTGAATGTCAAATAACTTTGGAAAGAGGTGGTGTTATTTGCAGCTGCATGTGTTTCATACCCTCAATAGTATTCCTGAATCTCTGAGAGGAAGTTGAGTAATACGGTGGTGTGTCAAAAGTGTTCAGCTCTAGACAGTCGATGACATCCTGTGGTTCTGGTAATCGCTGGACAATGGAGCCACATTACCAGAAGGGTTTCTCTGGATCGGTCTTTTCTCTGTATCTAAACACACATCAGACAGAGAAAGTTGCTCAAAGTATCCAAATCTCTTTTTAACATCCAGCTATTTAAATGGATCATGAGAAAGAAGCACCATAATCATGATAAATGGGTCTTCAACCTTTTTCAGTACTAAACAGTGTTGCATTTTAAATCTGCCGTATAATAACTTACGTACAGTACCATATTGTCTTTACTTACAGTACTTTGTTATGATTCTTAAATTGCAAATCCTTTTAAGTAATCATTATTAATTTACATGCACATTTACTCAACTACTTATATTTATTACATTTACTGCATTTTATTTAAAGGATAATTCACCCAGAAATGAAAATTCTTTCATAATTCACTAACCCTCATGTTGTTCCAAAACCGTATGACTTCTTTCTTATGCAAAACACAAAAGGAGGCATTTTAATTAATATACTTCTTTTCAACAGTCTTGGATAAGTTACTAAAAGTAATCCATTACAGATGAATTCTCTAAAATTGTAATCAGAGTACTGTCTTTACTGATTACATCATAGAAAAAGTAATTACATTACTAATTACACTTAAGTTACTTTCTAAAAACACTTCACAGAAAGGATTAAAAAAAATTCACTCAACAAATTTTAAATAATATCTACAGTATATTTACTCCTTGTTCAGTGTCACAGACATTATACACTCCAACACTGATCAGAGATAGTACCTCATTTTAAATCTTCAAAAAGGACCCACAAGTGTAATAAAAGTAGTCCATGCAGTTTGTGTGTCATATTCCAGGTCTTCTGAAGCCATATTGTAGGTTTTGTTCAAGTTCCAATTTATTTATAAAGAAAAGTTATATAGATTTGGAACAACAGTAAGTAAATTATGACAGTAACTTATGATAGACTTTTCATTTTTTGGAAAAATATTCTTTTAATTATGTACATATTAATGTGGGAGGGACAATGAAACATTTCGTTTCTTAACTTTAGCTTTGGTTGAAGTTAACTTATTATTGTATTTCTGATTAACACATTTATCCCCAAAAATTATAAATCAAACAATAATCAACAGACCATCTGCAGTACTGCCAGCAACCCCCTAGGGGTCGCGGGCCCCCTGTTGAAGGCCCCTAGTATAATATACAGGCTGAGTCATGTACTTGCAAATACGATCACATGATGCTAATCATTTGCCCATATAAGGTTTTATCTTCCTTCTCAGCTCTCGAATGCCTTGAAGGATTAGTTTAAACAGCATGTGAGCAGTCTTAGATGCACACACAAACACATGCATTCCAAGACCTATGTGTGTGTGTTTCACTGTTGCAGATGGTCTCCAATGTCTCACACTCCCCCACACTCTCAAAGATCTCCCACCAGGGAGAGGACACAAAATTAGACGTGTGTTTTTGCAGTATTTGGTGTGCTTGCAGAGAGGCTGTGTGTGTGATTGGTATGTTGTGAGAGTGTCTTACTGTTGCAGATGGTCCCCAGTGTTTCATACTCCTCCACATTCTCGCAGATGACTCTCCACTCAGAGAACATAGAGTTGGAACTGATGCCATTTGTGTCAAAGCTGCTTCTGGCTCCCAGCAGGTCATCAGCACAAATATGACACTCACTGCCTCCTATAGCAAAGTTCTAGTATGGCAGGGCAAACGACGGGTCCCCCAGCATGTCCTATACATGCACACATACGCACCATGTACCATTAACTTCTAACTCTATCAATCGGGAATAGCTGATATTTCTCCTGCTACAAGATTAATTGCTCTATATATAATTTTTGGAATATTAGATACATTTTAAAGTGCAAACAGTAATTTTTATTTATAACATTTATAGTATACTTACAGCTGTGCGATGTGTATCAAGTAGGTGGCAGTAGCCTGGAAGAGAATTCCAGAGTACCCCTAGAAAAAGAAAAGAGAGAAGAAAATGTTGTGGCGATGAAGTGACACTAGGGGTCACTCTTGGGAGCGCCATTCATCTCTGATCTTTTAAGAAAAGGACAATGTAAATTGGCGAGTGGAATTTGCATGCCACTCCCCCAGACATACAGGTATAAAAGGATAGAAAATGCAGCCACTCATTCAGGTTTCGCACTGAGGAGCCGAGACATGGTCCCGGCCATTTCAGCGAGTAGTTCAGAGTTGTGGCAGGAGGGACACAACGTCACATTCCCCATCAGGGAATGGAGGTTACATTAGTAACCAAGACTTTCCCCTTCTGTCACTCACTCGACATTGTGTCGATGAAGTGACACTTGGGGTCCCTATGGAAAATGCCACAACTACTGAACTGTATTACATGGACTGGCGGTGCGAGATGGGCAGAGCTCTGTTTGCCTCATAGCCAGCGGATCAGGCCGTCATGTAACTACCCCCAATGCACTGGTAGGCGTCAAAACGGTCCCCTGCACCTCGGGGACAAATTGACTGCTCAAAAATTAAGGACCTGCTGACCCACCCGTGGAAAGGAATGAAATCGTTCAACTGGGGGCCATATAAAGTCCACATTGGGGGGTAGGAGAAAACCACTGAGACCATGCCAGGAGGGGGGGTTGGCTTTAAAGTGGAAATACAACACATGGTCTTACCGCGAACATCTCAGGTTGGAAGCACGACATGTGGAAGGGTCCCGAGGTAGATCCTACCCAAGGGGGGAGGAGTTAATACAAGACACGGTGACCAGAGGCAGAGGAGCCTCCGGAAAGGGAGACATGGTTTACTAACAGGGAAAACTTTTTGCAGAAAATATATCACACAGGGTTATCAACGGGATTACCAGCACATGTGGAGCACCTACCTCATACAGGGATAAGTGGACGCACATACTGGGCTGGCGGTGAGCTTCTCCGAAGTCTCACCAGTCATTGGGCTAAGGAGGAAGAACGTCCAGGGTTCACACTGTTTCACAAACATGACTGGGAAAGGAGCGCATATCTTCACCTCAAGGGAGGGGAAATGCGCTATGCCCAAGCGATACACCCGGCCAGCTTACCTGTTTGAGTCACCTCATAATACACGGGACAAAACTGGCTCAAACCTGAGGTTGTAAAACCTTGCAAAGGTGTTAGGTGTTGCCCAGCGGCAACATACACCTTCAAGGTGGAGGGGGACAGTCGCCCCTCCAACCTCTCCTGCAGGAAGGAAAGCACTGATCCAACTGATGATGGGGGTCTTCATGTTGGGAAGAACACCACTTAGCAAGCAGATGCCAATTCAGGTCATACAGGCACCTTGTTGCGGGGCCCTGGCCTATTAAGTCTTCCACGACCCATCCAAGGGCCAGACGTGGGGGTTCCAGAGGTCTGGTCGTGGGTGCCAGATTGTGCCCCGTCCCTGAGAAAGAAGGTCCTGCCTCAGAGGAATTTGCCAGCGAGGGGCTTTCATGAGGAGCATGAGGTCCGAGAACCTCACAGACCCGTTCTGATGGGCCATTAATGGGCCACTATGATGACATGCTCTTTGTCCTCCTGACCTTGCACAACATCTGTGCAATTAGGCTCACTGAGGGGAACACATATTTGTGTAGCCCAGGGGCCAGCTGTGTGCCAACGCATCTGTGCCAAGGAGAGCCTCAGTCAGGGCATACCAGAGCGGGCAGTGGGAGGATTCCTGGGAAACGAACAGGTCTAACTGTGCTTGACCGAATTGACATCTCAGATCAGATCAGCTGGAATAAACTGATCTCCACTCTACCCGAGTACTATCTGCCGCGACAGCGTCTGCTGTGCTGTTGAGGTGGCCCGGATGTGAGTGGCTCGCAACGACTTGAGTCGCTGCTGACTCCAGACGAGGAGACGGCGGGCGAGTTGCGACATTCGATGAGAGTGTAAACCGCCTCGGCGGTTGATGTACGTGATCGTCACTGTGTTGTCCTTCCGGACCAAAACATGCTTGCCCCGGATCAATGGCAAAAGCCTCTGCAAGGCAAGTAATACCACCAGGAACTCGAGGTAGTTGATGTGCCAATGCAGACGCGGGCCAGTCCATGGACCAGTGGCTGCGTGCCTGTTGCCCAATGTGCCTGGAGACCTGGCCTAAGTAATTGAGGATGCGAATGCCCACTTCCCTTAACGGGGCAAGGGCTGCGACCTTTGTGAAGATGTGAGGGGACAGTGTCAAGCCAAAGGGGAGGACCTTGTACTGATACGCCTGACCGCCAAACGCGAACCGTAGGATGGGTCTATGTCGAGGTAAAATCGAGATGTGAATGGACGAGTCTTTCAGGTCTCCCAAGCGAACCAATTTTGTTGCCGGATGCTCGCTAAAATGCGCCTTTGCATCAGCATCTTGAATGGGAGTCTGTGAAAATCCCGGATCAGAATTTGCAGGTCCAAGATTGGCCGCAACCCGCCGCCTTTTTTGGGTATGATGAAGTAGGGGCTGTAAAACCCCTTCTTCATCTCGGCTGGAGGGACAGGGTCTATCGTGTCCTTCTGTAGAAGGACGGTGATTTCCGCACACAAGGCAGCGGCGTTCTCGACCTTCACTGCTGTGAAGCTAATTCCATTGAACCTGGATGGGCGTCTGGTGAACTGAATCGCATAGCAAGTCGTACACTATGCACACTACCAAACTTTCAGAGCTGCCCGTCTTAGCGGCACTTTGAGGCCTTCCGTAGGTAGTGTCTGCTTCCTGCGGGAGGCTCCACACTGGGGCCAGCTCACTGGGGCAGGCTGTGGTGGAGCCAGTGTTGTCTCTGCAGGAGGACGCCCTTGGCGACGAGCAGACGGGGTGCGAGATCTAGAGCCACGCCTCCATCTGCTTCCTCACCATCGAAAACTGCTGGGCAAAGTCTCCATTGGTGTCTCCGAACAGGCCAACTTGGGAGATGGGGGCATCAAGGAAGCAAACAGCAGGTTAAGCCAAAGTTGCCATTCCTGGACCACCAAGGTGGACATCGCCGTGACCTTCGTGCCGTGACCTTCGTTACCCGGAGGTCGCCGAGCACAGCTCATGCATCAATACCGGGTCAGGACTACCCTCATGTAGCTCTTTAAGTGCCTTGGCCGGGTGCCCCTGCATGAGTGCCATGGCATGCAGGGTGGAGGCGGCACATCCAGCAGCACCGTAGCCCTTAGCCGCCACTGACGATGTAAGCCTACAGGCTCTGGATGGGAGTCTCAGACAGTTCCGCCAGGTGCCGGTGTTCTGCGGGCACAAGTGCACCGCGACTACCTGATCGACCTGAGGAATCACCGCATACCCCCTTGCCACCCCACCATCGAGGGTAGTGAGAGCGGAAGAGTTTGTGAATCGGGACCGGGCAGTAAAAGATGCCTGCCAAAACCGCGTAAGCTCCTCATGCACCTAAGGGAAGAAAGAAATGGGGGCAGATGGTGGCATTGAGCGCTGCTCTGGCCCCAGAAACCAATTGTCAATTGCCGCGAGGGTTTGGGGGGGAGCGGAGGGTTTAACCGCCAGCTCCGCGTCAACCTGTGACTGGGCTATATTATCCGAGGGTGGAAGTTCAACCGAGTCCTCCGCTCTTTTTAGGAGAATAAACTGGAAAATCAGCTCTTTTACTGTTGAAGCATCCAAGGGTGATTCTCTAGACAACACCAGTGTGAGAGGGGGAGAACCGCTGTAATGCGCCATAGAATCCAACAGCTCATAAGAGCAAGAGATGAAAATGGCTTGGCAGAGTAGTTTCAGCTCAGTGAAATACAACCGCTCAGCTCCGAAGAAGAATTCTGAATGAGTGGCTGCATTTTCTCTCCTTTTATACCCGAATATCTGGGGGAGTGGCATGCAAATTCCACTCACCAATTTTTTGCCTTCTGTCAAAAGATCAGAGATGAATGGCTCTCCCAAGAGCAACCCTTAGTGTCACTTCATCGACACAACATTGAGTGAGTGACAGAAGGGGAAAAAAGGTTAGCAGTCGTTCACATTACGTTTGGCGTGACTGAGAGTATTGTACTGAGCTCTAGCTGTGACCGGGTCTGTGAATGATCTTGCAAATGATGCTGGCTGAATAAAGAACCAAAAACGATTCACACTCTTGTTGACCCCTTCCTTCTATTTTTTTTACAGAAAGAATACAAATTTCAAAGTTGAGACAATTTACTTTAACACTTTATTATTAGGGCTGTCAATCGATTTAAATCTTTAATCGAATTAATTACATGGTGTCCCGATTAATTAATCACGATTAATCGCATATACAAATATTTGCTGAGAAAGCCCCTCAAACAGTAATTCAATATATAAAGATTATACATATTTATATCAATATATAATGATACATAGTTATCTTTAAATATTAAAAAATTAAATAAAAAAAAAATAATAATATAATATAATATAATATAATATAATATAAAAATAATAATATATATATATATATATATATATAAAAATATATATATATATATATTCAGATAATTAAAATGCATTACATTCTTGTGGCAGCAGAGTTAATCATTGATAAGACAATACAAAAAGCAGCTTTAGAATACAATGTATTGTTTACTACCATATTATTGAACATAATCCAGTCATTGGCATACAGTTCACAGCAATCCATTTCAATCGAACAAATGAATTTGTCAATCAGTTGGAGATTTATTATGAGGGCTTGTTTAAGAGACTGTCAATCTACACCTGCGTCAGAGATACTTGTGTAGCGTCTCGGGTGAGTTGCATCATAAACATAAAATGTTTAGTTCACTGTTTAAAGTTAAATATAGTTTAATATTCAATCTTTAAACACATCTTGAGATCCCTTAGATCACATTTGCACTCCTTCAAGTGTTTTGAATGCCTACTGAAGTGTTTTCTTCACTGTATAAACTGTGCATTGCTCATACAGCTGAAATTTCACTTACTGCCCTCTGGAGTAAACAGGTGGTACTACAAGCTTGCATTTCTCAGGAATCTTCCTTATTATGGTGCGATTAATTGCATAAATCTTTTTAACACGTTATTTTTTGTCAAATTAATCGCACTGAATTAACGCGTTAAATCGACAGCCCTATTTATTATATTATATTTTTGTTATTTGTGATGTTTTATTTGCATAGATCAGAAGCCCTCCCACATGATATCATATCCTGGACCATTGCATTGTATGAAAAATTTGCATGCTCAAAGACTTGGCTAGGTTCACATTCTTTCGAATAATTTTTTTAAAATCCTGTCGCCTTTGAAGGAATGCAGTGTGAATGTTGTACAAAGTAACACTTCTCTTTAACAACACTATAAAATTAGATAGCAGGAACAAGAATGCCGCTTAAGCATGGGCCACCATCTTGATTGTTTTCAATTGAATGGATCACATGACATCACATGACAACAAATATGTCATCATTATTGTACAAAAGGCCAAACTTTATGCTTCAAGTGCCACCTGCTGAACATTTCCTTTAGTGGACTGTTACCAACTGCTAACATATCATATACACACATCACCTGATAAGCAGTTTAGAGCTCCTCATTGACTGAGGTTAACAGTCCAACCAATCAGAGGCTGTTCACACCCTAGAATGTTTTAGACTCTTTCTGTCAGTATGACCAGATCAGCAACAAACTAATATCTGCAATAAATCTATAGTGCTCTAAAATTTAGAGAGACTTTTATATGTCAATTGATCGTATAACTCAGGAAATATGTTGAAATACTGGAGTTCTGGAGTCGCGTGGCACCATGCGAGGTTCGGACGTGTGAACGGCGAGCTCTGCACACTTTGTTAGTTTTAATACTTTTTGTGTCATAAACCGGTGAGATTCGATACACCCTAATTCTTAACTGTTCTAGGAAGATAATATGCCAAAGAATTCAAAAACCTCTTATGTATATTTTATATTTTTATTTAATCATTAAGTTAGTCAATTTTGATAATTGAATTAACATGTATGCAATATGCAATGATCTAAAAATTATAATGTGTAATCAATGTATTACAAATAACTGTATTATGAATGTTATTCAGTATGTTAGATATTTAATCATTCATTTATTGTTTTAATTATCATTTACTCAGTTTAATATTCAAGGTGCAAATCAATGGAAAAATGCAGCTTGGCTTCTTTAGGGAAGAATTACTGCCTCTTTTTGTTAAACTTTGTCTGACTCTAAAGGAGATGTGTGTGGGGATACTAAAAGGATGATTCAATGTTTTAAAAAAGAGCAGAGCTGGTTTTCAAAAAAGGCAGATGATATATGTGCATTAATTAGTGCTCGAAATGACATGAAACATGTATGTTGGCAGCTTCTTTGTGTTAAACTCTATATGACTTTAAAGGAGATGTGTGTGTGGATATTAAAAGGATGACTTAATGTGAGGGACAGGAACTGCCTGGTGTCCAAAAAAGGCAGATGATATATGTGCATTAATTAGAGAAACATGTATATGGGTGGACATACAACTCTCCATTTTTAGGAATGTGTGTAACCAACGACTGTAATAAGGGAAATTATTTAATATACTAATCATTGTAAAGCAGGAAGTAAGGATTGTTAGTCAATATAAAATATATAACCATATGAAGTGATTACAGTGTGTTTTATACATAGAAAATTAAATAGTCATGCTTTTGCCATCATTGAAGCACGTTGGGGTCAAGGGTGACCACCTAGAAGGAGACAGCGAAAATGAAACTAGGGAACACTAAAAGAGATTAGGGGGAACAGAAACTGTATAAAAAAAATGCATGATTCTGAAGTGTAATTTTAGATGCTCTGTGGACCACCTTGGCTTTGCTACTCTGTAATAAAAGTATATTTTTGGAATCAGAACTTCAGAGAAATCTTTGACTCGACTGAGCTTTGATTGCTGTTTTGGGGAATCTGCCACGACACGTGCTCAAGCTGAAGCCCCTGAGCAGCAGGCCACAGTTTGGATGGTTAAGTGAAAGAGATTTGGAGTCAAATGATGAACGTGTCAGCAATGCGGACAAAAGTTGTTGCTAACTTGGAGGATCTTGCTGTGATATGTCAATCGATCACTGCCATGGAGACGTAATTCACTGAGTTGGTTACAAGAGTGGCGGATGTTGAGAAATGGATCGATTATCTGGAGTCATTGGAGAGAGAATTAGCTGCTAACCCGCTAGCAACCAAGACGTGGAGTGTGTCTAGAAGAAGTTGAATGACTTGGAGTATCGTAACTGGTGAAACAGTGTCCGAATTATTGGAATTCCTGAGGACGAAGAAGGCCGAGATATGGTGAAATTCCAAGACAGGCTTTCCAAGAGTCTACTCGACATAACAGTCCATATATCTAAGTCCCTGATTTCATCTGTTGATTGCTCAAGTGGAAATATCTTAGTCTCAGATCATGCCCTGGTGAGTTTAGAGGTGTTGCCACATATGGAGAAAAATAAATCATATAGTTGGTGCTTTAATGTATCCCTTTTGCAAAATCCTGGTCCTCAGTATTCTCTGTGGGCATGGCTTTGAAGGCACTTAAGGCAGTTCTTAGAGGTTGGATCATACAGTATGTCTCATTCATCAAAAAATCCAAAGCACGAGAACGAGTTGGAAGAGAATATTAAAAGTGTCGAGGCAGAACTGAAGCACCAAATGAAACAATTGATCCGATTGAAATACAGATATAATACTATTTTGCCACAGAAGGTGGAGTTTTGGCTATTCAGGGCAAGACATAGGCAGGGCATATTTTGAGTCGGGGGACAAAGCAGGGACACTTTTGTCTAGATTCATAAAATGGAGAGAGTCTTTTTCTACTATTCCCTAATATTTACCACAGCCATTGATATTAGTAATGCTTTTAAAGAATCCTATCTTGATTTCTATAGTTCCATGTCTTTGCCTACTGATGAAGACATTAGAAACTTTGTTGAACCATTAGAACTCCCTAAATTAACAAATGAGCAAAAAAATTATCTTGATTTTGAAATAAATTTGGAGGAGTTTTGCGAGGTAATTAAGGCCTTGCCTACAGGTAAGGCTCCGGGCTTCTTATGATCTTACGATACAGAACTGGCTCCAAATTTGTTAGAAGTTTATATGGAATCATTAAAGAATGGAAAGCTTCCGCCAACCATGACACAAGCCTGGATCAGTCTGATTCTTAAAAAGGACAAAGGTCCAAGCAAGTGTAAGTGTTACAGTCCAATTTCCCTGATCCAGCTAGACATAAAAGTATTGTAAAAAATTCTGGTAAACCGATTAAGTTATGACAGGTCTTATACATATAGATCAGGTGGGGTTTATTTTGGGCTGCAGCTCTTCTGATAACATCAGGCATTTCATAAATATTATGTGGTCAGTGGCGATTGATCAGACTCCGGTCGCGGCCATCTCACTTGATGCCGAAAAGGCAGTTGATTTTGTAGAATGGGATTATCTTTTTAAGATTTTGAAAATATATGGGTTCGGGAATACTTTTATTGGCTAGATTAAGTTACTTTATAGACAACTGGTAGTGGTGGTACAAACAAATTGATTAATTTCAGATTATTTTACTCTGGATATGGATATGCGGCAGAGTTACCCTCTTTCCCCATTATTGTTCTGTCTTGCCCTGAAACCATTAGCGGCCACGATAAGAAGAGAAGAGGATTTTCCAGAGGTGATGGAGCGAGGTATGTCACATACGCTGATAATATTTTATTATTAGTTTCCGACCCTGTTAGACCTATGCCTTGTCTCCACAGTATTATTCATTCCTTTTCTAAGTTCTCAGGATACAAAGTCAATTAGTCTAAATCCGAAGTTTTGGTTCTGACAGCATACTGCCCAGTAACAGCTTTCCAGCGGGGTGCCTTCCAGTGGCCCAAACAGGATATTAAGTATTTGGGCATTTTATTCCCAGCAAATTTGTCTGAATTAGATAAGAGTTAATTTTGACACCTTAATAAAAAGGTTTTCTAGCAATGTGGGAAGGTGGGCTTCATTACATTTATCTATGATTGGGAAGGTTAATTTTATTAAAATGAACTGTATTCCAAAATGTAACTACCTGCTACAATCTCTCACTGTAGATGTCCCCTTCTCTTATTTCAAGCAATTTGATAGCATAGCGAAGTCCTTAATTTGGAATTGCAAGCATCCCAGATTACATTTCAATAAATTGCCTAGGCCGATTGACAAAGCTGGTCTAGGCCTACCCAAGATTTAATTTTATTATTATGCATTCGTCTCAGACATTTGGCTCATTGCTCACTTTCACCTGAGAGAGCCCTTCCCTGGTTTTGTATTGAACAGGAGTTCTGCCCCTATTTCGCCCTTGCAAAACCTTTTTATCAAACTAATCGGACAAGTTAAATTACACCCCGTTATCTCAAATTTGCACTCGGCATAGACTAAAGTGTCCAGAGTGTTTCATTCGGAAATGTATTTAAATGTTGCCTCGAGTATATGGCTGAACCCAAAATTATGTACTAATAAGTCCCCTTTCTGCTGGTCAGAGTGGATTTCAGAGTTAAAATCCTTTGAAAATTTGGTTCAGCATTTTGGGATTCCCAGTTCTCTGTTCTTCAGGTATTTACAGCTGCGCCACCTGCTCTGTACTGTTTTTGGGAGTAGTTTACACCCCCCTAAAGTGGCAGCTACTCTGGGAGAGGTGATTTATGCTTTTGGAAAAGATCATGAGGCATCAGTGTATTACTCCCTGCTAATTCAGAGACTGGGGGACGGAGCTATAAATTCTATCAAGAGATTATGGGAGAAAGATTTAAACTTGATATTGGAGGGAGTGTGGGCTAGGATTCTAAAAAACATCAAGTCTGCATCTAGAGATGCAAAGGTGGACCTTATGTAATTCAAGATTTTACACAGATTCTATTGGACTCTCTCTAGTTTGTATAAGCTTGGTCTCAAAGACACACCCACCTGCTGGAGATGCCAATTAGAAGTTGGAGACACAACCCATGTTTTTTGGTGGTGTGTTAAGATACAAGATTTTGGTTGAAGGTTCAGAGTTTTATTTGTGATGTTTTGGGCACTCAGATTTCATTTTGCCCCAGACTCAGAATTTTGAGTGATGGGGCGGTCATCAATATGGGGGATAAACACATAAAAAAAATGGGTTCTGACCAGTGTGATGATTGGTAGGCAGGTTATTTTAAGGGGATGGAAGTCGGATGGAGCACCCTCAATTCCGGAGTGGTGTGCAGAGATGGGAAGGGTGGCAGCCTTCGGGATTTGTTTGCTAGAAAATTATGAGATAGGGATAATTATTTAGCATTTTTGGGGGACTCTCGGGGAGGGGCTGTGGAGAGAGAAGGTTAGTTTTAATTATCTATGATTTTAATTATATATATATATATATATATATATATAATTATATAATTATATATATATATATATATACACATAATTATATAATTATATATATATATACACACATACTCAAAATATATATATATATATATATATATATATATATATATATATATATATATATATATATTTATTTATTTTTTGTGTATGTGTGTGTGTGTGTGTTTATTCTTATATGTGACCACAGGGGGGGTTTGTTGGGGGTCAGGCTGGGGAAATACCGAAGTTTACTTGGGTTTCTAATCCTTATTTCTCTTTGTAAGCTTATATTCGAAGCTTATCAATATTATAGCCACATATAGCCTTGAGATAGCTTTCATTCTTTTAGTAACTTATAATTAATCATATGCATATGTTTATATTGCTACTGTATTGCATTATTCTGTCTATGATTATATTGTGAACATCTGTTGAGTATATTACTGTTATCATTATATTAATTATTGTTATGGTTTGTAGAACCACACATATATGCAGACACATACAAACAGGAACATGAAACCTTGTTTGTGATATGGACCATGTGATTGTTGTTCTGCCTGGACAATCTGTACCGGTTACCACTAAGATTAAGAAATATCTCAGTTTTCCCTGTCCGCACTACAACAGTGTTTTAAAATACATCCACTATGGAGAGCTTTTTCAAAAAGGTCCTTTTTCGCTGGACAAAAACACGATTTTAGTGTAGACAGAAGGACATAATGTGGGAAAATTAATGTTTTCACACAAAACTCATTTGTGTGGACGTGTCAGAAGTGTGACCCCTTAAGGGGTTGCTCACACCAAACCTGTTTTTTGCATCTGTCCGCACCTTTTCTGTTGTTTTCCTTTGTAAACATGCGCTAACTAAACGTATGATTTGATTATTGCAAAAACTTGGTCAGTAGTGCCACGTTTTTTAGATGCTGTGTCATGTTAAAAAGAACTTCAACAGTTTAAAATGTGTCTCAAGACACCTGCATTGTTCTATCCATTGTGCTGCTTCTTGCTTTTTTAAGGCCTTCCACGGTGAGTCTTCTTTATAGTCGACTACTTTTTATTGCTGAGCAATTAAGTTGAAGTCACTGCATTTTTAGTAATTACTAAATAATAACACATTCAGTTTGACACATTTATTGGCACACACATTTGTTAACTCTTTTCACCCCTTTGAGTACTGAGTTTTTTTTGCATAATAACGCAAGAACGCACGTTAAGCTTGTTCAACTGGACCTTGCATTGGCAATGCATTGACCAAGTGCTCACATCTGCATATGCATTTTGGGTAAAGTATGTTTTTTTAAGAACACATTCCAAAAGTCCAGAACAACTGCCATATAAGCCATCATAACATAAACAAAATAGGTAAAAATTTCATAGGTGTTTTGTATTTCCTGTTGTATGATTGTCATTTATTCATCTGATTTGAGTCAACTGCATATCTCTTTATAGTTGCACCAGGTGGTACCGGTGCCAGGTGACGAATCCTGGCCCTTCGTGAGAGAAATCTACACTTCCAAAACTCTGCTGGCCGGGACCCATGTAGGTCTTGCCAACCGAATTGTAGTGGGTCCAAACACAGTAATTAAAGATGGTGATGATCTCAAACTGAACACTTGCTCCATCCGGGCCCAAAATTTCCTGATAGCATTCACAAATGTTCTTTTCTCATCAGCAGACATCTGCATGATGTTGCGTCGCACTGAGTACACATGAGAAACAGAGCACAAATACAGCACAAATGAGGAGATGAAGTGCAGTGTGTTTATGTGTGCTATTTTCACACTATCAGGTTTATTTTATGACAATTACTGTATATTACTGTCTGTATATTATCCCTAATGTCTCTGTTTATATTCATCCTCACCCACAGAGATTCTTTGATCACAGTTTGGCCCTGTCAGACCATGTCAGCATTGCCAATGGTTAAATCCAATGAAGTTTCCGCTGCATTGGCAGGTTCTGTTAAAGAACCGTAGTGGCCATCTTTCTCTGTCGTCATGCCCACCTTGCGAATACTGAGGCCCATGTGGGTGGCGGTCATCGGTAATTGACACACACTGACCTGTTTCAGTACTAGATCCACACTCATCATTGGGCAGTCCAGTAGGTGATGGGCAACAAGTGCCACTCAGAAGGCCCTCTGTTGTCACACACTGACATGGGAACTGAGCGTGTGTCAGCACAATGCATATAAATATTAAACACAAACTCTTCCACATCCTGTAAAGAAAAAATGTACCAGCATTCAATAAAATGGACATATACGGAAGTGCATAGATTGAGAAACTTAACTGATTTAACAGACTGATCACACTGAATTCGGAAACAGGAGGTTGAATGTCCTGCTGCTGAAAGTTCTGTGCTTACCGATATATGAACCACTGCCCCCAGTGGCCCGAGCTGGAGGTGTTGTTGAGGTGAAATGTCCGCAGTGTGGCGCCAAAAGCGATTTGCGTTTTTAGTTGTAAATAATGTAATACAGTCAACAGGAACGCATATTTTATGAACTCTACCCCTTAACCCAAATGCCAACCCTAAAACTAACTGTCAGTGGAGTAAAATGTAATATTAAAATAAAAATGTAACCTCTTAATCATGCTTAACATTGTTTATGTGAATCCAATTACTTCCTGTAAGGACTCAAACCCATGCTCCCTAGTTCAGTAGTCAGGGCACTGATCAGGGAGTCGTAAAATTCGTAAAATTGTTCCAGTGCACTGAAACTTTCAACCCCTAAAAAATCCCACAATGTACTGTAAAAACCAGGGAGCATCATTGCTCACTATGTTCATTTACCGGAAATGTCGGTGTGTCTTCTGCAGTCTCTAAAGTTGTTAGAAGGTGAGCACAAGAGTAAAATGATGTCAAAACCTTCTTTTCTCTTTAAAAGAGATGTTGTTTGTAATACCTTTCATCCATAATGACCTTGAAAGGGAAACAATCTATTAAATATTAAAGATGTTAAAATTAGGTTTATAATACTGTAATTTATATTTGTAATTTATCTTTCATAATAACACTGTATGTTTGAATATCTTCAACGAAAATTAACGAAAGTGTCATTTAAACAGCAATTGTGTTGATTAATAATAGCTCCCAAGAGTCCCAATGTTCAGAGGATGAACATCTTTGTTAATGCCCGAATTCGTGTTCACGATATACTGATTCACAACCAGGGTTAGGTGGGCTACTTTTGAAATGTATTCCACAACAGATTACAGAATACATGCTATAAAGGGTCATTTGTAACGTATTCCATTAGATTACTCAAGATTACTTAATTTTTTTTTTCACTTGTTTTGACTTTAAAAACTCTGCCATTACAGTAAGACAAAATACACATGTTAAAAATACATACTGTGAAAAACCTAAATATCTTATGCAGTGTTGTTTCTAAAACATGATTATTCTAATTGATCTTGTTTTAAGGATTTTTAGATATTTTTACAGGAAAACTTTCAAAAATGATTATCAAGAATACAATTTCTGTCCTAATATCAAAGATCTTATCAGAAACAAAAATATTATAATCCAAAGGGAATTTACTTGATAAAAAATATGATCGTGGCTGGTAATGTGCAGGTAAAATGGCTAGAAATATCATTTTAGCTTAGCGTAAATCTGACAATATACATAAGGTTTATTTATATTTCGTCTTCTCCAAACTTACTTCAAACGTACTCTCTGTCTGATCGTATGAATGTAACATGTAGGATAATCTATGTAGTGGAACTACATAACAATGTGTTACATGGTTTCTGCCCACGAGTGGGCGTTGTGGGGGGCTGCTGAACAAAGGCAGGTTTCGAAGAAGACACAACTAGTGAGTGTGTGTGTTTTACTCACGCAGTAAATAAGAGAATACGACATGGTGTCAGAGTAGGATACTCTAATAAGCTTGCATAAGACGTTTTGTTTCGGAGGCAAGTGAAGTTTTATTAGTTTGAAGTCGCAAAGTCATGGAACAAGCGGCAGGAGGACAACGCGCTCTAGGTGATGCAGCTGCCGGGGGGAGAGAGCCGCCCGCGCCGAGCCCGTGTGCTACGTTCAGCATCCAGCCACCTGAGCCATTTAACTTCTCCAAACCTACCGAATGGGAAAGATGGATCCGATGGTTCGAACGTTTCCGTCAGGCCAGTAATCTCCATACTTCCACGCAAGCCAATCAAATAAATACACTCATGTACTGCATGGGCGATGAAGCGGACGACATTTTGAAGGGGCTGAATTTGACGGACGAAAACAGTGAGCGATACGACGCAGTGAAGGAGGGTTTTCACGCGTTCTTTGTTGTGAAGAAAAACGTAATCTATGAAAGAGCACGTTTCAACATGAGAAAACAAGGAGAAAACAAACCAATTGACTCCTTTGAGACTGCACTGTACTCCTTGGCCGAGCACTGCAAATATGGGCCACTGCACGACAAATTAATCAGAGACAGGTTAGTCGTTGGTTTAAATGATTTTAAGTCAGAGCGAATGCAGTTAGATAAAGATCTAACGCTGGAAAAGGCCATTGACATGGCGAGACAGACTGAAGCAGTGAAGCAGCAGCAGAGTAACTTGCGTGGTGAATGCATTAATGCCAAAACGCCTGACTCTGTAGATAGAGTCATAAGTAAAAGCAAGTCATTTCAAAGCAGGCCGAGATTCAAAAGTGCTCATGGAGCAAAAGACAAATTTAAACAGTCACAATCAAGAAAAAGCCCATTTCATCCGAAAGCGCACTGCCCTGCAAATACTGTACTTTGTCATGCCTTTGGGAAAAGGGGACATTACCAAAAGGTGTGTGCTTCATCCAGAAAGGTGAATGAGATTTAAGAACAAGACCCTCGCATATTTTTAGGCACTGTGGTTGCCGGGGGTGACCCCTGGCTGATCGATATTAAAATAAAAGACTGTGAAGTACAGTTCAAAATCGACACAGGCGCTGATGTCATTGTTATGCCAGACCATGTGTTCCACAAGATATTTAAAGAGGGCAACAAACCAGCACTCCAGAGAGTGACCAAGCCTTTACTTGGACCTGGATGCTCACCACTTAGCGTGATTGGAGTTTCAAACATGCTGCTTCTTAAAGGAGACAAGCATATATTGGAGGATGTGTATATTGTTAAGAGTCTTCATTCGCCACTGCTAGGTAGACCCGCCATCACCAAATTGGGTCTTGTCACACGTGTTGATGGTGTAAGCATTCACGCACTACAGGAACGCTATCCAAAGCTGTGTAGTGGGCTAGGACTGTTACAGAGGCCTTACACCACTGAACTGAGCCCAGGAGCAGTTCCATTTTCCCTCAAAACTCCACGACGCATCGCTCTTCCACTCATGCCAAAGGTAAAAAATGAACTACAAGGCATGGAGCGGATGGGGGTCATAAGCAGGGTGGAAGAACCCACAGAGTGGTGTGCAGGCATTGTTGTGGTGCCCAAAAAGTCTGGTGATCCACGCATTTGTGTTGACTTAACAAAGCTCAACGAATCAGTGCGAAGGGAGAAATTCATACTTCCTTCAGTTGAACAGACTCTTGGGTTGTTAGCGGGAGCTTGTGTTTTTAGCAAGCTAGATGCAAACATGGGATTTTGGCAAATACCTCTAGCAGAACAGTCCGCCAAGCTGACGACTTTTATCACACCGTTTGGGCGGAATTTCTTCAATCATTTGCCCTTCGGTATTGCATCGGCACCTGAGCACTTCCAAAATCGTATGGTAACTGAAGTCACGGAGGGCCTGGATGGTGTGGTCTGTCACATGGACGACGTGCTGGTGTGGGGGCGTTCTCAAGAGGAGCATGATGTGCGCCTTCACGCAGTGCTCCAAAAGATGGAAAATGCTGGTGTCACCCTTAACTTAGACAAATGTGCCTTGTCGCAGCGTGTAGTCAAGTTTCTCGGCCACATTATCTCAGACAGAGGAGTGCAACCAAACCCAGCCAAGACCGCAATGGTCCAGGAGATGCCAGAGCCAACAAATGTCAGTGAGTTAAGGAGTTTTCTTGGTATGGTCAACCAGCTGGGAAAATTCATTCCCCATCTGGCGGAAAAAGATAAACCACTCAGAGATCTCCTGTCCAAGAAAAATTGTTGGTTCTGGGGGGAAGAACAAGTCAAAGCTTTTAAGAACTTGAAAGGAGACCTGTCATCTGCTCCAGTGCTGGCCCTGTACGATGCAAACAAGCAACTCAAAGTATCTGCAGACGCATCATCATATGCTGCAAAGACAGGGTGTTGATTGGAGACCTGTTGCCTACGCGTCACGGTCTCTTACTCCTACTGAGCAAAGATACGCACAAGTTGAAAAGGAGGCCCTTGGGCTGACTTGGGCATGTGAGAGATTTTGTGATTTTTTTGATTGGCCAACATTTTGAGATGGAAACCGATCACAAACCACTGTTGAGTCTCCTTGGTGGCCAGGATTTGGATGCTCTACCTCCCCGCATCCAGCGGTTCCGTATGAGACTGATGCGGTATTCATACAAGATTTCTCATGTTCCTGGAAAGAGCTTATGGACTGCTGACACTCTGTCACGTGCTCCGCTACCTGCTCATAAAGAAAACATGGATGTGGAGTTCATGGAAAGCACTAACATTTACGTGGACAGCATTGTGGAGCATCTCCCAGTAAGTCAATCTTTCCTGGACAATCTGAGAGAGCACCTCAAGTCAGACAGTGTTTGCTCAAATGTCATGAAAATGTGCCAGGACGGATAGCCTGAGTCAGGGTGTTGTACAGGGACCGAGAAGCTTTACTGGTCTGAGCGAGCTTACCTATCTGTTCACGACGGCCTCCTTCTGAAAGGTACACGACTCGTCATTCCCTCTGCATTGCGGAATGATGTCCTTGACAGACTGCACAAAGGGCATCAAGGAGTAGTTAAATGCAGAGCACGTGCACTGCAAAGTGTGTGGTGGCCAGGACTTAGCCAGCAGTTGAACGAGCTGGTTCTGAAATGCCATGCTTGCATTAAAGAGCGCACTAATCACACTGAACCGTTAATCCCATCGGATCTTCCTGAGAGGCCCTGGCAAAAGCTAGGGACAGATCTGTTTTTCCTGAAAGGGAAAACCTATCTTTTAGTTGTGGATTATTATTCCCGTTATGTTGAGGTGGCAAATCTTTCACTCACCAGCTCTGGAGATGTCACTACACACTTAAAGTCCATCTTTGCACTCCACGGTATCCCAGAGACATTAGTGAGTGATAATGGGCCACAGTTCTCATCAAGCACTTTCTCAGATTTCGCAGGTGCTTATGGATTCAGACATGTCACTAGTAGCCCAAAGCATTGTTGTGGAAAAATTTATATTTTATTTAATTTTCTTTTTTTTTCTTATTTACTTTCTTAGACATTGTGTGGGTTTCTTTCGATTCAATCATGTGTTTCTCTCATTGAATGTATGTATGCTCCTGGTAGGAACAAAGGACACACAAAACAAATTGTCAGAAAGAGTTTTAACTCTTTAGTATGGGTAATTTGTATTCAGGAAGGACAGAGGGATTATTTAGCCATAAATATAGACCTTTTGACCTCATGGGTGTGAAGACAGTAAAACCCAGGGGGGTTATCTAGCTTTTGATCTCACATGTGTGAAGACAGTAATGACAGTAAGGGAGGGGGGGCAGATCTGGTTTACGGGGGTGAGTGGGGTGGGGGGGGGGCAGATCTGGTTTACGGGGGTGAGTGGAAAATTACAGAAGAAGAGACTTTGAAGTCAGGGGTATAAGAGGGCTGTCTGTTTTAGTGTGGGTAGGTCTTGTTCCTATCACGAGGTAGCTGTCGTGGTACTTTTTTTTGTGAACAAGCCTCTTTTAAAAGAATAAAATATCTTTTAAAATACAATTTGAATCTTGATGTCTCTTATGCTGTGATGCTGTTTAATTATTGTTTTTGCCACAACAATTGGTGTCAGAAGTGGGATCTCACGGCAGTTTCTTCTGGTCCTGAAGACAGCAGATTTGACGACTGATCATCCTAGAAGCATCAGGCTTCTGGTCTTACCTCGAAAATTGAGAGAGAAGAGCCAAACTGCTTTCAGGGCCAGGAGTGACTCGACTGAGATCAGAAAGAACCCGGTGGCAGTAAAAGCATCTCGGGTAAGAGACAGTAAAATTATTTTACTTGGTGTGGTGTAATTTGATTTGACTGTGAGTGAACCATAGTGGCTAGAACTATCTCTTTGGTACGAGCAGAGAAGGTTTTCGAGGGGCAAATTGTAACCTGAGGAAGTCAAGTCAATTTTATGCCGAAAATTAGCTCGTAAAAGTGGACGGAAGAGCCACACCTGATTAATTAGGTGAATCAGAATCAAAACGAGCGCTGGAAATGCTCACAGAAAGGTTTTGAGTAAACCATAATTTCAGAAGCATATTTGCTACCCTTGCCGATTTGAGGTGACAAAGTCGGATCTGTTGAAGACGTTTGACAGATTATTAGATGCGCGTCGACGGAAAATCCAGGAGAGATAAGATCAGCCAATATGGGGTCATCTAACAGTAGGCCTAAACTAGATAATTTTTACACACCAGTTTTCGGTCAAATGAAAAAGAATTACGGAAATAAATGTAGGCCCTATGCTGGACATAGAGAAGTTGATAAAATATCATGATTTTCCCGAAGAAGGGACACGGAGCAAAATAAGACTGAATGTTGTGAAAAAGTCAATTTTAAAAATAATAATTAAAAAAAAAAAAAAAAACCCCAGTGAAAAGCAACAGAGTTGTTGCGGTTGTTTTCGTCATGTGTGTAAAGAATGTGAGCAGACAATAGATTGTTGGATTGAGGAAGCCGACAGATGAGAACGAAAGCAAATGCAGAATGAATTAAGCAAGGAATGAATGAGGATGTGTGTGAGAAAACGGCTCTCCAGAGCAGAATACTACTAATAAACAGTGTGTTTGTGTTTTCCAAAATGTTACCGAGATTGTCTAGGTGCCGCCGGCATATAACCATCACTACCCCGTGGCGGAGCTGAAAGCCCTGAAACTGGACCACGATCTCAACTGCTCTCCGATCCGAAGACCAGCACAAGATGCACGAGCAACAGCGCAAGTGATTCAAGCGCAAGAATTTCCACGAGCACCATCACCTCCAGTACAGCAGGTGGCGGTAGAATCCTCAGCGCCCGCTGCCACAGGCAGCGAAGAAGAAAGGGAAGAGAACGATGAACAGAAAGTTTTTGTTGGTGGCGGTAATGCACCAATAAGATAGGTTGTCAACCGCCAATAAACACCAAAGAAGAAGAAGAAGAAGAAGAAAGTTTTCGGGGACGCGTCTGAAATGGTTCCCAGCACAACTGATTCAGAAAGACCTGTTAGCAACTATTACTACAGACTTTTTGAACATTTGGAAAACACAGCGGCTTGACGGAGCCTGAGGACAGAGGGAATGAACCAAGTACATGGGGAAAGCCTTCTGCTAGATTATTTTCTAAAAGGACTGAGACCAGAAATTTCAAGAGGAGCGAAGGCAAGTTACATAGAGTGGAAGAACGGGCGCTTAACTTCAGCCCTGAGGCACGCTATACACGCCGAAGATCAGCTGCAGGAAAAGAAAGACCGAAAACCACTCACAATGGCAGTTGTGCAATGTGAAACAAACAAGCCTGAAATTCAACAAAAGGCTAGAGGAAGAGGTGATGGAAGGAAATGGCGGTGCTATGTGTGCTACAAACAACCATACGATCAGAGACTGTACCAAATGCCGAGTGTGCAGGAGAGAGGGGCATTGGAGCAGTGCGTGCCCGAATCTGAAGTCGGATTGAAACGAGAGCAGGACGGAGAGGGTCTGGTTCAGGGCAATCAGTGGCTGACCACAAGAAAGGGAAGTGACCATTTATTACTAACACGCAAACACGACACACACACACAAACACATACACTGATTTACATTCTGATATCTGCAATGAAGAATCTGCTTGCTAATCTTTGTGTGTTTTGAGCAATGTTGTGAATGATGAAATTTTGAGCAGTGTTTCCGATGAATGTTTGAAAATGTACAAAAGCACAGGGTTTTCTCAAATGCCAAAATACCCAATGATAGTCGAGGGAGTTGTAATTAACTTTCTGGTCGATTCGGGAGCTTCAATTAGCACTTTACGACCATGTGACTTGCCATGTGTGCCGAAAATGACAGGAAAAGTGTATGAAAGCACTTCGGCTTCGGGCCATTTGATCTCTGAACGATTCACCGTGCCCTTAGAGTGTGAGACAGAGGGGGGTCGAACTCTGAAACACGAGTTTCTCTGGTCGGCCAATTGTCCCGCGCCGCTAATGGCCAGAGATTTAATGTGTGAATTAAATTTGATCCTCTGTGCTGATTTCTCCGGAATCAGCATTGAGGAAGCACCACAAATTACATGTTCTAAATTTGAGCCGCAGTGGGCTTACGAATGGCAGATAAAAGATGTTGATTGGGCAGAGATGATTTTGAAATTGGCTAAAGATCGAATAACACCAGTCAACACAGAGTTTATGACGCCTGATAGAATGCATTGTACGTCACATGTCTTAAATGAGTGTGAAGAAAGTTGGTTTAGTGGAGGGGAGAATGAAAGTGTGAAATTTGACAAGATTTTCTGGACAGAGAATGTGTGTGCGTTGTATGCGTGTTTGAATGAAAAAAAAAAAAAAAAAAAAAAAAATTGCCGTGTTATTTAATGGCAGGAGACAGTGTTCCTCAATTATCTGTGTCCAAGGGCACGAATAAGCAATGGACAGAATTGGGGCTTTTTGTGAATGACTGTTTGCAGGCTACATACTGGGTTGAAATTGATACAGACCTAGCACAGAGCAAAAGTATTGGAGCATTTAAATCAAACTGCGGTTTTGATGTGCGATTTTTGAGAACTGTAACTGCTATTGTGAAACCATTCCTGGCGCATGTTATCAAACCTAACAGCAAAGCACTGTCTGAGAAACGGGTGCGGGCCATAAAAGAGGTGCCAAAACCAGTTACAAAGAAACACATGCTGTCATTCTTGGGGATGTGCGCTTACTGCCGTATGTTCATTCCCAATTATGCCATTTTTGAACAGCCCTTGTGAGCCCTAACGACAGGGAAAGGGCTGAGGTCATGTGACAGACTTGTTTGGTCAAATGGGGCTGAGGAAGCGTTTGATAACATGAAAGTGCAATTGGCTATGGCTCCAACGTTAGGCCTTCCTGTCATAAACCGCCCGTTTGTACGATGAAAAGAATAATTTCATGACTTCTGTTCTCTTGCAGACTCATGGTGACAGACTGCGACCTGTGGCCTATTTTTCAACAAAACTCGATGCTGTAGCTGCAGGACTTCCGCATTGCCTCAGGGCAGTGGCAGCAGCTGAGCTGGCTGTGATGGCCTCCAGAGAGTTTGTGGGATATTCAGATTTAACTTTAATGGTTCCACATGCAGTCTTCATGATTTTGCAAGAGCAGAGAACGTCACATTTGTCTACAGCCCGATGGCTGAGGTATCATACAATTTTGTTGGACATGCCAAACATAACTGTGAAAAGATGCACAACTTTGAATCCTGCCACCCTTCTGCCCACACAGGAGGATGGCGAGGAACATCATTGTTGTCTGTCAGCGCTCGAACAGGTGTGCACACCACGTCCAGACCTTTTAGATGTACCGTTAGATAATTGTGACAATGTCCTGTTTGTTGATGGGTCTGCATCAAAAGATCAACAAACGGGACAGAATAAAGTTGGTTATGCAGTAACGACTGAATTTGAAACTCTGATGTCTGGCAAATTACCATCACATTATTCTGCGCAGGCAGCTGAACTGGTCGCGCTGACTGAAGCATGTAAACTGATGACGGATAAATGTGTAACGATTTACAGACTCGCGTTATGCTTTTGGAGTCACGCATGACTTTGGTGCTTTGTGGAAGCACAGGAAATTTTTGAAGTCAGATGGGCGCCCGATACTAAACGCGTCTCTGGTATCGGACCTCCTCGAGGCCATTCTGTTGCCAGACAAAATTGCGATTTGTAAGTGCGCAGCGCATACTAATGATAAAAGTTTCATTTCAACAGGAAATGCCAGAGCTGATATAGCTGCAAAAGCAGCGGCAGCGGATCAAACTAAAGATGATCGTAAAAGCACCACTTGCGCACAAGTTGACATTAACCTCGACATTTCTGCTTGTTTACAGAGCATGCAGTCTTTTTCCACAGGAGCTGAGAAAAACAACTGGAAGGCGTCAGGCTGCAGCCTTGTAGATAGAGTGTGGACATCAGTTGATGGAACGCCCTGTTTACCCAAACATTTCTTTCAACATTATGCTAAATTGACGCATGGTTTAGATCATGTGTCAAAAGGGGGAATGATTGCACAAATGAAAGAATTGTGGTTTACCAAGGGCTTCACAATATTCGCTGAGAATTTTTTTGCAAAAGATGTGTTATTTGTAATACACCCAATGTGGCACGAGGCGTTAAAACACGGCTGGTATCTCAGGTGACCTGAGAAGGAAGAACTGGAGGGCGAAACGTTGGCGAGGACCGTACCAAGTCTTGCTGACAACACACACGGCGGTGAAGGTCGGAGAGAGAGCTACGTGGGTGCACGCCAACCACTGCAGGAGAGTTCTGCCCATATCGGAAGGGCAACAGGAGGAGGAGCCTCAACAACAACAAGTTCAACAATAAGCCCCAAGATCGAGCCCAAACACCAAGTGCAAGCCAGAACTGTTTAGTTCTTGATACACTTACGGCAGAAAAGGGCCAGAGTCTGTAAAATGCTGGGGGTGTCTTGTTGTTTTAACATCCCTGATTACAGTGATAATATAACCAACATAATTGAACACATGAGAGAGGCCGTAAAAAGAACCTGAACGGACTGACAACCAGTGGGCCGCGTGGATTATGTCTTTGTGGGGAGGATGAATGTACTGGATAATTCAAACTGTTCTGCCAATTGTAGTGATAGGAATTCTGATTCTGTTCTGCTTGCCATGCAGTATGAGATGTGTTTCCAGTTCAGTACAGAGATTGGTCAGGGCTGGGATGTCCATACAAGCAGTAAAATTGACTGTTTATCCGATAGATGATGCACACAAATGTGATGATTATGAGAGTGACGAGAGTGTTTGAAATGAGGGATTTTTATTTATTTTTTATTTTTATTTTTATTTTCCTTATTTTTATTTGCTACAAGCTTTTTGCTTTTAAAATCTTCTTTCCAAAGTTTAAGTAGAGTGATCAGGTATACGAAAATCAGACATGAAGAGTATAACTGTGATGTAAAGACTTGAAATGATTGTAACCATTTTTGGGTTTAATGTTGAGTGATGTTTTTTTTTTTTTTCTTTCTTTTTTGTATTATAATCATGTTAAGTTGCTCAAACCTAATGTTAATGAAACCAAATCGTTTATCAGAGAATGATAAAGAGGAGGAATTGTTGTGGAAAAATTTATATTTTATTTAATTTTCTTTTTTTTTCTTATTTACTTTCTTAGACATTGTGTGGGTTTCTTTCGATTCAAACATGTGTTTCTCTCATTGAATGTATGTATGCTCCTGGTAGGAACAAAGGACACACAAAACAAATGGTCAGAAAGAGTTTTAACTCTTTAGTATGGGTAATTTGTATTCAGGAAGGACAGAGGGATTATTTAGCCATAAATATAGACCTTTTGACCTCATGGGTGTGAAGACAGTAAAACCCAGGGGGGTTATCTAGCTTTTGACCTCACAGGTGTGAAGACAGTAAAGACAGTAAAGGGGGGGGGGGGGGCAGATCTGGTTTAAGGGGGTGAGTGGAAAATTACAGAAGAAGAGACTTTGAAGTCAGGGGTATAAGAGGGCTGTCTGTTTTAGTGTGGGTAGGTCTTGTTCCTATCACAAGGTAGCTGTCGTGGTACTTTTTTTTGTGAACAAGCCTCTTTTAAAAGAATAAAATATCTTTTAAAATACAATTTGAATCTTGATGTCTCTTATGCTGTGATGCTGTTTAATTATTGTTTTTGCCACAACAGCATCCATGCAGCAATGGAGAAGCTGAGCGGGCTGTACAGACAGTAAAAAACTTTCTCAAAAAAAGAGCAAGATCCTTTCCTTGCCTTACTGTCATATAGGTCAACTCCACTTCACAATGGGTACAGCCCAGCCCAGTTGCTCATGGGACACCGTCTTCGTACTACGGTGCCAACCCTCCCAAGACTACTGGACCCTTTGTTACCTGATGGCACCGCCATAAGTGTTCGAGAGAGAGAGAAAAGAAGTGCAGATAGGAGATATTTCAACAAACGGCATAGAGTGCAGGACCTGAACAAGCTCTCACCTGGCGATCAGGTGTGGGTCACAGATCAAAAGGTGACTGGAACTGTGGTAGAGAAACATTCAACACCCCGTTCTTACCGGGTGGATGTGCCTCATGGAACTGTTCGTAGGAACCGGCATTTCCTCTTTCCTATGGATGTAAAGGATGGTGGTTGTGACACCCATGCTGGTTCCCAGTTGTCTGAGAACAGTACAGAGACACAAAATGCACTGGCACTCCAAACATATTCTGTCAGTCCAACAGGAGCAGTAACCAGAACCAGATCTGGGAGGCCAGTCATAAAACCTAAAAGACTGGATTTATAGTCACACTACTGTAGCCTTAGGGGATCGTTTCACAGTAGTCAAGCAGTTTACCCCCCCCCCCCGGTTTAAAAAAAAAAACCAACAGAAAAAGAAAAGGGGAAATGTTGCTAAAAATGTTGAAAAAAAAATATCTGTCGATAATGTGTTTTCATAACTTTTCATACCCTAAATGTACAGTTTTCAGGTAATGTTTTTCTGTACAACAGATATTGTTTATTGCTCATTGTTGAGTTGTTCTTTAAGCAATGTCTAGTAAGGAAAATATGTCATTGTTTTTTTTAATTGTTGCTTCTGTTAAAAGGGGAGATGTAGGATAATCTATGTAGTGGAACTACATAACAATGTGTTACATGGTTTCTGCCCACGAGTGGGCGTTGTGGGGGGCTGTCGAATAAAGGCAGGTTTCGAAGAAGACACAACTAGTGCATGTGTGTGTTTTACTCATGCAGTAAATAAGAGAATACGACATAACACATCATAAGAAATTGTTTCACCGCTGTTCAAATGCACTTTGGATCGCTTCATTTATATGTATAATTTTTCCATCTGAAAGGACTAAATATTAAATGAAACAAATGACAATAAAATGCAAAGTAATCTCTTCAGGAATCAAAATTCCCCGTCTGTCGCTCACTTCGGCGTCATGTCAAAGAAGCGACACTAGGGGTCCCCCCAGACATACGGGTATAAAGGCGAGGGAAATACGCTCGTTCATTCAGTAATTTTCTTTGGAGCCGATGATCGTGTATGCAGCCAGCTGCGATTGACACAACTGTTATCCTGCTTCTATCCTCTGACGCTCTGCTTTGCTGTTGGATCTACGGCGCACTTCAGTGGCTTTTCTCTTCTCTGCACGGTGTGCAGTTTGCGCCTGGGTGCTTCGATAGCGCAGAGTTAAAAGAGTTTTCCTATATAAAGAGCAATTTTCTCTGTAAAGAGTTTAATTCTCTAAAAGAGCAATACACAGCGGCGTTGAACGTTCTTTACATGACGTGTCTTTTTAAAGATACCACTCAGCTCCTGTGTAGTTCCTGGATGCGGTAGAGTGCTCTCCGCTTCAGACGGCCACAGGCGTTGTCTCGTGTGTCTGGGTGCCGATCACACCGAGGCAGCGTTTGTGGATGGTTCATGCTCTCACTGTGAGAGCATGACCATGGCAATGTTGCGGTCGCGGCATGCTTTCAATAGAAAGCACGCCACTTCAGCCGCCCCCTGTGTCGCTCCTTCTTCCCACGGGATTGAGGACGATGCGGCTGGCGATGGAGGCGATTTGGGGAGGGCAGCGGGTGCAGCTCCGCCGGGTACGCCCCCTCGGACCGCCCACCCCCCGACACACTCATTGACCTCCGTCCGTGCTCGAGGCAACGGCGACTTGCCTCCGGGCCGGTCTGCCTATCCTCTGGAGCTCGAGGTGGAGGAGCTCGCCGCTCCATTGGAGAGCGTGGTGTCTGACGCCTCCCCTGGGCTGCCGCCTTTGTGCCAGCACGACCAGGCTGAGGCTGATGCGCAGATGTCTGACATGCTTGCCCAGGCCGCCGTCAGTGTGGGGTTGGATTGGAACCCTCCATCCTCCCCACATCCATCACGGTTGAATGACTGGTTCCTGGGGTCTGGGCGCCGCTAACAGCCACGCCCCCCCCCCCCCCCCCCCCCCAGGTCCCATTTTTCCCGGAAGGTGCATGACGAGCTGATGTCTTCATGGAGAGCCCCGCTTTCCATTCGTCAAAAGCCCTGCTCGTCCACTCTCGCTACCCCCACGGGTATACGGCGATTCCCCAGGTGGATAGGGTAACCCTACCACCTGGCGCGGGTGCCCTATACTCCCTTCCAAGGCCTGTAGGACGACATCCTTGTTGAAAACCAAAGCCTACAGCGCCGAGGGACAGGCCGCTTCCGCCTTGCAGGCCATGGCCATCCTGCAAGTCCACCAGGCCAAGGCGCTCAGGGATCTGCACGAGGGTGGACGCCTACCCTGGACCTCCTCCTCAGTCGCCAACCCACCCCCTGCCGGGTGTGCAGTGCAAGGTAAGTGCTTTGAGGCTTTTCTCAGCACCCCAGCCTCGGGTCGCCCTGTCACTGCCTGACGCTGCCCTACCTGCTCCGCCCCGCTGCGAAGCTCCGCCGGGTACGTCAAAATTAATCATCCCTTTGGTGCCCCTAGCACAGAGGTTGGATGCGTGGATCTCACTTCCAACCCATCTCGCTGGCTGGCCCGGACCATGTGACTCGGTTACGCAATTCAGTTTGCCAGGCCCCCGCCCCCCTTCATGGGCATTCGCTTTTCCGCAGTACACAGCAAACATGCCCAGTCCCTGCGTGCGGAAATCGCTACTCTTTTGTTCAAAGACGTGATAGAGCCTGTCCCTCCAACCGAGATGAAGAAGGGTTTCTACAGCCCTTACTTCATCGTACCCAAGAAAGGTGGCGGCTTACGACCAATCTTGAACCTGCGAGTTCTCAACCAAGCGTTGCACAAACTCCCGTTCAAAGTGCTCATGCAGAGACACATCTTAACCTGCATCCGGCATCTAGATTGGTTCGCAGCGGTAGACCTGAAGGACGCGTACTTCCACGTCTCCATTCTGCCTCGACACCGCCCCTTCCTGCGGCTTGTGTTCGATGGCCAGGCATATCAGTACAAAGTCCTCCCCTTCGGCCTGTCTCTGTCCCCTCGCGTCTTCACGAAAGTCGCAGAGGAAGCTCTTTCCCTGCTCCGAGAAGCCGGCATCCGCATACTCAATTAACTCGATGACTGGCTTATTCTGGCCCACTTGCGAGAGTTACTACAAGGTGCTCAGGCACCTCAGCCGTTTGAGGCTTCAGGTCAAATGGGAAAAGAGCAAGCTTACTCCAGTTCAGAACATCTCTTTTCTCGGTATGGAGTTAGACTCGATCTCAATGTCAGCACGCCTCACCAACGAGCGTGCCCAGTCAGTGTTGAGGTGCCTCACTGCTTTCAGTCCGGGCACAACGGTCCCCTTAAAACTTTTCCAGAGGCTCCTGGGGCATATGGCGTCCTCCGCGGCGATCGCACCACTGGGGTTGATGCATATGAGACCGCTTCAACACTGGCTTCAGACCCGAGTCCTGAGACGAGCATGGCGCAGCGGCACACATCGTGTGACAATCACCCCCGCCTGCCGCCAAACATTCAAACCCTGGACAGACCTCTGTTTCTTACGGGTAGGTGTAACCTTACAGTAGGTGACCCGATGCGTCCTGGTCACGACCGACGCCTCCAGATTGGGTTGGTGTGCCGTATGCAGCGGGCACACAGTGGCAGGCCATTGGAAAGGGGCCCAGCTGCATTGGAACATCAACTGCCTCGAGTTGTTGACCGTCCTTTTGGCCCTGCAGAAGTTTCTCCTGTTAGTTCGAGACAAACATATCCTGGTCAGGTCGGACAGCACCACTGCGGTGGTGTACATAAATCGCCAAGGCGGAGTACGCTTCCGCCACATGTCACAACTCGCCCATCGTCTCCTCCTTTGGACCCAGCAGCGACGCGCCACTTACATCTATGGCAACCTCAATGTGATAGCTGACACGCTGTCACGACAACGCTTGCCTGGCTTCACCTCCACTCGGTTCAGCTGATCTGTGAACGGCAAGGCCCAGGTAGACCTGTTTGCCTCCCGAGAGACCTCCCACTGCCCGCTCTGGTACGCCCGCTCAGTGGCTCCCCTCGGGGCAGGTGTACTGGCACACAGCTGGCCAGTGGGGCTGCACAAGTACGCATTTCCCCCAGTGAGCCTTCTTGCACAGGTGCTGTGCAAGGTCAGGGAGGACGAGGAACAAGTCACTCTCGTGGCTCTTTACTGGCCCACCCGGGCCTGGTTCTCGGACCTTGTACTCCTCGCGACAGCCCCTCCCTGGCGAATTCCCCTGAGGAAGGACCTTCTATCTCAGGGACGGGGCATGCTTAGGCATCCGCACCCAGACCTGTGGAACCTCCACGTCTGGCCCCTGGATGGGACGTGGAAGATCTAGCTGGTCTACCACCCATGGTCATAGCCATGATCAACCAAGCCAGAGCCCCTTCACCCAGGCAACTCTACGCCCTGAAATGGCGTCTGTTTGTGAATTGGTGTTCTTCCTGGGCAGAAGACCCACAGAGGTGTGCAGTTAGGTCAGTGCTCCTGTTCCTACAGGAGAGGTTGGAGGGGAGGCTGTCCCCTTCCACCTTGAAGGTGTATGTTGCCGCTATCACAGCTCACCACGACCCAGTAGATGTCAAGTCTCTGGGTAAGCACAACTTAATCGTCAGGTTCCTAAGAGGTGCCCGGAGGTTAAATCCCTCCGGGCACCTGTTCCCCTCCTGGGATCTCTCGGTGGTCCTCGCTGGTCTTCAGAGATCCCCCTTCGAGCCGCTACAATCAGCCAGACTCAGGGCCCTCTCTCAAAAGACGGCCCTGCTGATCACGCTCACCTCCATCAAGAGGGTCGGGGACCTGCAAGCATTCTCTATTAACGACACTTGCCTGGAGTTCGGTCCGGCAGACACATATGTGATCCTAAGACCTCGACCAGGCTATGTGCCCAAGGTTCCTACCACACCCTTCAGAGATCAGGTAGTGAACCTGCAAGCGCTGCCCCAGGAGGAGACAGACCCAGCCCCCTCACTGCTGTGTCCAGTATGTGCCTTGCATGCCTACCTGGAACGCACCCAGTGCTTCAGGCGCTCTGAGCAGCTCTTTGTCTGCTTCGGGGGACAACAGAAAGGGAATGCTGTCTCCAAACAGAGGCTGTCCCACTAGATGGTGGACGCCATTCTGTTGGCCTATCACACCCAGGCCGTGCCACCCCCCCCCCCCACCCCCCCCCCCCCCCTGCGGGTTCGAGCCCACCCTACCAGGAGTGTGGCATCCTCATGGGCACTGGCTAGGGGCACCTCCCTAGCAGACATTTGCAGAGCTGTGGGCTGGGCAACACCTAACACCTTTGCGAGATTTGTTTTCTCAGGTCTGAGCCCGTAGAACTCGGTACACGTCGACGGTCTGACTGGGTGAATCACTTGCGTCCAGCGCCCTTTCCCTCTGCCGAGGTAAAACAGTGCGCCTTCTTCCCAGGAGATTCCCTTAGGTCCCTGGTTGATTCCTCCCTAGCCCCCTTGGGTCCGCAGTTCAGCAGAGGAACTCGCCGACCCAGTCCACTACGGGTACCCCAGGCTACCCCTACTGGAATAGGTGCTCCACAGGTCAGGCCTCCTACGCGGACTCCTCCTGTGTGTACTTCCGCAGTACGGTCACCTTACGAGCTGACCCACATCTCCCTTAGGCAGTCTTTCGCTGCCCTCTGGTCGCCGTGTTGTAGCAACTCCCCCCTCCTCGAGGCTGGATCTACCACCGCGCCATTCTTCCCACATGTGACCCAAGAGGCCATGTGATGTATTTTTGCCACCTTTACCTCCCCTTTCAGGTGGGTGTGGCCTCCACAGGGTCTTTTCCCCCTGAAAGAATAGGAATTCGGGTAAGACCCCCTTCACATGATGCGGTAAGGGCCCCAGCTGTTCTTGCTCTATGCCGAGAAAACATAGAGAGAAAAGAGGCCCAGCCAGTCTTGGCCCGTTCCCTAGTTGGAAGCGTCGCCTTGTTCCCCTCTAGGGTAAGCAAAAGGTTTACGACAACTTTTTTGGGGCATTGGGGAAGAGTACGTGCAGTCTGAAACACAGTTGGTCGCTTGTGCACGTGAAATACCTGCCCGCATCTGTGTCAGCAGTACACGTACACAGCTCAGCGCATGGCATGATTTGAAGTGGACCCCTAGTGTCGCTTCTTCGACACGACGCCTCATTCCCTCCATCAGGGAACGTAGGTTACATTCGTAACCGAGACATATTTTTTGAATGTAACCGTATTCTAAACACCAGTTATTTAAATTGTAACTGTAGTGGAGTACAGTTACTTATATTTTGTATTTTAAATACGTAATCACGTTACATGTATTCCATTACTCCCCAACCCTGTTCACAACATGGGGAGGTAAAGAGCTGATTGAGATGCTCCCTAACTCTATCCCTTAACCCAAATGCCAACCTTAAAACTAGCTCTCAGTGGAGTAAAAGTGTAATTTTAAAGCAAAAATGAAACCTCTGAATTGTGTTCACCATTGTTTGTGTGAACACGATTACTTACTGGATTCCACAGGACTCAAACTCATGTCTCAGAGCGAATGCAATTACTTCCTGATTTCCACTGGACTAGAATTTGTGTCACAAAGATTTCTTGCACAACACACTATCAGGAATGCTATGAGGAAAGGTGAACACTTCTGAATGGATGCAGAAATGTCTGAGGAGGGATGGCACTTGTCAGTGATTTGGCAGAATGGGGTTGATTTCAGGGTACTGATATATATATATAGTCCAGTAAAAATATGTAATCATCCTTAAAACAAGATTAATTTACTTGACTAAATTGTTTTCAGATAATATATCTTGAATAAAGTTTATTTTTCATACCCCCATTGGCAAATCGTTTTTCTTGTTTTAACTTACACAATTTGCTTGAATATCTTGTTTTAATAGAAAATAAGAATAAATACTAGGTAAGTAATATGTAAATTGGATAAAATAGGCACAGAGAGAAAATTATTTAACAGTGTTGCAACCTAAATAAACCGTAACATTTATGGTTTTGCTTTAGGAAAAAGCGTAACCCACTCTGGGTTCAACTTTTAGTGGTTACCACAAAAAAAAAAAAAAAAACACTAAAAAAGTGATATGATGCAATTATTACCTATTTCTACTTGATCTTACACATAAAAATTACTTTTGTTGGTGTAACTGAATTGGTCAGGTTGATTTAGTCAGATTAAATAACATTTTTGGTTTGAATAAAACCAGTTAACTTAGGTCTTACAACATGTACTGTACATTATTAGGTTGCCAACAAAACATTTTTATAATGTAAGTGGTATCTAATGAAGCAAGAAAGCTTATGAGATCAGTACAGGAATGTGAACAGTAAGATACATTCTTACTGCAGCAGATCCAGAAACATAAGAAATGTATTACCCTGTCAAATTGAAACAATGGAATGCAACAGTTGATTTTTCTATTTCTATTTTTTTGGCGTTTTTTTTGTTGCCATTGTATAGCAGTCTTTTAGAAGCTTTTTAAGATTCCTCCTATTACAGACTGTTCTAACACAAACTTCACAACCTCAAACCGTCTAACTTATAATTGATTGGGTTTGTCCTCTGTGTAAACCCACATATATAATTCTAATGTTTCTTACGAAAATTATATAAATCATGTACTTTACCAATTTTTCATCTTTCCATTTCTTTTGATGACATAAAAGAAACAGACAACAAACACATATATACTGTATAACCCAGTGTGTCTGTTCCTAATATTAATTCAGAATAATTTTTTTAAACATGTTATTCCAAATCTTAGTCAGCCACAAAGCCAATCTTCAAACACAGCACTGATTTAAAAAATAAAGAAAGTTTCAAAAGTAAATTAGTATCTTTGTCATCTTTTCGTTCTCACACTCTATCTCTCTCTCTTTCTGCAGTACTGTTGTGCCCCCGTGTGCTGCCCTTGGCCAACCCTTTTATATGTACACCCCTCCTGACTGCATTCTCCCCTTCATAATGTGATCAGCAACCAGAGAACAGAGGGAGAGGAGGAGAGCGAGAAAGGATAAAGACAGAGCCTAAAGTTTTTTCTTCTTTAATCCAGAATCAGAATCAGAATGAGCTTTATTGCCAAATATGCTTACACATACAAGGAATTTTTCTTGGTGATAAAAGCTTCCAGTGCACAAACAATATAGCACAAGACAAAAATAATATTAATACAAATAAAAAAGCCAATAGAAAATATAAGTATTTATAGAAATACACAATAAGACAATATAATAATACTAATAGTATAATAATATATTAATAATAATAGTATAATAATAATAACAATAATAATACTTTGGATTACTTCTTCAGCACTGGTAGATTTTTTTCACTTGTTTTGACTATAAAAACTCTGCCAGTACAGTAAGACAAAATATGCATGTTAAAATACATTCTCTGAAAAACCTAAATATCTTATGCAGTGTTGTTTCTAAATGTTCAAATGCACTTAGGATTGCATAATTTACATGTATACATTTTAACTTTTAAAGGACTAAATATTAAATTAAACAAATTACAATAAAATGCAATCATCTCTTGAGTACTCAAAATACTTTTTGAATGTAACTGTACTCTAAATAACAACTATTTAAATTGTAACTGTAGTGGAATACAGTTACTTATATTTTGTATTTTAAACACATAATCCCATTACATGTATTTCATTACTCCCCGACCCTGTATGTATGTATATATATATATATATATATATATATATATATATATATATATATATATATATAGTGTGTGTGTGTGTGTGTGTGTGTGTGTGTACAAATACAAATACAGTGCAAGGGAATGTAATTTAGAAGAGGTATGTATGTTAAATAAATATAATCGACTAAGCTGTGTATTGCACATAATGGGGCAGTTTTAACTGTTCATGAGATGGATAGTCTAAGGGAAAAAACTGTTCTTGTGCCTGATGGTTCTGGAGCGCAGAGCTCTGTTTCGCCGGCCAGAAAGCAACAGTTCAGAAAGGTAGTGGGCAGGGTGTGTGGGGTCCAGAGTGATTTTTACAGCCCTTTTCCACACTGGAAGTGTATAGATCTTGAAGGGAGTGCATGGGTCAACCAATAATCCGCTCAGCATTCTGAACTGTCTTTTGTAGTCTTCTGTTGTCCGATTTCGTAGCTGAACCATACCAGACAGTAACTAAAGTGCAGAGGACAGACTCAATGACTGCTGTGTAGAACTGGATAACCAGCTCATGTGGCAGGTTGAACTTCCTCAACTGGTGAAGGAAGGACAACCTCTGCTTGGCCTTTTTCACAATGGAGTCAATGTGAGTATCCCACTTCAGGTCCTTTGAGATGGTAGTGCCCAGGATCCTGAATGAGTCCACTGCTGCCACAGTGCTGTTTAGAATGGTGATCGGGGTCAGTGTTGGGGTGTTCCTTCTAAAGTACACAATCATCTCCACGGTTTTTAGTGTGTTGACCTCCAGGTTGTTATGATTACACCAGTGAGCCAGCTGTTCAACCTCCCTTCTGTATGCAGACTCATCATCATCTTGGATGAGGCTGATGACAGTAGTGTCATCTGCAAACTTCAAGAGCTTGTCAGAGTGGTTCTTGGTGGTGTTACAGATCTGTGAGAAGATGGGGGCCAGCTGGTCAGGACAGGATTTTAGACAAGACAACACCATCTGGCCCTGTGCTTTCCTTGTCTTTTGTTTCCGGAAGACCCAGCACACATCTTATTCACAGATCTTAAGTGAAGGCCAGAGCGGGTGTGGAGTGTGAGACAGGGCTTTTCAAATCTACAGTAAAATACATTCAGGTCATCAGCCAGTTGTTAATTCCCTACAGTGTTGGGGGATGGTGTCTTGAATTTAGAAATGTCTTTCAGGCCTCTGCACACTGATGCAGTGTCATTAGCTGAAAACTTGTTTTTCAGCTTCTCAGAGTAGCGTCTTTTAGCCGCTTAAATTTCCTTAGTGTGTTTTTGGCCTGATTGTACAAGATTTTATCCCTTCTTCTGTAAGCATCCTCTTTGGCAAGACGAAGCTGTCTGAGTTTTGCTGTAAACCATGGTTTGTCACTGTTGAACGTTAAATAAGTAACTAGTAGGAATACACATATCCTCACAGAAACTGATATATGATGTTACAGGATTTGTGAACTCATCCAGATTGGTGTCTTCAGCTTCAAAAACAATCCAATCAGTAATCCATTAACAGACTTGTAGTTCCAGCTCTGCTTCACTGGTCCATCTTTATGTCTTTACTACAGGTTTAGCTGATTTTAGTTTCTGTCTGTAGGTTGGAAGAAGATGAACCAGACAATGATCAAAGAGTCCCAAATCTGCTCCAGGGACAAAGCGATATGTATCCTTTTGTTGTGTAGCAGTGATTTCAGTCTCTGGTGGGGCATGTAATGTGCTGTCTGTATTTTGGCTGTTCACGGGTGAGGTTGGCTATGTTAAAATCACAGAGAATAAAAATAAGTGAGTCCGGGTATTATTTCTCTGTGTCTGTGATCTGATGCATTCATGTACGCTTGTGACGGGATGTACACTCTCACCAGAATAAATTAAGAAAACTCCTGAGGCGCGTAGAAAGGTTTACAGTTGATAAAGAGCACTTCCAAATTAGAACAACACACCTTATTTATATTGTTACATCTGTACACCAACTTTCATTGATGTAAAAGTATGCTCCACTGCCTCTCATTTTCCCTGTTAACGCCGCAATGTGATCCCGGCATATATAATGCGCTTTCCTGAAACAAAATGCTTAAATGAAAAATGGAAAGACGACAACAATTCAACCCTTTTTATTTCGGAGCACATTAAAGTATACATTCCAAACATATGTCAAACATTTCTAATTCTTTACAAACTTTAATGCAATTGTAGTTTCTTTATCAAGTTGTAATATGATTCGAGGACAAAACATGGAGAGATCTGGACAATACATATTAATACACCTGCTTATTCATTTTCTTCCTTGTGTAGTGTATTTGCAATATACTGTATTTTTCCTCTAATAATTAGCTATTCTTCTGTACGGTAAATAACACAGGAGTGACATTGATGTCAAGATTAACCAAGCCACTCAATACATACACTCAATCATTTACACACACACACACACACACACACACACACACACACACATATTCATGCACATGTAGAAACCTATTCTTAAGGTCAGCAGTGCTAAACAACTGAGGTTCTGAGGTCATGGGATGAGTTTTTGTCTGTGGAGTCCAGTGGGATGGTTGTCATTGCAACGTCCTCTTGCTGCACGTGTGAGTATTCTGGAAGGTCATCTACAGCATTTCTGTAAACACATATATAATTGAGCTTATTGATCTTTATAATTATGAGGAGTATGTGGTCGTATACTCACTGTACATCAATTGGAATAGTGCTATCTATGTTGGATACATCATGTTCTATAGTTCCATTTCCACTTTCAAGCACTTTGATCGGAGCCACGCTACTGCTAACATACATGCATGTTAAGTCAGATGAGAGAGAGAGAGAGAGAGAGAGAGAGAAAGAGTGTGTTTAAAAATGATATAGCTGAAATGACTGAAATCGCTCAGTTGCCACCCGTCAAGGATTTTACAGGATATTCCTGGTTTTTGGCAGTCTGTCCTGGAAAAATGTAATTTCATTTGTGCCAGAATTAAATATTTTCCTGACTCTTTCACACATATGAACCCTTTCTTATAAGCACACTATGCAAGGAGGAGAATCAAATGCATTCTTATATACTGTCAATCAGAAAATCTGATTAAATTTTAATGAACTGGTTTGTTCAGATGATTGAGATTTATCACTTTTGTTTGAACAATCCCTTAAACTTTAGTCTACTTACTATAATGCTTAAATGTCCTGGAAAACATGTCCTTCCTTTTACTCTAAGTTCATAATTCCAAACTAAAAAAAAAAGCCTATTTTTAAGCTTGACATATTTACAATATATTAGCAAATTTCCATCAAATTGAATTTTTTGATCTTTAACAAAACTGAATTTCCAGAGGAAATTAAAGTTGTTAAAGGCAACTCAATTCAGTTTGTTGGCATAAATCTTGAAATCCGTACTGTAAATCTTTTCTTTTTTTTTTTAGTAAATGCTTATTTACATTTATTTGATTAATTTTTGGTTTAAATTACAAATGTTTTTTAACTTTATACATATATACTTCTACATTTTATACGTTACATTATACATTAATAAACATTTCAACATTTAGTGTGTACAATATGCTAATATGTTTAAATCTGCACACACACACACACACACACACACACACACACACTCACGTTGGGTTTCCATGTTTTATGGAGACTTTCCATAGACATAATGGGTTTTATACTGTACAAACCCACAAAGTGATAAATACACACACACACACACACACACACACACACAAAACACACAAAATACACTAATTTGTTTTTACACATTTCAGTTTCATAACAAACTATCAAATTGAATTTAGTAATCTTAAAATTAACATTTTAAAAAGTTTTATTTAATTTGGTTAAAAATGACTTAATTTTTATGGAATTTTGTTATGAAATTATTGTATTATTTGCTGTTGTATATATACTGTAATTGCTATATCAAACAAGGAGAAGCCTATACAATCATAAATAACATTCTTTCCCCGTCTGTCGCTCACTTCGACGTTGTGTCGAATGAAGCGATACTAGGGGACTATCTTGAAGGCCTCGGTTACCCCTGAACTTGAGAAAAGGCCAATGAGAATTTGGCAGACAGAATTTGCATGTCCCTCCCCTGGATATATGGGTATAAAAAAAGGGAATCATGCATCTGTTCATTCAGATTTCTTCTTCGGAGCCGAGTGTTTGTGCAATCAGCACAGGTTCGGCAAAGCTCAGGTAGACCTGTTCGCTTCCCAAGAGACCTCCTACTGCCCTCTCTGGTACTCTCTCGTGGAGGCTCCCCTTGGCACACAACTGGCACCGGGGGCTGCGCAAGTATGCATTACCCCCAGTGAGCCTACTTGCAGGGGTGCTGTGCAGGGTCAGGGAGTTCGAGGAACAAGTCACTCTAGTGGCCCCCTATTGGCCCACTTGAACTTGGTTCTCAGATCTCACGCTCCTCGTGACAGCCCCTCCCTAGCGAATTCCCCTGAGGAAAGACCTTCTTTCTATGGGACAGGGCACCCTCTGGCATCCACGCCCAGACCTTTGCAACCTCCACATCTGGCCCCTGGATGGGATGCGGAAGATCCCTCTACCAGGCAACTTTACGCCCTGAAGTGACGCTTGTTTGCAAATTGGTGTTCTTCCCGATCTGAAGACCCACAGAGATGCGCAGTTGGGTCAGTGCTCTCATTTCTGCAGTAGAGGTTGGACAGGAGGCTGTCCCCCTCCACCTTGAAGGTTTATGTAGCCGCCATACCGGCTCACCATGGCGCAGTGGACAGTAAGTCCAGAGGGAAGCACAATCTGATTATCAGTTTCCTCAGAGGTGCCCAGAGGCTGAACCCTCCCAGGCCATGCCTGTTCCCCTCATGGGATCTCTCGTGGTCCTTTCAGGCCTTCAGAGACCTCCCTTTCAGCCGCTAGAATCAGTCGAGCTCAGATTTCTCTCCTTGAAGAAGGCCCTCCTGATCGTGCTCACTTACATCAAGAGGGTTGGGGACCTGCAAGCGTTCTCTGTCAGTGACACTTGCCTGGAGTTCAGTAGACACCCATGTCGTCCTAAGACTGCGGCCGGGCTACGTGCCCAAGGTTCCTATGACCCCCTTCAGGGACCAGGTAGTGAACCTGCAAGCACTACCCCGGGAGGAGGCAGACCCAGCCTTTTCGTTGCTGTGTCCGGTACGTGCTTTGCGTACCTATGTGGACAGCACGCAGAGCTTTATATGTTCTGAGCAGCTCTTTGTCTGCTTTGGTGGACAGTGGAAAGGGAACACTGTCTCCAAACAGAGGCCTTCCCACGGGTCGTTGATGCCAACGCTTTGGTCTATCACACCCAGGCCGTTCGAGCACACTCGACGAGAAGTGTGGCATCCTCGTGGGAACTGGCAAGTGGCACCTCCCTAGTAGACATTTGCAGAGCAGCGGGCTGGGCAACACCCAATATCTTTATGAGATTTTACAATCTCAGGGTTGAGTCGGTCTCGTCCTGTGTTCTCTCAGGTCCGAAGACGTAGAACTCGGGAATGCAGAACGTCTGACCGGGTGTTCAGCTTGCACATAGCGCATTTCCCCTCCACTGAGGTGATCACGTGCGCTCTTTCCGCCCAGGAGAGTCCACTAAACTCGCGCTCCCTGTATGTTCTTCCTCCCTAACCCTCTGGTGCGTGAATTCAATGGAGGAATTCCCCGACCAGACCTGGTCGCCGTGTTTTTTAGCACGTAGGTGGGATCTACCACTGCGCCATTTCCACATGTAGCCTGAAAACCCATGTGACGTAATTTGCCACACTTTACCTCCCTCAGCCTGGGCAGGTGGTGGTCTCCGTGGGATGTTTTCCATCTGTAAGAATAGGAGTTGGAAAAGAATGCGTTCCCCGATGCGTGTGATAGCGTTAATATGGCCCCAGCCAGATGCAAGAAACATAGAGAGAGAAAAGGCGAGGCTGGCGTGGCCTGCTAACATGCTTGGAATGTCACTTTTTTAACCCTCGTCTAGGTTACTGTTGTAACCTCCGTTCCCTGATGGAGGGAACGAGACGTTGTGTCCCCCGGCCACTACGTTGAACCAAGCCAGTGTAATGGCTGAACCTTATTCTTGGCTCCTCAGTACAAAACCTGAATGAACAGATGCACAATTTCCTCCTTTTATACCCATATGTCTAAGGGAGGGACATGTAAATTCTGTCTGCCAAATTCTCATTGGCCTTTTCTCAAGTTCAGAGGTAACCGAGGCCTTCAAGAAAGTCCCCTAGTGTCGCTTCATTTGTGTCTTTTTCAATCATTTATCAGGTGTACAAGAATGTTACAGGGTCAAGTTGGCAACAATAGTTCAATTCCCAGGGAACATATAAACTGATCAAATGTATACATCAATTCTCTGTATGTTGCTTTAAGTTAAAGTATCTACCCATTTTTATTTGAGCAAACTACATATGTACCTCCTAATTATTCCAGCACAAACCTGTTAGTCTTTCTCCTACACTTTAGAATGTAGACCATAGTGACGACAGTTTGCAGAATAAGAAAGAAAACTGCTGCTATGGCTCCTATTTTCCATGCTTCCTGCCCCAGGACTTTTGACTCTGAAGAGTGAAAGAGAGAGCACTGTCAATAGTTTAAAGTTCAATAAAACAAAAAAGTGAAATGAGCAGGTGTGCCTCTCTATAGAAACTACCACATATTTAAAATTATGCTATGCTGCAAATCTCTCCCAGTGCTAACTTAATTCATTTGATCCCTATTAATGTCTTTCTTTCATCCAAAGCTGATTTGTTTCTGGTCCAAGTTGGTCTACCAACCCTAACCAGCATAATCAAGATGGTCTATGAGGTAAATGTCACCCCCCAGCTCCTTGGCCCAGCTAGAGACTATGTAAAACCAGCTACTAGAATCTGGTTTTGGAGACATTTTCAAGCATACCACAAGATTCTACACAATAGCTTACTGTTGTTAAAGCTTAAACACATACAGTAAACAACTTTGCTGTGTGTGAATTCTGTTTGTCATGTTGTTGTCATACGTGTGGAGTCATCATGAGTCTCCACTGGTTCCTTAATGTCTCCAAGACCCAGGCCAAGAATGGGTGTTGGGGGGAGCTCCTCAACAGTGCTCCTCATCGTTGGTTCACCCTGATCGTTCTGGTCTCTGGATGCAATAATTTCATTCACGTCACTGGCCTCATGTGTTCTACCTACATAGAAGAAAGAAGAAGATTCAACATTCATTGTGTTCTGCACATAGACATCAGGTGTCTTTAGAGATACTTTGTGTCATTAACAGTCTCACCGCTCATTGCTTTGGACTTTGTAATGACAGGCTCCTGCAACTTAACTGGTCCCTTAGTATCCACGTTGACCTCTGATGTGAAATGGGAGAGACATTTAACAGACTGGTGAAAATTACAGCGGAACGGTGGGACAAGATCTGGATGATACATATGGAATTTTAAATGATGCTCTCATAGTATATACCCATGTGTGTGTGACACATTTAGTAAAAGAGTTCAGTATATAAAGGGCTAAGCCCAAGAAAAGTGAAAAGAGATGTTACCAATTTATAATTTACTACACTGAAAAAATTGATAACATGGAATTGTCACCTCAAGGATCTATAAATTAGGTTGCACCAACAAAACTAATTTTAAGCATTGTATCAGATAGAAATAGCTCCTTAAGGTACAAATGGCAGGTTACCATGTTTTACAGTGTATATCAGTAGGAGGGAAATTTACATTTTATACAATGCTGGAGATTTTCCTCCAGACCTTAGATTTAAATTTCCAAAGAAACTTGTAAACAAATAATTATCTTTTTTATGGAGGACTAGACTGAGAATCTTACTCATAAATCTGAAAAGCTTGTACCTTTATTTGAGTTTACCAAGCTCCTTTATAACATAATCTCTGAAATAAAAGCAATGGTAGATCCTTGTGTCCCACATAATGAAGCAAACCACTTTATTTTTGTACACTCTAATACAATAGTACATGCATAAAACATCTTCAAATAATTAAAGGTATTGTTCAACCAAAAAATAAAATTCTCTTATCATTTACAACCTCATGCCATCCCTGATGTGTATGAATTTCTTTCTTCTTTGTAACACAACAGAAGATTTTTAGAAGAATATATAAGCTCAATGCAAGAAAATGGTGACCAAAATGTTGAAGCTTCAAAAAGGAAATAAAGGCTGCATAAACTTAATCCATATAACTCCAGTGGTTTAATCTGTGTTGTTTTAAACAATCTAATCAATTTTGGGTGAGAACAGACCAAAATGTAACACCTTTTTCATTATAAAATTTGACATCAGCAGTCTCGTTGCCAGTCATGATTACATGATCAATTCCTAGCGCCATCTAGTGCTCTGCACATGCGTCAAGCGCTAGGAAGTGTAATCAAGATTGAACTCATGATTGTACCTAGAGACTGCAATGACAAGATGTACAGTTAAAAGGAGTTACATTTTGGTATTAGATCACTTAAAATGGCATGGATTAAATCACTGAAGTCTTCTGGATTACCTTTATGCTGCCTTTATATGTTTTTTGGACCAAATTTTCTTTTGACACTATTCACTTGTACTGTATGGACCTATAGAGCTAAGATATTCTTATAAAAATCTTTGTTTTTGTTCTGCTGAAGAAAGAAAGTCATACCTATCTGGGATAGCATGAGGGTTTAGAAAATGATGAGAGAATTTTCATTTTTGGGAGAGCTATTCCTTTAAATTGGTCAAAAGGCACTTTTTAAGCATTTAACTTTTTACTCTGCTTTATCTGAACAGAACACACTGTGAAAGAGGCTATTTGACTCAGTGGAGTTTCTAGCGCTCTTAGCAAGCTGTATGGAAATGAAGGTTTAGAAGTGTCTAAGTCTTAGTAGGATGAGTGTTTTTCTGTATGTAGGGCACAGGAGTAGCAGGAGCAGAAACATATAGGATAATGGTTCATCAGAAATTAAGCTCCAACTGGGTCAGTGTGAGTTTTGGACACACACCAGAACTGACCTTTCTCTCACGGGTCGCTATTAGGTCTTCATAGATGTTAAAATAACACTATTGGAGATTGTGTTTCTTTTAGATCTTTTCAGTCATGGATCCTTATTCATGAAACACTAGCAAAACAAATTTGTGTGTAAAAGAATCTGTTCTTACATGAATTGTTCCATTGAATTAAATTGGTCAGTTTATGTAAGAATTTGGTTTACTAACTATTTACACACAAATTTGTTCTGCTTGTTTTTCATGAATAAGGTCCAGTGTGTTTTTTAGGCACTTTTTCTCATGCAGAGTACAATCCTGTAGTGCTTTCTGGTGTTTGGGTGGGATTTATTATACTCTTTTCTCCCAAATGTACTGCAACAACATTCTTTACCTTTGGTATGAACTGCTATTATGGCACAATGTGTTGTCATTCTTTTCTATTTTATGCTATTGTATCCTATTGTATTCTGTTCTGTTCTATTCTATTCTGTTCTATTCTATATATTTGGTGCTTTATGTGCACATTATGTATATTAGTGTACATGCACATGTACATTGTGTATAATGTGTGTACAGTACATGCTGTACATTGCACACTGTGTACATTATGCTCTAAAATCTGTTATACCACTGCATTGTTTTTGGAGCATGCATTCAAAACTTTCACCAACAAATTACAGTAGTGTATATAGTGTTGTGACAAAGTGATTTGTTATTCTATTCTATTCTATTGGCACTGTCACTTTGATCTCACTTGTAAAATACCTGTACAGTTGTGCTGTGTGCTTTATGTGTACATTATGTATGCAAGAAAATTGTGTAAAATATGTGTACTGTACATGATGTACATTGCACATTGTGCCCATTGTGCTCTAAAATCTGTTACACCACTGCATTGTTTTTGGAGGATGTATACAACACTTTCACCAACTATTACAGTAGTGTATATATTGATGTGAAAAAGTTATTTGTTATTCTATTATATTCTATTCCTGTGTTTCGATAACTGTCTGCTCTACTTTTTCAATCCAAAATTTAAATAATGAGATACCCTCTAAATCCCCATTGTGCACAGCATGGATGTGGCAGTATATTGCATAGCAGCGTGATTGTGTAATTGATTGTGTTTAGAGGACTCGGAGTGCAGACCAGACTTCAGACAGTCATCTCCAGAGAAGCATGTTATGAGTCTTTATGCTGTTAAAAACTGAAGAGATGCCCTCCATTTCCTTTGCTGTACATTGTACGTGCAAAAAGCAGAAAGCGAAAGCCTACTTGCATTAGGACTGGGGAGAAAAACATATGAAAAACAGCATGTTGCTTCAGAATATTCATGTACCCTGAAATTAATTCCATTCATCCAAATTATTGACAAGTTCCATCTCGCATCAGACATTTTTGCATCAATTTAAGCATGAACACACTTTCCTCTACCTCTCTTCGCAATTCAGAGGTTGTCTAATAAAGAGATTGTAAATAAAACAATTTACAGCACTGGTGGTTAGGTTTAGGGTTGAGGTTTGGGTTAGTGGGTAGAGTTAATAAAATATGTGTAACGAGTAGGATGGCATGGCCAGGCCGAGGGAATGCACGCCCGGCGCTGAGTCACCCAATCAGCAGGAGCCGGATCCACATTCAACAACACTTTAATTAACACAAACGCTGAACTGAAAGCATAACATCACAACATAAACACACACAAACACTGCTGCGTGCCTCTCTCTCTCCCTCTCTCTCTCTCTCTGGCTTTTCGCGCCACTCTGTGGTCATTTCACTGTGAAACTGGAGCTACATTCTTTTTGACTAGGGTTCACTTGAATAGTAATTGCACTTTAATTAGAAGTTCAATTACCTGGTTTCTTTTGCATATCCACCAGTTCTGTTTTGTCAGTTGGGATGACCTCCACCTTTCTGAAAATCTTCTGAAGCTGTGCCTCTGTTCCAGCCTCTACCTTCTCTCTCCCTGCCTCAACTTCAATTACAACTCCTCCAAAATCTGCTGCTCCCTGTTCCTGCTCTTCCCATTCCACTTCCTCTGTCTCAACCACAACACCACCATCAAAACCATCCTCTACTGCTACAGCTGGCCTTTTCTCTGGACTAGGCTCTGATTGTGCAGGTTCTTCTTTGGGCCCTTTAAATTCTTTACCATCTATTATCCCCTCTACTTCCTCTATTTCATCTTCTGCAGTCTTCTCCTCTACCCCAGATAACTGAGGCTTCTGCACCTGGGCCTCCTCCTCAACAAATTCATCCCCTGGTTCATGTATTTCAGCTTCATTTTCCTTTAGTGTGGCAGCAGTAAATTCCTGGACAGGTGATTCTTCTGAATTAGTACCCTCCGCAGGTTGTATATCACCCACTTCAACAATTTCAGGGCCTTGCAAAACTGACTCCACAACTGATTCTGCTTGTCCCTGAACTGACTCTGCTGCCTCAAGGACTGACTCCACTGGTTCTAAAACTAATACCTCTGAAACTAGTGGCTCCTGCAATGGTTCCTGAGCTGTCAGTCCTTGAATCAACTCTGCATGTTCCTCAACTGTATCTTGAGTGAGTCCTGCTTCTTGAGCCTGTTCCTGAACTGATTCCTCATCTATTTGTTCAGTTGATTCTGACACATGAACTTCTGGTTCTCCAGCAGTGAGCACTGCTGACACCTCTTCACTAGCTTGCACCACAGCTGCTTCTTCTGTTGTATGATTTGTCATGTTCTCTGCAGCTGGTGATTGCTCTGCTGGAGTCTTCAGTGGCATAAGTTCCTCTACAACCTGCTCGAAGTCCTCGGATATGGAGCTGTCTGTTGATATCTGTACTGCCTGCTCAAAGGCTGCTTTCACTGCATTTATCACATCACCCAGGCTCGGTGGGGCTGGTTCGAGGTCAGGAGAAGGGAGGGCAACATCTGTGCAAAGCAGCAAAGAGAACTCAAGACTTTAGAGCAGAATTGACTGGGTCAGAACACCAGACAAGTGTTCATTAGACATTGCTGAAGCAGGTTCAAGCTCTTTATGTGGAGTCTGAATGTACACTATGAATGCCAATGCATTAGATACAAAATATTAAACCAAGTGGCATCTGCAAACAAATTATGCTAGATATTTTCTCAGAACTAACTTCACTTTTTTTTAGCCAATTTTGTCTTGTCTATTACTTTTAGCCAACTTGTTTCATGGTAGTTTTAAGTAGATGCATGATTTCACACAAGTGACCTAGCCAGGGTTGGGAGGGTTACTTTTGAAATGTATTCCACTACAGATTTCAGAGTACATGCTGTTAAATGTATTTTGTAATGTATTCCATTAGATTACTCAAGGTCAGTAATGTATTCTAAATACTTTGGATTATTCTTCAGTACTGGTAGGTTATTTCACTTGTTTTGACTTTAAAAACTCTGCCAGTACAGTAAGACAAAATACACATGTTAAAAATACATTCTCTGAAAAAACAAAATATCTTATGCAGTGTTGTTTCTAAAACAAGATAAATCAAACTGATCTTGTTTTAAGGATTTGTAGATTTTTATATGAAAACAATACAACAATTATTATAAAGAATATGAGTTTTGCCCTAATATCAAAGGTCTTACTTGAAAAAAGATATTATGATCAAACGTGGAAAAAAATATGATCATGCCTGGTAACATGTGCTTGTAAAATGGCTAGAAATAGCATGTTAGCTTAGCGTAAAGCTGACAATTTACACAAAGTTTATTTCTATTTCTTCTGCTCCAAACTTACTTCAATCTTAATTTTCCGTCTGCTCGTATGAAAGTAACACATTATAAGAAAGTGTTTCACCACTGTTCAAATGCACTTTGGATCACATCATTTATATGTATACATTTTTTCCATCTGAAAGGACTAAATATGAAATGAAACAAATGACAATAAAATGCAAAGTAATCTCTTCAGTAATCAAAACACTTTTTGAATGTAACTGTATTCTAATTACCAATTATTTAAATTGTAACTGTAGTGGAATACAGTTCCCCGTCTGTCGCTCACTTCGACGTTGTGTCGAAGAAGCGACACTAGGGGTCTCTCTTGAGCGCCGAATATGCCTCTGATCTATGAAAAAAGGCCAATGAGAGTTGGCGAACAGTATTTGCATACCCCGCCCCCGGATACGGATATAAAGGCGAGGGAAATACGCTTGTTCATTCAGTAATTTTCTTCGGAGCCGATGGTCAAGTATGCAGCCAGCTGCGAGTGACACAACTGTTTCCTGCTTCTATCCTCTGAGACTCTGCTTTGCTGTTGGATCTACGGCGCACTTCAGCGGATTTTCTCTTCTATGCACGGCGTGCAGTTTGCCCCTGGGCGCTTCAACAGCGCAGAGTTAAAAGAGTTTTCCTATAAAGAGTAATTTTCTCTGTAAAAGAGTTTAATTCTCTGAAAGAGCAATACACAGCGCCGTTGAACGTCCTTTTCTGGACACGTCTTTTTAAAGATGCCATTCAACTCCTGTGTAGTTCCTGGATGCGGTAGAATGCTCTCCGCTTCAGACGGCCACAGGCGCTGTCTCGTGTGTCTGGGCATCGATCACACTGAGGCAGCGTTTGTGGATGATTCATGCTCTCACTGCGAGAGCATGACCATGGCAATGTTGCGATCGCGGCACGCTTTCAATAGAAAGCACGCCACTCCAGCCGCCCACCGTGTCGCTCCTTCTTTCCACAGGATTGATGGAAAGATGTCCGACATGCTTGCCCGGGCCACCGTCAGTGTGGGGTTGGATTGGAACCCTCCATCCTCCCCACACCCGTCACGGCTGGATGACTGGTTCCTGGGGTCTGGGCGTCGCTCACAGAATTAATCGTCCCTTTGGTGCCCCTAGCACAGAGATTGGACGTGTGGCTTTCACTTCCCAACCCAACTCGCTGGCTGGCCTGGACCATTCGACTCGGTTACGCAATTCAGTTTGCCAGGCCCCCGCCCCCCTTCATGGGCGTCCGCTTGCACAGGTCACAAGTCACTCTTATGGCTCCTTACTGGCCCACCCGAGCCTGGTTCTCGGACCTTGTACTCCTTGCGACAGCCCCTCCCTGGCGAATTCCCCTGAGGAAAGACCTTCTTTCTCAGGAACGGGGCACGCTCTGGCATCCGCATTCAGACCTTTGGAACCTCCACATCTGGTCCCTTGACGGGACGCGGAAGATCTAGCTGGTCTACTACCCACGGTCGTAGCCACGATCAACCAAGCCAGAGCCCCTTCTACCAGGCAACTCTACGCCCTGAAATGGCATTTGTTTGTGAATTGGTGTTCTTCCCGGGCATAAGATCCACAAAGATGCGCAGTTAGGTCAGTGCTCCTGTTCCTACAAGAGAGGTTGGAGGGGAGGCTGTCCCCTTCCACCTTGAAGGTGTATGTTGCCGCTATCGCAGCTCACCACGACCCAGTAGATGGCAAGTCTCTGGGTAAGCACGACTTAATTGTCAGGTTCCTGAAAGGTGCCCGGAGGCTAAATCCCTCCCGGCCAAACCTGTTCCCCTCCTGGGATCTCTCGGTGATCCTCGCCGGTCTTCAGAGATCCCCCTTCGAGCCACTAGAGTCAGCTGGACTCAGGGCCCTCTCCCTAAAGACGGCCCTGCTGATCGCGCTCGCCTCCATCAAGAGGGTCGGGGACCTGCAAGCGTTCTCTACTAATGACACTTGCCTGGAGTTCGGTCCGGCAGACACATATGTGATCCTAAGTACGTGCTTTGCGTGCCTACCTGGAATGCACCCAGAGCTTCAGACGCTCTGAGCAGCTCTTTGTCTGCTTTGGGTGACAGCAGAAAGGGACGCTGTCTCCAAACAGAGGCTGTCCCACTGGGTGGTGGACGCTATTCTGTTGGCCTATCACACCCAGGCTGTGCCACCCCCCCCCCTACGGGTTCGAGGCCACTCTACCAGGAGTGTGGCATCCTCATGGACACTGGCTAAGGGCACCTCCCTAGCAGACATTTGCAGAGCTGCGGGCTGGGCAACACCTAACACCTTTGCGAGATTTTACAATCTCAGGGTTGAGTCGGTCTCATCCCGTGTTTTCTCAGGTCCGAGCCTTTAGAACTCGGTACACGTCAATGGTCTGACCAGGTAAATTGCTTGCGTCCAGCGCCCTTTTCCTCGGCCGAGGTTAAACAGTGCGCCTTCTTCCCAGGAGACCACTTTAGGTTTCTAGTTAATTCTTCCCTAGCCTTCTTAGGTCCACAGTTCAGCGGAGGAACTCGCCGACTCAGTCCACTATGGGTACCCTAGGCTACCCCTACTGGAATAGGTGCTCCACAGATCAGGCTTCCTACGTGGACTCCTCCTGTGTGTACTTCCGCGGTACGGTCACCTTACGAGCAGACCCGCGTCTCCCTTAGGCAGTCTTTCGCTGCCCTCCGGTCACAGTGTTGTAGCAACTCCCCCCTCCTCGAGGCTTGATCTACCACTGCGCCATTCTTCCCACATGTGACCGAAGAGGCCATGTGATGTATTTTCGCCATCTTTACCTCCCCTTTCGGGTGGGTGTGGCCTCCGCAGGGTCTTTTCCCCCTGAAAGAATAGGAATTCGGGTAAGACCCCCTTCTCACGATGCGGTAAGGGCCCCGGCTGCTCTTGCTCTATGCCGAGAAAACATAGAGAGAATAGAGGCCCAGCCAGGCTTGGCCCGTTCCCTAGTTGGACGCGTCGCCTTGTTCCCCTCTAGGGTAAACAAAAGGATTCCAACGACTTTTTTGGGGCATTGGGGAAGAGTACGTGCAGTCTGAACACAGTTTGTGCACGTGAAATACCTGCTTCTGTGTCAGCAGCACACGGACATGGCTCAGCGCATGGCGTGATTTGAAGTGGACCCCTAGTGTCGCTTCTTCGACACGACGTCGAAGTGAGCGACAGACGGGGAACGTCTCGGTTACTTATGTAACCTCCGTTCCCTGATGGAGGGAACGAGACGTTTTGTCTTCCCGGCCACGTCGCTGAGCCGAGCCGCTGAGGTGGCCAGAACACTCCCTGATCCTCAGAAAAATCCTGAATGAACGAGCATATTTCCCTCACCTTTATATCCGTATCCGGGGGCGGGGTATGCAAATACTGTTCACCAACTCTCATTGGCCTTTTTTCATAGATCAGAGGCATATTCGGCACTCAAGAGAGACCCCTAGTGTCGCTTCTTCGACACAACGTCTCGTTCCCTCTATCAGGGAACGGAGGTTACATACATAACCGAGACGTTACTTATATTTAGTATTTTAAAAACGTAATACCATTACATGTATTTCGTTACTCCCCAACCCTGGACCTAGCAGAGTAACTAACAGGTGCAGTTCTTCACATTAATTATGGACTTTTCACAAAACTGGAGTACCCAAATACATTTTGGTTTCATTTTCAACACTGTATCTATAGATACAAATGTTAAAACATAATAAACTTGGTTTCATATTTTGTTATAAAATCAAAAGATTCAATTCAAAATCTAAGAGCCTGCAATTAATTTACGTACGTTGGAAACTAAAACGATAGCCTTTCATAAATGAAATCAGAAAATTTGTTGGATAAAGAAATTAAATAACTACTAAACTGTAAATTTGTTCTCATATAACTTAACTTTGTACAAGACATCTACAGTTCAGGCACTGGTTTTCACAGCAATTTTCAAACAGCAAAGTAAAATGGATTTGTGTGAGTTCCGGTGGAATGTGAGAACTCATCTGATATGCATGAAGGCGTAGCAGTGTTGGGAAATTGAGATTCAGTCACTTCTATAGACCTGAAATGAAGCTATGGTACCTGAGTATAGAGTCTACAAATGCATTGGTTTGTTTGTACCACTGCCAATTTGAACTGAGGCTGCCAGTGCTGTGGTTACCATTCAGCCTTGGCAAACTGATTTGAAGTTGTTAATGGTTTTAGACCTGGTTGGCATGTTTAAAAATGGGATTTCAGCCAATCATCAGCTAAACTTGCCTTTGGAATGACCAGGCAAATTAATCATGTAGAGAGCATTTCAGAAATTGATCTCAACATGGATCAAGGCATTTTGTCCGGAGGGGTTCTTAACCCTATACCTGGAAGCCCCCCCAACATGCCACATTTTGGATATCTCCTTAAACAAACACACCTGATTCTACTCATTAGCTCGTAAGTAGAGACTCTAGTTCATGACCTGAACTGGGTGTGTGAGATAAGGGAAATATACAAAATGTGCAGTGTTGGGAGGCCTCCAGGAACAGGATTGAGAACCACTGCCCTAGAATAAAGAATCCTTTTCCAGTATTTAGACTATTCAGCAGAAATACATCAGAGATTCATGTCATTCAAGGAAAAGTTACTGTACCTTGTGCATGGCAAAGTTGAAACAGCAACATCACTAACAATCCATAATGAGAATACAGTCCCATGGTGGAATACAGTACCACAGATGTCAAAAGTTCTCTTCTTTTTGTGGGGTGTATTTATGTGTTTCTTTATGTTTGAGATGAATGTAAAATGGACGAAAATCTGTAAACTGGCTTCAGTTGAACGCTTAAGTGGATATCTGTAGTTGTGGCTGGAGATAAGTGTGGGATCCTCATTCATCGCCCATCAGATGGCGTTTGGAACAACAATGATTTGCCCTCATATGGAAAAGTCACATGGATCTGCAGAATGCAGTATGGAATCCTCAGAGTGGCCACACTAGGCTGCGATTGCATGTCTCACTCATATAGTAATTAAGGCCCATCTGTGAGTTTGTCAAGGTAATACATAAGGGCACTACATCAGGGCAATAGGTCTAAATGTTCAGGAGTGAGAGAACATCATCATTCAGATAACTTAAATCTGACATTAATGTGTTGATGGTAAATATTGACATACATGTCAATTATAAATTGGTCACAACATTTAATGGTGGTGGTTTTCCCAAAGGCTGATATATATGGCAGTTTTTGTTTTTGCAAAAAATATGTTTTGGAGCTGAAATGATTATCAAATATTTCTTTATTTATTGTGAAATTATCCACATTAATCATCCACCGTTTTCTGACCAACCAAATTGGGGCAACCTTGATGATTCTGATTGCTGCTCTATGGTTTTCTGGTTCCAGTCTCCATAAGAATCAATGAAAAACCTACTGAAATGAGTGAACCATTTTAACCCTTTTAATTGTTAGTAGGAGTAAAAATGAGTTCAGGCTCAACTTGTGCAGTTGCTGGCTGTCATAACAACTTGAAGTACTGTAGTTAATGACATCAATGTAATTAACTTCGGGTCATAGCTTCATGTCACCTATTCCCATAAAATAAATTTTAACGTCATATTTTACAGTCATTTCTTGCAGTGTATGTATTATAAAACTGTAATTATTTGTAATTCTAAAATAATTGCAATGTTTCCAAGAGCATGAGTTCCAGTGTGTCTGGGAATAACAGAGTTTTGAGCAGCTGAACCCTAGGAAAACTAAAAGTATGATAAGCAAGAATCCATATAATATTTTCCATTGGGTTAATTTTCACGAGCATTCCAAATATTTGATTCATTTCTCTTGTCACATCAGACACTAATAAACCCAATGAAAATATACCATCTTCAGTTTTTCATTTGCCACAAGTCTTCGACAACTTAAAATTGCATTTCAGTTGCCTTATTGGTAGACAAATACCCAGATATCCCTGACCACAAGATATATTAACTTTGAGGTTGAATGAAGTGGGCAATGCATTCACAAAATCCAGTCGAAACTGGTGAAGCAGTTAGAGACTATTGTAATTTTAAATGATTACATTTGTTTCTTTTTTTAACAGATGACTATCCACTCCATGCAGCGTTCAATTAAAGATTCTACTGATGTTTATCATTTGACTCCATCATGTTACTATGCTGACAGATTTGCTGACAGATAATCAATGAAAGTAGTCTATCATTTTCAAATAATTTGTTTTGTTGTTGAGGTGAAGGCATCAGCACCTAAAATGTCAGTTCATTATGTTTTGAACATCTTGAAATCCTCAAGTTTTAAGACTACTGGGCTTTACTGCTTCAATTTAAAGCATACCGAATGCTCTTGCCCTCGTTTCACTGTTCAGAATGGGACCAAAAGGCATGATTTCAGTCATTTCATTTAAGTCTGTTTGTAAATCACATCGTAACTTGTTCACATAACCAACATAGTTTCTAGCACATTGCCCCAGCACTCAAAACCTCAATGTAATTGTGAGAGGGTTTGTTCCTGCACTTTTGTATATGTAGTATTTCACATAAGAGTTGCATTGTGTTCAATAGCGCTCATTCAATCATATGACAAAATGACAAACTTGTATGACAAAACCACTATCATAAGTTAGGAAAGGAAACAGAATATGGTGAGAGTTGGCACAACCCAATCAATGGCTTTGGGTGAGACTGACAATGTAGATAGCCCATTTAAATTTTAAATGGTAGTTAAAAAAAAGAATGTTTTGTTGAACCTGAAATTTTGAAAACTGTTTAATTCCCACTACTACAGACTGCTACTTCTAAGCATTTCCTCCTGCTTTAATATTCTCTGTGGCTTTGTTGGTGCTGTGGTTCGTGACTGTACGGAGATTAGATCAGTGTAGTCTGACAGTGAGCTATGCTAATGCAGTCACATGCCGCTCACTTTGTGTACGCTGAGTCCCGGTAGGACAGAGGCACTGTTAGCTTGTGACTGCACTGGGATTACTGAGCCATGCAATGCAAGACCCAAACACACTCATGCACAGCTGGAAGTAGTTCAGTTTACACACACATACACAAGCTGAGGCCCTAAACTTAAAATGGATAAACAATAATGACTTAATTCATGTTTCAAAGGGAATATCATTTTTATGCTGATTAATTTTTCAAGATGTTTATTTCATTTTGAATAGTTCCCTTCTGTTTTGCTAGTCAGTTTGCTTGCTTTAGAGGAGTTTTGGGCACTAAACTAGCTGAAGAGGAGGCCAGCTTACACCAGCTAAGACCAGCTTAATTAAGGCAAGACCTGTCAAGCAGCTGGGCTGGATTTGGCACTTTTTTTCAGCAGGGTTGTCATTATCGTGAACAGTGTGATTTGAGACAATAGATCATCATTAAAAGGGATAGATCACCTGAAAATGAAAATTCTCTCATCATTTACTCACCCTTATGCCATCTCTGATGTGTATGTCTTTCTTTCTTCTGCTGAATACAAAGATATTTAGAAGAATATCTCAGCTCTGTAGGTCCATACTATGAAATTAAATAGTGGCCAGAACTTTGAAGGTCCAAAAAGCAGATAAAGGCAGCATAAAAGCAATCCATATGACTCCAATGATTTAATCCATATATTTAGAAGCAATTTGATAAGTGTGGGTGAGAAACAGATAAATAATTAAATCCTTTTTTTACTGTCAATCCCCACTTTCACATTCATGTTCACATTTGTTTTGGGCAATTCCCATTATTTGTGAATATTGCCAACTACTTGGCAGGGAGAAGATTTTAGAGTAAAAAAGGACCTAAATATTGATCTGTTTCTCATCACACCTATCATATCACTTCTGTATATATGGATTAAACCACTGGAGTCTTATGGATTACTTTTAAGATGCCTTTGTGTGCTTTTTGGAGCTTAAAAATGTTGGTACATTACCCATTTACTTGCATTGTGAGGACCTACAGAGAGCTAAGATATTCTTTTAAAAATCATATTAAAAAATGTAAATGTTATACACATTTAGGATGGCATGAGGGTTAGTAAATTATGAGAGAATTTACATTTTTGGGTGAACTACACCTTTAAAAAGCACTATAGGAAATGCTTTTATGTAAACCCTTAATAATGCTACTAAACTCTTTGAAAGACAACACAAGGCATTTTTGAACACAGCTGTTGTTTCTAACTTTAGTTTTTCCCTCTGGATCTGATAGCAGGCCCTCCTACAGTTCACAGCTTACTGTAAAGTCAGTATGTAAGACCCTTTGTGCCCAAAAGATAAAGTTACAGGATGAGTGAGCTTGCATACATTCCTTATATCACCAATGTAGACAGGGAGCAAAATTGTATTTCTTCTTATACTAGAATCCCTTTGCAAGTTTGCATTTACTCTAGTTGCTGGGAAATTTCAAAAAGACCAGTGAAAATGGAATCAAAAGTAGATCATTAAAGACATCACGACTGATATAAACAGTTACCCCAATCGTTAGTGAGCACTGGGTGTGATCAAAGTGTCTTGTTTGTATCATAATGACAGCTTCAGCTAAAAAAAGGTTTACTAGTGTATGCCAGCCATGAAAAAAGAAATTAATTATTTTTGAAAATCTGACAGTGATGATGTCATCGTACCTAAAACTGGTTGCTTTGCTTGTGTCCCTGTGTGTGAGTGTGTACTTGTGGAAGAGATTGAAAGAAATAGAAGAGGGAGAGAGCATGTTTGATGTGGATTTCGAGGTATCTAGGACATCTTTTTAGGTCAAAAACTTCAGAAATACTGTTTTCAGAAAGCTTCCATTTTTCATATGTAAATCAGCTCCATGGAAGCAACAGAAACAACAGCACCAATGATATATTCGTTATTAATATTCAGAAAGAAAGTTCTAATTTATGCAGCCTTCGTTAGGAAACTTATCAAAGGAGAGCACCAGTAACAGTAGCGTTGCTAGTCGACAAATACCCTGATTTTGTGGTATGGTTATGAACATGTTTGTGTATGTCAAAGAAAGGTATTCTTATTTTTTCCACCTTATTCCTGGGGGTCTTACTGGGGAAACGGATATGGAATGAAATTCTGCCGGAAGTCGTTCTGTAGATTCACTAATGTAGACAGCGGTCATTGAGACCCCGTTTTCAGCTGGTCTTAGGATGTGATTCGGATGATTCAAATGATAAGTTATCAGCACTATATACAGGTATAAATGGGGTGCAAAACCTTTTGTGATCGAAACACAAAAAACACATATGGAGTTAGTCAAAAAGGTATGCTCCTTGGGCATGGAATGAATTGCAAAATGTGAATATACTTCCCCCTTTGAGCACTTTTAAAGATCTTTTATAAACAGTTTTAAAGGAAAATTGTAATTGTTTTTATTGATCTGATTGTATATATCCTTTTTGTTTGTTTTTTTCTTTGTATATTTGGAGTATTTATCTTTTAAATTTTATTATGAAACTATTTGTGCTGCCGTCTTGACCAGGACTCCCTGGAAGAAGAGATTGTATTATCTCAATGGGACCTTCCTGGTTAAATAAAGGATATAATAATAATAATAATAATAATAATAATAATAAAAATGCATTTGAAACACTGTAAACACTGTTCAGGATGCGGCGAAATGCCACACCTTATCTGTCAATCAACCCCTGCACTAAATCAAGAGTTTAAACTGTTCATGGCTCTTGTGACACATGGTTGTATGAAGAAATAACTGTCCGATCGGAAAAATTGCTTAGATATGCATGTATGAGATCATTACGTATCTTCTTCTGTGTCTTCATGTGCACTTACAGTAGATGACATTTGAGCTTTTCCTGGTGCACCATTTTCCATGCTTCTATGTCTTTTGTGACATTTTTCTGGTTTATTAATTTATGATGCAGTGATGACATATGCCACCATGAAACAGGATATACATTTGTGCGACCAACAGCAATGTGTCTCGTCTGACCACATGTGATCGGCTCACCCGATATACATCTTGATACTGTGATGATGTGCATTAATTACAATACCTGTTGTTCTTCAAGAATCCAATAGATGACATTATATTACAGCAAATGTTACAAATGGTTTGACAAACAGACGTACAAGCCGAACATGTAATGTGCGATCAGTCAATAAACAGAGACATGTTGAGATGTGAGTCATTTTATTTTGAATCATTGAACAAAACAAATACCAGCTATAAACAAGGTCTTAGTGAGTACTGTATTATGTTTTACTCAAGTTGTTTCGGCTAGAATATGTTACAATGTCCTTACAGATCTCAGGGATAACATGTACAGTTTGTGGCTCTACATACATCCTGAGGCCACAAATTTAAATCGTCCTTCCAAACCGTATATTGTCCTTATTAAGCGTCAGGCTGTGCTCACACAGCTAGAAGTATGAATGAATGATCAACACTGCAATGAAAAATTAATAAACGTACAATGCAACTACAACTTCCTTGCGGAAGTACCTCCCACATTTCACGCAAAGCATCATGGGGTGTGGGAATAAGGTGGATACAACGTGGACATTTTCTAAAAATAAATTAGCTAATTTTCTGTTGTCTTTAATGGGCCAATAATCCAATTAGGAGAATATAACCCTTCTATTGCAATAGTACCTCTTTAATTGAAAGCTTTTTACCAATCAAAAATGCAAGTAGCCTACATCAAAGGTACTGCAATAATTACTGTTCTGATGCTACATTTATAATTAATGCACGAGGGCTCTTCTCTAGAAGATGACTCTGAAAATAGAATCTGTGTTGTTTACAGTATGATCTGCCGCAATGGTGATTTATTGACGCAAATATGGCTAGTTTGTAAAGTCTTAAATGTATTGATTAATATTATGCCATCCAAATGGAATCTCTGTAGCATAATACCAGTTTAATTATGCATTCTGACTAAAAACAAGCAAACCAGATTATACAGTGTGTGTGTGAGAGAGAGAGAGAGATGCACAAATTTGTCTGACAGTGAGTTAAAGCATGACTGCTGAAAAGTGAAAAGTCTTGTTGTACACTGAAAAGTGTCAATAAAAATGTCTACGTGTTTGTCAAGCCAGTCCCAGCTCCCTCCTTCCCTCCTTTTATATATATATATACACACACACACACACACACACACACACACACACACACTCATTGAGCACTTTTTTGGTACACCTGTACACCTGGTTTGAGTATTTCTGTAACTGCTGATCTCGTGGGTCTCTACATTTTTCTCAGAATGCTGCCAAAAATAAAAACATCCTGTGATTGGCTATTCTGTTTACAAAAGTCTTGTTGATGAGAGAGGTCAATGAAGAATGGTTAGACTGGTTCGAGCTGATAGAAAGGCTTCAGTAACTAATGTAATACTCTGTACAATTACAGTGAGCAGAATAGCATCTCAGAATGCACAACATGTAAAACTTTGAGGTGGATGGGCAGAAGACCATGTCTGTCACATTCTTAGGACCATAGTGTTCCTAATAAAATTGCATACACTCACTGAGCACTTTATAAGGAACACTACACTAATACTGAGTAGGGCCTGCCTTTGCTCTCAAAACAGCCTCAATTCTTCTTGGCATGGATTCTACAAGATGTTGGATTCTGGTCCACGTTGGCATAATTTGTTATGCTGCAAAACTCTTGCTCTTCCACATCCTGAAGGTGTTCTATTGGATGCAGATCTGGTATTAACTGGCCCAGAGTGTGCCAAGAAAACATTCCTCACACCATTACACCAATTCCACCAGCCTGGACTGTTGACAAAAGGCAGGTTGAGTCCATGGATTCTTGCTGTTGGTGCCAAATTCTGACCCTACCATCTGTGTGTCTCAGCAGAAATTGAAATTCATCAGACCAGGCAACGTTTTTTCCAGTCTTCAACTGTCCAGTTTTGGTGAGACTGTGCCCACTGCAGCCTCAGCTTTCTGTTCTTGGCTGTCAGAAGTGGAACCCGACATGGTCTTCTGCTGTTGTAGACTATTCACCACAAGGTTTGACGAGTTGTGGATTCTGAGACGCTATTCTGCTTACTACAATTGTACAGAGGGGTTATCTGAGTTAACATAGTCTTTCTGTCAGATCGAATCAGTCTGGCCAATCTCCATTGACCTCTCTCATCTGCAGAACTGCCGCTTACTGGATGTTTTTTGTTTTTGGCACCATTCTGAGTAAACACTACAGACTGTTGGTCATGAAAATCCCAGGAGATCAGCAGTTGTAGAAACACTCAAACCAACCCCTCTGGCACCAACAATCATGCCACGGTCGAAATCAAATTTTTCCCCATTCTGATTGTTAATGAGAATATTAACGGAATCTTCTGAACCGTATCTCCTTTTTCTTTTCTTTTTTTTTCTTTTTTTGCATTGTGTTTTTAATTTATGAGTAAAAAAGTTAAGTTTTATTCTGCATTCCATTCAACTCAGAAAGTCGAAATTTCCAACATCCTACTAGGAAAAGTGCAATGGAATGCCACTTGAAGTTGGACCTCCAACATTGAAATTTGTGCGTAAATCCAATTTCACCAAGATGCAGGTGCATTATTTCATGCAAACATGTCAGCACACAAGATTTACTGAGCTAATGAAAAACATTCACTATTATTAAATAATATACTTCAATGAGAGTCAGAGTTTCTACATTATATGATAATAAATCCCTTAAAGCAAACGTTTGCAGAGGAAGGTGTTCAAAACACTGTAAATTATACTCTTGATTATCGTAGACCTGCTGAACAAATGCTAGCATTGCAGCATCATTCGTCAATCAGTGTTGCTAGGAGATATACCTTTTGACAGCCGAACACATGCTAGGCTAATGGGAGCATTTGAGCACGTCCATGCATGCATATGAGTTCTAACTCATGGGAGGGTGTCGGTGTATTTGCAAATAGTATTTAATAACAGACAGCATGCAGAGACAGACATACTGAATCATCAAGGTAAGATCATCTCTCATCATTTCTACATACCCTGTGAAATCAAAATTATATGACATTCAAAGGGAACACAATCCAGGGTTGTTGTAGAGTTGTTCCAAACAGAATGTCCAATAAGGATCGCTTAAAAAGTGAGTTCTGACTGAGCATTTTCACCTTTCAGCCGTCTAAAACTCTCACAGTGGAAGGTAATTATCTTTGAAGAGAATAGAGCATAGTGATGATCACTTCTGAATGGGAATTTAGAATTTATTTATATTTAATGTTGTCAGTTTGATCATTGTTCGGTTCTCAAGTCTTTGGAAAAGCTGGCCAGTATTGAGATTGCTTCTCAAGTTTCCCCGGGTAACGCCTCTGACATGAGCAACATGGTGGAAAGGGGTATTTTCCAAGGGGTATTTGTGGTAAATGGCAATAAACTAAATGGTAAATGGTCTGCACTTATATAGCACCTTTTTAACCTTAGCTGTATTCAAAGCTCATTACACTGCGTCTCATTCACCCATTCACAAACACATTCACGGCAGAGCTGCCATGCAAGGCGCTAACCTGCCATTGGGAGCAACTTGGGGTTCAGTGTCTTGTCCAAGGACACTTAGAGTCGTGTGGGCCGGGAATCGAATCACCAACCCTGCGATTAGTGGACAACCCGCTCTCCACAGCCCCCACTTCCTAAGTTTAACTCACTAAGCTCCCACTTCCTGTTTCAGTTAGAAATACGTCAAAATACCAAATTGAACTGCGCTCATCAAGGCACTCCAGGGAACTTTAAACATAGACTGAGGAGGATTGAAGGATTTAAACACAAACGGTGGGAGAACAATGGTGGGTGCTAAATAGAGGGTGCAATACCGTGACTTGTCAGCAGAGGGCGCGCATGTGGCTTCATAAAATACCTCACACTATACTGCCCTACAAAACAAAAAGGCAGTAACTGCATTTTTGGTCAAAAATGAGTTATTATCATTTTCATGACATTCAAGGCATCCTTTGTTATGTGATAAAACATTTTATCTCAAATGGGTGTCGTTTTGGAGAAAAATGGTAGTCGTTTGTACAGTAACTGCAAAAAGCCCTGACAGGATAACTTTAAAGTCATTTTTCTCAGTTCTGCACTCTGTGTAGTTACTGCCTTTTTGCTTTGTAGGGCAGTATAGATGTGAAACCTTAAACCTTACATCAGCATGTCCCCTCTCACACTGCCCCCTGCTCTCTCCATAATTCACTCACTTTCTCTCAACAAACACTTTTTCTCTAATAATATTGTTTTAAGCTGTCACCATGGCATGCATTATTTGCAAAGAGAGAAACAGAAGGAGAGAGAAAGAGAAAGAAATAGAGGGGAAATCATTCCTTACAGCATCTTTCCTAAGGCAGAATTGGGTCAGGCTGCCTCCAGAGAGTAAGAGCATCTACCTACCAGTAAAAAAAACCTGTGTGTGTGTGTGCGCTATGTTTTTACTACATTGTGGGGACCAAATGCCCACACAAGGATGGTAAAACCTGAGATCACCTACCTTGTGGGACCATGCCAGCGGTCCCCACGAGGGCAAATGGCTTATTAAATATACTAAATAAGGTTTTTTTTAAATAAAAAAAAAGGTTTCTGTGAGGGTTAGGTTTAGGGGGAGGGTTTGGGGATAGAAATTATCATTAGATCTGTATAAAATACATAAAATACATGGAAGACTATGGAGAGTCCCCACAATTATATAAAAACAAGTTAGTATGTGTGTGCCCACGCATGTGTGTGTGTGTGTGTGTGTGTGTGTGTGTCTCAACACCAGGGATGCACTTGAGTGCATACCAGTATTATATTTTCCATTGATGTCTTAAGGTCTAATGTGTCTCGGATTTACTTTAATGACTCATAATTTAAACGTCATCGATACCTTCCAGAGTCTTAATGGATTTGAATGTAAGTGTGCGTGTGTCTGTGATGGATGAATGTTACTGTAAATGACTGACTGAAGGTTGCAGTGTTAGAAAGAATGATAGTTCTGAATATGAGAGCAGGTTCTCAGCACTTTGTATGTGTGTGTGTGTGTGTGTGTGTGTGTGTGTGTGTGTGTGTGTGTGTGTGTGTGTGTGTGTGCAGAGGTGTAAAAACAATATCAATGTACTATATGACATTCATACCGGTGCCACATACTGCATATGGGCACCATATAAAGGGGGGATCCAACAGGTGAATTGTAATACAAAAGATTACATTACTGATTACAATTTTAGTTGTGTAATTTGGAATCAGTACCCGATTACATTTCAGAAATAATTTACCCAACACTAAATATATAAATAATGTTTTTTGTTTGCTTTTTATTGTAAACATACTTAAGTATTTTTTTAGGTTTAGGGTTAGTCTATAGTAAGTATAATTAACTTCTTATAAAAACAATAGAAGTGTTTGTTACATCCTAGATCACTGAGTAAATGTGAGTAAACGTATGTGTGTGTGTGTGTGTGTGTGTGTGTGTGTGTGTGCTACTGACTAGAACAATTTAATTGAGTGAATATAGACACTATTTTGCAAAAGATGGATTTTCAGGGGAAAACAATCTGACACTACAAAAATCTGTCACTCATTCTTTTACATTTTGAAAGAAAAAGTTGTAATGCACACAAGCAAATGCACCAAATACAATAGCGTTACTTATGATTTTATACTGTACAATTTGTGTCTGTTTAAACTACTGTATCATTGTTAATTACCTGGTCATGCTGTATACTGTACACACAAGAACAGGTGTTACAGTATTCTACCATCTGGATGTGACCACATCATTTTTTATCTACATGACAGTGGATTCTGTTTCCTTGGCCAAACAGCAGGGGAAGCAGTGCCTAGAATGAGAATCCTCTGTGTGATGTCATGACAGTCTGAGTGGATTACCTCATTAAGAGTAACTTGTTCATATGGGTTTCAATCATATATTTTACATTCCCAGGTAAAAAACATAAAAAAAATACTCAGCTGATTAAAGGGATAGTTCATTTCCCAAAAAAATTATTTACTCACACCCATGCCACATGCCCCATGAACACAAACAATATTTAGAAGAATATCTCACCTCTGTTGGTCCATACAATGCAAGTGAATGGTGGCCAGAACTTTGAAGATCTAAAAAGCACATAAAGGCAGCATATAATAGGTGTGGTTGAGAAACAGATCTATATTTAAGTCCTTTTTACTATAAAGCTCCACTTTCACTTTCTTCTTCTTTTATTTTTAGCAATTCAACTTCTCCGTGCATATCACCACCTACTGGGTAGGAAAGATAAATTATAGTAAAAAAGGACTTAAATATAGATTTTCTTCTCACCGACACCTATTATGCTGCCTTTATGTGCTTTTTAGACCTTCAAAGTTCTGGCCATCATTCACTGGTATTGTATGGACCAACAGAGCTGAGATTTTCTTCTAAATGGAAAGAGGGTGAGTAATTGATTGGGAGAAGTATCCCTTTAAAAAAAGGGGAATATGGTGGGAGCAATGTCATTTAATAGGTTAGGTGAACCATTCTTGCACTCAATATGTGCACCACTGTAAATGGCAGAAGATGACTTGTCCCATATAACACCACAGGTCATGTGATCTGGGCTCCTGTACTGTTCTCTGGGGTGGGAATAGATGTTTGTACAATGCACTGAGAAATTTCAAAAGCAGTGCTTTGTTGTATGGTCCAAATGTGACACAGTGATGAATGACCTCTTGTAGACCAAGGACAAGCCACATACAGTGTTTTTTCATTTGAATACACACATTTTGTAGAATCATACTGTACTGGGTACAATCGGGTTAACAGCCCCCTATAAGGAAAATATCATCAGGTCCCAAAGTATATGGTGATTTAAAATATGTTTGCATTGCTTTTTATTGAGTAATGATTCAGATAACACAATAATAAAAGAAGGTTGTTTCAATTAAAAATCATCTAAGGCTACAGAATAGCCTTTTACCCCAATTGTTGGGAAAATAGGGGAGAAACAATCTGACACCAAAAATTGTTGTATCCATTTGGAAAATGTAACACCCAAGTCTCAGTCTGCCTCTGTCTGATATTCCCATCTGATCTAATGACAAACAGATGATTTAAGCTGTTTCTATGGTTCTGCTTTACATCTAATGGTCCCTCTACTGTTATAGCCTGTGAAGGAGGAGGATTTGAGGCAAAGGAGATGGAAAAGCATGAAATTCAAAGATGTGATATGCTAGTGCCAACTGTGATGTGTGAGTATAAAACAGGAACAAATATATTTTTCAGGTATCCAGTGTATTGAGCTGTGTGTGTGTGTGTGTGTGTGTGTGTGTGTGTGTGTGTGTGTGTGTTCTGATCGTAATTAATCACTGCACTGCCTTTCTGGGTGAGAGGGCAAAGATATTAAACACACAAGATGGGTTTAATTTTTTAATGATCAACATTGCATCTTATTCATATATCTCATTATTTTTAATCACTTATTTATGTAACAGAGGCTGTCAATGTCAGGTCTATGTTCATTTACATAGCATATTTATGAACAGTTATTTACCAGATATTTACCATTCAGAAAGCAAAAAGGAGATAACAAAAGAGATAAAATTGAATAATAATAATAATAAAGACGCAAATAGTTAGAAATGGAAAAACCATGACTTTGAAAGTCAAACTAAAGGATAAAAATTATCCTTTGGGATGGATAATAAATGTGGTGACTTTTTAATTTATTATTATAGTGTTAATTGATGCATACTTTTATTTTATTTGAAGAATTTAAAAGCAGTACTATTTTTATACATTTCAAGACATCTGTTAATAAGATCTATGTTGTAATCCTGTTTAATGTGTCCAACATGTTCTGTAATCAGGCTTGATTATTTCTTCATTTGCAGTGTGTGTGTGTGATAAACAGTGGCTTCTGTGTGTGTTATCTGGCAGTGATTCTTATGAGAAGTGAGACAGTCTTTCACTGAAAGATCCTCCACCTGCAGTCTCAGCTGTATGGTGATGAGACACACACACACAAGCACATATACACACACATACTCCATCACAATCTCTCACACACAAATTCACACATCAGCTGTCTCTCTCTCTCTCTCTCTCTCTCTCTCACACACACACACACACACACACACACACACAATCAAACATGCACCCTCTTCCTCACACACATTGTCTCCTTATCACACACTCAGAAACAGCGAGAGAACAGGTGAGAAGAAAAGTGTTTCTTCTTATTAAGAGATCTTAAAATATTTGGTCTACCTTGACAAACTGCTCTTTATTTTCATAAACCACATTTATAGCATAATAACCTTGTAATTACCAGTTTGTAACCTAAAAAAGTCTAGTAAACCACCCAAACCCACCTGCCAACACACACACACACACACGCCCACACACACACACACACACACACACACACACACACTCCCATGGGATTGTTCAAAGAGAGTTATGGCTGTGCATGTTTGACCCATCTCACTTAGAGCAAGGTGCTGAGTTGCAAGTGTGTGTTTTATCCGACCTTAATAAATCCGCACACTCGACCACAAGGTGAGAGGGCAAAGAGTTAAATGCACAAATTATGTTTCAGCAATAAATATTTTTAGTCATGATTTACCATCTTCATTTCCTGTTCCTTCATTTAATCCTTTCTGTTTTTCTCATTTAATCACAGCAGCCAGAATGTGAGAGCAAGAAATGAAAAGATGATGAAGACTGGGATGAGGTCATTATTTAGTGCTGTTTGCATGTTGTGTAATTGAGTGTTTGATGTGTTTGTGTGTGTCTCTATTACACAGCCCCCATAAGTACAGGAAGCTCTGGGTGGGCTATACGACCTAGTTTCAGACACACACACACACACACACACACAATGATGAAAATACATCGACACAATGATACGCATGCCAAATCTGCTCCTTGAATATGTCTACATGAATATGCATGCTGTTAAAGCATTGTGTTTTGCTGTTAATGAGATCACGCTCTTCACATCTTATGAAGCCATGGGATGTCCTGGAATGGATGCTCTGTGTGTGTGTGTGTGTGTGTGTGTGTGTGTGTGTGTTGTCTTTTGATGAGTTAATGAATGATGATGAGCCATTGCTCTGGGCTGAGCACCCCCTTGGGCTTTTATTAGCATAAAGTTGTTTAAAATCTGTCCTCTTCGTTACATCTCACACTAACACAAGTGGATCCCCTGCCAGAAACGTGGTTTAAATGCCAGAGAACTATTCACTGCAAAAATGTCCTTACAAAGACTATCCAAAAGATTCTACCATTAATCGCCCCCTCCGCGAGATTGTTTAGTGTGTGCGCGCGCGTGTGTACGGGCTGCATCCTGCATATCTTCGCTTGCATCTTTATCAGACAGGCTGTGTGATGTGGATCAACTTGAACTACGGCTCTTCTTCTGTCTTCGCGCGACCCCGAGGACCATCTGCGTCTGGAGAATATTTTTAAAGCACGTGAGAACACGTCGTTGCTCGCGCGAAGCAAAAAAGCGTCTAAAGCTTTTCACTTTGATCGGGTTGTAAGCGTGGTCTCGTCGGGTTTTTTAAAAACCATTACATAGTGCACTCGCCTTTTTTTCGGAGTTAACGGATCTTGGACTCTCGCTCGGGTGGATAGAGAGACGGGTCTCCGCCGGGATCTCCTCGCACCACGATTACACTGGAGAAACCGGTAAGAGGTTACAGATTCAGTATGCCCGAGAAACGATGTTGCCCATTTCTTTGGACAAAAGTAATTTTTTTTGTGTTATTAGTGAGTTATATTTAGTTAAAGAGGAGCTATCGGCAGGCGTCTGTTCCCTTAATGTCCAATATGTTATAGTGCCTTTGTAGAAGGCGTAGTTATTCAGCCGTTATGTGCAGACTGCTCTTAGATTGAATTATTTATTAGATTTGTAAGCACTGTCGAACATTTTAGGACATGGGGGAGTCATTAAAATGAAAAGTCTGGAAGTTTTGTTGGCTTTCTAACAAACCTGAAATAACTCACTGTAAAAAAGAGTTTCGAGGCACCATTTGGGGTTCATCAGACAGCACACATACGGAACCCTCTGAAGATCCTCCAGACACTCTTTAAAGTAGTCTCATGTATCATATTTATGTACTTAATGAACTTGAAATTATATTTCAAGACCCTCGAAGCCTTTAGCTTTTGATGAGGTTTTTTCAAGGAACTATTCACACTCCTAACTGTCCAGCACTGTGGCAGTTGAGTAACCCCAAAATGTTCCTTCTCGAATATCTTTATTTTATTAAAAACGTTTTTTAAATGTATTTATTTATTTTTTAATACAGTGTAACCCTATCTGGAGTAACTTTTGCTTCCCTGTAATGGGAAGTAAAAAATGAGGGTTATCTTTTATCTATTCGGTTTGTGTTTGTGATGTATATTTTAAATAATGTGTTATTTAAAATAAAGTAAAATAAAAGTTTATGGAGATACTCCAGAATTTAAAAGAATATTCCGGGTTCAATACAAGTTAAATTCAATCGACAGTATTTGTGGGATAATGTTTATTACCACAAAAAATCATTTAGACTTGTCCCTCCTTTTTTTTTTTTTCATTAAAAAAAATAAAAAAATAAAAAGAAGCAAAAATTGGGGTTACAGTGAGGCGCTTACAATGGAAGTGAATGGAGCAATTTTTTGGAGGGCTTAAAGACAGAAATGTGTAGATTATTATTTTATATAAGCACATTATATATACTTACATTCATTTCTCAGTTAGAACTCATGTAGGCTATTATTTGAGCTGTAAAGTTGTTTAAATCATCATTGCAGCAAAGTTGTGAAATTGGCTATAACTTAACACAGAAAAGATTGGTAAGCGATTTGATCACACTCTCATGTTAACACGCATATTGTTAATATCTTGTGGCACTAACTTTTAACATTTACAGATTGGCCCCATTCACTTCCATTGTAAATGCCTCACTGTTACAAAGATTTTTTCTTTTTTTTTTGTGGTAATCAGTATTATGTCACATATGCTGTCGATTGATCTTAAATTGTATTAAACCCAGAACATCCCTTTAACACATGCATCAGGCTTTATGTTGTTTGGGAATCCTGTGAATGTATAGCCTATGAATGCTCTTGAAAGTCAGAGGTCATTTTACTCCAGTGATTCTTTGAGAGACAAGAGGCTTGCATAAGCAGTTTTTTTTTTTTCATTCTGTACAGTCCTGTCATATTTTGACATTTTCTCACAAGATTAGTATAAGGGCTGACTTCTTCCTGCTGAAAAGACACTCCGGTTTTAATACACAAGTTCTCTTTCCCGTAACACAGGCACTAATGGCCACAATTATTAAAAGGTAGAATAAAATGAGACAGAAACCATCAACACTGCATTTAAATAGAAGATCTATGGGCACTTTTTCTCCTATTTTAGCGCCTGCAGATTTAGGCGAGGTGAAAATGAGAGCGAGAGAAATAGGGATGAGCTGTTTCTCCCTCGTGCTGTGTGGGTGACTTAGTGTCTCTCACCTTCATCCTGACACATCATCTATTATCATTAGGCACACAGTCAAACAACTCTCTCAAGATGTGGGTGTGAATGTGTGTGTACGAATGTGAAAAAGATGAGTGTGAAAACAAGGATCTAATGGAGAGAAACAGAAGGAGAACTCTTGAAATCCACAAATCCACGCCTGACAGGCCTGGGTAACAGTCGTGACCTGCTCTACTTTCACTCAAACATACACACACAGCTTGTTCACAACATCTGGTGCTTAGTGCATTGACTTGACATGACCCCTTGAACTGTCAGTCAGTTCGTCTGATCAGAACCTGCTGAATAACCCTGAATGATTTTATATACCCACAGCAGTTTATACAGTGCAAGCCATTAGACCATCGATGTATAACAGACCAATTGATATCGTCATTGTGTACTGAATAAAGGCTGCAGATATTTAGTCTGGAAATTAATTGCATGTTAATGAAGTGCTGATGTTATGCTGTCATTTTGTATGACTGTATTCATCATTCTCTCTCTCTCTCTCTCTCTCTCTCTCTCTCTTTCTTTCTCCAGATTGACTCGAGTAGAAACAGAGGTAAGTGAGATATTTATACTGCTTGGAAAAGCTAACAAGGTGGGTGAAGGAGTGAGAATGAAAGGTGATAACTAAAATTTGGCACGTATCAAAGCTCAATCTTTATGATTTTTTTAACCAGAAAAACCTTTTATCATGAGTTATGTGTCTGTTTTTTTAGATTAAACAAACAACCAAACAAAAACACTAAAATCAGATCTGAAAACTCCTAATATGAAGAAAATACTCCCAAAATCCCTTGCAAATGTGAGCACACCAAAATCATAATGGTAAACAATAGAAAGCTGTGCACCAATGAGCCAAAACATTATGAAGCGAATAACGTTGATCATCTCTTAACAGGCCACAGATCAATGTCTGGGTAGATTAGATGATAAGCGAACAATCAGTTCTCATAGTCAATGTGTTGAATGCAGAAAAAATGGGCAAGAGTAAAGACCTGAGCGACTTTGACAAGGGCCAAATTGTTATTACCAAGTTAGAGCATCTCTGAAACAGCAAGGCTTGTGGGGTGCTCCCGGTCAGCAGTATCTAATGACAGTGGTTCGAAGAATGACAAACAATTGGGCGCCCAAGGCTCATCAATGCGCTATCCGAATCAACAGAAGATCCATTGTGGCACAAGTCACAGAACATTTTAATGATGGTTAATAGAGAGTCACGTGACGCCATGTGAAGATCGGACATGTGAACGGTGAGCTCTGTGCACTTTGCTAGTTTTAATAATTTTAACGATATAAACTGGTGAGATTCGATACACTCTGTTCCATAACTGTTCTAGGAGGACAATATGTCAAAGAATTCAAAATCCTCAGGCTCTGGAGACATTAAAAAACACTTACGTGCTCAAGCTGATTACCCAGAGCAGGCTTCAAGCCTGGGAGTCGACTTAGTCTAGGAGGTGCAGGAAATGCGGCGAGAGATGCTGAACATGTTGGCAATACTGACGAAGGTTGTTGCTGACTTGGAGGATCTTGCTGTGATACGTCGATCGATCACTGCCATAGAGACAAAGTTCACTGATATGGTTACAAGAGTGGGGGATTTCGGGAAAAGGATTGATTACCTGGAGTCATTGGAAAGGGAATTATCTGCTAATCTGCTAGTGACCAAGGTGGATTTAGAGCATGTCTTGGAGAAGTTGGAGGACATGGAGAGCCATGGCCAGCGGAATAACGTCTGTATCGTCGGAGTTCCTGAGGGAGTAGTAAAATCATGCTCAGCGACCCGCAGAGGGAGACAGGCCCCGATCAATTCTGGCCAAATTTCTGAGATCATCCAATAAAGATCTTGTGTTACGTGAGGCGAGGAGCTAAGGAAGGCTTTCTTGGAAGAACCACAGCATTTTCTTGTTCCCAGACTTTGTGAATTTGACAAGAGAGAAACGTGATCATTTCAAGGAATGAAATAGAGAATAGATGCTAAGGATGGCCGTAAAAATATTCACATGCCCACAGCAAGCGATGTCCTTCATAAAGTCAATGGAATGAGTAAGTCATCTTGTTGTAGTCACGTTGCAGACGAGTGGGCTGGCTCACTGTACATTCGCTTGACTCTTTGAGGAACCTGCATGTTTTTTTTGTGCTGGTTCCGCTTAGCGGCTGGAGTTTATTTTGTAGAGTAACACACCTTCAGGACAGTTTTGTGGATGAATCTACACACTCTTTGTGCTTATACCCCTATTGGCTTAAGGTTGTTTTGTGGAGTATTTCTTGCAAAGTCAATGAAGTAAGTCATCTTTTTGTAATCAAGTTGCAGCCAAGTGTGCAGGCTCACTGAACATTTGCTTGACTGTTAGAGGTATCTGCATGCGTTTTTGTGCTGGTACCGCATATCAGCTAGAGTTTATTTTGTGGAGTATTTCTTGCAAAGTTGATGGAGTGAGTGAGTCATCTTGTTGTACTCACGTTGCACCCAAGTGGGCCGGCTCACTGAACATTCACTTGACTGTTTGAGGAATCTGTGCGCTTTTTTGTGCTGGTTCCGCCTAGCGGCTAGAGTTTATTTTGTAGATTAACACACCTTCAGGACAGATATATGGATGAATCTACACACTCTTTGTGCTTATTCCACCTATTGTCTGGAGTTTGTTTTATAGATTTTCTTTTGCTTTGTAATTCTATTTCACAAAATTTGTATAGAAAAACCAGACTTGGCAAATTTATTGCGGGGGTTCTGGTAGGAGTGCAGGCATTGTTTTGAGTTTGGAGTGACGGACGCCAGTTTGCACTGTCATGCGCAGGGTTAATGCACACTCATTTATTTTTTCTGTTTGTTTGGTTCTGGGGGATGTTCGGGATTGGATTGTTACATGAATGTTCCAAATGCACACAATCTATTTTTTCTTAAATGTCAAATGTTAATATGAGTGGATTGTCTCTCTCCATGTGGAATGTGAATGGGTTGGGGCACCCCATAAATAAAAGGAAGGTTATTTCTCTTCTTAAGCTTAAGAAATATGATGTGTTTCTTCAAGTAATGGATCTTTCTCTGCAGGAAGCTGGAAGATTTAGGAGGATATTAGGTGGCCATTTTATCTTTAGTTCTGGCTCGAGTGAGAGCAGTGGAGTCATTACGCTGATAAGTAAACTTCTACAATTCAATTGTGTTGAACAGCTTAAAGATAAATTGGGAAGAGTCAATATTGTTTTATCTGAAATTCAGGGGCTAAGTCTTATTATGGCTCATATTTATGCACCTAACATTGATGATCAGGGCTTTTTTATAGATCTTGATGGGATGTTGCAAGCTGCTGGCACCCCTCATGATATAATATTCGGAGGAGACTTTAATCTTTTGATGGACTAAGTCCTTGAACATAGTGAACAAATGTGTGCAAGTCCCCTAAAGCAACATTGGTGCTTCACAGGATGTGTAAAAATCTTGGTCTTACAGATATTTGGAGACTTTTGAACCCATCTGGGGGGGACTATACATTTTTTTCATCAGTCCATAAGATATACTCTAGAATAGATTTTTTAATATCCAAGTCCCTCAGTTCATCAGTTGCTGATTGCTCAATTGGAAATATTTTGGTCTCAGATCATGCCCTGGTGTGTTTAGAGGTGTTGTCACATATGGAGAAAAAAAATAATATAGTTGGCGCTTTAATGTATCCTGTATTACAATAAAAACTAAAGGCTGAAATCAATGTCTATATGGAGACCAATTGGTCCTCAGTATCCTCTGTGGGCATGGCCCAGTTCTTATGGGTTGGATCATACAGTATGCCTCGTTCACCAAAAAATCCAAAGCACATGAACTTGTGGAATTGGAAGGGAAAATTAAAAATGCCGAGGCAGGGGGCCTGGGTAGCTCAGCAAGAAAAGGTGCTGACTACCACCCCTGGAGTCGTGAGTTCGAATCCAGGGCATGCTGAGTGACTCCAGCCAGGTCTCCTAAGCAACCAAATTGGCCCGGTTGCTAAGGAGGGTAGAGTCACATGGGGTAACCTCCTCATGGTCACTATAATGTGGTTCGCTTTCGGTGGGGCACGTGGTGAGTTAATCATGGATGCAGCAGAGAATAGCATGAAGCCTCCACACACACTATGTCTCGGCGGTAATGTGCTCAACAAGCCATGTGATAAGATGCATGGATTGATGGTCTCAAACACGGAGGCAACTGATATTCATCCTCCACCAATGACTGGAATCATTAAAGAATGGAAAGCATTCGCCAACCATGATGCAAGCCTAGATCTGTCTGATTCTTAAAAAGGACAAAAATCCAAGCGAATATAAGAGTTACCGTCCAGTTTCCATGATCCAGCTAGACGTTAAAATATTTGTACAAAATTTGGCTAACTGATTAAGTAAAGTTATGACAACTCTTATACATATAGATCAGATGGGGTTTATTCGCGGCCGTAACTCTTCTGATAACATTAGGTGTTTCATTAATGCCATGTTGGCAGTGGCAAATGATTCGTCTCCGGTCGCTGCCATCTCACATGATGGGTTAATGTACGGGTTCGGGAATACTTTTATTGGGTGGATTTAGTTACTTTATAGATAGCGGCGGTTCAAACAAATTGATTAATTTCAGATTTTTTTACTCTGGGTAAAGGCACCTGGCAGGCTGCATAACATTTATCTATGACTGGGAAGGTTAATGTTATTAAAATTAATTGTATTCCAAAATTCAACTACCTGCTACAATATCTCCCTATAGATATCCCCCTCTCTTATTTCAAGCAATTTGATAGCATAGCGAAGTCCTTCATTTGGTATGGTAAATGTCCCAGATTACATTTCAGTAAATTATATAGGCTGATTGACAAAGGTGGGCTTAGCCTTCCCACGATTTTGTTTTATTATCATTCATTTGGTCTCAGACATTTGACTCATTGGACACTTCCACCTGAGGGAGCCCCTCCCTGGTTTTGTATTTAACAAAAATGTATTGTCCCTATTTCACAATTGCAAAGCCTTTCTATCAAACTAACTGGAGAAGTTAAGTTACACCTTGTTATCTTGCATTTACACTCAGTATGGACAAAAGTGTCCAGAGTTTTTAATTCAGACATTTATTTAAATGATGCCTCAAGCATATGGCTGAACCCAAAATTATTTATAAATAAGTCTCCTTTCTGCTGGACAGAGTGGATTGTTGAGATCCTTTGAAAATATGGTTCAACATTTTGGGATTCCCAGGTCTCAATTCTTTAGGTATTTGGAGCTGCACACCTGCTCTGTACTATTTTTAGGAGTAGCATATACCCTTCTAAAGCAGCAGATACTCTGGAAGAGGTGATTACTGCTTTTGGAAAAGATCATGAGGCATCAGTGTATTACTCCGTGCTAATTCAGTGTCTGGGGAACGGAGCTTCAACTTCTCTTGAGTTTATGGGAGAAAGATTTAAACTTGGTATTGGAGGAGGGAGTGTGAGCTAGGATTCTAAAAAACGTCAAGTCTACATCTAGAGATGCAAGGGAGCGCCTTAGGCAATTTAATATTTTACATTGATTTTATTGGACCTCCTCTAGATTGTATAGGCTTGGTCTTAAAGACACACCTACCTGCTGGCGATGCCAATTAGATGATGGGGACACAAACATGTTTTAATAACCATGTTAATATAGGTGATAAATAAATAAAGAATTGGGTCCTGGCCTGTGTTATGATCGGCAGACAGGGTTGGGAGGGTTACTTTTGAAATGTTTTCCATTACAGATTACAGAATGCATGCTGCAAAATGTAACTTGTAACATATTCCATTAGATTACTCAAGGTCATTCAAGATTACTTCTTCAGTACTGGTAGATTTTTTCACTAGTTTTGACTATAAATACTCTGCCTGTACAATAACACAAAATACACATGTTAGAAATACATTCTCTGAAAAACCTAAATATCTTATGAAGTGTTGTTACTAAAACAAGATAAATCAAATTTATATTTTTACAGGAAAACATACAAAATGTATTATCAAGAATATGATTTTTGCCTTAATATCAAAGGTCTTACTACAAAAAAAAGAAATTATGATCTAACATGAATTTTCTTGATAAAAAAATATGATCGTGGCTGGTAATGTGCAGCTCAGCATGAAGCTGACAATTTACGCAAAGTTTATTTCTATTTCTTCCTCTCCAAACTTCCTTCAAATTTTAGCTTAGCATTTTAGCTTAGCATGAAGCTGACAATTTACGCAAAGTTTATTTCTATTTCTTCCTCTCCAAACTTCCTTCAAATTTCCTTCTTTGCCTGCTTGTATGAATGTAACACATCATAAGAAAGTGTTTCAACACTATTCAAATGCACTTTGGATCACATCATTTATATGTATAAATGTTTTCCATCTGAAAGGACTAAATATAAAATTAAACAAATGACAATAAATTGCAATGTAATAACTTCAGTAATCAAAATACTTTTTAAATGTAACTGTATACTAATTACCAATTATTTAAATTGTAACTGTAGTGGAATACATTTATTAAATATATACATAATCTTATTACACGTATTCCATTAAACTCACCCAACCCTGTTGGCAGGTTATTCTTAGAGGATGGAAGTTGGGGGAAAGGGTTTAAATTGATTCCACATTTTTTGTTATGTTTATTTAATTTGTAGAATGGAATCACTAAAAAGTGTTAATAAAAATACATAAATTATGGTTATGGGAGGAATGTGTCACAACACAGTGTATCGCACCCTGCTGTGTATCGGGCTGCGTGTACACATACTGGTTGCCCATGATGACCCATGTCCACTGCCGAAAGCAGCTACAATGGACAGGCAAGCGTTAGTCCTGGACCTTGGAGCAGTGGAAGAAGGTCGCCTGGTCCGATAAGAACAGTTTTCTATTACATCACGTGGACGCCCGTATATGTGTGTGCCGTTTTCCTGGGGAAATGATGGCACCAGGATGCACTGTGGAAAGACGAGCTGGTGGAGGGAGTGTGATGATCTCGACAATATTCTGCTGGGAAACCCTGGGTCTGACCCTTCATGTGAATGTCAATTTGACACGTCCAACCTACCTTTAGGTCATCATTGCAGATCAGGTACACCCCTTCATGGCAATAGCATTACCTGATGGCAGTGGCCTCTTTCATCAGGATAATGTGCCCTGCCACACTGCACACATTGTTTGGGAATGGTTTGAGGAACATTATGAAGAGTTCAAGGTGTTGCCCTGGCCTCCAAATTCCAGATCTCAAATTCTCCAGCGATTGAAGACTCATCCTGGTCTCATTTCGGAACTGGACAGGAGCAAACGAGCGTGCTGGGGAATGGGAGGTCCAAGGGGAATTACCTGGTGAGACCGTGCCCATTGAACTCCCCAAATCACCTCCAGTGGCAGCTGGGCTGGCCTCATACCCATGGGTAGAAGGCACAGTGTGGGTGGGGGGGCAGCTAGAGTGGCTTTCCCCCAGAAGAAGGAAAGCCTCAACGTTGCCATTTTCATATTCTTGCAATGAGAACATGAACCATCCACAAACGCTGCCTTAGTGCGATCACTGCCCAGACACGTGAGGCAGCGCCCATGGCTGTTGGAAGCGGAGAGATTACGACTACATCCAGGAATCACACAAAGACGGAAATGCATCATTATTAAGACTTGTCTTTAAAAAGACGTTCAACGTCAATGTGTGTGCTCCAATAGAGAAAACATACTCTTTAGCTGGAATATACAATCTTTTAGCACTGTCAAATTGCCCAGGGGCAAAATCTGCGCTTGTCGTGAAGAAGGAGAGAAAGCTGCTGGAAATGCAGTGTATATCCAACAGCATACGCTTCTTAAGAGGTGAATGGAACAGCAGTAGTATTCAGCTCGCTGATAGTACAACCGCTCGGCTCTGAAGCCAAGCGCCCATGGCTGTTGGAAGTGGAGAGATTACGACTACATCCAGGAATCACACAAAGACGGAAAGGCATCATTATTAAGACTTGTCTTTAAAAAGACGTTCAACGTCAATGTGTGTGCTCCAATAGAGAAAACATACTCTTTAGCTGGAATATACACACTTTTAGCACTGTCAAATTGCCCAGGGGCAAAATCTGCACTCGTTGTGAAGAAGGAGAGAAAGCTGCTGGAAATGCGCTATATATCCAACAGCATACGCTTTAAGAGGTGAATGGAACAGCAGAATTTAGCTCGCTGATAGTACAACCGCTCGGCTCAGAAGAAAAAATCTGAATGGAGTGGGCATTCCAGCTCCTTTTATACCTATGTCCGGGGAAGTTGAATGCAAATTCCACTCACCATTTCTCATTGGCCATTTGTCAAAGAATGGGAGGCCTTCGGGTCTCTCAAGAGACACACATGTCAACACAATGTCGAGTGAGTGACAGAATAATCTGTCTTATGAAATAAAAAAGAAAACCCATAAAAATACATATAAACCAACACAGATGTATACATAAATAAAATAAATAATCGAAGAAATAAAAACAGTTATAATTTTTATAAGTCATGGTTCTGGAACGTTCTCAGCATATAGGAAAGGATATAAACTTTTTATTATTAATTCATCAAAAAGCATGTATTGCTAAAAGTGAGAAGGATGTGGTGTATTACCACTTTAGAAGTGGGAAGTTATTCCGATTGCACATGAAGGCATCATTAATGTGAAAGGACCATTCGTCTGTGATTCTTTTTGTATTATCGCATTGCCTCTGGTGTTTTTTATTTGCTAAGAAAAAGCAGCTCATAAGAGTGTTTTGTTTGAAAATCGGACTACACCTGCAGAGCCGGATGTTTCGTGATGTAAAAGCGCAAAAGAACAAAGTAACTTGTTCAGGAATCAGACTACACTGTGCAAGCTGGGTGTTTCACGCTGTAGGGGGCAGCGGTGCAGAAGACACTGTCAGAGAATTTTAGTACAGTGTTCAGTCCGCATCGGCGGAAAACTGCACGAGTGAGAAACGTTAACGGGACCTGAAATCACGTAAATCAAATGATTCTGTTTTTTTAACCTGAACAAGAACCAGTTCTTGGTTCCCAACCCAATCCATGAAACAGAAAACAACGTCTTCTTTAAATATAAGGAATATCCATCCAGAGCCCCTGAAACATGAAAGGTCCCTTTTGCATATTTCTCTGGCTCTTTTATTGCCATTAGTTAAATGCTTGTCTTATCTCATATTAAGTGCTCTAACACTATTTAGATCTTTTAATGGGCCTTTCTGTCTGAGGCTATGCTGGAAGGTGCTGATGTCTCTCTCTCTCTCAATTTTCTCTCTCTCTCTCTCTCTCTATCTCTCTCTCTCACACACACACACACACACACACACACACACACACACACACACACACACACACACACAAACAAACAAATGCACACAAAGGGGTGCCTGTTTTTATGCTCTTTAGTGTATACTCAGTCTTACACAGGAACACATTTGAACACTCACGCTTTGCATATTAGTGTTTTGATTAAATAGGCAATGTTGACTGAATGTTAATAACACATTTCTCAGTTACTTTCACGTTTAAAGCTAGTCAGTGATCAATACTTTGGTTGATGTATGAAAGTTAATAGCACAACCTAGTGGCCATATGTCCTTACTTCACTCAAATGGTCGGAAAGTAACCACAGTTTAGACACAAAAATAAACCAGATGATTAAAATGTGCATAGAATTTAATTCTATTCTATGCCCATCTAGTTATGGGTTTAGTGCCTCTCCAGACACAGTTGTTACCAATACTGATCTTACCTACAAAGCATAGATGCAGAAACTATGCAGACACAGAAACTGAGAAAATGGCTACAAAGAATTTTTATTGTCCAGCCAAATATGGATTATAAAATAACCTCACTCTGTTTTCTCCTAATCTGAATATAGGTCTCTGATAGCTCTATTTTAGAGGCCCGATTGTCATAATGGTCATATTTTAGAGGCCCGATTGTCATAATGGTCATATTTTTGCAAATTATGTTGTTACTCCGTTTTGCCTTTTCAGAGCTGTATAGCTCTCAGAAAGCTGTATTCACTGTCTCAGAGGAAAGTGTTGTTGAATGTGTAGCAACTATGAAGTGTTTTGGATGAAAAAAATAAGCTCTGAAATGACAGAACAGGAAGAAAGCATTCCAAACTATTTTTGAAACCTCAATCATACCAAATTTACTGTGACGGAAGACAGTAGAGAGCTGTATAATGTAACACGGGGGCTGGCAAATAATTTTGTTTATTGTGCAATGATATTTTGTGTATTATTTAAAGCTACTTTTGTCAGGTTGATTTATATGGTTAGAAACAATATGCCATATAGTTAAAAAATGTCCCTGAAAATCAGTTCAAGAATAAAAATGTTAAAACATCACTGATTCACACCATTCTGCTCTCAAACACAGAATACACACCATCTGCCACAATAATCTCACACATGAACATGATCTTGCACACAGAATATATGTTCCTCGCATAATCATAGCTTCCATGCAAGCATTGCATATATTATACCAGGCACACACACATAATATATCAGATACACAGACACACACAAAGAATACCCATACAGTGGTGTCCAGTCTGAGACCACTAGTGATGTTGCTTCTTTTTTTTTGGAATTTTTGGTATTTAATCATTTCTTTCTCTTACAAATTATAGTATGAAATTATAATTTCAGTAAAACAAAATACATTTAAATATACACATAAACATTTTCAGAACAATTTCATTTTTTTTTTTTTTTTTGTATTTGGCACATCCCTTTTGCTTTAATGACAACATGAACAGAAGCTGGCATTGTATTCACAAATTTGTGCAAAATATATGATCCAGAGACAATTTTGTGTGCTTCAATGGAAGCAAGGAAATCTGACCTTTTGTACAAAGTCAACACTGTCACTGTCATACATTAGCTCAGATTTGATTAGTGACCTAGAAATTGTGCAATTTAAATAAGAAATAAAGAACATATTAGAGATTTTAGACTAATTTAATGTCATAACATTTCTTTGTTTTTAATTTTTCAAAATCTTATAATTTCTTGTCTATTTCCAGGTCTGATATTTTTACAACTTTCTGTATAAACACAGGAGAGTATAACACAGACATCCAGAGTATATATTCCGGCATACTAAAAGTCTAATAATATGCATACAATTAATTCAATCTTGCCAAAGTGACATGCTCATTTAGGTTTGAATACCTGAGTCAGCTGTTTCTAAACAAGTCTGAAACTATCATAAAAGAGATAAATTCAGATGGATGCTTTCAGTGAGTGTGTGGATGTTTGAGAGAGAAGGAGTAAAAGTGTGTGTGTGTGTGTGTGTGTTTGTGTGTGTGTTTTTGTGTTTTTGTGTGTTTGTGTGTGTGTGTGTGTGTGTGTGTGTGTTTAATGAGTTTTTCATTTTTCAGGAGAGTCCTGTGGAGTCTGACCTTCATTCACCCAGCGCGAGACAACTGAGTTTAGACTCTGTTAAACTAATTTTAACACAGGTAAGTTGTTTGCACACACACGCACACACACACACACACACACACACACACACACACACATACACACACAAACATATATATATATTATTATTTTATTTTATTTCAGTGCTCTAACCCTTTAACCTTTTCAGCTTTGGAGCATTTTTGGGGTCCCACCTGCAATATTTCACACTCAAATTTAAAAGATCACCATTTACACATACTATGGACTAATTGGCAAAACAATTTCAGAACCCATCCCCCAGATATTCATCTTTGCAATCTCTCTCTCTCTCTCTCTCTCTCTCTCTCTCTCTCTCTCTCTCTCTCTGTCTCTCTCTCTCACACACACACACACACACACACACACAAATTCATGCATTCATACACATAAAGACTGTCGTGATTGCCAACTTTGTAAGCATGTAATTCTGGTTCTATTCACTCCATCTCCCTCCAAACAGTCTTATTATATTTAAGATTTGATGGCAGCAAGTACTAGAAAAATACTTTTTCATCTATCACCTTCCATCACAAAATGGCGATCTGAAATGTACGTGACGCTAAACAGATTTTAGCCCTCACTTTCTATAAATAAACTCTAAACTATATCTCAGCTATAGACATTGACTAATTTTCAGTTCATGCACCACCCCCATTGTTTCATCAAATATCTCAGCCTCTGAGTGGACTAGAAGCCCAATATAGGTGTCATTAGAAAGCAGCAATAATCAGCATATAAAAAAGATGTTTGTATTTAATGTCTTACGAATATCATATTTCTTTTTAAAATCTTTGAAACTGTGGGACTAGGGCAACAAAACGAACTGTACAGTCGTTACATATATATGAGTATGAGAGCTTTCATTTGATATATGATTTGTTAATTTAAGTGCTTGTTTGAAAGACATTTATATTCATATTAATATTTCTACCACATGAACTCTAGTTGGCACTGATTTGCGACCAATAATTTCAGGCCTTATTTTGTTATTTTAAGTAGCATTAATGCAGAAATGTTGGTTATCTGTGAAATATTCAGATTGTAAGCTTTCAAACGATACCCCATATATAGCCTGAATTATTTATTCGGAGACGAACATTTTAAGCGTAAAAGTTTTTCGTGACATAAAGCCCCCTTTTGGACCCACCGGAGGGTCCGTGCAGAGTTGAATAGGTTTTTAGAGGTGCTGACAGTGTGTTTATAGTAGATTGCTGGCTGAAGCATCCCTAAATAGGGTCTTGCAGCACATATAGCTGGTTCACACAATGTGTGTGATTTCAGGGTATGCTGTGCTTTTGGGTACATTTGGTCGCCACAATACAGGCAAAACCTGACCCACATAATCACTTTTAGACTGTTCTCTGTTAATAGTGCAAGTACATATACTTTACTGTATTCCCAAAATCCCGGTCTCCCAGCTCTCTTGAGTTCTCACACAGTTGTTGTTGAAGTAAGTAGTTTCTTTCTGACGAGCTGCTGTCAGCCTCGCAGCAAATAAAGCACACATGAATGATCATATATGACCATGAAACCTCAGTGGATTTAGTGCGTTTGAGTGCTGGTCCGTTTTATAGTGCATTCACTGCTGCATTATTGAGAGGTACTCACAGATGCATTCAGCTCTTTCTGACACTGAAGATGTAATTTACTAAAAATAAATACTTACCTCATCTCTCTCTCTCTCTCTCTCTCTCTCTCTCTCTCTCTCTCTCACTTTCTGTCTCTCCCTCTTCCTCACTTTTAGTTTTCTCTCTTTCTGTCTCTCTCTCATCCTCTGTGTTGGTTTCTTTCTTTCTGTCTCTCTCTCCATCTGTCTGTCCATCTCTTCCTCTCACTCCCTCCCTTAGTCTTGCTGCCTGTATTGTGTGTGTGCATCTGTGTGTCTGTGTCTGTATGTTTTAATGTGCTAAACTGGAGATGCATTAGATTGTTTTCCCCTCTCCTCTCTCTCTCGCTCAATAACTATCCCTTTCCCACTCTGATTCACTCTCCTTTTTTGCTCCTCTGTAACTCTCCATTTCTTTATTAGAGGTGGTACTTACGAATCTGGTAGTGCATTAAGGTGATAGATGAAGATAGTATATTCCACATTGCTCATCTAAAAAAAGAAGGTGCAAATAAACCAGAAACCGGAGACACAGCAGGGACAAGTTTTTCTATTGAGTTTAAGGAGATTGTTATTAATTTCCTCACTCTCGTTTCATTCTAACCCCCGTAAAGCATAAAAGGTAAATTTTTTATCCAGACCATCTTAAAAGTTGTCCATATGATTCATGTGCTTTATTCCAAGTCTTCTGAAGTCATATAATAGTGATTATTTGTGGAAGAGACCAAATTTAAGTTGTTATTCACCCAGAACATTTACATTTGCAGTTATAATCGAGTTACAACAGATTTTTGCGTAGTCAAGCTATAATCTTTATGTACTTCTGGAGTATACATCATGTCCTAATTTAAGCAGGGCTGGACTGGTAATCTGGCATTCTGGCGAAATATGCTGAATGGGCCACGATAAGCTAAAATGAGCCGTCGCGATATGCAGAAAAGGACAGCGAACATCTGCCCCATCCAAAAGTTTATATATATATATATAGACCTTTTTTAAATATTGATGGAGCAACATAATTTGTGCGAAAAAAATAAAAAAATATTTAAAAAAAAAACAAATTTAAATTCAGTTTTTTTAAAAAGTGAAAGGTGGCCTTTTATCCCACACTAAATGACCATCAAGGGGTTAATTGTAATATTGTGTACTGTAGAGATAGTTCAATAGTCATAGTGCAAAATTTGTCAACTAATGCAAATAATTTTAAAAATTTTAAGATTTAAAAAAAAATGATTTAAGTAAAAAATTAAGACAATGCTTATTCAAAATAACCCCTTCAGAAAAGAGTTAATCATTTCCTATTAATTTCATATGAACTTTTCATAACATCTCAAGTATTCTATAAACAAATGACTTGGAATATAGTGCAAAAGTCACAAATGGAGCATGTTAATGATACTTTTATGGTGCTTTTTGTAACTTTGTAATTTAATTTACTTTCATTTTTTAAAAACACACATCCAGGGTAGTCTTTCACTAAATGTCACCTTTTGTCCTCTATATAAGAAAGAAAGTCATAGGAGTTTGGAACCATTTCAATGTAAGTAAATAATGACAGAATTGATTAATAAACATGTTGCCAGACTACTGCTGCCCTCCTCTGGTTGTTAATATTTGAACACACATCAGAAATATCTGAAAATAATAAATGTTTTTCTTTTTGTCTCATATCAGCTTCGGTAACTCTGACCGGCAGCATGTGCCACGTTATAAGGTAAGACAACACCTTGGGGCTTATGTATTTTTTATAAATGTATATATAATTATCCAACCATGTTGTCCCTCAGTCAGTTTAGTGCTTGATTTTATGTTAGGAAGTTACAAATATTTCCTGCCAGGTTAAGTCTCATGTAAAGAGGAACTATGAACTAGAAAATACTTTTTATTTATTTGCATCGTTGTCTTTACATCAGTTTATACTCCAGTGTCAGACTGGATAAATTCTAGAACACACACAGAGTAAATTACTCACATCTCTTACTCATAAAAACCTGAGACACACAATAACCTTTGTGCATATTGTCTATTGTGTATACTATATATTGTGTTTTGTCTGTAGTAAACTGCATATTGAGTATATTGTCTACCATGTGTAATGTATACCTTCTATTGCCATTTACCTATCTGCTCTCTGCACTACTCTAATTTTGTATTATCCCACTTACCCCTTCCCCAAGACATTCCTACCACGTACTGTAGGAGAGAAAAAACAATAAATCTACACTAATTTGGCTTACACTGACTTTTGAGCCAAGACTTTCTTCACAAAGTTGTACCTTGCTGCGTACAAGCAGTCAGTGGATGATAAGAGTGAGAAGGAGAGAGCGTGTGGCTTTTTAAATGTGCAATAGTGTGGATATAAATAAACATAATCTGATTATGATCACAGTTAAAAATGAGAATAGGCTAGGGTCATACATAGATTAACTGTGACTAACAATCCTACACATACATGTTTCTGCATCTTTATTTACATGTCTGTTAAAGGAAGAAATTACCCTCCCAAAATATGTATTTTTTTTTCTTAGTTTAATCACTATTATGTTTAAAACCGTGTGACTTTCTTTTACTTATGCAGAACACAAAAGGGGATGTTTTAATACATATTGCAGAACATCCTTTTTATACAATGACTGTGGATAGTGCCTCACTATAAAAAGGATAGTTTACCAAAAATTCTCTCATAATTTACTCACCCCCATGCCATCCTAGATGTGTATACTTTTCTTTCTTCTGCTGAACACAAGTTAAGAGTTTCAGACCTTATTCACGGTAGCACCATATTTGATTTTTAATGGGAATGAAAGCGGGGGCTGTGAGGGGTAGACTTACCATCTCTTTAATGGCACGCATGGTATTAAGCTGTAAAAAGCTCCTAGATCACATAGAAACAGATCAATATTTAAGTCCTTTTTTACTATAAAACTCCACTTTCACTTAAAGATGTGAAAGTTAAACTAAACAGGCACCACGTGTGACTTTAAAAATGTGAAAGTGAGGTGGAGATTTATAGTAAACACTTAAATATTGATCTGTTTCTCACCCATACTTATATCACTTTTGAAGAGCATGAATGGTCTGGTCATTGGTCACCATTCACTTTGTAAGTACCAACAGAGCTGAGATATTCTTCTATAAATATTTGTTTGAGTTCTGCAGAAGAAAGAATGTCATACACATCTGGGATGGCATGTTAATTATTAAATAATTTTCATTTTTGGGTGAACTATCTATTTAAAGTTTAAAAAGGACCTATGCAATAAGTTATGGTGTGAAACAACCTGTAATTTGAGTTATTTCTCATTAAAAATTTTGGCATCCTTTAAAAATTAATTAACGCTATATGAGAGAAGCTAGTTCACAGTGGCACACGTGTTGACGCGAGAACTTGCGTTGTTTTAGTGCTAAAGCAAAATGGAAGATGTTCACTGAAACATGACTTCAGTTTTGGGTTGTTTCTCACTAAATCCTGTGGTATGGCTTTACGTGGAATATGACACGCAAGTCACATGGTTTTTTGGGACCTTTTTTCAACTTTAAAGAGAGGCACGATCCACTGCAAGTGTATAGAAAAGTCGTCATGTGACAGAGTAATTATTGAAACTAATTATTAATCTCCTTTTGTGCTCCACATAAGAAAACAATACTTTTTTTTTTTCTTTGTTGGGTGAACTATTCCTTTAAATTATTATATATATATATATATATTATATATATATATATATTTTTTTTTTAGTTGAATAAGATAGCTGGCTCATATACTTTATGAAGTCAGCTGGAGTTGATCAGTATATTAGGCTGTCTCTTGCACTTAATTCTGCTCAGCAAAACAGTGGACATTGGTCATGAGATCACGATGGTCTTTGTGTGTATGAATGCCTGAATTTGTGTGTGTGTGTGTGTATATGTGTGTGTGTGTGTGCGTGTGTGTGTGTGAGAGAGAGAGATAGAGAGAGTGAGAGAGAGCGATTGGAAGGATGAATATCTGGGGGATGGGTTGGATTTTTTTTCTCTTTCTTTTTCATGTGGTCACTCACACAAGATATCAGATTAGAGTGAGGATTACAGAGCACCAACCATTTAAGAGAAAAAAGCATGCAGAGGGAGAGAGTGAGAGAGAGAGAGAGAGAGAGAGAGAGAGAGAGAGAGAGAGAGAGAGAAATTGGATGAAACAAAATCAGTGATGGAGAACGTTGAATAATCTGTAATCAACGGTTCACTGGAGGATACACAGCACAGATTAAATAAATGTCTGTTTCTCTTTCTATCTTGTTCTATTGCAAAAAAAAAAAGATCAAGATAGATTAATTAATTAAATGGCAGCACTCTGATGTGGTGTATGTTTGAGTGGATGTGTTTGGTGTCTTGCTGTGTGTTAATTTGATGTGAAATGTTAAGTGTCTACTGCTCTTACACTGACATTCTGTTTAAGAGCTTCTAACACCTCCATCTCTCCATCAACATACGGAGAACCTTTGTTTGTGTTTATGGTGCATTATACTTGAACTGAGCAATCTTATATTATCATGGTAGATTAACAGCACTTCCTGAAATAACTCTCCTTTGTGCGTGTGTGTGTTTGTATATGTGCTGCCGGCTCTGGGGTTACCTGAGTATTTTCTGCAACTAAAGCAAATGAAGGCCTCATTTACATAGCGCTGTGGGAACTGGGCTACTGATGATGCATTCATCTTTGTGTCTGGGAGTGTGTTTGTGTGTGAGAGAGAAAGAGACATTAAGCATGGGAGAGAGACAAATTTCATTCTGTATTTTGTGTATTGTTCAGATTCAGGCCACTAGAATAATGTTGACTCAATTTGCATATACTTTAAATTAGCAACAGTAACCAGTTTACTGAAACAGTTCATCACATGTCCCCATATTTCCAGCCTCCCGAGACCCAGAAAAAAAGATGTTTTGGGATGGATATTTTTTAATATTGTGTGGTGAATAAGAGACATAACATAGAATTTCTAACTATATACAGTATAATGAATACTTTACCATTATATAATAATATCCTAATATAATAATTATATTATTATTAGGGCTGTCAATCAATAAAAAAAAATTAATCTAATTAATTACACAGTGTCCCTATTAATTAATCGCAATTAATTGCTGTGATAGGGCGGAGGGTGGGGCCGGGTCGCGATTCGGCAGAACAAAGCTGAAAGAGTATATTGTAAAAGAGTATTTTCCCTAAAAGAGTATATTCTAAAAGAGTGGCACACACGGAAACGTCTTTTTAAAGATGCGTCTTTTTAAAGATGCCTTTCCGCTTGTGTGTTATTCCTGGTCGTTATCTCTCGCCTTCCGATGGCCATGATCGCTGTAGCTCTTGTCTGGGCGCTGCTTATGTGGAGACATCCTTCGTGTATGCGTCATGTCCTCACTGCGAGGCAACGTTGAATAAAACTATTTTAAAATAATAGAATTACAGTAATATATTATAATTATATAAATGATTTAAAACATTATTATATAAAATATTAACTGTGTCTGCTAAATTAATAAATGTAAATGTCCTCTTCAAAGGTGATGTATAATTTTTCTGATGTTAATACTAGTGCTGTCTATCGATTCCCATTTTTAATCATGATTAATCGCATAATATTTCATAGTTAATTGCGATAAATCGCAGATTTTGAAAGTGCTGAAATTTGACTCTATATATTCTTATTTTCCTGTGAAAATGCACTTATTTCCTTCTTAAGAAAGAAAACAAAACAATATGTAACAATAATGTTTTATTAACATTATTTGAAACAAATACTTCCACTGTATAAAGAAGGAATTGCACTAAATAGCACCAATTGAAGTAACATTAATATTTTCAAAAAGTCTAATTGGGAGGCTGACTAATTAAAAGAACATAGGTTGAGTATTTATTGCAATACCTTATTCATGGTAGAGCCATCTTTGATTTTTAATGTTAATGACAACGAGGCTGTGAGGGATAGTCTTACATCTCTTCAATGGCACGAACAGTATAAAGCTGTAAAAAGCTCCTAGATATCATCTGATTTTTCACAACTTGTGTTGTATGGAGTTTTTTGTCTACTGAATGTTCTTGAAAAGATGTTTTTTTTTCTCAATGTTTTGTCTACGGAATGATCCAAGAACACTTTAAACTGCAGTACAACCCATTGAAGAGGCAAGTATATCAGTCACTAACTTGTTGTCATTCCTGTCAAAAATCAAAGATGGCAGTGCTGTGAAAAATGATTTAATTGGAATTAAATCTCATAAACTCTCATCCTCTACAGACTGTTTTGCTACAGCAATCATGCTGCCGCATTCACAATTCACATCAGGGTGTTAACGCCAGCCTCAATCACTGCTTTGAACTCCAAATGAAAAGTGTTTGCAACCAGCGTCTCGTTCTGTATTTTCATGATAGTTGGGTCCCATTTGGGCTTGTTGTTAAGAGGGCCTTTCCCCATCGGCTGTTGTGTGTATGTTTGTGGTGTGTGCATCAGTGTAATGACTCCAGGTGGACACATCGCAAAGGCTCTGCCCTTTTCCGACCAGTTTATATGCGGTTTATGCTTTATTAATGTCAAGTGCGATCAATAAAAATTAACGTGTTAAACTTTTTCAATTAATCATATGCATTAACACGTTAACTTTGACAGCTCTAGTTAAAACGTTTTGTCCTATCCCAGCTTGATATATGGAGCTAGCCCTATAACTATAAGTAAGCCTTTCATAGGATGATTTCCTATAAATTAAAGTGTTAATACTGTGGTGTTATCAAAACATTGCTTTGTTTGTTTGGGTATCCTAATCAGCCTTATTTAGAGCAGCAACATCTTACATTTTTGACAGGAATGAAAACGAGGCTCTGAGGGATAGAAGTACAGTCTCATTGATGAGTTTTACTGTTGTTAAAGTGGTTTGGATCGTTCCACCTACAAAACATTGTAACAAAGCATCTTTCCAAAACATTTCAGCAGACAAATGTTTTACATTACATGCCATTATAGATACTGGAAGTCTGTCCCTCACAGCTCATGGTTGTGTCTAGAAGGAACCTAAACTATGGTGTCATTTTTATATCACCAGAAATTGAATTTGAAAAAGCCTCCGAATTCATGATCTTGAAAAAAGACTGGGTGCAATTAGATGGCATCTAAAATTTTTGCTGTTAATTTAAACTTCACCTAAAAAAAATTCAGGTCATGAAATTCAGGTCTCAATATTCAGGTTGTTGAATACATGTTGAGAAATTCAGATGGCAAAATTTGAGGATGGCTAAATGTCTTTTCTTTGCTCCTTGGCAATTCACATTGAACGAATCTGCTGAAAAGGAAATAAAAATTATTCATGTGCATGCGTACATGCTCATATTACATGATCCCCAGTTGATCCATAACACTGGCCAATCTCAACGGTACATCACCATAAACATCTCTCATTCATAAGTTTCAAATGTTTTTGTGTTGTTTTTATGGTCTGATTAATTATATAATATCTGTGACGATCACGCCTACATGAATGTAAGAGCTGCTTTTAACTCATGAAGAACACAAAAAGAGAAAGCAAGTGTTTATGACTAATGTTTACATTGTAGTCTGGTGGTGTGAATAAAATCTGTGCTTCATAATCTTATGTGTTGTTTATTGGCCAACATTAGTATATACATGTAAAAAATATACTGTAACTTGGCAATATAGTTCTTTTTATTATTATTATTATTATTATTATTATTATTATTATTATTATTATGTGTTACAGTCATGACATACTAAAAATTAAATGTTGTTTTTTTTTTTTTTTTGTATATGCTTGAGTTGAGTGTATAGGAAATTAATGTAATAATACCTGATTAATAATAGCTACAGGAAATGACAAAGAATACTTTAAAGGCCTCTGTATTATTCTTATTATATTGCGTGTGTGTTAGTGTGTGTGTGTGTGTGTGTGTGTGTGTGTGTGTGTGTGTGTGTGTGTGTGTGTGTGTGTGTGTGAGTGTGTGTGTGTGTGTGCGTATGTGTGTTAATAGTTAAAAGAAAATGTGAGGAAGAAAAAGACTGACATTTGAGGTTAAATGACTCGTGCAATGATCACTTTTGATCTTACACGCATACATTACATCCAAAAAAAAAGAAAAGAAACTAAACCGGAATACTGTTGTCTAATTTTAGTAAGGGGTACAATGCAAATGCACATATTACAAAACACATCTCTAAAGTATATAGATGGATCCCAGATTTGTATTATCATGAAGGTAATGTGGTCTGCCTGAAAATAAACAATATAAATAAGACACTGACGAATGATCAGTAGTCTACGTATGTAATAAATTTGAGATAAGACTATTCAGCATTTTGATAAAAATATTAAAAAGCAAGATCGTATGCTAATTCAAGCAATCCAGACATCCAATACAGGTAATGTAAACAATTAGTACAGTAAATGTGTTGTGCATTCAAAGTTCACTATAATTTAATTCAGCACTAGTTCGAATGTGCAAGATAAAGTGAAATATAATTATAATAAATATTATCAAACAGCCAAGACATGCAACACACACTTACAAAATTGGTAAATTCGACTTTTGTTTCAGTAAGCCATAGGTCTGTATTATTTCACTTATTTACAGTAACAACAAGAGGTAGCTATTTACCCGATTCATATTATCTTGGATGTAATAATTAAACACTCTGTTGATCTCTGAAGGCAGAGAAATAAAATTATTTTCTCTATAAGGAAATTGGTACTTTAATTCACCAAAGTGGCATTTAACTGATAACCTTATCCTTGAGTAATCATGCTAAATTGCTAATTACTAGAAAATCACTTGCCATTATATCAAACTCAGTTGAAAGTTATTTGGTTCATTAAATGAAGCTTAACATCATCTTTGTTTTTGAGTTGCTTATCTTAAGGTCAATATTAGGTAAAACATGGCAAAAAATAAACAGCTTTCTCTAGAAACTCATCAGTCAATCATTGTTTTGAGGAATGAAGGCTATACAATTCTTGAAATTTACCAAAAAAACTGAAGATTTCATACAAAGGTGTACACTTCAGTCTTCAAAAACAAAGGACAACTGGCTCTAACAAGGACAGAAAGAGATGTGGAAGGCCAGATGTACAACTAAACAAGAGGATAAGGACATCAGTGTCTCTAATTTGAGAAATAGACGCCTAACAGGTCCTCAGCTGACAGCTTCATTGAATTCTACCCGCTCAACACCAGTTTCATGTACAACAGTAAAGACAAGACTCAGGGGTGCAGGCCCAAGCACATTCAAAATCAACAAGAGTTGAACCAAAGTGTTGTAAAATTAGAAAAGAAAAGCCATAGAACTCAATAAACATGATAAATAAATCAAATAAAATAATAAAATTATGACAGGGCTGTCAGTGTGTCAAGCTCTACTCGAGTTGAACGCCAATGCGAAGAGGTGGGTCTTCAGCAGCGAGTTAAACATTTCTATAGTCTGAGCAGTCCTTATATGGAAAGATAAGATGTTCCATAGATTAGGAGCAGCCAGAACAAAGGCTCAAGACTTATGGGAAGAATTACAAAGAAAACGCCACTTTTGATACAGGAAAAAAAAGGGAAAGGTTAGAGTGGTCAAAGAAACACAGACATTGGACAACAGATAAATGGAAAAGAGTGTTATGGATCTTAACCACGTTGAGCTTTTGTGGGATCAGCTAGTCTGTAAGGTGTGTGAGAATTGCCCGACAAGACAGCCACATCTATGGCAAGTGCTACAGGAAGTGTGGGGTGAAATGTCACCTGAGAATCTGGACAAACTGACAGCTAGAATGCCAAAGATCTGCAAAGCTGCCATTACAGATATCATTGCAGATTTTATGATAAATCTTTGAAGTAGTTTTTTTTTTCAAATTGTAATAGTAATTTTTCATGTTATTAATGTCCTGACTATACATTGTGTTCAGTTGAATGCCACTTTGGTGAATAAAAGTACCAATTTCTTTCAATAACAGCAAAAACTTTACATTATTTCAAACTTTTGTCTGCCAGTGTATATGTATATATATATATATATATATATACATACATATACACTGTAAACAATATATATATATATATATATATATATATATATATATATATATATATATATATATATAGGTATATAGTTATATAAATGTTCAACCATTTTTGATCTCACAGCCATTTAACAGATGTATAGAAATATATCTTTTTATATTTATATTTATTATTTAATAGTTCTCGTCTATACATTTTTATTTATTTATTTATTTGCAGACTTGGAGTTAAAATGAGGTAGCCTGATTATTCGTTTCCACTGGTAAATGTCCTTTGCCCAAATGATTATGAAATTAGGTTCTTGATGAAACTTGCTGTTCGGTGAAGGATCCAATTTACTGATTAATTTGCTTTTTTTCCTGAAAGCTATAATGAAACATTAGAATAAGTATCCCGTAAGTATACCTTTTTGTGATTTCACAATGTTGACATAGTTGTTTAAAGTTAATTTTGAGCTGTTTCCATCACTTTGTGATTGTTCAAGTGAGACGTTTGTTTGCTCTTCCTTGCATTCCCGGATGCCATTCTCGAATTTTACCACCTGAATTTCTCAACCCATATTCAACAACCTGAATATTGAGACCTGAATTTCACGACCTGATTTTTTTTTTTAGGTGAATTCACAAACAAAATATTTTCAAATATTGAAAATTAATAGTAAAGATTTTCAGTACATCTAATTACACCCAGCCTTTTTTTTCAAGATTATGAATTCAGAGGCTCTTTCAAATTCAAGTTCTTGTGATATAAAAATGATGCCATACTTAACCCTACCACTAAATCTAAACCTAACATTAGTAACAATGAAAGACTCTCACGAGACTTTGGCTGCCGAAGGATAACCTTGAACACAGCCCCTTTTTATTCCCATCAAAAATCTAACATGCCACCACTGTGAATAAGGCCTATTGGTTCCAAAAATGGCATAAGTTTGGAACAAGTCTACCTCTTTTTCGACCAGTAGCTGATGAGGGGAGTGTTCGGGAAAATCCCATTCATTTTTTCCATAGACTAATTGATTTTCAACGATAATTTATAAACCCTTAAAGACAGACCTACCTTCAGCTCTGAGGTTGTTCATCGAAAGTATATGCTTCCGTTGAAGCATTAGTCTGCGCCACTCCCATGACACACTGTGAATGCCATAATCGAGACGGTGTCTCTTCACCCTTAAACTAGTTATCTATTTGTTATCTACTGTTTCTATAATTATAATCAACCTAAAATCAAAAGTTTTACATATTTCGTTTTTTATTCAATGGCATCATTCACAATGGTTTGTGATGGGATTGTAGTTTGTGCCCTCATGAAAAACGGTAAGTACACAGCCTTGTAACTTTCCCTTTTTTCTGATTTTCAAATACTTTTTTTGGCTCAAAACAAAGTTTCTTAAGTTGTGTTTTACCTCGGAGCTGGTTGGTTTGGGTCATAGCTTAAAACACTTTTATGAAGGATTTTATGAAAAGTCCATGGAAAAATTATTGGGAAAAATACTTCCGGAACCCAGACAGCACAGCTGCACTCCATTCCCTTTGGCAACATTAGTGATGCAGGAGTAGTCTGGAGTAGTCTATTTTATTCCTTTTTTTTTTTTTTTTTGCTATATACTTGTGTTATTTATTTATTTATTTTTAATAATTGCTATTATTAAAGCAATATTATAATGACTGCATTTTAACATTACTATAGGCTACTGTATATATAATATTTATATCGTCATATAACCTTTTGGTGTCACTGTAAAACCGAGTTTTCCTCTTTAAGATCCACTAAGACTTAAAACAGTGGCACGTATAATCTCAGAAATATTAATGAGTATTATATTAATACCTGGCTCTCCATACAGAGAATATGATAGACCCCTGACGGTTGCTAGAAGCTGTCAAATTTGACTGGCCTCGTTTTGGAACGTTACCTTAAGACGCTCCTATGTGAAAATGCAATTCCTCCAAATTATTAATTTTTCTTGAACGGGAGATTCATTCCGGGGCACTTGACGTCACCCGCCGCCGTTGTCGTTCTGTCCTGCCTCGTCTCGAGCCCGTCCCCTTATGTGCCACTGTGCTCGCGCGAGCGAACGTTGCCTCTCGCGCTCGGATGCACACACAGCATCAACATCAGCATCACCAGAACATCCCTTTTCACCGGGGGAAAAGAGACAGACCTGCGAGCTCTTTACGAGCGCTGGAAACACGCAGTGCTTCTGCTGCTGTTGCTGTGCTTTTTATAGTTCAGCCCAGCGCCGGTGAACATCAGAGGTAGAGAGGACGGGCTTCTGGATTATTTCTGTGATGCATGAATTCGTAGACGGTATCGAACCGACGAGACCCGAATGAAAACCTGTGCACGACCGCGATGTTGATCAGGTAGGCGAAGAGTAACATCCCCATACAATCCATTATTTTGCTATGAAGAAAAAGAAAAGACAATTTTATCAGTAATTTCTGTTGTTTTTGCGTCTCATGCACATCGAGCCACAAATGCATGAGAATTGATGTGCAAGCTTTGTTTTGTTTTTTTTGTTGTTGTTGTTTTTTTTAACATAGGTGTGCAGAAGACAATGGAGTGTATTGCATGCACATTACCACTTTCTGTGGTGCTTTTTTGCTAGAATATAAAATAATGCTGTTGTCTACCGCTTATTCTCTTAGAAATATTAAATTTATTGACTTTCTATTATTTATATTTTCATGTTCATTCATATTAATTTCTAAAAAAATATAGCCTATAAAGGTAAAATGTGCTGTTTGGTGTTATAAAGACATTTGCATTGGCATGATCATTCAGATCATTGCCTTTTAGATCATTCAGTGATGTTCGGGGAACCCAGTGTCCGGGGGCATTATGCTGAGCTTAAAGTATTACAGTTTATGACGGAATGTTCTCCATGGATCATTAAAAGCATATTCTTAATGGTCCAATAAACTGAATGACTCTACATTTGAACAAAGTTCACAGGGAAGAGGATTATGTTTGATGACTTTTGCCATAACTCCTAATGCTCTTAGTGTGTGAGAGACTAAAGGGGGTTGGAGAGAGAGAGAGGGATATTATTATGTTAGGTTATTAAGGTTTGCATATGTTAGAGAACAACTTTAGAGGAAAGGGGGAGAGAGGAAGTTTGGCTGTTGGTGTGGCGTATAAATTGCCTATTTGACCTATTTTGGAGAAAATGACAGATGGGCACAGAGAGAATTCTGAAGTTATTTTTTAAAGCAGCTTGCACGTTCAAAAATCAGGTAGCCTCTTATTCAGTGGCATATGGTTTATATTAATAATGTAGACATCACAGAGGCACAATCCCTGGGCTAATTACATAGACATGCGTCTCTGATACCATTTAAAGGTGTGGGTCCTAAGTGCTAATGCAAGTAAAAGCTGTGCTTATGACAGAGCTGAAAGCTAGCAGTAAAATCTTTTCTCGAAACTGGAGAAGAGTTTAATAGCACTGATGTGCTCGGTGCTTAAGGCTTGATCATGCTCAGGTGTTCTGTGCAGTACTGTCTGAACTTCAAAGCTTTTTTTTGGAATATGTCTTTTAACCTTCTTGAGAACAACTTTTACTCTATCACTATTACATACTATCAATATGCTATTGTTGGATTTATGTAATGTGTATAGGCTATTTAGTGCAGTAAATGTTTTTTTTTTGTGGTCAGATATTCACATTATGACAGCTGAACTGTATAATTGACCATTGTTCCACTTCCAGGCAACCAATTTCCTAAATATCTGTGTGCGTTTTATAACTCTCATATTACTCTGCGGTCTCTTTCTTCTCACATCCTAAAATAATTTCAACTCAAATCAATATTTTATTGTCCATTAATTTATTTATTTGGTAAGCAGGATAATGGGTGGTCATTATCGCAAAATTCTGTAAACCCTAACAGTGAATCAGGAAGTGTGTCATTCAGAAGGGGTTTATTACTGTACATTATCCCTTATTAAGCTACTTTTTGAGTATTAGCATATTTCCACATCTATCTGGGAGTCTAGTTTCACAGATGTTTTCATTTTTTGCCCATACAAAATGTAAGGACAAGAGAAGGACAAGATGAATATGAGAACTAAACCAAATCTAAACTAAGATAATTAACTAAGAGAATAAGATAATACAGACTTAATGTAGAGCATACTTACCACCCAATTTAAAACACAAATATGTTGTTGCCAATTTTATGACAGCATGATATCTGTCTTTCCTGTGTTGTATTTAAAAAAGTGAATTTTTTCCATACACATTTATATATATATATATATATATATATATATATATATATATATATATATATAACAAAATCCTAAGAAATATATATATATATATATATATATATATATATATATATATATATATATATATATATATATATATCTTTCTTAGGATTTTGCATATGCCCACCTAAAATAAGTTATGATACGTATGGCCGCCACAACAACGTGATTCTTTCTAAACGTGCATAGAACAGCAGGAGATATGGGAGTGCAGCTGATGGCACTCTTTTAGATGCAATTGGATATTTGCTAACCAATTATATTTTTACCAATTTTATATACCAGCATCTAATGCTGGTGCACAAACATTTCTGGAGTAGCCTTCATAAAGTTACAGTAGTTACAGTTATGTATTAAAGCTAGAGCTGTCAGAATTAATGCGTTAAAGCATGCGATTAATTAAAAAATGCAAACACATTAATTTTTCTTAATCTCGATGAATGCATTTACCGTTATGACATAAAAACCAGCATAAACACTGGTTGGAAGGGTGGAACCTTTGTAATGTGTCTGCACAGAGTTATTACACTAATGTGTCTGCACAGAGTCATTACACAAACGATCACACAACAGCGCTTTCGTGTCAGTGATCAAATGATGGGGAAAGGACATCTTAACGCTATGATGTACAAAACAAGCCCAAATGGGACTTGTGATAGAAATCAAGTATTTTTCAGCCTAAGTAAGGGGCATTTGAATTACCACAAGAGCACGTCAAGTCTTAACTTTCACCTAAACGCTGAATGAGACGTTTTTGTCTGGAAGCGCTTTTCGTGTGAAGTTCAAAATGGCAGTTAAAGCTGACGCCCTGATGCGAATCATGAATTCGGCTATGCGATTGCTTTAGCAATGCGGACATACACAGTCTGTGGAGGATGAGCATTTCTGTCTTTATACTGTGGAAGGCTTTGTTTGGAAAATGTTAATAAAGGATTATTTTTACATATATATATATATATATATATATATATATATATATATATATATATATATATATATATATATATATATATATATATACCAAAAAATAATGACTGACAGCTCTAATTAAAGCACATAACTTTGATCACTTAAATGTGTCTGCCTTACAAGAGTAGTGTTTGTTTAAAGTTGTATGGTGGAGGGTCATTTGCAAGTTTGTGCTTGAGCTTTAGAATCAATAATACTTGGCCTGATTTTAAATAATCCTGTGAAAGTACCTGGTAGTAGTGTAGTCTAGTCTACTAAAAGGAAGCCAGAGTTAAGTTCAAGTCCAAGTCAAGTCCTATAAGTCACTATATCAAAAGTAGCACTTGAAATGGAGTCCAAGAAACTATATGTATTGAATTTATCATTTCAGATTTCAGAAGGGTGCTCACGAATGCTTCCTCAATGTGCTATTTTTCCAACTGTAGACTTGTAGGTGGACTGAGAGGGCTGATGGTGAAATTTAGGACCACAGTTGAGAAATGTGATTCATTTCTGTGAAGCAGTTCTTTCAAAGTGGTTGTTTCAATGAATCGGTTTAAAAAAAAATAGTAAAAAAAACATTCAGAGATTTGTTTACATCATCAGAGTGTTCACTGAAGTCCCTGTGTGGGATTTTCACACTGTAGTTAAAAATACTGTATAGTCACATCAGTGAGGGTATTTATTGTAAGAAATGTTATTTCATGTGTCCCTGTTTAGTCTGTTACTCCTACCCTATTTGTAAATGTCTTTGTGTCACATCCTGTAGAGTTGTGAAGTCTGACTCAAGGCTGGTCCTCTTTCACTCATTCTTGTTTGGATCTTATGTGCTTGAATGAGTGAATAACTACACCCACAATCTAATACTCGCTACTGCTCAAACATAATTTTTTTGGGTGGGCTTTTGTTGGTTTTTCTTTCTTTTGATTTTATTCATGGCTTCACATCAGAGTACAATTAATAAGTGCTTAACAATTGTTTTACGATATACTGCATCTTTCGATAAACTCTTGACAGACAAGCATACAGTGAGAAAAATTGCTGCCTGCAAAAAGTAGAGGGTGACAACAGCTACAGATGCACCCTCTAATTCGCATTGATCTGTGCCTAGGTGAGGATACGTCAATTTCATTTTTGCTGGGAGGGGGCTGTTCCAATTTCCACAAGCAGGAATCAAGTCGGCATAGGTCTTGCTCTACTATCGAAAAACAGAATGATTAAAAAAAGTCCTTCACTTGCTTGCACCTTGTCAGATTCGTAACTTTGCTTCACAAAAATATTGCTAACACTTGGTGTGGCACACTTACTTTTAGCAGCATCCACAAGCTTTTTGTATGAACATGCTGCGTGATGTCGGTGCAGCCTCTATGGACGAGTGAAAAGCAAGCGCTACAAATCTCACACCTCACTTTACTAGGCTCTGTCTGTGGCTCCTTTTTTAGAAATGTAAACAATTTTTGAAGATCCTCATTAAATGTTCATTCACGCTTCCTTGACATTTTTCCAGCCACAATATGGTCTGTGCACTTTCAAACTGACTATTCAATCAGTTCACTAACTGGTCTTCTATTGATAGGATTGTGATTGGATAGTTTTACCCAATCATGTACTTCAAATAACACAGTGTGATTTTATTGGTTTTACAAGCCTTATCCTTGGCTACCTTTGATCAGAATACTCACGTGACTGAGAAAGCCACTTAGGCGATAGAGAAATTTTAGAAGAGGGAAATACAGGACAAAACACAATGTCTTTAGAATAAGTCGGGACACTAGAAAAAGTGCTTAAATACGGGAGTGTCCCTGGAAAAACAGGACGTCTGGCCACCCTAACAGGACCATATATCAGCCAAAGAAGTGGCTTTGCACATTCATGACCTCTGACATTAAAAAGCAGTTGGATGCCCTGGTAGAAGCTGGTGACATGCAAGTGGCTGATTTCTTTTGAGCAGTGAGGAAACTTTTATTCAGCATCGGTGGATTACCTCCAAAATTGGAGCCGCTCATTGGAGAACACAGAAAAACTTGAGTAGGCCCTACTGAGAGACATCCCAAAGTAAAGACATTCAGAGCAGCCTTGAACACTCCTAGTCCAGAATCCTCACTCTCAGTTTGATTGACGAAACCACACTCTTTGATGAGTGGGCTTACGTGAGAAACATTGTCACTCGTCACTGAGTGGAACTTGAACAAGATGGCCGTGTCTGAGAGATGGACAGATGTTTTTTATGAGCTGGAGAGCAAGACCATCAACTTCTGAGTCTTAGTCAAGGTCACAGAGTTTGTTTTATGCCTGCCTGGGACATCTGTATCTGTGGAGCCTGTGTTCTCATTAATGAATGCAGCATGAACACAGGATAAATCTTGACTCAATGTAACAGTCATGAAGGCAATGCTTTTTGTATGTCTTAATTTTGTACTGGACTGCTCTGCATTTTATGATAAACTCTTAAAGGTCAAGCACACACTGATAAAAATTGCTACCAGTGAAAAGTACAAGTGACAACAGATACAGATGCGGATGCACCGTCTACTTCGCAATGATCTGCGCCTAGGTAAGGATACGTCAGTTTCATTTTTGCTGGGAAGAGGCTGTCACTTTTTCCACAAGCAGGAATCTTTTCACCCTATTTAGCAAGATTTCAGTACTAAAACATGGCGATTCGTCATTCCAAGAAGCATTAGTGGCAAAGTAATCTTTAAAGCCCAGTCTCTGAGGCCCTGAATTTGATTGTTTTTGTGAAGTACAGAAAAGCATCAAGTGATTCCCACTTGATAGAGGGGCTATTATCAGTGCGGCATGAATAAATTATGTGGTTGCTATTTTGTTTTCTTTATGGTCTATTTTGCTGTTGCTTATGGTGTTTTTATCATGTAGCCACAATTGGTTTCTTGCTTTGTAATGTCCAGAAATAAATATGTAAAATTGTTTGTAGGGCTGGGCGATAAAACAATATCAATATTTATCACAATAAAAAAAAAAAATCCATTATATCGATGATATGCTTTTGAGTAATTTTTGATATTTAGCATGTGTTCTACATCTAGACATGCGTGTTGCTAAAAACGCTAGCTGTTTGGCTTTCTTATCGTATGTTTCCACTGGCAAATAGTGAGCAAATGTGAGCGAGCACTTTCAATTCCTTCCTGTGGAAGCCGAGCGTCAAGCTCGTGAGGTGGATTGTAAAATTGACAGCAGCGTGGGGCAAGCGGTTCCCTAGCGTTGGGAGTGGCTTTGTGCGGATTTATTCTGTGTCAGTGGAAACGCAGCCTCAGACTGTATGAAGTTGCTATTGCCCCCGCTATGCAGGTCACCGTGTTCCAGATCCGGACCCCAGATTGATTCCATCTTGACTGCAAGACATCATGACAACGGTTATGCCCTCCCATCGTCTCTAGTGAGCAGCGCGACAAAACAACAGTGCCGGTTACATCATATCTGATCGTTCTGCTCTGTATTCTTTAATATTTTTTTCTAGCACTGAAACACGCTTCACTGATGCCCTGTCCCAGTCCGCGCCCACTTCCTCTTTTCCCCACATGTACGTAAACATGAGGTGAGTGTTTCCAGAGCGCCTTTAGACCATAACGTTTTTTCTTTCTAAATTTTGTTTTATTAATCAGCATGTTCCAAGCCTTTAATAATAAACAAATAGATATCTGTTCTAATTTTGTGAAATTATTCAGATTTCATCATTTCTGACAAGGATGAAAGACAAAACAATTTGTAGCCTTGTCTTTCTCACTTTAATGAAAATAGAAAAATGGTCCATTCAGACTTTTATATTTTCAAACGTTTCTCTCTGGAGATACCCCTGAACCCCCATACAGTATCATTCCTCAGTCACAAGGGCTTTTATGCCCCCATACTTGGATATCTGTATGCAAAGAAATCTGAAAATATTTTTTATGTAAAAAAAAATATATATATATATATATATATATATATATATATATATAGACACCTTCATTATGGTTCAAAATGAACAGATCATCTTATAACATTCATATCCAACTGCACTCAGTTGAAACTCTATAAAATATTGTAATATTTTCATAGAAGATCCCTCAGACACCATTGCATTGGCAACAGCAGTTCCACGTGTTTGAAAAGAGTCTTCTGGACTTAACATTTCTAGGTAATATCAACACAAGCACTTTGTGTAGAAAGAACGCAGTTGAATTGTGTAAACCAAACAAAATTTGATGTCTCTATGTCACTCAACTCCAGCTTCACTTTTAACCATAATGACAACACCCCAAAATTCCAACAAAACAGAAAAACTTTTAAATCTCATCATAAAAAAAACATTAAACACTAACAAGTATCATTCACAAAAACACATCATAAACACTTAATTTTAACATTTACTCTTACTATTCGAATACCATGCAAAGCGTGCTGATTTTATCAAAACAAGCATTTAAACATTTCTCTTTTTGTTATATGATGGCTTGTCCCAGATCCAGACTTTCAATATTAAACTATAAAAGTCCATTATAACAATATAAATTATTACATGTTTTAAACTATGATAACTGTGATAAACAAATGGTAAAATAAACACAATCCATTTCAATATTTATTTTGTGAAAATTATTTCAATCAATGTTTTAAAAATCATGACTGTCCAACAATTGTGGTGTCATTTCCACCACACCAAACAATTTTGCCCCTAACATAGTATTTTCAAATGTTAGTATACTTGCAGTGTTGGGTGTAATCTGTTAACAATTTAATTAGTTACTATAATCAAATTACTTTTGTAATCAAAAAGGTAATCCAACACATAAGATTTTAAATGTTTTGTTATCAGATTACACTTACTGACTTTCAATGAAGTTAATTACTTTTAAGTATTTAGGTTTCACAACTTTCTAAAATAATATTATTTATGTAAAAACCATTTAAAACTGGAATTATGTTCATATATACATTGGTTTGTGTTTCTGTGACAGCTGAGCTGAAGGGACAACATCAATGAACGAGAATGAAATTTAGACATTATTTTGAAATTGTTGAGCAGAAAAACAAACTAAAACAAACAATATTAATATAATGTATTACTTTCCCATTAAGTACACAGTAAAGTAATCTGATATGAAGTAATTAGTCATTTGTAGTGGATTACTCTTGTTAAATAAATTTACCCAATACTGTGTACTTGTTAACCAAGTTGACTAAAGTGCCAGTGGTTTGAGATGAAATATGAGACTATGATATTTAAAGCAAACAAAGAAATCCGTCGTTTTCAATCAAGCAGTAATTTTGGCAAATTATGCAAAAAGTTTAAAATATTTATTAATTGGTTGTATGTAGGATGCATAAAATGTTAGCAATAAAATTAGCCTTATCGAGAAAATGAGTTGGCCATGTTATTTAAAAATGTAATTTCCACCATGGAATTCTATTAAATCTATTATTCAGATAAAAGGACAAAAAAGACATAAATGTCCTCTGATGCATGTACTGTTTGTAGAAAAATTTAAAAGTGAGAGTGAAATTTTCTAGAAGTCCAATGTGCTAAAAATGCCTGAAGTTGAAGAAAAACACCCAGTTTTTTTTGTACAATAATTTGTTGTTTTGCCAAAAAGAATGATCTTGACTATATTGATATTACAGAAAAAATCAGAATAATGTATGTTATTGTAAAAAATTGCTGGGAAAAAATCCTAGTATTTTTGGAAAGCATATATATATATATTTGGGACAATTTTAAGTTATACCGTAAGTTCTTTAGAAAGTCCAGAAGATTGTTCGTACATTTACTTGCTTTATTCCTCTCCCTGTCTCCTCCCCGAAATAACCATATATGAGGCATACAACACCTGTTTACTATGCATATATCTACATATAATTTCCATATGCATATTCGCATCAAGAGATGTAACACTACTGTGTTTAACGGTATGAGAAACCAGGAAATACATAATACAAGATAATACAGTCTGAAGGCATGTTGCATTTGAAAAGACGCTGCTGCTAAAAATAATTTCTTAAATTTTGTTCCCCCTCTGTCGCTCACTTCGACATTGTGTCGAAGAAGTGACACTAGGGGTCTCTCTTGTGCGCCGAATATGCCTCTGATCTATAAAAAAAGGCCAATGAGAAGTTGGCAGGCAGTATTTGCATACCCCGCCCCCACATACGGGTATAAAAGCGGGGAAATACATCGAGTTCATTCAGAAATTTTCTTTGGAGCCGATGGTCATGTATGCAGTCAGCTGCGAGTCACACACCTGTTCCTGCTTCTGTTCCTCTGATGCTCTGTCTGCTGTTGGATCTACGGTGCACTTCAGTGGCTTTTCTTCTTCTCTGCACAGCAGCGCAGCTTGCCCCTGGGAGCTTCGACAGCGCAGAAAGCTTAAAAGAGTTTATTTAAAAGAGTGATTTTCTCTATAAAGAGTATAAAGGCTGAGGCTGACGCGCAGATGACCGACATACTTTCCCGGGCCGCCGCCAGCTTGGGGCTGGACTGGAACCCTCCGTCCTCCCCACAGCCAATGCGGTTGGATGACTGGTTCCTGGGGTTTGCGTGCCGCTCTCAGCCTCGCCCCCCCCCCCCCACCACTCTCCACTCTTCACAAAGCCACTCGCTCATCCGCTCTCGCTACCCTCGATGGCGGAGCGGCCCACGGGTACACGGCGATTCCCCAGGTGGACAGGGCTGTTGCACTCCACCTGTGCTCCGGAAAGCCTACCACCTGGCGGGGTCACCCTGTGTTCCCCTCCAAGGCCTGTAGGATGACGTCTTCATTGACCGCCAAAGCCTACAACGCCGCCCGTCTCACGGACCCCCTCGAGGACCCGGAAGGCTCCCAGGCGCTCCTGAGACATCTGACCCAGAGACCAAGACGTTAGCTCCGGAACTGGTAAGCAGACCACTCCGTCCCCATTCTCAATAACAGAGCTATTTCCTTTGTCTCTGGGTCATCTGGCCCGCAAATGCCATTCTCACAGCACTCTGCCGCCAGATCCCTACAGTCCCGGCAAGCTGGACGCGGACTTCCCGCTTCAGCCCCACGACTGTTCCCCGGCCGGCCGGTTATGACGAGTCTAGAGGATGCCTACACCGGACCTCCTCCTCAGTCACTAACCCGCCCCCTACCGGGTGTGCAGAGCAAGGTAAGTGCTTCGATACTTTTCTCATCACTAGACGCATCTTCGCCTCCCGACGCCTACTACCTGCTCCGCCCCGCTGCTCCGCCCCGCCAGGTACGTCAAAAATAATCGTGGCACTTGTTCGCGAATTGGTGCTCTTTCAAGGCTGAAGACCCACAGAGGTGCGCAGTTAGGTCAGTGCTTTTATTTCTGTTGGAGAGCCTTCCACCTTGAAGGTGTATGTCGTGGCCCACCACGACACAGTAGACGGCAAGTCTTTGGGTAAGCACGACTTAATCATCAGGTTCCTAAGAGGCGCCCGGAGGTTGAATCCCTCCCGGCCAAGCCTGTTCCCCTACTGGGATCTCTCAGTGGTCCTTGCAGGCCTCCAGAGACCTCCCTTTGAGCGCTAGAATCAGTTAGACTCAGGGCCCTCTCTCAAATGATGGCCCTGCTGATCACGCTCGCCTCCATCAAGAGGGTCAGGGACCTGTAAGCGTTCTCTGTTAGCGACACCTGCCTGGAGTTCGGTCAGGCAGACACATATGTGATCCAAAGACCGCGACCGGGCTACGTGTCCAAGGTTCCTACCACGCCCTTTAGAGACCAGGTAGTGAACCTGCAAGCGCTGCCCCGGGAGGAGGCAGACCCAGCCACTTCATTGCTGTGTCCGGTACGTGCTTTGCGTACCTACTTGGGTCGCACGCAGAGCTTTAGATGTTCTGAGCAGCTCTTTGTCTGCTTTGGCGGACAGCGGAAAGGGAACGCTGTCTCCAAACAGAGGCTATCCCACTAGGCCGTGGACACAATTTCATTGGCCTATCACACCCCCCCCTTACGGGTCTGAGCACACTCAACAAGGAGTGTTGCGTCCTTGTGGGCACTGGCCAGAGGCACCTCCCTGGCAGACATATGTAGAGCAGCGGGTTGGGCAACACCTAATACCTTTGCGAGATTCTACAATCTCCGGGTTGAGTCAGTATCGTCCCTTGGCTGAGGTAAAACTGTGCGCTTTCTCTCCCAGGAGATTCCACTCATTCGGATCACTGGATGATTCCTCCCTAGCTCTTTGGGTCCACAGTTCAGCGGAGGAACTCGCCAACCCAAACCACTGTGGGTACTTAATCTACCCTGTACTGGAATAGGTGCTCCACAGGTCATGACTCCTACATGGACTCCCCCAGTGTGTATTGCCCACGGTACGGTCACCTTATGAAGTGGACCCGCGTCTCCCTTAGACAGTCCCAGCTGCCCTCCGGTCACCATGTTGTAGCAACTCCCCCCTCCTTCTCGATCTACCACTGCACCACTTTCCACTTGTCTCCTAAGAACCCATGTGATATATTCGCCACTCCCTTCCAGGCAGGTGTGGTCTCCACAGGGTCTTTTCCCCCTGAAAGAATAAGACACTGGGTAAGACCCCCTTCCCTCGATGCGTGTAAGGGCCCCGGCCGTTCTTGCTCTATGCGGAGAAACATAGAGAGAAAAGAGGCCCAGCCAGGCTTGGCCTGTTCCCTGGTTGGCAAGCGTCGCCTTGTTCCCCTGTCTAGGGTAACCAGAAGGATTCCGCCGACTTTTTTGGGGCATTGGGGAAGGGTACGTGCAGTCTGCACAGCTGGTCGCCTTTGCACGTAGAATACCTGCCTGCTCCTGCGTCAGCAGTACACGTACATGGCGCATGGCGTGATTTAAATTGGACCCCTACTGTCGCTTCTACGACACAACGTCGAAGTGAGCAACAGATGGGGAACATCTAGGTTACGTATGTAACCTCCATTCCCTGATGGAGGGAACGAGACGTTGTATCCTCCCGGCCACGTCGCTGAGCCGAGCCACTGTAGTGGCCGCTCCATTTCCTGCTCCTCAGAAAAATCCTGAATGAACTCGACGTATTTCCCCGCTTTTATACCGTATGTCCGGGGGTGGGTTATGCAAATACTGTCTGCCAACTTCTCATTGGCCTTTTTTCATAGATCAGAGGCATATTCTGTGCTCAAGAGAGACCCCTAGTGTCGCTTCTTCGACACAACGTCTCGTTCCCTCCATCAGGGAACGGAGGTTACATACGTAACCTAGACATTTTGTTTTGGTATAAAAATATCTAAACATCCTTTAAAAAGAACAATTAACCTGAGAAACTTTCTTGTATGTTAAGACTTGTTAACAGAGAAAATATCTTATTTTATCTAGAATGCATCTTATTATTTTATTATTGAAGTGTCTTATTCTCACACCATTTGTAATTTACTTTTCAGTGTATTAAGTGTAAACCTAAACTAACACATAAGCCAGTCATCATCATGGGCCAAAACATCTGTGTGGTCCTGAAACACGCCCTCCCTCTTGATCCGTACTTGCGCTAAGTCTGTTAGATGCACAATTGGAGCCATTGTCATTCAGAGCTGCATTCATCCTCATTCATTTATATCAACTTATTTAATTGCATACAGGTTGATTTCACTGCCATATGTATAAGGAACATATTAATTATTCATGTTCAGTGTAACTAATAAAGTGCACACAATTGGCAAGTGATAATTAATCTTCATTAGATTTCCACCATTCATCTGTAGACAGAGAATGGCACATCTGCTACAATGACAGACGTGGAAGATGACTTGTTCTTAATTGCACTTTTTTGCCAGTGGCATCGCTAATTGATCAAACACAGCAAAACAGTATGCAAAGGGTAGAGCTTGCTTTGGCGGTGTGCACATTTTCAAGTCAAGTTTACTTATTATAAATCCCAACCTGAGCGATTTTTGTGCATATGCATTAATTTTACATATAGACAGTCTGATCTTGTTGCATAGAAATACTTAGTCATCTTTTCACTTGAGGGGCATTGAAGACTGCAATCATAATCATCAACAGGGTGTTCCAAATGCAGAAGCTACGGGTCAGTTTCGGCCATGTGAGACAGATGTGTACCTGCTAACTGTCACAGATGCTTCATGTCAAAGTAGCTCTAATTGGTGTTCTGGGTTGTCAAGGCAATGAGTGCCTGCCAGCTAGACTGTCCCAAATCTACATGTCATTTTGTCCTCGTTGTTGTCTTGGCATGACAGCAGCATCTGTTGTACAAAGATCTAATGATGGGTTTTGTGGAGTTTGTGTTTATTACACACTAACATGTTCTTGTGTTTAGTTGCAGCCATATGGTCAAAAATTAGTTTTCCATGCCGTTGTATGTCTTAATGCTCATGGGATGGGATGCATATTTGTGGAAATAAGAAAATGAGTAAGCTAGCATGTTTTGTTCCTTTTTCTCAACTTTTTTCTCAACTTACCTGAGCCTTTGTCTTGTCTCAGTACCTAGCGCAAAGTTGCAGTGTGTTAGTGAATATAGTCAGTTTACTTGTATTTTTGTGTGTCAGCGACAAGCCATTAAACCCCTCACGTTGTTCAAAATCCATATGACTTGCTTCTGTGGAACTCAAAACGAGATTTTAGGTAGAAAGTCAGCCTTAGTCACCATTGACTTTCATTGCCCTTTTTTTATATAATGAAAGTGAATGGTGACTGAAGCTAATATTCTGCCTAAGTTTGCCTTTGTGTTCCACTGAAGGAAGAAAATCATGTGAGTTTGCAACATGAGGGTGAGTAAAGCATTTTTCCTCTCAATACTGAAATCATTTTATATAACCACTGTAATTACAATGTTCTATACTGAAGCACACAAACACATACAAACACAGACACTACACTAATGCACAAACAAATCACAACTTACTTTATCATCTGCATGAATAAATGGATTTTGCTCAGTAATGGAGAGAATTTCTTTGAGATTAGTACTGTACAGCGTTAATAGTACAGCTGTAATATTTATTGCATTGAAGATCCATCTATTGTTAATAAGAACCATTATACATTTCTGCTGACTGACTCTTAGAGCACAGATTGTTTTAATGGTTAAAAATGACACCATTCATCAAAATAAGAGTGTGTGGTGATTGGTAAAATCAGTCAAGGTTTGAGAGGAACTTTCTTCTGTATCTTCAGTACAGTATATTCAGTATATAGCAAGAGCTGCTTTAATTGTAGTCATTGCAAATCCTGCATCATTCTGGACCCATTTTGAACCTGTAGTACAGGGGACGTGGTTTAAAATAAATGAACTGGTTTCACAATTTAACCCAAAAATTTAAATTCTATCATCATTTATTTACTCACCCTCATGTTGTTCAAAACCTGATGGACTTTCTTTATTCTGTGAAACAATAATGAAGAGTTATTTTACAGGATGTTTACACATGTTTTTATATAAAAAAGTGAATTTGGATTATTTATTGTCATACAATTTGTCATATTTCTTAAGGTAATGTATTTATTCATATTTTACTTGAACTCATATAATAAAATAGGGAAGTATTATTTCCTCTTAGGCTTTAAAAACTTGTGAATGACATGAACATTTTTTGAAAATGTAAACATCAATAATTATTAAATATATCCAAATAGTTCAGATAGGTCTCTCTTTTTGGTCAACATTAGTCTTGGTCCATTTTACATTTACACTGTTGGTTTCCGAACCCACCCAACCTGAATAATTATATTATATTATATTATATTAAATTATATTATATTATATTATAGAGGATGAGGGCATCTCTTTCTCTATGTCATTAACACTGCGTGTATAAACCTGCAACAGCAAGAACATTTACCATTACTCGATTGTTGAATTAAAGTGCAACTGGATCTTTTTGCGTTCACTATCAAAATAATTTTTAGATTTTCGTGGGAGTTGGCACGAACCTTTGCAGATGGTGCATGGATCAGAGTGCTTTAGAAGCACAATGAAACACAAATGCACCACTCATGGCATTTACATTCACTCAAAATTCCCTTATTTGGACAATTAAAAATGATTGAAATGCGAAGTTCACAATAATTGTGGATATCTCAAATCAAGGGCGTAGGTTTGCTTTGAAAGTTGGTAGGTACATATTTGACAGAGGCAGGAGACAACCCTAGGATTATCATTTAAAAATTGGAAATGGCACATGGAAGTAAGTCTGGTAATATAAAAAATATTAATAATAAAATAAACATATTCCCTCATAGTGATGGAATGGGACTAAAACCCATAGTCCCATAATGGATGGGCCCTACTCATCACAACCCACTGCAGATAATCCCTCTAATCACAAACATAATAATACAAGTTTAAATCTCTTACGATTCAAATCACTTTTGTCCAATATGGTATCAGATTATTTCATTTGCCCCTTGACATAACACAATTTACCCCTATCCTAAGACAGGACCACTTTTAATCATACTTATTTTATACATATTATACATATTGGTCATATTTCTATGAAGTGAATATCTTCAGATACCGATCGGTAGCCAATCGATCAGAGCATCCCTAATATTACTTTAGCCTCTGACTCATTTCCCCTTGCCTAGAGAGCAGCTTTTGTGGAATCTGACTCATTTTACCCAACTCTCCCCTACTTGAAATTGTCTTGAAATTACACTTCACTGCTGTTGACATGCTGTTAGCCCTTACATCAATACTAAATACAAGGTCCCATTCAAGGCAAGTCAGTCCAATCTTTGGCCATCTTTGGAATGCTCCCTGCAGCTATTTTCTATGGTTACAAGTGGCATAAAGTACAGCTATTATCTACTTGAATTGGGGAAAGACCGTTGAAAAATGGGGAAAATAAATAAATTGTGCCTCTTTAGTTTAGAGCACGCTAAATAAAGCAAATATTCAAGCTGGTCCAGCTAATGTGCATTTGCATTCTCGTGTTGACTGACAGGTGATTTCTGTATCTAAATGTTTATTGGCTCTTTTACCTGTAAGGTGGGACTTCCTTTTCTACATCAACCATATTGGGCATTCCAAATTCTCCCATTCACTTTAAAACGAGTGGTCTGTCTCGGCTAAACAGTCTTTGCTAATTATAACCTTACTGCAGGCTAATTGTGTCAGTGCACATTAACATGAATGTTGACTTTGTAATAAATATATTTTATTTGACTCATTATGTTTTTTAATTAGTAATTAAGATGCAGATTTGTTTAGTCAGCAGATTCTTCTCTCGCTCTCTCTTTCTCTCTCTCTCTCTCTCTCTCAAATACACACTTTACACACACTTAACTTGCTGTCTGCTTTCTTTCATAGTGTCTCTAATGTTTTCTCTCTCTCTTTGTCTCTCTCAAATGCAGTCAGACATAGCCACAAAGCTTAGCTATTGACTTTTGGCACAAATGGAGCTGAGGCAGGAAATATCATGTTATCATAATGATCTCTGTTCTTTCTAGATTAGGCAGGGTAGCATATGGCTCTAACACAGGGGAGAGGAAAATAATACACACATACACACACACACACACACACACACACACACACACACACACACATTTATCTAAATGAGGGGACTACTGTAGACTATAGAGTTATATTGTTTTTATTTATAGCTAATTATAATTACTAGGCTAACTTTTGTCTCCCGGTTTGTTCTAGTTTTTTTTTAAATTGCAATAAAACAATTTAACAAATTTCATCCCTGCACTAAAGCTACAGCCACACACACACACACACACACACACACTTGTGGAGTGTTTTCCATATGAGGCAGATGGGGTGTGTGTGTGTGTGTGTGTGTCTAGTGCTTCGAAGGGCATCAGTTTTACTTGAGTCAGAGATCAGATTGACCCATTTCCTCCATAGTAGGCTCCTGACTTGGGGAAACACACACACACATACACACACACACATTTGGAGTTTGTATGTGCCACTGTTGCCCTCCCCCTTTCTGCGTTCCCTACATCATCATGAATCCCTACAGGAAGTGACATGTGTGGTCTTTTCTCTCTCTGCAAGGTAAAAGTGAAGGAAGCCTGTGGAAGAATTAAATATGGATAGGAGACAGGGGAGGCAGCACGGATGAGGGGGTCTGCAACCACTCTCTCTCTCTCCTAATGATGTGATGCTATGTGACAAGAACGGTGCTCGTGGGGGCAGAGTTACCATAGCAATTCCAACCCCGCCCCCCCAATCCCCCCACCCCCACCCCCCTCTGTGGCAATCTCCCATGCACAGCATCCATATTTAATGCAACTTTTACTTAGTGCAGTTCTACTGCCCACCCAACCCAACTTTCTGTCTCTCATTCTCTTCCTTATACTTTCAAAAGTATGATTAAACATTTATGGTCCGGATGTTGTAATTATTGTGTTGATGGTAAGGTTTTATGCTACCTAGAGAGAGAGAGGCCTTGCGCAGCTGTCATGATTTATCATCTATACATATTCCATGCTGTTTTTCATGCTTTTGCTTGTAACCTGAATTCTGTATAACTTCTTTCCTGAAACCAGGACAGATTTTATTATTGTAACAATTTTTTATTCTTCCAACTATCAGCGTTTTTTATATTTATGTTTTTTTTTTTTAACCTCCCAAAAACTTTTTCAGCTAACTCAGAACTTTTCTGAAAAAGTGTGTGCTGATTATTTTAAAGACATGCCTTAAAAAGCATGGCTTTATTTTGTATATGTAAATATGTTATATTACTAATGTTAATTAAAGAAAAAAATTAATGTTGTCATCATTTACTCACTCATATGCATGCATGTTTTATTTTCCTATTTGAACACAAAAGGAGATGTCAACAGATGTCTGTGGAATGAAAGTGAACGAGGACAGAAACTGTGACGCTCCAAAAATGAATGAATATATAAATAAATAGCAATAAAAAGTCAATGCAATTTGCACTATTACGCAGAACAGTTTGAAATAAAAAATTGTATTTGCTAAAAATGTTTCCCTCTGTTGTAGCTCTCAAATCTAGTATGTACATTGTAAAAAGTGGTAAAATACATTATTTGGTGTAATCTAATGTATTCAGGTTGATTCAGTGATGTTAAATAATATTTTTGACTTGAATAAAACCAGGTAATTTTGATGGTACACATGTAGTAACATAACTGGTTTGATTCAGTTCAAATATGTTATTTAATTTGACTGAATTTGCCTGAAAATAAGTTAAGAAAATAACCTAAGTAATTCTTAAAGGTTAGATCAAGTAGAAATAGATCCTTGAGATAACGATTGCAGGTTACTACTTTTTCAATGTACATTCAAATATGACATGGTTTGATGTCGATGATGATCAGTCACGAGACATACGAAAACCAATGATGTTGGATGTCAATGATGTTAAACCTGGTGCAACTTATCTGTATGTGCCATATCTGAATATACCTGAATGTGAATAAGATTTGAGAGCCATGGCAAAAGGGAAGATTCACAAATCTTGGAATATAGCACAGAAGTCGTATGGACTACTTTTATGGTGCCCGTTCACTTTCGTTGACAATAAATAGCTGTGCCCCACAGAATAAAGAAACTATACCTTCAATTCAAGCAAGACTACACTTTGCATCTGTGCCTTTACATTTCAGGAACAGTAAAGGCCATATGTTAAATGATATGTTTAAGAATTGATTGACCACTCAGTAATTTGTTATCTGATCCTCAGAGAGAGCCTTTCACACAGAGCACTAATTGATTAATGCGATCGACTGAGTTGCTGCACATGTCTTGTGCTGCTGTCCCTACACTTGTGACTGACAGATATGTTTGCTTGTTCACTTGTGTATTTTAGGTTATGAGTGCACTAATAGCTTGGTGAGCCACAGACAAGCCAATGAGAGAATGGCCAGAGGTCACATGATCTACAGAAACACCTATCAGACGGTACTACTGATTTTACTGGGCATACTCCATCTGGCGAATACACAAAGTAAGTAACATAAAGACATCAAAGACATCTGTGAAAACACATTCTAATTTTAATGCATCAAATTACTGCATTGCTCTTACAATTAACCAAGAGAAGCAAATTGGTATTGGTAATAATACCAATTTTAAAAAAGTTTTACTTGTGGTTTGTATGCATTTTTTGGGTAACATTTTACAATAAGGTTCCATTTGTTAACATTAGTTAACAACATTAGTTAACAAACTAACAATGAACAATACTTGTACTGCATTTATTAATCTTAGTTCATGTTAATTTCAACATATACTGTTAAATTTTTACATCAAAAGTTTTGTTTGTTAACATTTGTTAATGTAGGGTGACCATACGTCCTCTTTTTCGGACCTTACAAAAGCATCTGGCTGGGATTTCTAAATTTGCGAAAATGTCTGGGATTCAGCTTTAGTTGCATTATGAAGTGCATCTGGTCTTATACTTCATTGTGTGTGTGTGCACATATTTGCATTGCTTTAACACCTCTTTGGAAGTCCTGCCTTCTCAAACACCAATTGCTCGATTATGAGAGGCTTGCAACAACTATTGGCCAAATTCCTGCATGTCAATCTCTCCGCGAACTTGCGAAGCGCTGTTGTGTTCGGCATCAAACAGTTGCTTGACAGTAGCAGAAATTACAGCTGAATGGAAACAATGCCCAAACGAAAGTGCAAATTTACAGAAGATTTGCATAAAAAATTCCCATGCTTTCGTCCAGGTCGAGATCCGTGGGAAGCAGAATGTATAACATGTAAAGCTGGCACTTATGTGTCAGTTGCTAATAAAGGTGCAAGTGATTTAGAAGCACACATAAAGCATAAGCAAAGCATAAAGGATCAGCAAAAGGTGAATGTTCATCAGGTAAATTAACTGACTAATTTTTGCAACCAGGTAAATTTATCACATTGCTTCATTTTCCATGGCCATTCCAAATAATAGTAATAGCAAATGAAGGTACACTCATGGCATAAAATATTATATTGTAGTACATGGACATTCAAAAGAATGTTGGACATTTTTATACATTTATATATATATTTATGTTACGCTAATAGAGTGTGTTTTTAACTGTATTAAAGTTTGCATTCATAGTAACTGTTTTGAACCCTATTACAACCCCCCCCCCCCCCCCCCCCCCCCCACAAAGGTGTCCTCTTTTTGGAAAACCAGAATATGATCACCCTATTTCTATCGGGAAGACACGCTGCGTGGCTTGAGTGAGGTTTAAGATACCATTTATTTGATGAATGTAGAACAGAAAAGTAATGTCTCTCTTTGGCGTAGGCCCCGTCTGGCGTTCCGAGGGAGTTGTACTCGGAATCATCATATCCTGCCGGAGATAGGAGGCAGGGGCGAGGAGCCTACCCCTGTGCAGGACGGGGCTCAACTGGTGGTGGTGGGGTGGTGGAGGTTGCCGTGTTAGCGCACTGAAACAGCAATGTGATAGATTGTGAGCAGACTTATAAAGCAATGGCTTACCTGCGATTGGCTAGGAATAACCCAGCTAATAGTGTGATGATGTACAGCTGCTAGTCTTCCCGCTAGAACTATGCTGTGCTCACATATAATGCAATATGCATTAACATTAACTAACAATGAACAGTTGTATTTTTATTAACTAACTTTAACAAAGATTAATAAATGCTGTAAAAAAATATATATAGTTAATTGTTTGTTTGTGATATCTTATGCTTTAACACCTGATGGAGTGAACAAGACGTTGTGTCGATGAAGTCATTCTAATAATTCTAATATGAATAATGAATTAAGTTGGAATTCAAATTGTAATTAACTGTTTTTAAGTGAATTGGATGCTTAATGCCTATACTTTATATCTAACAATATGTCAGCAAGTGATGGAGAAAGATCGTCTTAATTGATAAATGGATAAATTTGCCTTGAAATTTTATTATCAGTGTAATATAATTTATGAATAAAACTTTAATTTATGAATTACTTTCAAGTACATTGTAGGGTTATGCTTATTTATACTATATTGTTTATGTTGAATGCATGAATTATAATTCCGGAGCGAGTCATTGTGAAGGAAAAATATGAGATGCTGAGTGTTTTACTTGTATGTAACAATGAACAAGAAAGAAATATAGACATTATATTTTGAATTTATTGAGCAGAAAAGTGCTTTATAAAGTAACTTATAAGTAAAGTAATGGGGATTGTGATTATTTGTTCAATTAAGCAAGTAGTAAAGTAATCTGATTACAATGTTAGAGAAATAACTAGTAATTTGTAGTGTATTACTATTTTAAAGTAATTTACCCAACACTGCTTGTCACTTTATTGCATCATAACTGTTTTTGGCACAGTATTATGAACTATATCACTTGGCAGTAGAATTGTTTATTTTGATTATTAATATTAATAAATCTAGATATTTATCATTGTACTGACGCGGAGGCAGAGGCTGAATCCATTTGCAGATGTTTATTAAAATCCACAGTAAACTAGTTTGAATCGGCAGACATATATCAACAACTTAAGGCAGGCAGAGTTCAAACACAGTGAGACAGTCCAATCCGAGATGACAAAGTAGAGGGGTGATCCAAGAGGCGAAAACAAGACAAGGCAGGCAATGGTCATTCACAATATAGGCAAGACTATGACAATGGGTAAACGCTCAGTAAGGCAGGAGAAACTGGCAATACTTCGCAATGGCCTGTTAGACAGGCCATGCTTAAATATTATGGAAACAGGAAATGAATAGTGAAGCAGAGGGAGTGGCACACAGTCAGTACTCGGGAGAGGGCTACCTCTGCTGGCATGACGTTACAGAATCCCCCCCCCTAGGAGCGACTCCTGGCGCTCGACGAGGGCGTCCCCGTGGTCGCAGTGCTGGACGATCGGGTCTGGCTCGATGGAAGTCTCTGACAAGAGATGGATCCAAGATGTCATGGGCGGCTACCCAAGACCTCTCCTCAGGGCCGTACCCCTCCCAGTCCACCAGATATTGGAGCTGACCCCCTCTCCTTCTTGAGTCCAACAACTCCCTTACTGCGTAAGCAGGGGACCCATCAATGTCCAGCGGTGGAGGTGGCTCTTGACTCTCAATGTTGGGGTCAGCACCCGGGTGGACCGATTTGAGGAGGGAGACATGGAAGGAGGGAGAGACACGATAATTAATAGGAAGCTCCAGCTGATAGGTAACTTCATTAATCTGTCTAAGAATTTTGAATGGGCCTACATACCTTGGGCTTAGCTTCTTGCTTGGTAGCCGCAACTTAAGATCTCGTGTGGAGAGCCAGACCCTTTGACCAACTTGGTAGGGAGGGTGTGGACGACGACGTCTATTAGCCTGGATCTCCTGGTTCCTGACAGCTCTTTGTAGATGCACATGAGCGGAGTTCCACACCCTCTCACTACGTCGTATCCAGTCATCAATCGCAGGTACCGTAGAAGGTTCACCTGACCATGGGAACATAGGGGGTTGATACCCAAGCACGCATTGGAATGGGGTGACACCAGTGGATGAATGTTTTAAAGAGTTTTGGGCATATTCTGCCCAGCGATGTTGTTCACGACCACAATAAGACCGTAAATATCTACCAATTTCCTGGTTCAGCCTCTCCACTTGACCGTTGGACTGAGGATGATATCCTGAAGTCAGACTGACATTGATATCAAGCTGTCTGCAGAAGGCTTTCCAGACTTGAGAGGTGAATTGAGTTCCCCTATCTGAGACAATGTCTTCTGGGATACCGAAAACTCTGAAGACGTGCTGGAACAGAGCTTGAGTCGTTTCCATTGCAGTGGGGAGGCCTTTCATGGGAACTAGACGGCAGGATTTAGAGAAGCGGTCAATGATAACTAGAATTGTTGTGAATTCGGTTGATGGGGGTAGGTCTGTGACGAAGTCAATGGACAGGTGTGACCAAGGTCGTTGGGGAATGGGCAGAGGTTGTAACAGACCAGAAGGTAAATGTTTGGGAGTCTTGGACTGGGCACAGATTGAACAGGATTTGACAATGTTGGCCACATCTTTTGCCATCGATGGCCACCAGAAAGAGTTTTGGGTTAGATTGAGGGTTCGTGTGATACCTGGATGTCCTGAGCTGAGTGATGTATGGACCCAATGGATGACTCTAGCACGAAGGTTTCTTGGAACATAATGCTTGTTGGGTGGACAACTAGGTGGTGTTGGTTCATTTTGTTGTCCCCTTTGGATTTCTTCCATCAGATCCCATGTGACAGGTGCAATGATTATTGAAGGTGGCAGGATGGGTTCTGGTTTGGATTCTGTTTGGGGATGGCTATGGAGTCTGGATAGGGCATCTGCCTTGCTATTTTTGCTTCCCGGTCTGTACGTTACGGTGAACTGAAACCTAGTGAAGAATAGTGACCAACGTGCTTGACGGGAATTGAGTCTCTTGGCACTCCTGACATATTCAAGGTTTTTATGGTCGGTAATTATTTGAAAGGGGTGAGTGGAACCCTCCAGCCAGTGCCTCCATTCTTCCATTGCGGCTTTCATGGAGAGAAGTTCCTTGTTGCCGACATCATAGTTACGTTCGGCATCAGTGAGTTTCCTTGAGAAGTATGCGCATGGGTAGAGCTTGCCTGGTTGACCGTGACGTTGTGAGAGCACTGCCCCAATTCCATTATCTGAGGCATCGACTTCAACTACAAACGGTAAATTTGGATCTGGATGTTTGAGGATGGGTGCTGTCGTGAAGCTGTTCTTGAGTTTAGTGAAAGCTTTTGTGGCATTTTCTGTCCATTTTAATTTTGAGGGCTTGCCTTTCAGCAGAGATGTCAGAGGGGCTGCAATGGTGCTATAATTGCGAATGAAGCGCCGATAAAAGTTGGCAAATCCTAAGAAGCGCTGTAGTTCTTTGACTGTAGTCGGCTGGGGCCATTCAGTGACTGCCGCAACTTTAGAGTCGTCCATTTCAACACCTTGGTGACTGATGTTATACCCCAGAAACGAAGTTTGTTTAACATGGAACTCACACTTTTCAGCTTTTACGTAAAGCTGGTTCTCAAGCAACCTGGATAGTACGGTTTTAACATGATCTTGATGTTCTACTTCAGACTTTGAATAAATGAGGATGTCATCAATGTAAGCAATAACGTACTTGTTGAGGATGTCCTTGAAGATCTCATTAATGAACGACTGGAAAACTGCCGGTGCATTGGCTAGTCCGTACGGCATGACCTGATATTCGTAGTGCCCCCTAGAGGTCAAAAAGGCAGTTTTCCATTCATCCCCTTCTCGGATTCTAATGAGGTTGTAGGCGCTCCTGAGGTCTAGCTTAGTGTAAATGGTAGCTTCACGGAGTAGTTCGAGAGCAGAAGGTACTAACGGTAGAGGGTAGCTGAATTTAACTGTGACATTGTTCAAACCTCGATAGTCAATACAAGGCCGCAATCCTCCATCCTTCTTTTCCACGAAAAAGAAGCCTGCGGCCGCTGGAGAAGTGGATGGACGAATAAAACCAGAGCTGAGCGCTTCTTCTATGTATTCTTCCATAGCTAGAGCTTCGGGATGCGATAAGGGATAAATCTTACTCTTGGGGGGCATTGCATTGGGCAAGAGGTCAATGGCGCAATCCCAGGAGCGATGTGGTGGAAGAAGGGTTGCCTTGGTCTTGCTAAAGACTTCTTGGTATTCTTGATAACAAGATGGAAAAGAAACAGGTTTAGAATCAGGACTTTCAATACTTGTGGTTAAACATGGCTTGGTATCTGTGGTGTTGAGACAGTGTGTTATGCAAAACGGTGACCATTGCGTAATGTCGCCTTGCTGCCAAGAGATGACTGGGTCGTGAACTGCAAGCCAAGGGTATCCCAGGATGATTTCATGGCGAGGGGAATCAATCACATAAAATGAAATGATTTCTGAATGAAAAGGTCCAACTTGGAGTTGTATTGGCAGGGTTTGTAAGTTGATGCCCTCTCCGATGGGTTTGTTGTTAATAGCATTAATTTTAAGAGGGGGGTCGCAAGGTTGTGTGGGGATGTTGAATTTTTTAACAACGTCTTGATGGATTAGATTTAAAGCGGAACCGGAATCGATCAATGCTGTGAAATCAACAGAGTTCTTCTTAAAAGTAATCTTGACATTGATAGTGAAGAATTTGGTGATGAGAGGGGGGATGTTGTTAACACTCACCTGGCTAGTAGATTTAATAGTTTTTTGGGCTTTGAGTGGACACACGGCGTTGACGTGGCCTGCGTTTCCACAGTAGAAACATAAATTGTGTATTAAACGTCGGAATTTTTCTTCCACAGAGAGTTTGGTAGTTCCTAGCTGCATTGGTTCCTGGCTAGATTGAGCAGTAGTTGAAGGAGGATTGGATACTTGGGAGGTTAGATTTGATACAGCGATTCTTTGTGGGGGTGTCCTGGATTTAGCGGGGCTGTTGCGCATGAGGTTATCTATTTTGATAGCGAGCGTCACAAATTCTGAGAATGAACAGTTTTCTCCTCTGCAAGCGAGTTCTGTTTGTAATTCGATATTCAAACTCCGTTGGAACATGGCCTTGAGCGCAACATCATTCCATCCACTCTGAGCAGCGATCGTTCTAAACTTGATTGCATATTCAGCCGCTGAACGTCGGCCTTGATTGAGTTGCAAGAGTTGGGTTGAAATATCCATACCCCCTGCTGGATATTCAAACACTTCTTTGATCTGTTGAACGAAGTAAGTAGATGAAGTTTTAATCAAAGGATCTGTTTCCCAAACAGCTGCGGCCCAGTCAATAGCTTTGCCAGTCAACAGAGACATTAGAAAAGCGCATTTTTTCTCTTCAGATTCAAATTCATCACTCTGGTGTTTGAAAAAGAGCTCAACTTGTCGTAAAAATCCCTTACAACGATCTGCAGAGCCGTCAAATTTATCTGGAAAGGCAAAGCTTACCTTCTTGGGTATTGACGGTGGTAATGAATGGAGATATTGTGTGAGGTATTCGTTGGTAGCCTGTAGTCTACTCAACTGTTCTTGATATTTCCTGAGAACGTCACTTTGATAAGCAAACGTTTGCTGTAGATCAGAAACTTCTGCTGGAGTCATCGTTGGCGAAGTATTCTGTACTGACGCGGAGGCAGAGGCTGAATCCATTTGCAGGTGTTTATTAAAATCCACAGTAAACTAGTTTGAATCGGCAGGCAGATATCAACAACTTAAGGCAGGCAGAGTTCAAACACAGTGAGACAGTCCAATCCGAGATGACAAAGTAGAGGGGTGATTCAAGAGGCGAAAACAAGACAAGGCAGGCAATGGTCATTCACAATATAGGCAAGACTATGACAATGGGTAAACGCTCAGTAAGGCAGGAGAAACTGGCAATACTTCACAATGGCCTGTTAGACAGGCCATGCTTGAATATTATGGAAACAGGAAATGAATAGTGAAGCAGAGGGAGTGGCACACAGTCAGTACTCGGGAGAGGGCTCCCTCTGCTGGCGTGACGTTACAATCATACTTTCATTTCTATGATTTTACCACAGCCTCTTGTGGCTTATTGCTTTAATACAAAGTAGTATTTAAGTTTGTAAAAAAAACAAAAAAAAAACAAGGTTTCTGAACATGCTAAGTAATTTCATAATTCTAAAGCAGTTTGATGGATGAAGTACTATTCTCCATTTGTGACTTTGCACGAAATATTCAGATCAGCTTTTAAAAGACAGCTGTGGCCTTCACTAAATACGTAAAGAAATGACGTCAACATTTAATTCATGGATTTTTATCTTTTCATTTGATGACCATGATATATTGTTAAAGAAGACAATCAGGCAAGCATTCTCTTGCTCTCTACCAGTAAAGACTAAAGAGACCATTGTTTTTTTAGGTGTCAAGAGCATAAATGCAGATCAAATCGTTCGATGTTTATTGTTCTTTCTGTGCTCTTATCAGAATGCTTGTAATTGTATTTTATAGTAACAGTAGAGAGGGCTTGCTTTTGTGTAAATATCATCTGTGCCTATATGCAAACATTCGGATTAAATCATTTTAAAGTAAAGCATGTAAAATGAAGATGAAGAGATTTCATTGCACATCATCTGAGGTGATGACCCGAACATATATTCACCTACACACACATCTGGTGCTGGCTTAACCTGAACTAACTTTTGGCTGGTTAAACATGCCATTAGTTCAGAGCTGTTCAATGGGTTATAGAGAAGATTAACACACAGGAGAGTGACATCATCCACAGATCCTGCGGATTAGACAGAGTAAATGAGGCGACCGCTGCATACTGCGTCATTTACACTGATTATCTGCACTTATCCTCATCTACTGTACAAGGGTCAATTTACTCCATCTTTTGTATTAACGCCAAAGCACTTTTAATGCAACATACACAACCTGGTTTCAAATGGTCTTATGCTTTATTTTTAAAGTCAAAGTCAGGTCTTATTGTCATTCTCCACATTGCTGAACAATAGAACAATACAAAATGTAGTAATTATTAGGGCTGTCGATTTAATTCGATGCGATTAATGTGTGATCTAAAAAATAATGCATTCAAAAAATGTATGCAATTAATCATGTCCCTAGACCGTAAAAAGGAATGTTCCTTAAATCTGAGCAATTTTAGCTTGTAGTACAACATGTTTTGTCCTTAAACAAGCCCATATAATAGATCTCGGACTGATTGACAAATTCAGTTGCAAAATGGTTTGCTATGAACTATTGATTATAAACATGGCCAATGATTGGCTTATATTCAATAATATGAAAATAAACAATATACTGGATTCCAAAGCCACTTTTTTACTTCACTTGTGTGCCAAAATAATGTAATGCATTTTAATGATCTGTTTTATTGTTTTTATAATATATATTTTAATTTTAATTTAAATAGAAATATAATTATTTAATCAGTATATATTGAATTTTTGTTATTTGAGGGGCTTTCTCATCAAATATTTATGTATTAATTGCAAACAATTAAATGAATTTAATCAGCATAATTAATTTGATAAAAAAAAAAACTGTAATTGATTGACAACCCTAGTAATTATTTAAAGTGTGCCTATACTTTAAAGAGGTGTTCACTCAGGACTCATTATTTTGTTGTAAAAAAAATATAAAAATGATTGTTTGAAATTAATGTCTTAAAAGTGCATTACTTGCTCGGCACTGAAAAAAACAGCCTGATGCATGTGTACATAGACCAACAGCATGTGTACATAGACCAACTTTCAAGTCTGCTTTCCTATTAGAACAGGATAGAATATAACAGAATAGAATTGAATACACTGTTAAAATTCTTAACCAGTAATTGTTACCTTAAGGAGCTACCTGATCTAACCCTTACAATTTTATATGTTACCACATGAAGCACGTTTATAGGTTAAAAAAAAACAAATACAATAAAATACAAATAGAATACACTCTCCATACTGTAGAGGGGGGCCTGGGTAGCTCAGCAAGTAAAGAAGCTGACTACCACACCTGGTTCGAATCCAGGGTGTGCTGAGTGACTCTAGTCAGGCTTCCTAAGCAGCCTATTGGACCGGTTACTTGGGTGGGTAGAGTCACTTGGGTTAACCTCCTCGTGGCCGCAATCATGTGGTTCTCGCTCTCGGTGGGGCACGTTGTGAGTTGTGCGTGGGTGCCACTGAGAACAGCGTGAGCCTCCACACGTGCTACGTCTCTGCTGTGGTAACGTGCTTAAAAAGCCATGTGATAAGATGCGTGGATTGACAGTCTGAGATGCGGAGGCAACTGAGATTGGTCCTCCGCCACCCGGATTGAGGCAAGTCACTACACCACCACAAGGACTTAGAGCGCATTGGGAATTGGGCTTTCCAAATTGGGGAGAAAAGGGGAGAAAATTATAAATAAAAGAATACACTGTAGAAATGGTGTTGTTAAGGAACATAAAAATATGATTTTTGTGGTAATATCTAAATTAACTAGTTTAATTTGGTTTAACTTGACAAAAGTAAAAAGTAATTTTTATAGATTCAATTAAGTAGAAATATATCCTTGAGGGTATCAAATGCAGGTTACCACTGTTTTCAGTGCAGAATAGAATAGAATAGAATAGAATAGAATAGAATATTTATTGTTTCATAGCCAGGACCAGCGTTATTTTTTTTTAAATGGTATCACTTTGGAGCTAGCTTAAAGATCATGTTTTGTGAAGTTCAAAGCTGTAAACTTTAAGTTCTCCATCCTCAAGTCACGTTGCCCCAATGGTGAAAAAGTTTAACAATTCTTGTGTTTCTCCCAGTCAATAGTTTATTAGGTGTAATTAACATCTGCCACCTTGTACTAACCATCAATCTCTCTCTCTCTTTCTCTTTTCAGATCCTCCTTGGTTCACACGGACACCCACTGATCAAACAGGTGTGCAGGGGGGCGTGGCCTCCTTCGTATGCCAGGCCACAGGAGATCCACAACCCAAAATCACATGGAGTAGAAAAGGCAAAAAAGTAATCAACCAGAGATTTGAGGTATACACACATCAGACTGTACACACTAACACATTCACTGCAAGGTTGTAACACTACTAAAGTGAGAGTGAGATACACTCCCTGAAACTTCACACATTTGTCACCGCTAAATAGATGCCATACATATAGTTAAACACACAAGATTTTCATAGACTCACTGACACATTTCTCTCTCTCTACGTCTGTAGGTAATAGAGTTTGAGGATGGCTCAGGTTCTGTATTGCGGGTGCAGCCACTGCGGACCCCCCGAGATGAGGCAATGTATGAATGTGTGGCATCTAATGAAGCAGGAGAGATCAGCGCATCCACACGCCTCACTGTTCTCCGTGGTGGGTACAGGTCCAGCTGAGAGCATCTCCAAAACTTTACTTGATTTGTGCTACATTTCTCTAATTCGTTCAATTAAAATGTTTTGTATAGCACTTTTTATAGATAATTCCAAAGCAGAGTTATTGGAAATAGTGGAAATCTTTTTTAGAGGTGTACCAATATAGAAAATCAGGCTGATTCCAGACAGATTCCACAAAGTTTATACTAAAATAGGCCTCCAATATTGAGTAATGCCAGTGATTTTGAAAAAATCACTAATATTGACTGACACCAATATTGTCACCGATATATTATTGTGAATCCCTAGTTATTTTGTAGTTTGTTAAACATGCCTATTTAAACGGCCCTAGGTATGGTCTCTATTACTAGTATAAACTGTCTACAGACATTGGCACTAAAATGAATAAAGTGGCAAAGTGTTTTATGCAATGGGGTGGGATACAGTATGCATAAATTAGAGGATGCTTGTTTGTATTTGTGTATTTCAGAGGACCAGCTCCCTGCTGGTTTCCCGTCTATAGATATGGGTCCTCAGCTGAAGGTGGTGGAGCGTTCTCTCACTGCTACCATGCTGTGTGCAGCCAGCGGAACACCTGACCCAGAGATCACCTGGTTTAAAGATTTCCTCCCCATAGATACACACACTCATGGACGGATCAAACAATTACGCTCAGGTGTGTGTGCACTGAGAGATTTACACAATCTCAGTGCTCTTATTTTTGTAATTTGTGTAAAGACATCCTGTAATATCCTCACACACACACAGGTTTACATCGCTGTCTAAATGGGAACATACCATCTTTTGTTTTATATGAAAGGAGTGGTCCAGGTTCAATACACGATAAGCTCAATCAACAGCATTTGTGGCATAATGTTGATTACCACAAGAAACAATTTAGACTCCTCCCTCGTTTATATGTCCAAATAAAAAAACTACAAATTGTGGTTACAGCAAAGCAATTTCAATGGTAGTGAATGGAGCCAGTGTATAAACATTAACATTAGGGCTGGGTATTGAAACAGATGTCCCGATTCGATTTGATTCTGAGTTACAAGCTCTCGATTCCATATCGATTCATATGGGTATATTTCAGTTATTATATCCCTTTTGCTTACATATGAAAGAAATTCTTTCCCAGCTAATGCTGTTAATTATTATTATTATTATTATTATTATTATATAAATTTTACTAATTGTATTTTATTTGTTTTTCCCCATTGTGGTCTCATCTTAGCTTTTAAAAACGAACAAATCCATGTACAGTATTCACTCAATAAATATGATTTTTTTACATGTTTATTGTTCAATAACATAATTTGTACTGTTTACAGGTATTTACATTGATTTGATGAACACGTGTTAAAAAGCGGTACTGTCTCTTTAAGAAAGACATAATTTATGTCGCCAGCAATTTTAAATGAGCACATGTTAACGTGAGAGATTTGAACGGCTTTTTCTGTCTTACACAGTATTAGAATTTAATGTTTCTTTTTTGTTGTTTATGATCAACAACTGACTAACTAACTATTCTGTATAGAATAGAAAAGGTATTAATTGAGACATTATTCAATGACTAATGGTTCTCGTTGATTTCATCTTTGGACCCACATGCAACTTTTACTTGAAGGGGTCTCACTGCTGAGTCCTCCATTACTACTAAAAAATCACTGGTACGTGAAACCTAAACTTTTGCCAGCCAGTTGCCATTGTATATTTTAGTCGTATAGTGTGAAATGTATTTGCGAATGCGAGCGATTCCCTCTCAGTGTAGTGGAGGGATGCTCATAGAGTAAAAGATCGATCTTGGGATTTAAGTATCAACATCGAGATTGTTCAAACGAAGATGGCTATGTATTGGAAAATCTATATTTTTACACATCCCAAATTAAACATTTTATGTCTCAAAAGTATAGCCACAAGATGTAAATATTATCTATGTTAACATAATTTTAGTGTTATAAAATCTCTTTCTAACCTTATTTGAATAAATATAGATGCAATATTACAACTGCGTTTTAACACTTGAATGCCGGTATTTGTTATAACTTTACACAGATATGGTTAGTAAGCGATTTCATCACACTAAAGTCATGATAACGTATAATGTTTATGTCTTGTGGCTTTATTTTTGAAACTACTGTATGTTTTAGACTTTATAGACTGACCTCATTCATGTCCATTGTAAGAGCCTTATTGTAAACACAATTGATCCTTTTTTCAAAATAAAGTAGCAGTTAGTCTAAAATATTTTTTGTGGAAATCAACTGATGATTGAGCTTTACTTTTATTAATCCCAGAACATTCCTTTAAGTCAGTGGTTCTCAAACCTGTCCTGGAGGCCCCTCAACAGTAGACATTTTGGATGCCTCCTCAATCAAACACACCTGATTCAACTCATAAGCTCAGTAGTGGAGGCTCTGAGACTTAAATTGGGTGTGTCAGAAAAGGGCGACATACAAAATGTGCAGTGCTGGGGGGCCTCCAGGACCGGTTTGAGAATCACTGCTTTAAGATAATTATAATTATTATAAATTAACCCTAACGCTTACCCTAAAATTATATCTTTAGCATTTAAAAAACTGTTTTTGCTTTATTTAATACATTTTTCAATTGAGGATATGACTAAATGTGTCAAAGGGAGGTTTTGTCAGATTTCACACACTTTTGGGGACAATTCTATCACCAAACTACAGCTTAGTACACACACACACACACACACACACACACACACTGTTTTCTGTGTGAGAATTTTAAGTGATAAATGTGCTGTTTCTCTTTCTTTGTTTGAATCTACAGAGTCCTTTGGTAAGTGTGTTATTCTAAGGCACAACACACACACAAACACACACACACACACACACACACACTCATTTTCAAGTACCAAACAGACAAACATATCGATATTATTGGTAAAGAGCATGATATATACTGTATATATTGTATTGCCCCTAACAATAAAATCACACACTCTCACACATACAGAATAGACTGTGTTAACACAGCAGCAGTCATGTAGATCCTCCTTTACCTGAGCGCTGCCCCTCTAACGTGTGGTACTGAGCCTCTCGCTTCCACTCTCACTTACGTTTTTTTGGCTCCCTCCTTCACTGGCTCACTGTTTCACTTGTCCAAATGCTCACTGCCCTCGGCATTGGATTTCCTGCATCACTACCCCCTCCGTACTCTCTCTCTCTCTCTCTCTCTCTCTCTCTCTCTCTTTATTACTCTCTCTTTGTTGCCTAGATAGGTTTGAATGTCCTAATGCTGAATGTTACAGTGGCTTTTCACCCAAATCCGTGGCCTCTTTGGCTTTCTTCTCTCTCTCTCTGGGCATGAGTCTGCTTGTTTTAAGTCTCTGTGTCTTGTTCGATGCTAAACTGGATTGAATTTTCCAAGGATTTAATTTGAACTGGAAATTAATTCTGTAGAGGACTGTTTTTATGATCAGACAAATGTGTTTTCTTCTCTTATGAACCTAACTTACACTTTGCACTTAAGACATGGAGAGTCTCCCTCCTCCCTTCTTTCTCTATCTTGCTATTTCTTTTTATCTAATCTCTATTTTTCTTCCTCTATATCTCTGGCTACGTTCACACAGTAGCTGAATACAGTTGTTAGACAGCGCTAAATATGGTTACTTTCTAACGCAGTTTGGTTACGAACCAGAGTGACAACCACATTATTAAACCAACTGCCTGACATTTTTCAGGACTCACGTGCGAATTTTGAGTGTGAGTTCAGTTTGTATGTGCTGTGTGAACGGAACCGCAGTGGACAACTAGTTGTCTGTCATGTCATACAATGTGATATCCACTCTCTTTTGCACACACACTGCTTGTCTCATGTGTATATTGCGTTTTTTCATGTGGGCTTCTGATAACTCAGAGAGCTGTGTTTCATCCGAAAATGTTCTAATTAAGTCGTTGCCTTTCCACCAAAGCTGCTCTTCCAAGATTTGTGGTTAGGGTGTAAAAAAAAATTAAATTATTATTCGAAGCCGCTTTCGTTTAATTAAGATTTAACAGATTAACTCACGCCTCCATTGGATTTTCAATTATGAAAAGTCTTTCCAGTGTTGGATTATAGCTATCTTTGATATTTACTTCAGTCATTGTTACTATGGTTACAGCCGGTATTCACAGCTATAGTGCAAATTGAAAAGGGTATTGGTTACTCATTCATAAAGACAGTATTCAAGTTGCTGCTGTAAATTGTTGTGTGAACATGACAAATGGAGAGTCACACCTGTTAGTTAATGCGGATTTTAGTCCCAAACACTGACTGTGTGAACGTAGCCTTTGTTAATTTTCTCTATTTCTGAATCTCTCTTTTTGTCATTTTGTCTTTTTCTCATTCTCCTTCGCTGCACTAACTCGTCTTTTCTTTAATCTCCCATCTGCTTTCATTCTCACAAATCCAGGGGGTACGCCTATCCGAGGTAAGAGACTAAAGCTACCCAACGCATCTATCCTCACCATATAACTCTCTCTTTCGATCGCCCCTCTTTTCTTCTATCTTTCCATCTCTCTCTCTCCATCATTGTTTGACTAACCATGTCATTTTCAGAGAAAATGTGTTTATCATGCTTGATGTTTGGTTTCTATTGTCATGATAAAACCACCTTCCTTTTACACAGATCTTATCTAAATGTATTTTCATGGTAAATTAAAATCAAAAAGACTTTATTTTTGTGATTTAATAAAAATCATTGGTGATCTCTACTTTTGGAACAAAGGGAAAGAGGATTTACTAATGAAACCAGGAATGTTATCACCATAGATATTGAGGTGTCAGATTAATATTCAGATTAGTAGCTGTTTTTTTTTAAGACATATTTGTAAAGACCTAGATGAAATCATTGGACAGCACAGTTAATTTCCTGTGTTTTCTATTGAAACAAGAAGTTAGTGCAGGACATATAGAAGGATTCATTGCTTTGTTTTTAAATAGCCAATGTGCCCACCCACTTTAGCCATCATGGTTCAGGAAGTAATTTTCCTATTTATTTTTTCCATAGGGATTTCATACAATCTTTCATAAAAAAAGTTTGATGCCATGAACCAAATCAACCAGCCCCAAGTTAAATCATAATGTTTCAAACTTTGATTTACAGCAAAAAATAAATAAAAAATTAGCTACTGTTCCTTTAAGTATTGAAAATAATGTAATAGAATTAAAAGCGATAGGAAATCGCTAAACCTATTAATTGAAAGTTTTCGATAATAATTACAGTATCTCACAAAAGTGAGTACACCCCTCACATTTTTGTAAATATTTCATTATATATTTTCAAGTGAAGAAATGACACTTTGCTACAATGTAAAGTAGTGAGTGTACAGCTTGTATAACAGTGTAAATTTGCTGTCCCCTCAAAATAACTCAACACACAGCCATTAATGTCTAAACCGCTGGCAACAAAAGTGAGTACACCCCTAAGTGAAAATGTCCAAATTGGGCCCAAAGTGTCAATATTTTGTGTGGCCACCATTATTTTCCAGCACTGCTTTAACCCTCTTGGGCATGGAGTTCACCAGAGCTTCACAGGTTGCCACTGGAGTCCTCTTCCACTCCTCCATGACAACATCACAGAGCTGGTGGATGTTAGAAACCTTGTGTTCTTCCACCTTCCATTTGAGGATGCCCCACAGATGCTCAATGGGGTTTAGGTCTGGAGACATGCTTGGCCAGTCCATCACCTTCACCCTCAGCTTCTTTAGCAAGGCAGTGGTCGTCTTGGAGGTGTGTTTGGGGTCGTTATCATGCTGGAATACTGCCCTGCGGCCCAGTCTCTGAAGGGAGGGGATCATGCTCTGCTTCAGTATGTCACAGTACATGTTGACATTCATGGTTCCCTCAATGAACTGTAGCTCCCCAGTGCCGGCAGCACTCATGCAGCCCCAGACCATGACACTCCCTCCACCATGCTTGACTGTAGGCAAGACACACTTGTCTTTGTACTCCTCACCTGGTTTCCGCCACACACGCTTGACACCATCTGAACCAAATAAGTTTATCTTGGTCTAAGTAATCTGGTTCCAGTAATCCATGTCCTTAGTCTGCTTGTCTTCAGCAAAGTGATCATCTTTAGAAGATTCTTCCTTCTAGGATGACAGCCATGCAAACCAATTTGATGCAGTGTGCGGCGTATGGTCTGAGCACTGACAGGCTGACCCCCGACAGGCTGACCCCCCACCCCTTCAAACTCTGCAGCAATGCTGGCAGCACTCATACGTCTATTTCCCAAAGACAGCCTCTGGATATGACGCTGAGCACGTGCACTCAAATTCTTTGGTCATGAGCGAGGCCTGTTCTGAGTGGAACCTGTCCTGTTAAACCGCTGTATGGTCTTGGCCACCATGCTGCAGCTCAGTGTCAGGGTCTTGGAAATCTTCTTATAGCCTAGGCCATCTTTATGTAGAGCAACAATAATTTTTTTCAGATCCCCAGAGAGTTCTTTCACATGAGGTGCCATGTTGAACTTCCAGTGACCAGTATGAGGGAGTGTGAGAGCGATGACACCAAATTTAACACACCTGCTCCCCATTCACACCTGAGACCTTGTAACACTAACGAGTCACATGACACCGGGGAGGGAAAATGGCTAATTGGGCCCAGTTTGGAAATTTTCACTTAGGGGTGTACTTGCTTTTGTTGCTAGCGGTTTAGACAGGCTGTGTGTTGAGTTATTTTGAGGGGACAGCAAATTTACACTGTTATACAGCTTCCTGGATGTTCTTCCTCCCTAACCTTCTGGCCTGCAAATTCAGCAGAGCAACACGTGTTCCGTACTGGGGTAGGGCTCCACAGGCTTAATTCCCTCTTCAGGCAACTCCCTGTGATGTATTTTCCACAGTACGGTCCCCCTGTCAGCGGATCCGTATCTCCCTTGGGCATTCCCACTGCCCCCGGTCGCTGCGTTTGTAGAGCTCCTCCCTCATCAGGCAGGACCTACCACGTGCCGCTTCCACGTGTGGCTTGACAACCCACGTGGTCTATTTGCCACATATCACGTCCCCCTAGTCTGGGCAGGATGTGGCCTCTGCAGGGTCTTTTCCCCCTGAAAGAATAGGATTGGGAAAGACAGGCCTTCCCCGACACATTTCATAGCGTTAAGATAGCCCCAGCCGCTTCACACTCTATGCGAGAGACAGAGAGAGAAGTTCTTTTATGTACTAACTAGTAAAGGTGAGTAAATGTTTGCATGCTTAATACATGCTGGTTGGAAGCACTACAGAATGTAGTTTAGTTACCATGGTTAGCACAACATTTGCTAAATGAATACATTTCATGTGCAACATACCAGTCCTTATCGTTAGCTCCAGCTCCACTCTTCACCATTACGTTAACCACCAAAACTCCAACATAACAGAAACTCTTCTACTTCTCAATATAACAAAACTTTAAACGCTAACAAGTATCCCCCTTTATATTCATCTTGCATAAAACACATAAAATAACACTTAATTTTAACACTACACTTATCGAGACACATGCAAAACATGCTGGGAAATGGAAATCCCCTGCCCAATTTTATCATTACTATATTAACACCACAAAAAGTATTCATGTAGTCCCAACTCAAGTGGATTAATTAAACTTCCATTTTACAAATTTAAATGGATAGAATGCAACAAAATCAAATTGTACAAAATGTTCTAGAATTGTGTTTCTTTAGTTAGTTATTTTAATTAAGTAAAATGAACAAGCAGCAAAAATCCTCTTTTTTTATTTTAGTTTTCACAGCGTATAATGGGGGTGGGTGTTCGCTGCATGGCCTGTTTGGCACGCTTTGAGTGCCTCGATTCTCAGATTGGTGGAATGTTTCCCTCCAGGATACTGGGTAGTGTAGTTCTTTACTGGAAATTCCCCTATTAAATAAGATTTTTGTATAGTTACTTTGAAGTTATGCAGACTGATGGCTTCAACCGAAGTATATACCATCGATTAACAACCTCGGCGATCACGGTAGGTCTGTCTTTAAAAGCTTTTAAGTTATTGATAAAATATATTCAACTATGGAGAAAATGTATAGGATTTTTACTTTTAGAACCAGACCGTTGCACTCTATAACCCTTGGTTTACATCACAGCTATTAACCATGGTTTGCTACTTGTTATTGCAACTAAACAATACACTTACACTTATGCAATCTCTCCATTTTAGAAGTTGGCAAACTTCAATTTCATGAGATCTTTACACTTTATTACACTATATTTGGTAAAAGTTGCATGAAACTGATTTAGGTAAAGGAAAATCATTCCTTTAGTAGTAGTGGAGCAGACATGGTATCAGAGATGACTGATTTTAATTTTAATTTTATTCTAAATGACGAAGATAAGAGATCAAATCAATGATTTTTCAGAGCAATGTAGACAAATTCTGACTTTTTTTTTTTTTTTTGTCTGTTATTTCAGTGATACTTTTTTCAAACTATTGCTGTCTTTTGTTGTTTTTCCTATTTGTATTTTTTATTATTATCCCTCTATGGATCTTTTCACCTCTTTCTCCCTCTAATGAATAATTATTAAATTCTTCAGCATGAAATTCCTTATTGGATGTTAAAATTGGCTATATTTTTTATATATATCTGATCAACAGGCAGTGTGGCATTTTAATTTCGTTTAAAATGTACCTGTTTTTGGAGACATTTCTGTTTCATAACAAAATTCCATCAAATTGAATTGATACATTTTTTAATTATAATAATTATAAAAATGAAATAATATTTTAGGTTTATTAATTACATTTTGTTAAACTACACAATTCAATTCGCTAAATTTTGTTATGAAATCGAAATGCTTAAATCGTAACTTTTTTTTTTTTATATTAATATTATATTAATATTAATATAATATTAAAATCACATTTTAGGAAGAGGTTGACTGTGCTTCTTTTTTCTCTTTGGCAAGGACAAATGCTTCAATTGCTTGCTTGTTTTGTTTTCTGACATTAAGGCAAGACTGTTTATTCTGTTTTTCTGTCTGGTAAATTATACTCTCAGAAATGTTTCTCGACTCTCTTCACATTTATTATTATTACTCAGGTCATTGATATGCTTTTTAACTCTCTTCAGTATAATTCTGTATTGATATTTAAATGTAAGCCAGCTTTAGTATAGGCATAGTTAAAGGAATTATTTAGGTTCAATACAAGTTAAGCTGTAAATTTCCACCCCAGTTTTGTCTTGTCATTCAGTTTGTAAAAGCAACAAAAATCCTGCTAATGCACTTACACAATAGTCTATGGGGCAAGGCAAGCACCAGGTTAATGTTAAAATACAGACTTATACATGATATGTGTTAGCATGACACTATTGTGATAGAATCGCTTACTAACCTTGTCCTTGTAAAAAAAAAAAAAAAAAAAAAAAATCATTCAACTTTGTGGCTTGTCATGACCATTTAATTGTCCATGACCACGGTCGCTCAATATGCACAATGATACCAAAAATAGACACAACATACAGCTATCCAAAAAAGTACAGTTTTCAAAGAACAAACTACAGCAATTTACATCAGAAACATAATATATTTTGTACTGCATAAATATATAACTATAATCACTACTATAAGGACAATTTAGACCATTTTAAAGCTCAAATTACACAAATGTTTGTATGGAAGAATTAATATATGACATTTTCTTAAATGAAGAAAATGTCTGCTTTTAAATCAGAATGCCTTGCCCCACAGATTTACATTGTAAATGCATACATACAGTTTTGTTTGTTTTTACAAAATTAGGGATGAAACCATTTCCCAGAACCCATATCCCAGAACATTCCTTTAACACAACTGAAAAGACAGATGAAACTCTGTTGACAAAGCCTTTGAGTAGTATGTGTGCGTTTGTTGTTTGTAAATGACCTGTATATGTGCGTGTGTATCCAGGTGCGCTTCAGATTGATCAGAGTAAAGAAACTGATCAGGGTAAATACGAGTGTGTCGCGACCAACAGTGAAGGAACGCGCTATTCAACACCAGCTAACCTTTATGTCAGAGGTACAGCTTTGAGCATCTCTCACTGATTTGAGTGCTGTACAATTAGAAAACAAGAGCTGTTAGAAGTGTACTAACCCATTCGTATGAATAGATACATTTCAAAGTCAATGGGTCTCATTCACAAATATTTATTTTACAAGTATGGGGGAAGAAAAAGTTTCTTAAGCAAAATTTTCAATATTTGCATATGTATATACATTTGTTCTGTCTTTGACCTAATGTTGATTATTTCTGATTATTCTAAATGAGGGAGCGTATGGCCGCAGTTAGTAATTATGCAGAACCTAGTTCATATTGAGAAGTTTTGCATATTATTTTTGTTACTCTGAAATAAGTAAGACTCATTGCAGTATTACTAATGATAATACTGTACGGTATAAAAGAATGGGCTTAAAGGGGTCATGAAGTTATTTTTTTTATAATAATTGTATTATCTTCCCTGAGGTCCAATGATAATAAAAGAGTGGGCTTAAAGGGCTCATGAAGTGATTTTTTTAACAATTTAGTATGATCATTTCCACTCTGTTTTGGTCCTCTGTCTGAAACGTTCGGTTTTGGCTAAGCGCCTCCTTAAAACTTTAACATTAACGCCCACTGTTATGATTGGCTTGCATCATGCAGCCCATCAAATTCAGCAAACTCAACCAGAAGAGAATGAACCGCAACATTATAAAACAAAATTGCAGGGTTTACACATAACACACATTTTATTTGATTGTATTAAACTGGGCCAAGGATGTGATGACACATGTTTTGGGACTTGTAAATACAAATTAGCAATGTTTTGTGACATCACAAACAGACAGATTTCAAAACGAGAGGTTTCAGCTGGGTGGCAACTATAAATTCTCTTTTTAGACTGGGGAGGAAGTTTTATGTTCTGAAATTTACAGTATGTTTTTATAGAACAGTCAACTCCTATATGTCTAAATATCAAAGAAAATTTGATTCTCCATTTCATGACCCCTTTAAATTTCATGCTTCTAAGGAAACTATGAGTTTGTGATTTTTGTGTAGGAGTTGGTTAAAAATTGTATCCTACATTTCTAAAAAATAAAAAATAAAAGCCCAAGTTAGAACTTTGGCAAAACAAATGTTCGCAAAGATTTTACGCACATTTGTAAATATAATGAATGAGACCCAATCTCTGTAATCTCTTCTGTCTGATCTGTCTCAATATTTTAAGATGTTTCCCCTCTTAGATTATCTCCCTCTTAGTTTTTGTCATTGTTTGTTAATTTCTCCCCATTGGCTCATTTTTCACTGCCGGACTCGTCTGTAGAGCTGAGAGATGGTAAGTGCTCTTCCTCAAAATATAAAATGCTCTGTTTTTCTTACTCTAATCTAAATCTCAGACCCTCACATCTACATAATCCTTCCCCTCCACCAGGATTTCCTCCATCAGTCTAACTCACTCTCCAGATCCTACTACTGCATATGTCATCTAACACTAATCCTCCATATTTCACCTGATCCTACTTAACTACATTCCATAGCATCATGCTAATAGCAGGTTATACCATAGCAGTGATATGTACTCATTTGAACTGTGTGCTTATTTAAACTGTTAATGGCCCAAATGTATTCAAACATTATTCATACTGGGATACTTGCTGTTACTGCACAGTTACACCATACTTTTCCAAAATTTCCCTAGGGCTGACGGGTATGATGGCATATATTATGCACCATTAGAAATGTGTCAATATTCAGGATATCTGCAGCACTATTAAAAAAATCTAACATCAAGCAGAAATTATAGCCTACTCTGATTTAGTTTTAGTGTAGATATGTTTATTTTTATTCCAACATTTAAGTTTTTGCACACAGTTTTTCTGAATACATTTTAATGGTATAAAATTAAGTAAAATTTACTTAACTTTAAGACATAATATTGATTAAAGTGAGTAAATTTAACTTAAAAATGTTAGTTAATACAGTAACTTTTACTTAAAAATCTGATGTACATGTTACTTAAACAAATTTCTTTGAACATTTCACAATCATGTACTTTAGCACATGAGATAAGGAAGCCTTCCACAGGAAAGCTTATTGCATGCTATGTAATCTATTAGACAACATCATCTTCCATTACTGGCAATAGAAACATGATACAGAGCTGCACTGGCAGACCTCAACACTTGGTGCACAAAACAAGATGACGTAACAATCAACAGATAATTTTTGTGATGATGAACTGTTTATTTTGAGTAGAAAATTTACTTCACAAAACAAAAAGTTACTAAACATAACAACAAACTCAAAAATAAAAATGGTGTAAATAAACTTGCAAAAAGTGAAACCATTCAAGTTTATTAATTATTCAACTGGGAACACTAGCTTTGAAAAGTTAAGTAAAGTTTACTTATTTTATTTACCAGTGAAATTTACTCATTAGCAAATAAATATGACATGATATGATATATGAAATATGATACATGATGGATTGATACATGGCACACTGAAACAATCATAAATAAAATTTACTAAGTGCAGCAGAGCATTTATTTTTACATGCATGATCTGAGTACAAATGTAGAACTTGCTTAATATTTTCAAGTTCATGCCTAAACTAACTAATTCCAAGTAGAAAGTTCTTAATGTTTTCTGCTATATTTACTTCAAAACAAAATATTTATTTTCAGTGTTCTGATGCGCATCTATTAAGTAAAAAAAACAAAAAAACAAACAAAAAAATCAACTTAAGAGGAAGTCCTTACATTTTTAAAGTATTTAAGCCACTAATATACTGTAATCAACAATAGAGATTACTACAGGGTTTCTTTATATATAGAACATTTTGGGGTTGAATTTAAAGCCTTTTTCAGCTATACTGTTATAATTCTATAGCATTTTGGTCATAACCTCTCAGCCCTATTTTCACTATTTGTTAATGGGGTCGAAATCACAAAATTTTCTTAAGAAGAGTTCCCCGTCTGTCGCTCACTTCGACGTCGTGTCGAAGAAGCGACACTAGGGGTCTCTCTTGAGCGCCGAAAGATACCTCTGATCTATGAAAAAAGGCCAATGAGAGTTGGCGAACAGTATATGCATACTCCACCTCCGGATACGGATATAAAGGCGAGAGAAATACGCTCGTTCATTCAGTAATTTTCTTCGGAGCCGATGGTCGTGTTTATGCTGACTGCTGTGTGTAACACTGCTGATCCTGCTTCTGATCCTCTGACGCTCTGCTGCTGTTGGATTTACGGCGCACTACAGCGGCTGTTTTCTCTTCTCTGCCGGCGTGCAGTTTGCCCCTGGGCGCTTCGACAGCGCAGAGTTGAAAGAGTTACCTTTATAAAGAGTTATATTTCTCATAAAGAGTTTATTTCTCTAAAAGAGCAATACATAGTGGTGTTGAACGCCCTTTTCAGGGCGCGTCTTTATAAAGATGCCATTCAACCCCTGTGTAGTTCCTGGATGCGGTAGAGTGCTCTCCGCTTCTGACGGCCACAGGCGCTGTCTCGTGTGTCTGGGCGCCGATCACACCGAGGAAGCGTTTGTGGATGGCTCATGTTCTCACTGCGAGAACATGACCATGGTAACGTTGCGGTCGCGGCTCGCTTTCAATAGAAAGCACGCCACTCCAGCCGCCCCCCGTATCGCTCCTTCTTCCCACGGGATTGAGGACGATGCGGTTGGCGCTGGAGGCGATTTGGGGAGGGCAGCGGGTGCGCTTCCGGCGGGCACGTCCCCTCGGACCACCCGCCCCCCGGCACGCTCGTTTACCTCCGTCCAGTCTCGAGGTAACGGCGACTCGCCTCCGGGCCGGTCTGCCTATCCTCTGGAGCTTGAAGCCGATGAGCTTGCCGCTCCATCGGAGAGCACGGCATCTGACGCTGACTCCTCCCCTGGACTGCCGCCTTCAGGCCAGCAGGCCCAGGTTGAGGCGGATGCGCAGATGTCCAACATGCTTGCCCGGGCCGCCGTCGGGATGGGGTTGGACTGGAAACCTCCACCCTCCCCACATCCGTCACGGTTGGATGACTGGTTCCTGGGGTCTGGGCGCCGCTCACAGCCACGCCCCCCCCCCCGGTCCCGTTTTTCCCGGAGGTGCATGACGAGCTGACGACTTCATGGAGAGCGCCGCTCTCCATTCGTCAAAAGCCCTGCTCGTCCGCTCTCGCTACCCTCGACGGCGGAGAGGCCCACGGGTACACGGCGATTCCCCAGGTGGATAGGGCAGTTGCGCTCCATCTTTGTCCCGGTGACCCTACCACCTGGTGCGGGCGCCCTGTACCCCCTTCCAAAGCCTGTAGGACTTCATCCTCCTTAAACAACAAAGCCTACAGCGCCGCGGGACAGGCCGCCTCCGCCTTGCACGCCACGGCCCTCCTGCAAGTCCACCAGGCCAAGGCGCTCAGAGATCTGCACGAGGGTAGCCCTGATCCCGATGTGTTGCAGGAACTGCGCTCAGCGACCGACCTCACCCTCAGAGCCACGAAGGTCACGGCGCAGGCACTCGGGCAGGCGATGGCCACCCTTGTGGTCCAGGAACGTCATCTTTGGCTCAACCTGGTCGAGATGCGTGAGGCCGACAAAGTTTGCTTCCTCGACGCCCCTGTCTCCCAGCTTGGCCTCTTCGGCGACACCGTCGAGGACTTTGCCCAGCAGTTCTCTGCGGTGAAAAGACAGACGGAGGCCATCTCTCACATCCTGCCTCGCCGCAAACCTGCCGCCAAGGCCTCTGCCCCGTCTGCTCGCCGAGGGCGTCCTCCTGCGGCTAAGAAATCTGCTCCGCCTCAACCTGGGCCCAGCTCTCAGCCCCTGCGTCGAGCACACCGCAAGAAGCAGACGCCCCCCGTCTCCCGGACTCCCTCGAGGACCCGGAAGGCTCCCAGGCGGTCCTGAGACAGACGACCCAGCGACACAGATGTTAGCTCCGGAGGTGGTAAGACCACTCTGTCCCCCGGTGTAGGGCCGGGAGGAGAATCTTTTGTTTTCAAACAATTTAATTTGCCGCCCCCTCTTAGATGGGGTTGCGGTACCCACATTCTCAGTAAAAGAGCTATTTCCTATGTCTCTGGGTCACCTGGCCCGCAAATGCCGATCTCACGGCACTTTGCCCTTAGATCTCAACAGTCCTGGCTTCCTGGACACGGACCACCCGTCTTCAGACCCACGACTGTCCCCCGGCCGGCCGGTTCCGACGAGTCTAGAGGACGCCTACCCAGGACCTCCTCCTCAGTCGCTAACCCGCCCCCTGCCGGGTGTGCGGAGCAAGGTAAGTGCTTTGAGTCTTTTCTCAGCACCTCAGTCGCGGGTCGCCTCGTCGCCGCCCAACGCTGCCCTACCTGCTCCGCCTCGCTGCGAAGCCCCGCTGGGCACGTCCAAATTGACCGTCCCTTTGGTGCCCCTAGCGCAGAGGTTGGACGCGTGGCTTTCACTTCCCAACCCGTCTCGCCGGCTGGCACGGACCATCCGACTCGGTTACGCAATTCAGTTTGCCAGGCCCCCGCCCCCCTTCATGGGCGTCCGCTTTTCCGCAGTACACGGCGAACACGCCCACTCCCTGCGCACGGAAATCGCGACTCTTCTGGCCAAAGACACGATAGAGCCTGTCCCTCCAACCGAGATGAAGAAGGGTTTCTACAGCCCTTACTTCATCGTACCCAAGAAAAGCGGCGGCTTACGACCAATCTTGGACCTGCGAGTTCTCAACCGAGCGTTGCACAAACTCCCGTTCAAATTGCTCATGCAGAAGCACATCTTAACCTGCGTCCGGCATCTAGATTGGTTCGCAGCGATAGACCTGAAGGACGCGTACTTCCACGTCTCCATCCTGCCCCGACACCGCCCCTACCTGCGGTTTGCGTTCGAGGGCCAGGCGTATCAGTACAAAGTCCTCCCCTTCGGCCTGTCTCTGTCCCCTCGCGTCTTCACGAAAGTCGCAGAGGCAGCTCTTGCCCCGCTCCGAGAAGCCGGCATCCGCATACTCATCTACCTCGACGACTGGCTCATCCTGGCCCACTCGCGAGAGTTACTATGCGCCCACAGAGACCAGGTGCTCAGGCACCTCAGCCGTCTGGGGCTTCAGGTCAACTGGGAAAAGAGCAAGCTCACTCCAGTTCAGAGCATCTCTTTTCTCGGGATGGAGTTAGACTCGGTCTCAATGTCCGCACGTCTCACAAAGGAGCGTGCTCAGTCAGTGTTGAACTGCCTCGCGCCCTCAAGCCGGGCACAGCGGTCCCCTTAAAACTTTTCCAGAGGCTCCTGGGGCATATGGCATCCTCCGCGGCGGTCGCGCCGCTGGGCTTGATGCATATGAGACCGCTCCAACACTGGCTTCGGACCCGAATCCCGAGACGAGCATGGCGCCGCGGCACGCACCGGGTAACAATCACCCCCGCCTGCCGACAAACATTCAACCCCTGGACAGACCTCTGTTTCTTACGGGCTGGAGTACCCCTACAGCAGGTGTCCAGACGCGTCTTGGTCACGACCGACGCCTCCAGATTGGGTTGGGGTGCCGTTTGCAACGGGCACGCAGCCTCAGGCCGTTGGAAAGGGGCCCAGCTGCGTTGGCACATCAACTGCCTCGAGTTGTTGACCGTCCTCTTTGCCCTGCGGAAGTTTCTCCCGTTAATTCGGGACGAACATGTCCTAGTCAGGTCGGACAGCACCACTGCGGTCGCGTACATAAATCGCCAAGGCGACGTACGCTCCTGTCACATGTCACAACTCGCCCGTCGTCTCCTCCTTTGGAGCCAGCACCGACTCAAGTCGCTGCGCGCCACTCACATCCCCGGCAACCTCAATGTGGTAGCGGACGCGCTGTCACGACAACGCTTGCCTGGCGGAGAGTGGAGGCTTCACCCCCACTCGGTTCAGCTGATTTGGGAACGGTTCGGCAAGGCCCAGGTAGACCTGTTTGCCTCCCGAGAAACCTCCCACTGCCCGCTCTGGTACGCCCGTTCAGAGGCTCCCCTCGGGGCAGATGCACTGGCGCACAGCTGGCCGGTGGGGCTGCGCAAGTACGCATTTCCCCCAGTGAGCCTTCTTGCACAGGTGCTGTGCAAGGTCAGGGAGGACGAGGAGCAAGTCACTCTCGTGGCTCCTTACTGGCCCACCCGGGCCTGGTTCTCGGACCTCGTACTCCTCGCGACAGCCCCTCCCTGGCGAATTCCTCTGAGGAAGGACCTTCTTTCTCAGGGACGGGGAACGCTCTGGCATCCGTACCCAGACCTCTGGAACCTCCATGTCTGGTCCCTGGACGGGACGCGGAAGATCTAGCTGGTCTACCACCCACGGTCGTAGCCACGATCAACCAAGCCAGAGCCCCTTCTACCAGGCAACTCTACGCCCTGAAGTGGCGTCTGTTCGTCAATTGGTGTTCTTCCCGGGCAGAAGACCCACAGAGATGCGCAGTTAGGTCGGTGCTCCTGTTTCTACAGGAGAGGTTGGAGGGGAGGCTGTCCCCGTCCACCTTAAAGGTGTATGTTGCCGCTCCCTATCGCAGCTCACCACGACCCAGTAGACGGCAAGTCTCTGGGCAAGCACGACTTAATCGTCAGGTTCCTAAGAGGTGCCCGGAGGTTAAACCCCTCCCGGCCAAACCTGTTCCCCTCCTGGGATCTCTCGGTGGTCCTCGCCGGTCTTCAGAGATCCCCTTTCGAGCCGCTAGAATCAGCTGGACTCAGGGCCCTCTCTCTAAAGACGGCCCTGCTGATCGCGCTCGCCTCCATCAAGAGGGTCGGGGACCTGCAAGCGTTCTCTACTAACGACACTTGCCTGGAGTTCGGTCCGGCAGACACTCATGTGATCCTAAGACCTCGACCGGGCTATGTGCCCAAGGTTCCTACCACGCCCTTTAGAGATCAGGTAGTGAACCTACAAGCGCAGCCCCGGGAGGAGGCAGACCCAGCCCTCTCACTATTGTGTCCGGTACGTGCCTTGCGTGCCTACCTGGAACGCACCCAGAGCTTTAGGCGCTCTGAGCAGCTCTTTGTCTGCTTTGGAGGACAGCAGAAAGGGAACGCTGTCTCCAAACAGAGGTTGTCTCACTGGGTGGTGGAGGCCATTCAGTTGGCCTACCACACCCAGGCCGTGCGACCCCCCTTACGGGTGCAGGCCCACTCCACTAGGAGCGTGGCATCCTCATGGGCACTGGCAAGGGGCACCTCCCTAGCAGACATTTGCAGAGCTGCGGGCTGGGCAGCACCTAACACCTTTACGAGATTCTACAATCTCAGGGTTGAATCAGTCTCGTCCTGTGTTCTCTCAGGTCCGAGCCCGTAGAACTCGGTACACGTCGACGATCTGACCGGGTGAACCGCTTGTTCCAGCGCCGTTTCCCTCGGCCAAGGCAAAACAGTGCGCTTTTGTCCCAGAGGACCCAGGTCCCTGGTTGATTCCTCCCTAGCACTTCGGGCCCGCAGCAGTTCAACGGAGGAACGTGCTGGGCCAGTCCACTACAGGTACCTCCGGCTACCCCTACTGGAATAGGTGCTCCACAGATCAGGCCTCCTACGGGACTCCTCCTGTGTGTATTTCCGCGGCACGGTCACCTTACGAGCTGACCCGCGTCTCCCTTAGGCAGTCCTTCGTTGCCCTCCGGTCGCCGTGTTGTAGCAACTCCCCCCTCCTTGAGGTTGGATCTACCACCGCGCCATTTCCTCCCACATGCCCCAAGTGGCCATGTGATGTATTTTGTCACCTTTACCTCCCCTGCTGGGCGGGTGTGGCCTCCGCAGGGTCTTTTCCCCCTAAAAGAATAGGAATTCGGAATAAGACCCCCTTCCCTCGATGCGGTAAGGGCCCGGCTGCTCTTGCTCTATGCCGAGAAAACATAGAGAGAAAAGAGGCCCAGCCAGGCTTGGCCCGTTCCCTAGTTGGGAGCGTCACCTTGTTCCCCCCTAGGGTAACCAAAAGGATGCTGACACTTTTTCGGGGCATTAGGGAAGAGTACGTGCAGCCTGAACACAGTTGGTCGCTTGTGCACGTACAAATACCTGCCCGCTTCTGTGTCAGCAGTACACGTACACGGCTCAGCGCATGGCGAGTTTTGAAGTGGACCCCTTTTCGCTTCTTCGACACGACGTCGAAGTGAGCGACAGACGGGGAACGTCTCGGTTACGTATGTAACCTCCGTTCCCTGATGGAGGGAACGAGACGTCGTGTCTTCCCGGCCACGTCGCTAAGCCGAGCCACTGAGATGCCCGGAACACTCCCGGCTCCTCAGAAAAATCCCGAATGAACGAGCGTATTTCTCTCGCCTTTATATCCGTATCCGGAGGCGGAGTATGCAAATACTGTTCGCCAACTCTCATTGGCCTTTTTTCATAGATCAGAGGTATCTTTCGGCGCTCAAGAGAGACCCCTAGTGTCGCTTCTTCGACACGACGTCTCGTTCCCTCCATCAGGGAACGGAGGTTACATACGTAACCGAGACGATTTCTTCTTAACTACCATTTCCTTCTTAATTTGTAACTTAAGAAAAAAGTTACGAATATTTTGTATTCCCAAATAAACTTAAGTTCTAAGATTGTTCTTAAGAAAAAACTTAATCATTCAAATTCTCTGAAAAAAAATCTTAAATATCATCATAAATAACATTTTAAAATTAGGATAACCTCACAGTTGTCTTAAATTCTAAAAGATAAGATGTTTAATTAATTAACTGGGGTTTTCATGTTGAGTCTTTACGTAGAAATGTTATTTTAGCCCGAAAGTTTAATTATATTTTTATTTTCAGCTTGTAAACCATGTAAATGTTTTCATCAAATTCAAACAATAAATGTTGTTTTGAAGCTTCTTAGTGTGGTGACCATTCATGCTTATTCAAACAGATGTGCTGCATATATCTATCAAGCTCTCTCTCTGCGATATTTAGAGTTCATAGAAACACAATCACATTAACATTAGAAAGCTGAGACTTTAGTTTTCACCCCCCATTCACATCCCTATCAGAGTTGGGCACAGCAGAGACCTTTTCTTTTAAATGAGACCTTCTCCCATTTACTCGCCTCGTATTTTCCGACGTGATATTATTATCAAGCTTCTCAAGGAGAACTTTTTCCATTCAGTAATTTCCTCAGCTCTTGTCGACTGAAGATTTTGCTTATTTTCTTTTCCTTCATATCAAATTAAAAGTTATCAAATGGTTAGCAGCAAGTAAATTCACCTTTGATGGTTAATGTCGTTAAACTAACACATCTCACGCACTTTACATTCAAAAAAATTAGCACGAGGTGCTAGCTAATAGCTTAATAGTTAAACGTATCATTATTATACACCTGTGTTGAAGTATTGAATATTCTGTAGCCTGTAAGACAAGGTAACTCCATGAGCAGGCTGATCAGACAATGTCAAAGCTTGTCTTTTTATTCTTAAGAAAAAAATTATGCTCTTAAGAAAATATTTGAGAACTTCTTAAGAATTTTTCAAGAATTGCACTTAGAAACGTTCTTACAAACTTCTTATAATTTATACTAAGAACTTTTTAATAGTTTTTTCTTAAGAACATTTTTGTGAATCTGGCCCCAGAGTCTTAGTCTGCTGCCTACAGTATTTTGAGGAGCACCTTTACAAGATGCAATGCTCTCTGTAGCATTAATAATGTATTTAGCATTAATTATTAAATGGCTCACTCTCTTTCACACCCTCAGTGCGTCGCATCCCTCCTCGCTTCTCAGTGCCACCGATGGATTATGAGATCATGCCGGGAGGCAGTGTGAATATCTCCTGTCAGGCTGTAGGCGTTCCCATGCCATATGTCAAATGGATGTTGGGAACTGAGGATTTGACACCAGAAGATGACATGCCTATTGGGAGGAATGTTCTGGAACTCACAGATGTACGCCAGTCTGCCAACTATACCTGTGTGGCCATGTCTACACTGGGAGTTATAGAAACCATTGCACAGATAACAGTTAAAGGTATGCTGAAGTAACCATATCAGACTCGTTGAAGAGGAATGTCTTAACACCTACAGATAGTTAAGAAAGAAAATGCTATTGGTGTGTAATAATCATACACGGGCATAGCAGTTATTACCTACTGTCTATTGATGTATGTTAGCTCTTTATTAATGGTTGACCAACATTGGTTTTTCAATGGGAGATGCCACTATCTAGAAAACAGGGTGAGCGACAATGGCTGATGTAGGCTAAGTTTCAAAGGCTTTGTGTAACAGATGTAGTCTGCGTTGTGTGCTAGATGGATTAAATAGACTCTAGACATCTCTGAACACATCTCGAGACCTGCGTTTTGTTATATCCATGGCATCGAATATGGCTAAAATTAGGTTTCTTAGAAGGCAGCATAGTCGTGGTGCCTTAAAATGCTGCCTGCATAAGCAGATCACTAGGTTTTCAAATAAAGCCAAATTGCTGATATATTGTATATATGATATCATTTGATTTAATGATTGCTTATGAGATTAACACAAAATTATGTAAAATATATATATATATTTTTTTTTTTACATAATTCTATTAAAAATTCACTCAATAAACTTAGGAACTGACCCGAGAGGGAATAAACACTTCTGTTTATTAGCAAAGCAGCCACTATTATGCTGATAATCTTCAGTGAAAACCTTAATAAATTGACTCTACACATTTGATTGAGTAAACACACTCTCTCAATTGAATTGAGTAATGGCGTCTCCAAAACTTATGTAATTAAGTTCAATAATCTTGGTGTTCATGTAGAATTTAGAAAGTATTTAAGTTAACTAGACTTAACTCAGATTTTGTATTTAAATATTTTTGTTTCTATTTAATTTAATTTATTAAATTTTAGATCAAACAATAGCACAGCTCAAATAAATTTCATAACTGATACTTGGTCAGTCGTTTAATAAGCTTAATTCTCCAAAGAAATGCATATATACCTGGACTTTAACTACATATTAACTATCTCTTCTACAAAGAGAATTAGAGTCAACAGGGTCCAAATTGACCAAATGGGACACTCATCACACGAAACAACTATTTGCAACAAAACAACATTAATTATACGTAATTATTAAGTCTTAATGACAACTATATAAATGCCCTCATAACTTCCCTTTGACCAAGGAAATAAAACTAAAACATTCATAATGTGCAAAGCATTATGGGGTTTCCCCATAGCCTCAGTTTGGTACTCAAAAGTTTGAGTTATTAACACTTCAAATCTGAAGTCTATGGATTTTTAAGATAAATCAGTACAATGAACTTAAATATTTGAATTATGAGACCAAAACATGACATTTCAAATAATACTTATTTCAGACAACTTGATATTTCCAGTAATAACTTTTGCAGTGCTGAAAAGTCCTAATAATGGCTGATTTATTGATCATAGCGATATATTAATGTACTGAATCACCACTCATCATTCTCTATATACTGTAATTCTGTCCTTTGGTAATTTGTATTTCTTTCTATGTATCTCCTCCTTTGGCCCACAGCCCTTCCCAATCCTCCAGGAACTCCAGTTGTAATGGAGCGATCTGCCACCAGCATTACTCTCATGTGGGACAGTGGGAATCCCCTTCCTGTTTCCTATTACATCATCCAGTATAGTCCCACCTCTTCTAGTGACATCTTTAAAGAAATTGATGCCATAGCAACAACTCGATATAGTGTGGGTGGACTCAGCCCCTACTCGCACTACCATTTCCGGGTCGTGGCGGTGAATTCGATTGGCCGTGGCCCACCAAGTCAGACGGTGGAAACCCGCACAGCCGAACAGGCACCTAGTTCCCCTCCTCGCCGTGTCAGAGGTCGCATGCTGAGTGGTTCAACAGCAATGGTCCAGTGGGAGGAGCCTGAGGAAGCCAATGGTCAGGTGGTTGGTTATAGGGTGTATTACACATCGGATCCATCACTTCCTGTGAGCCAATGGGAGAAGGAAATGGTTCGCGGGGTTAATTTTTTGAACATACGGGACTTGACACCCAACAAAACCTATTATATTAGAGTGCTCGCCTTCACTGCCGTGGGAGATGGACCTCTCTCCAGCGACCTACACATCATCGCGAAGACAGGAGGTGTGCAGAATGTGATGTTAGGATTATTTTATAGATTTTAAAGGTGCACTGAGTTGCTGTCATCTTGGGCTAAGGTTAACAATAACATTGTAGAAATGCTGAATATTTGCAGTCAGACATGATAAAAAAAATTTCCGTGAGTGAATGTGTCTGATAATAGGTCTTCCTATTTGGTATTTAGCTGGTAATGTGATCTCCAAATGAAAGACCCCATGAGGCAGCTCAACTCATAGACAACTCTGCCCTACAGAGGCAAAATGCAGTAACAACACACTTTGTCAAAATTGAGATATGACTGAAATTATGTCTCTTAGACTATGATGCGTCTTGTGACAGCTAACTGAACTCCAGATGCAGAGAAAACAAAATGGGACTATTTAATAATCTACATTTGGCTGAAGTATAAAACTAATTTGAAGCTATTTATCTCTATTATCTGGTGTTTTGGCTTTGTAGGGCAGTATTGATGTGACAGGATTCTTCATCTAATATAAATTTAAGTGGCTAAGCATTTTTTAATAGTACTACAATATATATTTCTTAATATGGATTTTTTTTTTCTTAATGAGTGCTGCCATTTTGCAGCTAGTTTTAATTCTTTCTCCAAACCCTTCTAGTTCCATCCCAGCCCACTGAACTGAAGGCAGAGGTGAAATCAGAGACAAGTATTCTTCTGTCATGGATGCCCCCAGCTCACAGTGGCACAGATGCCATCACTGGCTATGAGCTCATATACAGGCTTGGAGACCAGCCAGAGCAGGTACACACAGACACACACAGACACAAGTTTACATTTTGTAATGTGTTGCTAAGTGATAATTATTCTAAACGTCTCTGTGTCTCTCCTCCAGAAATTAACATTTGACCCAAGCTCCAGTTATCTGTTGAAGAATCTTAAGCCATATTCCACCTACATATTCCAGCTAGCAGCACGTAGTAAACACGGCCTGGGGGCATTCACCAGTGAAATCACAGTTCAGACTCCACAAACACGTATGTACTGTTTCATATAAAGCAGACACAAAAAGCCTTCTTGTTGCTGAAATGTCCAGGGGTGCATTTCCCAAAAGCATTGTTAGACAACTATGGTCATAAGTTCCAAAGTTACCAACATAGTTCCTGATTTGGTGTTTCCCAAAACCTTAGTTCCAATGAACATCGCAAACAGCATCGTAAAGATGTGTGGATTGAACTACAGCTCTCCACCTGTGGTTGGAAGCATAGTTTCTTGTTAGTTTGTTGTGTGGACATCATTTGACTTCGCTGAGACTTCTATATATTTGATTCCATATATATCTTTCATTCTGTCAAGTCTTTGACTACGTTTACATGCATTTAAGAAAATTATTTATTCTGAGGTAAACATAAGTGCAGCTGTTTAAGTGATTAAAGGTGAAATAAAAGGTTAAAGGTTCCTATTGGAGAACACAGCTTTTATGTGTTTATGTTAAAGCAGAAGTGCCATTAATATGTTTTTGGAGAGTGTGCATATGCATATGCACAAGTGTGTCAGGGGAACACCAGAGTCTAATATAGAGGGAAACCCCACTATTGCAGCGCAATGCATCTGTCGCATTACAAAGTGCACGCAGCATTTGTGTCCTCAGCATCTTTCTCGCATTAAACGGCTGTCTGGTGTACATGTAAATGAGCTTATTATAATTTAATATTTGCAGAAGTTATTACTGCACCCCTGAGTAACGTCACTAACGACAGCTCAACCAACGTGGTTCGAATGCTGTGCAACATAGTTACTGTGGTTTTGGGAAACAGTCGTAACTAGCTAGTTAATTTCTCCAACGATGCATCATACTATTGTTGTTACACAGTGAGTTATGTCGTTGTATGGGAAATGCACCCCAGTATAGCTGTTCACCAGAATGTGTTGTGTGCTGGTGTTCACACCAGAGGCCTCTACCATTGAAGCTAGTTTAACAAACCCAGGATTACAGGATTAGTTTCATGTTGAAAAAACTACACCGATCCATTCAGGATTAATTTGTACCATGATGCTGCCCATCAACGTTCTCTGTCAACTCAGGCTTTGATCTGCGAACAGCATATCGCGTGAAACACAGAGAGACAGGGATTTACCCCTCTGCTGAAGGCCGATAATTATGAAAATATGAAGAATTTTAATGCATTTAAAAAGCACAACAAGAGATTGTTATAAAAATGTGAAAAATTAAAACGCATTTACACAGCACAATGATCAATGAACAATTATGAAGAAATTAAAGACATTAGTCTTACACAGTAAGAAGAAACACTATGGCTGATGGACTGCTGGGAACAAATTATGAATATAATACAAATATCAAACAGCTGATATATCAATGCGTATGTAAATTCATATAGGCCCACAACAACACACAGGCTTATTCATTTTAAAATCTTAAAAACTGAAATATAATTAGATACTATTACAAATTAATGTAGGCTACTGTTGGATAATTATAAAGTGAGCAATCGGAATACTGTATGCAATTATATGTATTTTTCTTTATTAAGATGTATTTTGTGTATCACTTATACTGAACTTCAAGTGAAATACTCTATGATCATCTCCAGTCCATGAAAGTAGCAGTTTGTGTGGCATTTTCTATACTTTCTATAGCCAATTTATGGAGTGATTAAGCTTTTAATATTTTAGAATCACTTGTTGAAAGCAATTATTGGCAGGTATTATATTAATCCGCCTTCCTAGCTGTTTTATAAATAGCCTAATATTATATTATTTCTATTTTTTCATATATATTTTATATTTTATGGCTAGAGTAGGTAAATGAAAAACAATTATAGTGTATTTAAATATGTACAAGACTCCATCTGCTGAAAATCTATATTTAGCCTCTCAAATAAATAATTTATCATGAGTCGATTTTGTGGATTTCTAAGATTAAGTGTGATTTAAGAGCCACTGGGAAGTGACTTCATTGCGTCACAGATGTCACTTTACTCACAGCTGATGGTTCAGTATCTGTTAGTGATCTGTTTCTGAGAACAAAAGTGTAAATTACTATAGCAATGAACAGGCTAAAGGCTGACCTGCTTTTATGGTATCTAAATCCCAAGGCTGACACAAGCTAAACTAAACCTTAACTGGATTGCCACCTAAACTGCTTTCATGGTACAGGCCCCAGGCTTCTTTACTAGCGTCACTGAGGAACATTGGCCATATTTAAGGTGCTGTAAGTGATTTTTTTGTGAGTGTCTTTAGAGTGCTGGGTTTTGGAAAGAGGGGGTGTGGCTAAATCAATGGCTAGTCAGGTGGAAGTTCCAGAATGGCTAAAATCCCTTACAGCACCTTTAACTTCACCATCAAAGTTTTGTATCTTAAACCAGCCTGAACCAGCTAGGAAATTCTTGCAGGCCCTAGCTGGTAATTTCCACATGGTCAACAATAGTGTTGGGGATGCTACATTGAAACTGTTGCTTAACTTCCCAAGCTGCAAGCTATGATTTAAAGAAGTTAACCTATAGACAAGCTATCCTTTTAAAATGTAATTCGTTAATAACTTGTTAATAAGAAATAGGTAACTACATTGAAGCTATTTAAGGGCAACATCTGGAACTCAAAAAAATTGATGAATCAAATTAAATTAATTAAAATGTGCTGTCCAAATTAACTGCTCCACAAAAATGAATCAGGGAGTAGAAGAGTTTAGAGGAGTGTAATTTATACTCCCCAACACTGGTCCACAATCACAACACACAGTGGTTTGCTTTTGATGATGTCATATATCTTATCTGTCACTTAAAGTCATAGATGTAGATTTGTTGGATGGATTAAGAGTAAATAGCAGGTAAGAGCATTAGACACTCAATAAAAGCACCTGGAAAGAGTCGAATAGGTATGTTTAATGTTGAATGTACTGTATGTTTGTTTCAGTTTTGTTCAAACACCTCTGATTTCTGTGTAAAATGTCTTTTATTTTGATTTTACTGTCTGTGACAACACCATTTTATGACAGCAGTATTTTACATGTGTTCTGTTTTCATTTTATGTCTTTTTGTCTTTTTCTCTGATTTCTTTTCTGCCAATCATCCACACTAACACTAAAACTAACCACTGATGCCTTAACACACACAATTAAACCGTCTCACTTCTCAAACCACCCAATCAGATTCCATACCCCTCCCCCAGAATGTCACATGCATAAGCCCCTCCTCCACAAGTCTGTTGGTCAACTGGGCTCCACCCCTCACGGCTGACAATGGAATCATAACCGGATACTCCATCCGCTATGTGGCCGTGGAACGGGAAATAGACCCCGTACAAAGGATCACAGACATCCCATCCAACTGTTTTCGGTACCGGATAGAGGGACTGAAGAAAGGGACGTTGTACTCTGTTACTGTCGCTGCCCACACAGACGCCGGTCAAGGGCCAGAGAGCCTGCCGGTATTGGTCCTCACTGAGGAAGATGGTATGTTTCTATGGCCGTGCCTTTATCTGACCCTTGACCAAGTTGAACATCATCTTCCTTAACTTACCAAAGACACATTTGTGCTCCCGACCCTTTTCGTCTAAGTGGTTGCAATGTTCCTGACTTTACCCAAGTTCCTCTTCGGATTGCCTTTGTTCTTTATAGATTTTATCTTGTTCTCAATGGTTATCACATGGACAGGTCTGTTTCCATGACATTTATTTAAAATGAAAGGGTTTACCGAACCATTTGTCACGATAAATGAACCACACCCCAACACCATACCTCTTTTCCTCTCCTTTTCTTACCTTCTCCCGTGAGCTGGAATGAATGTTCAGCTGTGATTACATGTCCTTTATCCTAAAATGCCCCTTCAGTGCCCAGCGCACCTCCGCGGGGCATGGATGTGGTGGTCTTAAATGCCACCTCTGCCAGAGTGTCATGGAGACCTCCAGTTGCTGAGCGACAGCATGGAAAGATCCGTGGCTACCAGGTGACATATGTCAGACGCACAGCAGGGGAGAGAACAGGCCCTCCCAGAATCAAGGATCTCCTACTAAGAGACTCACAGGTAGGAGATAACATCCACTGACACTGACCCACATACTTCACAAGTCATATTGTCTTGATTGACTTATTTGCATATTTGGCATTTATCTTTGTCTAGTTGTTCCCAATTCAAAGATGAATTCCCTAAATTCATATTCACAAAAATTCAAGGACTTTTTTTCTTTGTAACAACAGCCTATTGTATTCATACTCAAGAATAGAATGCAGATCCCAACTCTTCTGATCATCTCTTGATCTGGAAGAGTTGTTTGTTTGGCAGTGATTAGAGTTCTTAGCTTGTCTAATGCTATTTAAATGGACTTTAATATCTCTTTAATTGCCATACAACATCATTGTCTGGTAATTAACCGCCTGCTAAGACAGAAGCTCTGATAACCATCTCAGAGACTAAAAGCCTGTATACCCCCATGTAATCGTTCCAGTAAAACTTTGCACTAATTATTCTCAGTTGAACATTATTGTTTTGTTGTAAGTAATCAAATTTAGTCTCAGCATTTACATTATATAGCATAAGGAATTACATGTTGCTTAATCTTTTGAGATAAAAGTGTTCATTGTACAATGGAAATGTACCATAACTTTTAGAAATAAAAATATCCCCCACAATAAATAAAGACCATCTTCTTTATATAAAGACTTTTAAGGGCTAGAGAGGGTGAAAAAATTGTCATAATAACAAAATAATGATTTTGTTCCATTATAACATATACAGTGAGGAAAATAAGTATTTGAACACCCTGCTATTTTGCAAGTTCTCCCACTTGGAAATCATGGAGGGGTCTGAAATTGTCATCGTAGGTGCATGTCCACTGTGAGAGACATAATCTAAAAAAAAAAATCCAGAAATCACAATGTATGATTTTTTAGCTATTTATTTGTATGATACAGCTGCAAATAAGTATTTGAACACCTTAGAAAATCAATGTTAATATTTGGTACAGTAGCCTTTGTTTGCAATTACAGAGGTCAAACGTTTCCTGTAGTTTTTCACCAGGTTTGCACACACTGCAGGAGGGATTTTGGCCCACTCCACCACACAGATCTTCTCTAGATCAGTCAGGTTTCTGGGCTGTCACTGAGAAACACGGAGTTTGAGCTCCCTCCAAAGATTCTCTATTGGGTTTAGGTCTGGAGACTGGCTAGGCCACGCCAGAACCTTGATATGCTTCTTACAGAGCCACTCCTTGGTTATCCTGGCTGTGTGCTTCGGGTCATTGTCATGTTGGAAGACCCAGCCTCGACCCATCTTCAATGCTCTAACTGAGGGAAGGAGGTTCTTCCCCAAAATCTCGCAATACATGGCCCCAGTCATCCTCTCCTTAATACAGTGCAGTCGCCCTGTCCCATGTGCAGAAAAACACCCCCAAAGCATGATGCTACCACCCCCATGCTTCACAGTAGGGATGGTGTTCTTGGGATGGTATTCATCATTCTTCTTCCTCCAAACACGGTTAGTGGAATTATGACCAAAAAGTTCTATTTTGGTCTCATCTGACCACATGACTTTCTCCCATGACACCTCTGGATCATCTAAATGGTCATTGGCAAACTTAAGACGGGCCTTGACATGTGCTGGTTTAAGCAGGGGAACCTTCCGTGCCATGCATGATTTTAAACCATGACGTCTTAGTGTATTACCAACAGTAACCTTGGAAACGGTGGTCCCAGCTCTTTTCAGGTCATTGACCAGCTCCTCCCGTGTAGTTCTGGGCTGATTTCTCACCTTTCTTAGGATCATTGAGACCCCACGAGGTGAGATCTTGCATGGAGCCCCAGTCCGAGGGAGATTGACAGTCATGTTTAGCTTCTTCCATTTTCTAATGATTGCTCCAACAGTGGACCTTTTTTCAGCAAGCTGCTTGGCAATTTCCCCGTAGCCCTTTCCAGCCTTGTGGAGGTGTACAATTTTGTCTCTAGTGTCTTTGGACAGCTCTTTGGTCTTGGCCATGTTAGTAGCTGGATTCTTACTGATTGTATGGGGTGGACAGGTGTCTTTATGCAGCTAACGACCTCAAACAGGTGCATCTAATTTAGGATAATAAATGGAGTGGAGGTGGACATTTTAAAGGCAGACTAACAGGTCTTTGAGGGTCAGAATTCTAGCTGATAGACAGGTGTTCAAATACTTATTTGCCGCTGTATCATACAAATAAATAGTTAAAAAAAATCATACATTGTGATTTCTGGATTTTTTTTTTTAGATTGTCTCTCACAGTGGACATGCACCTACGATGACAATTTCAGACCCCTCCATGATTTCCAAGTGGGAGAACTTGCAAAATAGCAGGGTGTTCAAATACTTATTTTCCTCACTGTAATATTATAAGTGGACATAAGAAAATATATGATATATTCTAAAAAATATTAAATAAATTTGATAAATAATTCATTTAAATTATTTTGTAGAAATGTATGGCATCACCCCATTAAATTGAACTTTGTTTTTTTCTTAAATTTCGCAGCCATGGAATGATACCCAACAATATGTGAGTATGTACTCTAAACATGACGAAGAATTACATTTCTCTGTCCATAAATATTAATTACATTTTTAGTTTAGCAATTCAAATAATTATAAATTATTATAAGGCATTTTGGTTTGATTGTATTGTGTGTATTAGGATTTTAGTAAGGTGTGTATCTGTATATTTAGGAGCTGATTTTGTCTGATTTGTCGCCAAACACTGAATACTCTGTGGCTGTGGCTGCGTTCACCTCAAAAGGTGACGGAGCAAAGAGCAAAGCTACCGTCATCAGAACTAAACCCTCATGTGTGTATACACCCCAAAATACACACACACATTTATGCACTGCTATACACACTTGCTGTTAACTTTATCTCAAATTTAAAGGTGCTGTACACATTTTTTTTAAATACCACGCGTACATTGTCCCTACATTCTGACAGATATCACTGAAATAGGTATCCTAAGAAATCACATATGCCTCTGTGACAGCCCTAGCCTCAGCAAACTGCAAAAATGTGTTTTATATTTTAAAGAAAGAAAAATCTAGGAAGTATTTATTCAAATAATCTAGTCATAGTATGTTATGGATTTTCCTGTTTGTGCTGCGTGAACTGAAAGAGCTAAACACATTCACATTCACAATCTTTACTAGCAGGTTAATTACCGCACTCAAACAAATCCTGAATAAATGACATTAATCAGCTATATCCATATAATAAACATAATATTAAATTACATCTGCACAGACAACCAATCGAATGAACAGGTGAACTTGATCTAAGTTACCCGCTAGTCAGAATGCGTAACTTGCATTGTGACTATGCCGTTTCCTTAAAAACATGCTACATGTAATGCAATATCCTAAACTGTCTAAACATGAGGAATTCACTACAAAGTAACTTTTAAATGGTGTTAAACTAGCTTCAAGGTAAAGGCCCCTTGTGTGGACACCAGTACCCAAAACACAACACATGCTGGTGAACAGCTATACTGGGGTACGTTTCCCAATTTGGAGAAATTAACTAGCTAGTCATGACTGTTTCCCAAAACCACAGTAACTGTCACATATCCAAAGTAGATTACACTTCAATATATACATTATATGCCATTATTTCATGAGCTCAGGTTTTCTTGTGTTGTTTAATCTTAAATATTAAACATATTAATCTTTAATGTTCAAATAATTGTAAATAGTTTATATATTTTTCAAAATCTTTGAATATTTGGTTAGTTTGTTCTGTTACAGTTTAATACATGTTTTTGCCATTTTGCACATTATTGTGTTATTTTTGTTAACTAAAATTACAGTATATGCCATTTAAGTCGGAGTAAAATTTAAATATCTGCCCCAAATGGGTGCGTGTGAGCACCATTCAGTATCATAAAATAACTTGAAATGTCTCGTGGACTTCATAACTGTGGACTTTACAGACACATGCAAATGTTGGCCATTGCAAGTCCACAATACCGCAAATACACGTGAAGTGTGCCATTTATGACAGAGCATACGTCTAAGAGCAAAACGGCAGAAAAAATTGTATAGCACCTTACCCATAAAAGCAAGTGTTTCACTCTCAACACCCCAATACATTATGACACAGATACATCTTTACATATTCAGTCTTGATCACCTCAATATTACAGTGCTCCACTATTCTCTGCTTCACAGTGCCAGGTATGCCCCTTCTGACAGTGGAGTCATCCGAGGATGGCACTGCTCTGCTGAACTGGCAGCCTCCTCCTGCTGGTTTGTACCCTGTGCTGGGCTACAGGCTCTCATATGGCCGGGCTGACCCCACCTCAGACTCCTTCATGGTGATGGAGCTTGATGCTGACACACGCACCTACACCGTCTCGTCCCTGAGTGCTGGGATTCTGTATGTGTTCCGTCTCGCAGCCCGTAGTGTGTGGGGTTATGGTTCAAGCTCTCAGGTCACACTTTTAACCCCAAGCATGGTGGAAACAACCTCAGAATACACAATAACCATCCCAGGCACAACAGAAGGTCACTTTGATGTTGCAGAGAGGTCTCCAAACGCAAGCATTCCAGAAACCGTCCTGTCTTTGTCTAATTTAACTGCTGAAAGCATTAACTCCACGTCTGTGATTCTGAGATGGGAGCGACCAGAAAGTATCAAGCAGATCCAAGGTTACCGCGTGTGGTTTGCTGTCAGCTATAGTAATGGCACAGACATTGCCATGGAATCTGATGTTACAGAGACCCCAGTGATTCTTACTGGCCTCAGGGCAAATACTGAGTATGTGGCAAGAGTGTGCATGCTTAGCAAACATGGGTCTGGGCCCTATAGTCTCCCTATATCCATCAGAACACAACCAACACAGGAAGGTAGGACACATGCATATCATCGCAGTCAAGGCATCCTTCCCAAACAAACCACCACATTCTCTTTTCTTTGGAAAGATGTACACACCAGTTGTCAATTTCTCTGTTTAGATGTCATCCTTTCTGTCTATCTGTGTTAGTCTCAGTTACTTGTTTGGTAACATACACTAAGGGCAGAATAAAGGTGAGAAATCTTTCTTTAAATGAGTCTAGATGAAAATCGAGTGCTCCATAATCACATTAGACAGCTGTATTAAAGGTGAGCTCTTGGACACAAAAGAAAAGCTCTTGTCAGCTCTTAGAAAAAAGAGTGACTAGCTCTCTTTTCTCCGATGTGCTCTTTTCAAAATGGGATTGCTTGAAGCAAAATGTTCTGCTCAGGTGAGCTAATATATTGCTGCATGATTGGTTATGTGTTTATCTCTTGTTTTTCTCTAATAGTTTTTGCAGTGAACTTCAAAGTAAAAGCTGCTATGAAAAGCTCGGTGCTGCTGACCTGGGAGTCACGAACCACCAGCAATAAAGCACAGTCTCTCATTGTAAGTACGTCAAAACACTTTACTGTGAGTGTGTGTGTGTGTGTCTGTGCATGCGTGTGTGTGTGTGTGTGTGTGTGTGTGTGTCAGAGTCTTGATCTTGTATTTTTTGGCTCCTCTCAAGACCACATAAACATGGCCTTGGTCTGGGTCCTATAACTTGCTGTTTTGGTCTGGTTCTCATAACTCGTTCACTTGTTCTTGGCCTTAAAATGTAAAATCTTGGTCTGGATCTTGGTTTCAGCTTAAGGTCTCAGACAAGACCACAGTCTATTTACAGCATACTAATGGTGATAATTACCTCAATCACTTTGAGAATTTGCTATACATTCTTTGAAAAACTGCATTGCAATCAACATGAATGATGCAATACATTAAATTTTACTTCATAAAAATCTATCTGTTTCATAGAATGACAGGTCTTGGTCTAGTTCTGGATATTGGGGTTTGGCCTTGGTCTGCTTCAGGGTCTTGGGGTTTGGTCTTGATCTGGATCAGGTCCTAGAAGGGTCTAGGCTTGGTCTGGGTCTGAGAGGTCTAGCCTTGGTTAGGGTCTAGATTTTAGGGGGTCAGGTATTGGTCTGGTCCTTATGGGGTCTGGTATTGGTCTGGGTCTAAGGGGGTTTGTTATTGCTCTCAATCTGGACTTTAGGTGGTCTGGTATTGGTCTGGATCTGGATCTGGACCTTAGGGGATCTAGTGTTGGTCTGCATCTGTGTCTTAGGGGATATGGTATTGGTCTGGATCAGGGCCTTACGGGTCTGATTTTTGTCTGGATCTGGGCATTTGGAGGTTTGGTATTGGTCTGTGTCTTAGGGGGTCTGGTGTTGGTTTGCATGGTATTGGTCTGGATCAGGGCCATAAGGGGTCTGGTGTTGGTCTTGACCTGGGTCTTAAGGAGTCTGATATTGGTCTGGATCTGGGCTTTAGGGGGTCTGATATTGGTCTGGGTCTTTATATTGGTCTGGTGTAGGTCTGCATCTGTTTCTTAGTGGGTACATCTCCTAATTATGGGGCGGCTGTGGCTCAGGTGGTAGAGCGGGTTGGCTGCCAATCGCAGGGTTGGTGGTTTGATTCCCGGCCCACATGATGCCACATGCCGAAGTGTCCTAGGGCAAGACACTGAACCCCAAGTTGCTCCCAATGGCAGGCTAGCGCCTTGCATGGCAGCTCTGCCGCCATTGGTGTAAGAGTGTTTGTGTGAATGGGTGATTGGGACACAGTGTAAAGTGCTTTGGTAACCTCTAAGGTTTTTGATATTTGATATTTGTCTGAACTTTAGGGGGTCTGGTATTGTTCTGGGTCTTAGGGGGTCTGGTTTTGGTCTTGACCTGGGCTTTAGGGGGTTTGATATTGGTCTGGGTCTTAGGGGGTACGGTATTGGTCTGAGTCTGGGTCTTAAGGGGTATGATATTGGTCTGGGCCTTAGGTGGTCTGGTATTGTTCTGAGTCTTAGGGGGTCTGTTATTGGTCTGGATCTGGGTATTAGGGAGTCTGGTATTGGTCTGGATCTGGGCTTTAGAGGGTCTGATATTGGTCTTGGTCTTAGGGGGTTGGTCTACAGCTGGGTCTTAGGAAGTATGGTATTGGTCTGGATCTGGGCCTTTGGGGGTCTGGTGTTGGTCTGCATCTGGTTCTGTGTCTTAGGGTCCCGATATTGTTCTAGACGTGGGTCTTAGGGAGTCTGGTATTGGTTTGAGCTTAAGGGGTCTGGAATCGTTCTGGATCTGGTTTAGGGGGTCTGGTAAGGGTCCAGATCTTGATTTTGGAGGGTTTAGTCTTGACTCCATCTCTGAAGTGGGTGTGTGTGTATTTTTCCTTCCTTTCAATGCAGCATATGGAGATGGAATTGTATATGACAGTGTTTGTATGACTTTGTATGAGTGTGTAAGCATACATCTGAGGTGTCAGTCTTAATCTCTTTCTACTATCCCGAAGTTTGTGTGTCACAATATGTTGACAATTTGTTCTGAAGAAGTGTGCATTTGTCATTTATTTAATACTGTTTCATTCTCTCTTGCTTTTAGATTTCATATGGTGATGGTGAGAGTGTGGAGGTGGATGGGCGGCTTGGCCAGAAGTTGGTCACTAAGCTAAAGCCTCAGTCTGTCTACACCTTCCTGTTAACCAGTAAAGCTGACAGCACTGGTGGCTTGCAGCACCGTGCGGATGCAATGACGGCTCCAAATCTGCTGACCAGGAAACCTCAGGTGCTGGACAAGACCAGCACACAGAGCATTGCAACACTGCAGCTCCCAGCTGCCCAGGGACAGGCTAATGTTAGGTCAGTAAAGCACTCATTAATATATCCACACTGAGTAAACCTCTACACACACATTTGCTGTATACAGCAAAACACAGCTTATTATTTTCATGTCATTATGCCAACTCACCCCCACTCACACCCCAGTTCTCAGTTCCCCCATAAGATTGCATTCTCATTATTATTAATATGGAAATATTTTTTTCAATTGTAAACTATTTATATATTGTGATATTGTGTAGCACTTAAAATGTATTGTGTCCGAACAGGATGATTTTCATTACTCCATTACTAATGAGAATGAATTTTTTTCGCACTGCAGTAATGAAGATTTAGCCATCAAAATAATGTTATAATGGAAACATTTTAATGGTCCTAAAAATAGGCTTAATTTTCTTTATGCAAAACTAAATATAATTAATTTTTTATTTGATTTTGGGATAAAATACTGTATGAAAGATATTTCTTCAAGAGTTTCACCCATAATAATACACTGATTTTTTTGGAAGGGGGTTCTACATTGTAGTTGTTCCTCTTAAGAGGCAGCGAGGAGGAAACTTCCAGAATTTCTGGAGTGATCCAGATGAGATGAACATTGATGAGGTACAGAACTTTAGGGATGAGTTTTTAATTATAATTTAATTATTAATTAGTTATTTAATTATGTTGTGTAATTGTGCAAACAAATCACAATTGTTGTTGACAAAGTTGTTCAATGTTTAAGGCATGTGTTCATCATATGGGAGTTTTACACAACTCTTGTGCTTGCCTTGTTTGCTGCTTATACCAGCTGCTGAGGGAGATTAATGGCACCGGTCGCTCTGTGCGTCTGCGGAGGCAGGCGGAGGCAAAACCATACATCAGTGCTCATTTTCAGAATTTACCAGCCGAGTTTAAACTAGGAGATGGACGTATGTATGGAGCATTCCTGAACCGACCTCTTCTTAATGGACAGGAGTATGTGTGCTTTGTGCTGGCTATTCTTGATCTGGGCCAGAATGTAAGTAGCCATAGTGATAATGTAATAATAGCATCTATTGTGGTAATACTATGTACTGTGAGTTGCTACACTGTCTGAGCATCATTCTCAGAGAAACTAAACAATGTTTGAACCATGGTTAAAAAGATAAAAAATATATAATATCACTCCATTGACTGGTGCATTGACTTGATTTGAATGAAATGTGCTATTTGCAGTCAGGCATGATTAATGCATTCAACAAACAAAAGTGTCCTATACCAGGGGAGTTATACCAGTAATGTGAGTAGCATTTGTCTGGTCATATGTATGGGATGAAACAACCGACATCCAACAAAAAGCAGTTATTATATCATAGACATCATTAAGTACCATCCTTGCTTTAGTAGATAGTCCCTGAAAACTCTCTGTTATAAAACCCATTAAAATGTAATGGCAATGAATAGGGTTAATAAAAATAAACTGTTTTATTTTCTAGAATTTCTTTTCAACTAAAAATTGTATACATTCAAATTTAAAAGCTCACCATTTGCACACACTGTAGACTGGTTGACAAAAATTGGTAACATTTTTTCAGTTAACGTCCCAAATTAAAAAAATACTCAAATTATTCATAAATCATATTGTATATGTTTATTATCTTATAATAAATAGAATTAAATAAACTTTGTAAGCATGTAATTCTGGTTCTGTTCACGCCATCTCTCTCCAAAAAGTCTATTTTATTCCACTAGATGGCAAGAAAGTACAAGAATGTTTTTCCTCTATCACTGATCTGAAATGTAAATGCCGCTCTAACACATTTTAGCCCTTGCAGATATGCTTGTCCATAGACATTCAGTCTAATTTTTAGTTCATGCACCACCCCCATTGTTTCATTGAATATCTCGGCATCTGAGTGGACTAGAAGCTCAATCTAGGTGTCATTAGAAAGCTGATAGCCCTGGCACTGAAGCCCTTTGTGATGATGTTTAACATTTTATCATCAATAGTCAAAAACATATATATCTGTGGATTTGTTTAGCATGCATTTGCTTGACCGTATATTTTGTTCTGGACTAAGATATAACATTGGATTATCCACACAAGAAAGCTTTTTAGGAAACTCCCTAAGGTAGAAGCATATATAAATTGTTTATCTATTTGTGGCTTACAGCAGCAGTGATCGGCACATCAGAGACGTTTGTATTTGATGTCTTACAAAAATCATATTTCACTTTGTGATTCTTTTGAAAATCGTTCGAACTGTGGTATTAGGGCAAAATGTACAGTTGCATTACTGAGAATGAGATTTTTCATGATATATGATATATTTGCCTATTTAAGTGCTATTTGAAATTCTTTTATATTCATATCAATAATTCAACCACATTACCAAATTACATTCCGGCGCTGATTTGCGATGGAAATGTTTCAGGCCTTATTTCGTTATTTTATGTAACAGAAATGCAGAATTGATGGTTACCTATGAAAAGTTCAGATTCTACGCTTTCAAACGATACCACAAATGCCTGATTTATGTATTCTGAGACTTTTTAAGTGTAAATCTTTGTTTGAGTTGAAGAGGTTAAATCTATAAAAAAAAATAAAAAATCTATGATCTCTTTAATTTTTATTTACAGAGTTTTCCTAGGTTTTATATTTTGCGCTTGTTATTGGTTATACTAATGTGCCAAGTGTCTGTTTGCTTTTTGATTGACAGACCGTGTACTCCACGAGTCCATTCTCTGATGCTGTGCTGTTCTCTGATGTTGAGCCACAGCCAATTGTAGATGAGGAGGAGGGGCTTCTTTGGGTTGTGGGGCCAGTGCTGGCTGTCATCTTCATCATCAGCATAGTCATCCTCATTCTTCTCTTTAAAAGGTGAGAAAGGAAGAGTTCATAACAGCAAAGTGATGGATTGATATTTAAAGAAGTAAATGGAGATTAAATGAAATCAGCCTGTTAAAAGAGGAAGTAAAGGAGGAGATAAGTGGGGGGGGGGGGGGGTGTCTGAAGAAGTGAAGTGATACAAGTTGGAATGAAAGACATGATAAAGAGGACTTTCTTAGAGGAAAATAGAGTAGCCTTGGTTTTTCTTAAGTATTTTTCCCATTAAATGTTCTCCATTCGATTCCAAAAAAAATATTTTCAATAAAGACTTCTGTGCCTTGAACCAGCAATACAAACTCTTTGATTTTAAGCAAAAATGTATGTGAAAAAAAGGTACAAGATTGTGTACTTAACTGGAAATAGTCCTATGAAGCCTTGCAAATGATGTAAACTAAGAAAAAAATTGTGGTATAATATAAAACTAATATAATGTAAAAGTATAAAAACAATATATTTTGTTTATTGCAAAATATTAATATAAATATAGAAGTATGCTGCTATGCTCGTAACAGCGACTTCTCTGATTAATGGATCTCACTTCAGGATTAGTGGTATTGGTGTAGTTCTTTAGGAATTCGTCTAGTTAAGTTGAGATCACTGACTTGTGACTTCTTAACTTGTGTGTAAAACAATATGGAAGGTCTGTTTCAGAAGATTTATATGTTATAGCTAAAAATCTATTTCTCTGTGGAGAAAATTAATTGTATTTTTACTTCTGGAACCCTATTATTGCGTTCTATTGCAGATGTTATATATTTTGATTATGCAGAAGCTGATAATTAAAATCATTTGAATTCTTATTTCTTTTTTCCATTCCTCACTGTCTCTGGGCAAAAACCAGCAAACCAGACAGGTCTGTGTATCATATTTCTCTGAAAATGTAATTAAGACTGAAATGCGTGAGCGTTGCTTTAATGTTCCTGTGCGTGTGATGTTACAGGAAGCGGGCAGAGCTGGAGGGCAGGAAGTGCAGTTTTCCCAGCAGCAATAAAGCCATGAGTTCCCAGCATCCGTCTGACCCAGTGGAGCTGCGTAGAATCAACTTCCCAACAGCTGGTAATACACTTATGAAAACACATGTAATAATTACACACACAGGCACAATCCAGAAGAATCCTGAAGACACAGTCCAGAAAAATTCACTTTTCAGCTCCCCTCGATGCCCACAACATTATGTTCTCTCTTTTCTAGGTTTGCGTGCATCTATCATCGGTTATCGTCGGTTATCAAGTTAGTTTTGGTTTCTGGAGTCTGTATTAACTGCTTAACCCTCCATTCACACATATGCAGATACTGGTTTGGCTTCCTCATCCTCTAACTCATTTGGCCCATAAAAGTGGTGTTTGTCCACACCTGCTGCAGTGTGTGAAGCTTTTCACTCTCTGCTTTCACAGGCCTTACTTAACAAACTGGCTCATACACACCAACAACTACACACACGTGTTTTGTTTTTTTTATTATGTTGGGGGCTTTCCATTGACGTCTGTTGGTTTTATATCGAGCCAATAATTTTCTGTTCCTTTCCCCTATCCCTACCCCTAAACCTAACCCTCATACAAAACTTTTTGCATATTTACATTGTCATTAAGACATTGTATAATGTTTATTATGTCATTTTCCTTGCTTCTGTTGACTGCTCTCCACAATGTATACTTAACCTGGCCCACACACACACACTCCTTTATACCTAGTTGTCTTAATGGGGACATAACATAGACTTCTATTGTTTTAAAATAAATCCATCAAACAACCATAACAATTTTTCTGTTATATTTTCTTAATGTAAGAACATTGATTGCTGTTGATTTCATGTTATGTTTGCTTGTTTAATGTTAAATAAATTTAAATGTTGAATCAATATCTTTTGCTATCAGGGATTATAATTATTACAGACTAGCTCTAACCCTATATCACATATCACTATATCACATAAGTTATAAACTCATACACATGCATACGCACACAAGAATCCTTGTTTGATCACTAATATTCTCTCACACTGCTCAAGAGCACTGAATCCAGCAGTGCAAAGGGTTCTCTGAGTCTTTGAGAGCTCAACCGATCTGTTTGTCTATGTGATCTGTTGATTGAAAGGCATGACCAGCCACCCTCCAGTATCCATCTCAGAACTGCCAGCTCACATGGAGAGGATGAAATCCAATGACAACCTGAGGTTCTCTCAAGAATATGAGGTCAGATCTTGCATACACACAAACACTGACCCAAGATGTACATTAGTGGTTCTCAATTTTCACAATTATTTCAAATAATATAATTGAAAATGATAAAAAAAAAAAAAATAATGTTTCACCATTTTACTGAAAAAAAGTGAAAACTTTAAAAGTTTTAACTACATTTTCTTTCACTTCATTTTTTGTGTTTAAAAATACTATGAAAACTGAAAGAAACGTTACTCTCTTCACTAAATTATTAACTTTTGTTACTAGGTTATTCTGTTATTTTGTGAATAATATCTGCTACATAATACATAAAAATAAATAATTATGCCATTATACTTTCAAAACATAAATATATACATATACACACTGGTTGGCCAAAAGTTTGGAATAATGTACAGATTTTGCTGTATCGGAAGGAAATTGGTACTTTAATTCACCAAAGTGCCATTAAACTGATCACAAAGTATAGTCAGGACATTACTGATGTAAAAAACAGCATCATCACTATTTGGAAAAAGTCATTTTTGATCAAATTTAGACAAGCCCCATTTCCAGCAGCCAACACTCCCAACGCATGTAATCATGCTAAATTGCTAATTTGGTACTAGAAAATCACTTGCAATTATATCAAACACAGCTGAAAGCTATTAGGTTTGTTAAATGAAGCTTCAAATTGTCTTTGTGTTTGTTTTTTGAGTTGCCACAGTAAGCAATAGACTGGCATGCCTTAGGGTCAATATTAGGTCAAAAATGGCAAAAAAAATTAAATAAACAGCTTTCTCTAGAAGCTCATCAGTCAATCATTGTTTTGAGGAATGAAGACAATGCTTGAAATTCCCAAAAAACTGAAGATTTCATATAAAGGTGTACACTTCAGTCTTCAATAACAAAGGACAACTGGCTCTAATATGGACAGAAAGAGATGTGGAATGTCAGATTAAACAAGAAGATAAGAACATCAAAGTCTGTAGTTTGAGAAATAGTCACCTCACATGTCCTCAACTGACAGCTTCATTGAATTCTACCCGCTCAACACCAGTTTCATGTACAACAGTAAAGAGAAGACTCAAGGGTGCAGGTGTTATGTGAAGAATTGCAAAGAAAAAGCCACTTTTGAAACAGAAAATCAAAAAGAAAATGTTAGAGTGGGCAAAGAAACACAGACATTGGACAACAGATCATTGGAAAAGAGTTTTATGGATCATAACCCCATTGAGCTTTTGTGGGATCAGCTAGATTGTAAGGTGCGTGAGAAGTGCCTGACAAGACAGCCACATCTATGGCAAGTGCTACAGGAAGTGTGGGGTGAAATGTCACCAGAGTATCTGGACAAACTGACAGCTAGAATGCCAAAGATCTGCAAAGCTGTGATTGCAGCATGTGGAGGATTTTTTATGAGAACTCTTTGTAGTTGTTTAAGAAGTTCTGAATAAAAAATTAAAATTGTAATTGAAATTTTTCACGTTATTAATGCCTTGACTATACTTTGTGATCAGTTGAATGCCACTTTGGTGAATAGAAGTACCAATTTCTTTCCATAAGAGCAAAATCTGTACATTATTCCAAACTTTTGGCCGCCAGTGTATGCTTCTACTCAGTTGCTCAGGTACGCTGAGTAGAAATTGGTTTTGCTAAGCAAAAACAAAGATTATAGGTAATATTGGTGTTGGGTGTGGTTTTATTCCTGGTCTTTTTTTTTTTTTTTTTTGTAGTCTATTGATCCAGGGCAGCAGTTCTCATGGGAACATTCTAACCTTGAGATTAACAAGCCAAAGAACCGATACGCCAATGTCGTCGCCTATGACCACACCAGACTATCACTCTCCAACAGTGATGGTAAGAGCATGTGTGTTCAGTATCTCAATATTTCAGTTGCAATGTGCATTCATAAGAAATAAGATGTTCCAGTGGATTCTAATGGTTATTTCTATTTCATTTGTGCTGCTACTTCAATTTTAAATGATACACGTCTCACAGTTGCTACAAGTTCAATTATAATTACATTTATACCTATTTAAGTTTAATAATGGAAATGTGGAAATCAAATGTGTTTTTGTCTGTTCTGCAGGTGTTCCTGGCGGTGACTATATCAATGCCAACTTTATAGATGGGTACCGTAGACAGGGCGCATACATCGCCACCCAGGGCCCCATGCCAGACACATTCAGTGACTTCTGGAGAATGGTCTGGGAACAACACACAGCAAATATCATCATGATAACCAAACTTGAGGAGAAATCCAGGGTAAGTGCACTAAATCATACGCATACAGATAGGCACACTTGTGTTCACTATATTTGGATTCATACATCCAGACGAAACACATTTCCAGATGCACTCAAGTTCCGTTCCAAAATGTAGTAAGCTGCTTTCATAAGCAGCTACATTCTAAGGGGCTGTTCACACCAAACACATTTTTCCATCAGTCAGTGCTGTTTTTTGTTTTTGTATGTTACTATGCACTAGGAAGATATCCTGACAGTTCCACCACATGTGTTTTTTATCTCTTCCCATGAGCATTTTTAAGATGTGTCAAGGACTTGATCTTTTAAGAATGTGCCTTGAGACTCCATTAGCTTTTTTAACACAAGAACACTAATAGGCAGCAAATCTGTGCATTATATATAGATTCACAACTGATTCCAATAGAGTCTGATGTTAGCGTTTTGCTAAGCTAATGACGCAAAACTGTAATGAGCACAAAAAATACATAACACACAGATATTGGATGAACTGTTTTTAGTGATACTGTTTAGTGTTGAATGAATTCTAAGTATATTTATACATTCTTCTCTGCATATCCAAGTCTTTTCACTGAGCTTGTAGCATTATTATTCTGGGGTTGCCTTATCTGTGGATACATGCAATGTCCCCTTAGAATTTGGTCAAAATGAGTGCCTACTGTTTGGAACAACCTTTGCATTGGGAGTGAGCATATAATGCCTAAAATGCTGTCTAGGTGGGCAGCTCACTAGTCTTTGGAACTTTTGGAGCTACTGAGACTCATCAAGAAACATAAATTCCATATGAAACTTTTCAACCATCAAACACATCATTGATGTTTTCCATATTTGTCAGTGAGTGTGTTGGAATAGAGTAAGTCTTACAATGTTTGTCTGTTACTCTCCAGATGCCTACGTATTTCTTCTCAAAGGCAAGACATCTTACTTGGATAATTAGATCACACTTACTTTTCACTTGAATGGTTCATATTCAGTGTATCACACCTTTTCTCTCACTCTCTTGTTAACTCTGTCTAAACCCTTTTACACCCTATTTCTCTTGTTCTTATCTTTGTCTTCTCACTTCCTCTTTCTTCACTTATTTTTGAGTTGATACTTTGATAATTTTGGCTGGTTATCACACTATCACTGCATGCTGAAATGTACTCTTAAAGGGTGTCTCATTCCATTCCCTTGTTCCCTTTGACATTAATCAGTATATCTTTAACATGAATTTGGACACTAGAAATGACCTTGTTCCACTTAATTTTAGGACATATATGGGTTACTGTATAACATGCCATGACCGATATCTTTCTGGTATCATTGTTTAATTTAGCATCTTAATTGTACTGTAGATGTGAAAAGCTACTGTGCAATAATAATTTTATATGTATATTAACATAAACAACAGCAGGTCAAATGTTCCATTGATTGGTTGTCTTCAAGGTTTTTAATGATATATGATGACAAAAGTAAAACAGCCCACTTATCTATCAATATGGTACTTTATAATAATATTATAGGCTTTAATAGCCGTTTTGCTTTTAAACACAAAACATACAGTGTTTATATGTTTTTTATGCATATACAGTGAGGAAAATAAGTATTTGAACACCCTGCTATTTTGCAAGTTCTCCCACTTTGAAATCATGGAGGGGTCTGAAATTGTCATCGTAGGTGCATGTCCACTGTGAGAGACATAATCTAAAAAAAAAAATCCAGAAATCACAATGTATGATTTTTTAACTATTTATTTGTATGATACAGCTGCAAATAAGTATTTGAACACCTGAGAAAATCAATGTTAATATTTGGTACAGTAGCCTTTGTTTGCAATTACAGAGGTCAAACGTTTCCTGTAGTTTTTCACCAGGTTTGCACACACTGCAGGAGGGATTTTGGCCCACTCCTCCACACAGATCTTCTCTAGATCAGTCAGGTTTCTGGGCTGTCGCTGAGAAACACGGAGTTTGAGCTCCCTCCAAAGATTCTCTATTGGGTTTAGGTCTGGAGACTGGCTAGGCCACGCCAGAACCTTGATATGCTTCTTACAGAGCCACTCCTTGGTTATCCTGGCTGTGTGCTTCGGGTCATTGATTGTCATGTTGGAAGACCCAGCCTCGACCCATCTTCAATGCTCTAACTGAGAGAAGGAGGTTGTTCCCCAAAATCTCGCAATACATGGCCCCGGTCATCCTCTCCTTAATACAGTGCAGTCGCCCTGTCCCATGTGCAGAAAAACACCCCCAAAACATGATGCTACCACCCCCATGCTTCACAGTAGGGATGGTGTTCTTGGGATGGTACTCATCATTCTTCTTCCTCCAAACACGGTTAGTGGAATTATGACCAAAAAGTTCTATTTTGGTCTCATCTGACCACATGACTTTCTCCCATGACTCCTCTGGATCATCCAAATGGTCATTGGCAAACTTAAGATGGGCCTTGACATGTGCTGGTTTAAGCAGGGGAACCTTCCGTGCCATGCATGATTTCAAACCATGACGTCTTAGTGTATTACCAACAGTAACCTTGGAAACGGTGGTCCCAGCTCTTTTCAGGTCATTGACCAGCTCCTCCCGTGTAGTTCTGGGCTGATTTCTCACCTTTCTTAGGATCATTGAGACCCCACGAGGTGAGATCGTGCATGGAGCCCCAGTCTGAGGGAGATTGACAGTCATGTTTAGCTTCTTCCATTTTCTAATGATTGCTCCAACAGTGGACCTTTTTTCACCAAGCTGCTTGGCAATTTCCCCGTAGCCCTTTCCAGCCTTGTGGAGGTGTACAATTTTGTCTCTAGTGTCTTTGGACAGCTCTTTGGTCTTGGCCATGTTAGTAGTTGGATTCTTACTGATTGTATGGGGTGGACAGGTGTCTTTATGCAGCTATAGACCTCAAACAGGTGCATCTAATTTAGGATAATAAATGGAGTGGAGGTGGACATTTTAAAGGCAGACTAATAGGTCTTTGAGGGTCAGAATTCTAGCTGATAGACAGGTGTTCAAATACTTATTTGCAGCTGTATCATACAAATAAATAGTTAAAAAATCATACATTGTGATTTCTGGATTTTTTTTTATAGATTATGTCTCTCACAGTGGACATGCACCTACGATGACAATTTCAGACCCCTCCATGATTTCTAAGTGGGAGAACTTGCAAAATAGCAGGGTGTTCAAATACTTATTTTCCTCACTGTAATATACAACAGTTAGTTCCGGTCCTCGAATCTGATTGGACGAGATGTTCAATGAGCACTGATGGTCTGACACCATCAGACGTTTCACTGTGTGTGTATCACTCTGCTTGTGTTCGTGCCGTTCTAAACTAAAGTGATAGAGTAGTGCAGAGCTGTCTTTTTACATGTATTTTTATTTTTTTGCATTACATATGTTAGCCAGCAGGTGGTGGCAAGAGATAATTTTGTGTGTAATATGAGCCAGCTAGGTGACGTGAAGCGAAGCCGCTTAAGCCATTTACGTACAACAGCTCTTCGTGATCGCATGTATTACTACTACTAAAGCTAGGAAATAGCTTTAAATGGCTTTAAACATACAACTTCAGCATTACGGCTCATCACAGCTGAGAGACACAACAGACTGATTAATTCCACAAACTGAAGGCGCTTGCCTCTTATCGGACTTTCCACATTGGATTGAACACACTGTTTAAAATGGAGGACATTACGGTTTATATAATGAATGACTCTTACGCACCGACTACCGCGAAATAGGGAGAAATACCCCCACTTGGACCGCTAATTTTCCACTGAGAAAGCTGATCTTCAGAAAGCTGACAGCATCTCTGCTTGGGTGTGGCAACAGGTGATCACACACACTCCATCTCTCACTCACTCACTCACTCACTCACACACACACACACACACACACACACACACACACACACACACACACACACACACACAAGCACAAGCACATCCCCATCCATCCATCCTTGTTTATCCAATAACTTTTTAGAAACAGCACAAGCTGTGATTAGTATTTCTGAAGTTAACTTTTTGAATTACTAACGGAGGCTTGGACACATCATTTGGTTTGAACCAGCAACAGCAGATTCTGATCGGTCGCGTAAGAAAGTAGTTCCATGCACAAATGCCTTTTTATGACCGTACTCAAGTTTTTCCTAATTTTTTAAAATGTACTTGTTCATTAAACTGTTGTATATAAGCAATATCGCACTCGCAATCTTGCTATATGGCCCTAAATCAGCACTGCTGTGATTACCTACGGCACTCTGCCTGCGACCTCATGCCTGTGGCTTGATAACAGCAGTGCTGATGTAGGGACATTTCTCATATTTTGCTTGTGTGATATTGCTTAAATATATCCAGATCTTTTCATTTCTGATGACTTAAAAAGACATAGTGACATTTCTGCTAATAAGCTGATAAATCAAGTGATGTGCACTAGTTTTTACTGAGCATTCTGGGAATTTTTATGGAGCGAAAGTTTCTGTACACAAAATGATTTTGACTATTGGAATATCCGACTCCCTTGGCAGTGTAGCTACTACAGATAGGGAGTGGATTGAGACAACCATAATGAGGACTATTATTGATGGGAAGCAGCCAGACTGAAGACCAGCTGATTATCAGTGTCTCAGCTGATTCTTCAGCTCTTCTTTAATGTTTGACATTGAGACATATGCAGCAGTATGAGGTTTAGTAAGCATCTGCTGAACTGTGTGCAGAATAAGTGTGATCAGTACTGGCCCAGCAGAGGCACAGAAACATACGGACTCATGCAGGTCTCTTTATTGGACACGGTGGAGCTTGCAACCTACTGCGTTAGGACTTTTGCTCTCTTTAAGGTAACAAAACAACAGAAATCAGCACATAAACATAGTATACACACACTGTTTTACCCTCACAGATGTAGCCTAATGGCATCTAACAATCAAAATTAAGTAAAAAATTATGCATAATTAATTGGTCTATGCTTTACAAAAACACAACTTTTTAATCTGTTACATTTTAACATTAACATATACATTATGTACATACTGTATATGACTTTGTACATTATTTTTATTAGATTTGTTGTGGTGTTAGCTGTTTTTTTATGTGCATCGTCAAATTAGCTTGAATAAGATTTCCATTGTACTTGTAAAAATGGCAAAGTACTCCATTCTACTCTAATTTGGTAGTATAGAAGTGCTATGTATAGCATGTTGAAAGTGTTGAATTTTGACGTTTCTATGGGCAGAGTGGGAGTGGAGATAAAAGGGAGGTTCGTCAGTTCCAGTTCACAGCATGGCCAGATCAGGGGGTACCTGAGCACCCCACTCCCTTCCTGGCCTTCCTGAGACGGGTCAAAGCCTGCAACCCCCCTGATGCCGGACCCATTGCTGTCCACTGCAGGTAAGCAGCACAGAATGAACCAAAAATATTTCTATATCTAGCCAGTCATTACAGGGTCTTAAGAAGTGTTGTACATTTTCTTTCTCCATCAATGACATCAATAGCTTAAGTGGTATTGACCGAATGAATGGTTTTGTTGCAGGATGCAGGTCTGTTCTGATAGGGTTGTTAACAATAGGGAAAAACACTGCTAAATGCAAATAATAAAATGCAACTAACCAGATAATCATGTATTGGTAGGATAGCAAAATAAATAGGCTTATTAACTTCTGAAAAGTTGAAAATGCTTCCCATATCTTTTGCTGTTGATGTTAAAGTTTGTGCATTTAATCAAACTTTACAAATTCTCTACAAATAATTTGTCACTTGGTAGAACCAAATTAGGCAGGTGCCAACATGAAAACTACACAAGGTTAAAAAAAATACTGTACAGGTTAAATTGCAGCAAGGAAAAACACAATATGTGCCAACCACAATGTGTTGGTTTGGCTTAAAATCAACATGATCACATGGGAAATCGACATATTGCTTCCAAATTAACATGTTCATGTACACTGAAATCGACCCCTTTTCTGCTGAATTACTGAAGAGCATCTGAATTACTTACATGAATTACTTCCGGGCATGGGTTCTGGTACCATGGAAACAAGGAAGTAATCGCATTCGCTTTGAGACAAGGGTTCGAGTTCCACTGAAAGCAGGAATTAATCACGTTCACATAAAGTGAGCGTGATTCAAAGTGTTGCATTTTTGCTCTAAAATTAAATTTTTACTCCACTGAAGGTTAGGTTTAGGGTTGGAGTCTGAGTAAGGGGGTAAAGTTCCTGTTGACTGTTTTTGGTGCCACCCTGTAGTGTGGACATTTCACCTGGAAACTGTTCAACAACACTTCCAGCTTCGGCCACTGGGGGCAGTGGTTAGTATTTTGGTAAGCACCGACTGATTTCAGCAGCAGAACTTTTCAACTTGCTAAATTTACAGTGTGATAAGATTGTACAAATAAAAAATTGTAAATAATAATAATCATAATAACAAATTGCTGCTTTATTTTAAGGATACATTTTTTCTAACTTTTGCATGATAAACAGTTTTGACACTGTTTGGTTGCCATTTAATGTCCAATGTAAAATCTGGGTCCCAGAGCAAAATCAGTTTGCAACTGAACTATGTAATAATTGGCTTAAACGGTATTGACTATAAGATCGGTGTAATATCTAACACAATTTTCTAACTATGCTGCAGCTCAATTGTTTTGTCTGTGTCCGTGCACTCAGTGTGTTTTGTGCAGCCTGAGTGCTTGTGATACAACATTTGACAGAAGTATTCTCTCTCTTTCTCAGTGCTGGTGTTGGTCGCACAGGCTGCTTCATTGTGATTGATGCCATGCTAGAGCGTGTGAAGCAGGAGAAGACGATAGATGTTTATGGTCATGTGACCCTGATGCGATCGCAACGTAACTACATGGTGCAGACAGAGGAGCAGTACGTCTTTATTTATGAAGCACTGCTGGAGGCCGTTTCCTGCGGCAACACTGAGGTGCCAGCGCGGAACCTTTACGCATACATCCAGAAACTCACTCAGACGGAGCCGCCAGAGCACATCAGCGGAATGGAGCAGGAGTTTAAAGTGAGTTCAGCCCAAGCATGTTTAAAGAAATTTTTCTGGAGTACAATAAATTCATGTCTCATAAATGTGACATCGACCACATACACACTACAGCTAAATATGGTTTTCACTCCTCTGCTTAGTGCTTAATCCCATTCTTTACACACAGATTTAGCTTCTTTGTGTGACAGCTGCATACTTCATTTACATTAAATCTGCATGGTGTGTATAGAACTGAACAGAGCAACTAGCTATTGATAAAGTGACGATGGTTCTTTCTTTTGGAAACTGACAGCTTGTCTAATGTGCGGTGATAAAAAATAACAGGAACAGAGGTATATGTCTTGACTCATTTGCTGATATTAATACAGTCTCTCTGTCCATGGTAGTTGCTCGTACCAGCCTGAGGTCTAGGGTCAACCTACATATTTCTTTCAGAGAGACTGAAAGTGCTGTTTAAAGAGCATAAACACATCTTGGAACCTCTGCTGAAGTGGTTTACTCTAAAATTCTGAATGTTAATTTGCCTCCAGTCTGATAATTTAAGTGTTTTACTCTTGTATTTTAAGGAATAGTTCACCTAAAAATTATTTCACCATTTACCGTCATGGTGTCTCAAACTTGTATTACTTTCTAAGCCTTTCTAAGATTTTTTGAAGGATTTATTCGATTTTTCCCATTCAATGTCAATGGGGTCCAAAGCTTAAAAGCACATAAAGGCAGCAAAAAAGCAATCCATATGACTCGAGTGGTTTCATCCACGTCTTCTGAAGCGATTTGATCGCTTTGGGTGAGAAAGAGACCAAAAACGGACTACAAGTCCTTGTTCACTACAAGTCTTGACATTCACAGTCTCGTTCATGTGAGAAGTTTGGTGATACTTTTAAAATGTACCGTGTTCACCAAAAGGTTGATGGTAAACACTAGAACAGGGGTCGGGAACCTTTTTTCACTAAGAGCCAATTTTGTAATTTTTGGTTGATGCATTTTTTAGAAAGAGCCATACCACAAACAAATAATTTACTATTTTACTAAGTTTTGAATAAAATACAAATACTCAAAAACAAACAAATATGCAAATATTAACAGGTAACTTGTTGCAATATGATATTGAGTTCACGTGTATGTGCGGGTCTCCATAAAATTACTTTACTTCCCTTTATGGCTGTGCGATATGTAAAAAAACATTTGAATGATAATCGCATTTAAAATATTAATATCCGATTATATGGTCAATCCCCAAGGTCAGTGAATATTTTTGCTTTATTGATTTTGCTTTAAAAATTCAATTAATTTATTGAAACACTCGAACAAAAGACATTTCTAAATTCAAATTGCACTTTAAACGAAACGAAAAAGCAATACAAATAACGAATTGATAAAGAAATCTTATATATAAACACCAACCCAAATCCAAACATTTACCGTCTCCAACGGCTCCATTTGCCATCGCGCAACTATCAGTATGCAGCAACAGGTGAAAATTACTAGCATACAACTTAAGAACTAAAGACAATTATAAATGTAAAGATGATTATAATAATCATCATAATAAATAAGCCTAAAAAAGTACTGTGTTCCCAAAAAATGCTGCTAAATGTGTTCTTATCAAATGTGTTTGTATTACATTTTGGTCATATTTATACTGCCTAAAGAAAAAAATAATAGAACTCCATTTTAGGTTCAAGGCAAACGTGTCTTGTATTACCTTATGATTTAATCACTTTCGTCTTTGTTTATTTAATACAAAGATACCTGTATATATTACTGAACCTGCAGAGTTGCGTTCACAATGTGTAAGAGCGAACTAAACTCACAGTACCTCACAAGATGATCGGTGATCATTTGCAGCATTCTCATAGACTACATTATTCTTGCAAACAGTTTTTAGTGGAATGAAACAGAGAAAAAGCTTGTTTCATGAGACAGAGTCCCGTTGCATGCCTCTGAAAGAGCATTGACGGCTTTTCTTTTGTCTGAGATTATTTTTGAGAAAATTACTCGTGCATGAAATGCATTTGGAGAGGAGCTCGCAAACTGGATTGAGTCTCGTCGCATTTTGCGGGTGCTATATCACACCCTGGTTGCACATAAAAATAATGAACGTTCATAAAATCGCTCGTAGAAAAATCTTAACAGCTAAGATCAATAGTTATTGGGAAACGAGTCCCAGAACTCTTATGAATGTTCATGTGTTGGAGAAGCGCTTTCATTGCACTCAGAGCTCACTGCGCACACATCAAATCAGATGCACATCGGCTGCTTTTCTTTTATCTGGTCTTCAAAATATAATCACGTTTTGTCAAACATGCATCTTTGTGTCTAATTTGTTGTTATATATCTCTCCAAGTCTTTCAGGTCGCCTTCCACAGAGGCTGGTACATCAGCAAAATACTCGGCATGAAAAATCCACATTTTCATTTCAAACCTTGTTCACAAGAAGTAGGCTGTAAAATTCGGGAGAAAGGAAACCAAAACAGTGTCATTGACTTCAAGCTTTGCAATAGCACCCACACTTTCTGTTGGATAATTCTCTCTAAAAAGTTTTAAACGATCATGTGTTGGTGAATGGTGAGAGACCCGGCAAGCCACTTGATTTTTAACAAAGAGCCACTTGTGGCTCACGAGCTATAGGTTCCCGACCCCTGGTCTTTAAGGCCTATTTGCAACAAACAAAGAATGCTACGAATTTGCACGACAAACTGCCAAGGACAAAATAACAGAAGTATTCCTGTAACAGTGCTCTTATTCTCACCAAAAAAAACCCCCAAAAAACAATGTGTTTTTGTGTAATAGACAAGTAAAAGAGCACAGCACCTCTGTTTGCCAGCTTTGCCACCAATGGCCTGAATTGTTCAGCAGAATTGACTCTGGGAATTTTTCATTGCTCAGTCAATTATCACTGCAGTCTGAAAAAAATGTGATTGTTGATTTGTCAGACCCAATGTGAATAGCCCCATAGGAATACATTGTTCCTGCTCAAAAGTTTGTCTGGAACGAACATTTGCACCAAAAATTTTGTCTTGGTGTGAATAGGCCTTTATTGATTTATGATATATGATAAAGGGATTGAGGACCTGGCAACCGCGTGCAGCATCAATCACTTGTGCTCCAATTGGGCTGGATGTCAAGATTTATAGTAAATAAGGACTTACATTTTGGTCTGTTTTTCACCTAACGCAATTTTATTGATCCAGAAGACATGGATTAAACCCCTTCTATGCTGATTTTATACCCTTTTTGGACCCCATTGACAAAAACACATCAAACATCATTCAAAATGTCTTCATTTGTGTTCTGCAGAAGAAAGTCATAGGAGTTTAAGGCGTCATGAGGGTGAATGAATGATGAGAGAATTATAATTTTTGTGTGAACTATCCCTTTAAATTCAGATGTCAATTTTGCAGTTTATGTGCATGGCCATTATACAGTTTTAATTTTGCTACCAATGAGTGTCAGTTGCAGATTGCTTTTCAATATGTCTATATATGAAATAAAAAAATGCATTTTTCTGTATCTCCTTTACAGCGATTAGCAAACGCCAAAGCGCATAACTCCAGATTCGTCAGTGCCAGCCTCCCATGCAATAAGTTCAAAAACCGATTGGTGAATATCATGCCATACGAGAGCACACGTGTGTGTCTGCAGCCAATCAGAGGAGTCGAGGGCTCAGACTTTGTCAATGGCAGTTTTATAGATGGCTACAGGTGCATTGTGATTTCTGTTGTTATATGTATCACTAGAAATTAAGCTAGAGATATTCTCATTTCTTGAAATTGTCACCTCTCTCACTCTCTAGGCAGCAAAGGGCATATATTGCGACTCAGGGGCCATTGGCTGAAACTGTTGAGGATTACTGGAGGATGCTTTGGGAACACAATTCTACTATAGTAGTTATGCTTACTAAACTCAGAGAAATGGGAAGGGTTAGTTCATATACACACATTGTTCAAATGCTGTTACAGATTATTTTGCACAATGTTGTGGATGTGGTAATGTGTTAACTTGTTCCTTTGCTTCTTATGCAGGAGAAATGTCATCAGTACTGGCCATCTGACAGGTCAGCACGCTATCAGTACTTTGTGGTGGATCCCATGGCAGAGTACAACATGCCACAATATATTCTGAGAGAATTTAAAGTCACAGATGCAAGGGTATGTCACACACTCAAACACTTGCACACCCCTGCTGAAAAAACAGCTAAAACCATCCTAGGCCAAGCTGGTTTTAAGATGGTCCACTAGTTAAACTACTGGTTTATCTTGTTGGCCAGTAGGTATCTCATCCTGACCATCTGAAAAGTGCCTAAAATCCCTCTAATACAGTAAACAGAATAGAATCCTTTATTTTGGTCACACATTATACACACAGTTTTTTGCATATATACAGTGAAATGTATTAGTTTTCACATATGGGGTCAGCCATGTTACTGGAACAGATAGGATTAAAGGCCTTGCTCAAGGGCCCAACAGTGGCATCTTGGTGGTGCTGGGGCTTGAACCCCAGACCTTCTGGTCAGTAACCCTGAGCCTCAACCGCTGAACCATCACTGCCCTCAGAGATATGCCCTCTGACAAGGCTGGGAGTCCAGCTAAGATTAGCAACTAAACTAGTTTCACACACTTTGTGTCTCTTATTGTTCTTTTCTATCACAGGATGGTCAATCCAGAACAGTCCGGCAGTTTCAGTTCACAGATTGGCCCGAGCAGGGCGTGCCAAAGTCTGGTGAAGGCTTCATCGATTTCATTGGTCAAGTTCACAAAACAAAAGAACAGTTTGGTCAGGATGGGCCAATCACAGTGCACTGCAGGTAAGGATAATATGTGCTACAGTATGTATTTACAACTTATTTTACCTTTTTGTTTACCTAATATTTGTTTAGTGTAGACTGTGTGCCATGACTGACTATTTAATGATGATTTTATACATATGATGTACTTAATAAATGTATGAAATTTAACATTTTCTATAATGTGTGTGTAGCGCTGGCGTTGGGAGGACAGGTGTATTTATCACTCTTAGTATAGTTTTGGAGAGGATGCGTTATGAGGGAGTGGTGGACATCTTCCAAACTGTCAAAATGTTGCGTACACAAAGACCAGCCATGGTGCAGACAGAGGTAAGCATGCATGCTGCACTCTCGACCAATGGCAGACGGGGAAGTGTTTGGGGAAACCTGTTTGAAAAGGGTCATTATTTTTTCATTCCGTTTTAGTAACACAATTGCAAAAATTACACACTGCAGCTTTAACATCATATCCTGCTTGAGTGCTATTAGTCACATGTATACTATATCAGCACTCAGCAGATTCTTCATGACTGCATGTACTTGTGAAAATAATGAATGCGTGTGCACTCCACAGGAGCAGTACCAGTTCTGCTATCGAGCAGCACTGGAGTACCTTGGCAGTTTTGATCACTATGCAACATAAAACCTTGCTCTGGACCAAGAGTCACATCCTCATCCACTGAGACCTGCGTCTGATCAATCTGACAGCCTCTTTCTGTTGCCCACAGCTCCAGAGACTGTTTCATTTCTCCAGACAGCACACAATTTATCAGCCAGACAGGGAGGGCAACTGGGACACAGAATTGTCACAACAAATTGTAGCTCCAATCTTATAAAGTTGACAAGAAATATTTGGGGTGGAATAAACTTCCTCTGGCATTACAGCAGGAACTGCATGAATTTAACCATGTGCTGTCTGGTAGGAGACAACTGTCAAACTGTTTAATTGTACTTGCTAATTGTCATAAATGATTTAACAGCAAATCCCCCCAAAACACAATAATGTTTTTTTGGGATGCAGTCGAGGTTTACAGTGAACGTTTCCACAGTTTTTTGCTATCAGTTGTATAGTGGATCTACCAACTCACTTTTTTAAGTGGAGAAAATGACCTATAAGATGGAACATCACTTGAGCATTGGTGCTTTTGCCAAACAGTATTCTGTTTGATATCCTTTGCACAAACACACACACATAGATATACAAGTTCATTTCTATCACAGATTTAAGAAAAGGAAAAATAGCAGAATCTGAAAATGGAGATTAGTCTCAAAAACTGTGCAATATTGAACGTAACCGCACCAAGTTTTAAACCACTCAAGTATTAGATATTCTCACTGTAATTATATTGTCTTAGAAATCCTATATGATATAAACTATTTAAAAAATCTATATTATTCATATTAGCACAATTTTATATATATATATATATATAATGTGATATTTATACAATGTGAGTGAGGTACTTGTAAGTGCACACATGTTAAGTACTGATTGCAGTAAAGTTAACCATTTTTTTTTTTTTCACTAAACGTTACCAAAACAAAAACTCTTTCTAAATATAAGATGACATGTTCAAAACAATAACACAAAGTATCATTTGACACTGGTAGTGCCTTATCATAGTCACATTTAAAATGGTTCACTAAAAAAAGTTCTATATTCCACTTCAACTAAAATGAATCGAATTTAACATTAAAATAGTATTTAATACAAATTGTTTAAATATAATTACATCTGCCAGAATGCATTGGAAAATGTATACATTACAAATGATATTTAAAATATTTTACACCAAGACCAATTTGTATAAAGGCAGTTTTTCCAAGTACTGGTAAAACTACTACAAAATATTATTTAAAGCCAATATGTGTCCATTTATTAAAGGACACAATGTATGTTACACAAGAAAACTTCTATTATAATAAATACAATACAATAAATACATTCTATTACTATTACATACAGTACTGTGCAAAGGTTTTAGGCACTTGTGAAAACTGTTGCATAGTGAGGATGTCTTCAAAAATAATGCCATCAATAGTTTTCATTTATCAATTAACATCATACAAAGTCCAATAAACTTAAATCAATATTCAGTGTGACCACCTTTGCCTTTAAAACATCACCAATTCTCCTAGGTACACCTGGACACAGTTTTTCTTGGTTGTTGGCAGATAGGATGTTCCAAGCTTCTTGTAGAATTCACCACAGTTCTTTTATTTATTTAGGCTGTCTCAAATGCTTCTGACTCTTTATGTAATCCAGACTGACTCAGGGTGCAGTGTTTGGACTTTGTGGGTGCAATGACATCTGTTGCAGGGCTCCCTGTTCTTCTATTATAATCTATTCTATTTGCAAGAGTACTTTTTGGGAGTCTAAAATGTATTTTTCCTATTGACACACTAAAGCTGAAGCTATTAATAACCATCTTAAGACAAATGTTTTTGTGAAACATCTTAAGTGCCTAAAACTTTTGCACATTACTGTATATAATTATTATTATAGTATACCTTATTTGTATTTGAAATTATAATTCGATACAGAACAGTCCAATGCAGCAGGCAACTTTCATTTAATGTCTACATTCTTGTTTTTCAGGGAGTGAATGACATTTAAACACTATTTCCCCAATGTGAATGCTCAATTTGTCATTCACAAAAAGACAATTTCATTCTCAAAGAGTCGATTCTAGGTACTATGGAGTTTTGGGGTACTTCACAAAACCAGATTTCAGGTTACAGAGATTAACTAGATAACTAGATTGGGGTGAAAAAAATTATTAACTGTAGTTTGGCAATAAACAGTGATGCCCAAAACTTGATTTAGCAACAAACCCACATACATAGATAAAAAAAAAATCCCCCCGTTTGCCTGTATCAGTATCATCGACCATGACAGTCTGGTTCTGGATTTTGGAAGGAACAGCACTCTTGTTCTATGCACTAACCCTTAATATTTCTTCAAAACAGAATGTTATTTGTACTAAATGAGATGAATTTCACAGTATTGCTCACGGTGTGTGCATGTACTTCACAGATGACAGTAAGAGTATGGTGGTTTTTCTACTAGTCCAGTGGAAAGAATAATCATCATTCAAAAATGATATCAGCCTGGTCACTGCGAACTTCAGCTCATTTCAGTTTCACTGTATGGATATGTTTTATCAGCTCTTAAGATTCCATTACTTTTTTGAAGCATTGTTCGTTTTTTTAAAACTAGGTTTTAAAATCTCATAAATATCTTCCACAAACTACCCTCCCCGTAATGTTACACCTTAGTATGCATAGAAAAATCATGATCAAGTTTCAGGGTTTTTCAGATTTCAACTTTTATTGAAACAGCTATGCTAATTTTTTCAATAGGATATCAATTAGTGTTTGTTTAATGAAAACTTATCTGCTAATCTCAATGTCAGTTGATGTTTTAAAAAAATATATATTTTTTTTTTTTCCAGTGCATGATTGTCCCTATTTGTATAATGCAAAAGCACACATTTTGATGAGTTATGACAACTGACATTGTTTTGTGTGAAAATAAACTAGCACAATCTATATCATGTAATCTGACCAAATATGCATTGTATTACCATTTTCGTACTGTCAAATGTTGCTGTAAGAGGTTTTACAATTTCACCCATCGATTAATGTGAAACACAAAAGGGAAATCGTTTACCTCTGATTTTGTAGTAAATGTAAATATTTCAGAGGATGTTTTTTTTTTTAATTCTACTTTGAGGGCAGATGTATTCAAATACAGTTGTATTCAAGGAAAAGTTTTATTTGTTACAATTAAAATGGTAAGAAAACTGAATTGATTCATTATTGCATCTACGTTTGAAGGGCTTGCCAACTCCTTATGTTCAGTAAGTGATCGGTGTGCATTGATGTCCAACTTTGGCCAGCAAAAATATAGCTAATATGCCAAGTATCTTAGCTCTCACTTCTCTTATTCAGATTCATAGTAGTTACAGTATTTATTGGGTAAAATACTTTGACTACACTGAAAACCACATATTGGAAAACCCATTTGGTATCTGCTGAATGATGGTAAGCACTTTATACTGAAAACTGCAGCTAGCCTACACATAAGTTTACGCAGTTATTCCACACACTTGGGCTCACATGCGGAGAATAACTCCAGCTGTAATAGTCTACGAAACTACTTGCCGTTATCTATAATATTTACTGTACTATTTCTAATGGAAATGCCCTCGAACAAAGCTCTCCAGTTAAAGCGATCAACTTAGCGGTTTCACAAAACAAAGCCAGGCCACATAAATACATCATGAGTGCAACCAAAAAATAACCTATGCAGTCACCCATTACAGCAGTAGGTTCCAGTATGGAAGGGATTGATGTCTGTGTACATGCCAAGTGTCAAATAACTTGTAGCAAAACTAGGAACTACATAAAATCACCAGTGATATTGTGCCAATAAAAATATGTGAACCCTTTGGAATTAGCTGTTTTTTGCAGTAATTGGTCATAAAATGTGACACAAGTATAGACAAACACAATGCGTTTCAGATGACACAAACAAAATAATCTTTTATGTGTTTATTGAAAACATCTCATTAAACATTCACAGTGCTGTGGAACAACTATGAGAACCACTGGATTTATTAACTGGTCGATCCTCCTTTGTCAGCAACAACCTCAACCAAGCATTTCTGGTAGCTGCGGATTATACCTGCACAATGTTTAGAAGGAACTCTGGACCATTCTTCTTTACAGAACTGCTTCAGCTCATATTCTTAGGATGTCTGGTGTGAACGGCTCTTTTCAGGTCATTCCACAGCATCTCTATTGGTTAAGGTCTGGGCTATGACGGGACCACTCCAAAAGGTGGATTTTCTTTTTTTGAAGCCATTCTGTAGTGGATTTACTTTAAAAAAAAAAAAAAAAAATTTAACATCACCCAACATCAATTGAGCTTCAGCTGGAACACAGCCACCCTGACATTATCCTGTAGGATATCGTGATAAACTTGGGAAGTAATTTTTTTTCCCTCAATGATGGCAAACAATCCAGGCCCGAAGCAGTCCAAAATCATGATGCTCCCTCCACCGTTGGGATGATGTTTTCCTGTTGGTATGCGGTGCCCTTTTCACACCATACGTAGTGCTAAGTGTTCTTCCCAAACAATTCGACCTTAGTTTCATCAGTCCACAAAACATTTTCCCAGTAGCGTTGTGGAGTGTCAAGGTGGTCTTTGGCAAACTTCAGGCATGCATCAATGTTTTTGATGGAAAGTAGTGTCTTCCAACATGGTGTCCTGCCATGGAAACCATGTCTGTATAGTAGGAGTCATGAATGGAGATGTTAACCAGTTCCGATTCCTTCAAGTCTTTAGCTGTCACTCTAAGTTTCTTTTTTACACCACATTCAAAAAAATATTTTTGCCTATTTTTAAGATTTATAAATCTTTTAATTGCTTAATCTTTAAATAAAATGTATAAATCTTACAAAATGCAAGTTTTATTAATTACATTTTCTCCAAAAATATTCAATTAACTTGCATGGAAATTTGTTATTCAATTGAAATGGATAAATCTTAAAAATAGACTAAACTATTTTTTTGAGTGCATATAGCATTCTGCGGTTTGCCCTTTGAGTCATCTTGGCTGGACAGCCACTTCTAGGGAGAGTAGCAACAGTACTAAATCATCTCCATTTATAGACAGTTTGTCTGACTGTGGACAGATGAATATCTAAGATCTTCGAGATAACTTTGTAACCCTCTCCAGCTTTATGCAAAGCAACAATTGTTGATTGTAGGTCTTCTGAGATCTCTTTTTTTGCAAGACATGGTCCATGTCAGCAGATACTTCTTGTATCTCAAAATGTTTGGATGTCAAAGTAGCTCTAACCCGCACCTCCAATCTAGTTTCATTAACTGGATGCCAGGTTTGCCAACTACTGACTCTAATTAGCATTTTTTGACATCATTAGCCAAGGGCTTCACATACTTCTACAAACCTACACTGTGAACGATGTATTCAGCATGTACAATAACAATACAATAATTTGTGTTATTAGTTAAAACCCATTGTGTTTGTTCAATATTGTAACTTAAATGAAGATCAAACAATATTTAAAGACAAATTTATACATAAAATGCAGGTAATTCCAAAGGGTTCACATAATTTGTCTTGCCAGTGTACTATTAATTTAGGAGTAGAACTTGAACAGAACCAGGCACATCTCATTGACAAACTGATATTTGCAATACACAAAACTTGAGAAATTTGGATTTTCATTAATGTAGTGATTGTCTTCCCAATTTAGACTTTAAACTGAACTTTTGTCTCTCAAATTAGCAAGAAAGAAAATTGTCAGGTCCAATGTGACAAGTCAAATAATATCTAAAAATGTAGCAATATGCTATTAGGACCAAAAAACTCCAATTCGCAACACATACCTTTCTGAAAACACAAGCTTTATATTGCTTCACATGCTGCAATTCTTGTCAATTTGACTAATTCATCACACAGACATGCTTAAGTTTCAGAATAATATTCATGTTTACTACACTACTGCACATATCTGGTAAAAAAAAAAGGTCATTACTCAATCACAAAACTTTGGGCAACAAAAGAAAAAAGAAAAAGGTAGTAAAAACACTCGCATTGCATTCTCGACTGCCTTTAATAAGTCGGAACCAAGTGTGTCTTTTCCACTTAGTCTCACTGAAGCAGGAATCAGCTGAAGAAAACAGTCAAGCATGTTCTGCACACTGAGCCCTATTCTGCATGTAAGTCAGTCAACAAGTAAACATTAGGTGAGTGGGACTTTCACACATTCACTAACATCTGTCATCATACAAGCATTAATATTCAAGGAGAAAGCATTCCAACGTTCTCCCAAGATGGGAGTTGATTTTGGCAAATAGTTAAAAACTGTTAGTGGCAGCCATGAAAATCAGCCAGGCGTCTGTTTCAGTCTTTTGGCTGCAGTTATTCTCAGCCCTTTAACAGTCCACGGAGTATGGAAAAGGGTCTGGAAAAATAATACACTTTATTTCCCAAAACACAATACTGAGTAACAATTCCACACTGAACTGAAATGGACTTTTTTTTTTTTTCTAAAAATCTATAAAAAGACAAAAGTCTTTTGTTTAGCTGTTTGCCTTCTTTAGCTTATCCGTTTAAAAAAGTATGTCTGTTCATTTTTTTTTTCTCGTACCAACATTCAATTTTCAATACTGCCAAAGTTCTACAAAGACATAAATAAAATCAGAATACAATGCAGGATGCTGAATAAAAATCTAAATATAATTTGTATACTTTAGTTTTTTGTCTTGATGATCATTATTAGAGACAAATGCAGAGAAAACTGTTTTGAGACCAGGAACTCAAAGTATACCCCTGAGATTAAAATGAAAAAATAATAATAATAACCCCCTATATGTATGCAAGACTAGTCATTCTGCTCCTTGCCTGAGTCTACACATTGCGCTACAGAAAGCTTGAAGGCACAAAACTGAGACTTTTATAGACCTCAGGACTCCACACACACACACACTGCACAGCAGGAGACCCCAACTCACTAATGTAATGTCACATATAACAAGTAACAATTATCTGTCAGTAAAGATGAAAATAGAATCAGTGGCTGTATGGATCAGGGTACTTCCAAATTGGAACAGGCTCTTAGTGGGGGAAAAAAAATAGAGCAGAGAAGATCAGTTGTGTCAAGGTTCATACTTTAGAGGGAGCAAGGCAGTAATTGAATGTTAAAGGGATAGTTCACCCAAAAATGAAAATTCTCTCATCATGTACTTGCCCTAATTTCATCCTAGATGTGTATAACTTACTTTCTTCTGCTGAACACAAAGATTTTTAGAAGAATATCTCTGCGCTGTAGGTCTATACAATGCAAGTGAATGGTGGCCAGAACTTTGAAGCTCTAAAAATCACAAAGTCAGCATAAAAGAAAATCCATTGGTTTAAATCCATGTCTTCTGAAGCGATATCACACCATTCACTTGTATTGTATGGACCTACTGAGCTGGGATATTATTCTAAAAATCTCTATTTGTGTTCTGCAATAGAAAGAAAGTCATACACATCTGGGATGGCATGAGGGTGAGTAAATGATGAGATTTTTAATTTTTTGGTGAAATATTCCTTTAAGGGCAATCATTCATAGAGAATCTCAAATTGATAAACTATTCTCCAAGAATGATGCAGAGATTTCCATCCACACCGTTGTTTAGTGTAGCACTGGGTCTGTCCAGTGTCTGCTCTGTGATGATCTGTGAAAAGAAGCCCTGCATTAAGGTTAATTGCTGGATAATCATGTACTACATTTAAAGAACAGATCGAAATCAAAACTGCAGGACCAGAACACTCACCAAGATATACCATATCTAGCATAGGTTTTTTCTTCCTCCTCCTCCTTTTCATATTGTTCTAATCCAACATATACTTAAACATATGTTTTAGATATTTATATATACACATAATTCTGAAGTTAAGAGTATTATATTAAAACAAGGCTTTTTCGAAGGTTGTTATGCACAATATATAAATGTTACAAGATATACAAGGGTTTAAAATCACAAAAAAACATCCAAGCATTCAACACCATACCTTTGGCTTGAAAGTTAGTTTAACCAGAAAGTACACAAAATAAAACAAAAATTGTTTGGAACCTGTTCAGACACACATCATTTGCCATTGTAATGTGACGGAGAAGAAAAAAAATTCAAGTTTTACGTTTTCACAAAAAGTGTGAATTTAACCCCATGTTGTGTGATATTGAATTTAGACAACACTGAGCCGGTAGTAAAAAAAAAAAGATCAGGTAATATGAAAAACTGGATATTTAAAGTTTGTCATTCCACATGTGCAAGTCAGTATTTTTTTTATATATATATATATATATATATATATATATATACACACACACATACATATATAAAATGCTACATCAAGCCAGAGTCGTAAAAAACGAAAGGCTTGAAAAGTGGCAGGACAAAATATTCCTCTTCTCCTCTGATCTTTATCTCATCCTTCTCACCAGAAAGGATGAACTGGAAGTGTCTACCTGTGGCCAGGAGAGGCTTTTCCTTCCATGCCTTTTGTGCCCTCTCGCCCGCGTTCTGTTCTTATTTACTCACTGTCCGTCTCCAGCTCTGTGTCAGACCACTCTACAGGCTGCAGTAGGCCACTCTGTTGGGCGTACTCGATCACTGCTTTGTAGCAGAAGTAGTACTGGTCCCACGTCTGGATGCTGAAGGCACGCTGCGTTCGCATGCAACGCACTGTCTGCTTAATGTCAACTGTCCTAATGTCCTCCAGACGAGAAAGACAAATGTCTACAGTACAGAACGTGCCTAAAAAATGGTGGAAGAGGAAAGAGAAACGGTATAAGACACACTGCAATACAGTTAAGAATAGGGTTGGGAAAAAAAAAAGACTCCAGTGGAGACTCCAGATCCTTGTCTTCTGAAGCGATATGATAGGTGTTGGTGGGAAACATCAATATTCAAGACCTTTTTTATTATAAATTCTCCTCCCTGCCCAGTAGGTGGTGACATGCACAGAAAAAAAGCGAATTGTCAAAAAACAGAAGAACACCATCTTCTCATTAACGTGAACAGGAGGCTTGGTCAAAGTGGAGATTAATAATAAATAAAGAAATAAAATAGTACTTGGCTATTGATCTGTTTCTCACCCAAACCAATCATACATCACTTCTGAAGATATAGATTTAACCACTGGAGTCTTATGGATTACTCTTATGCTGCCTTTCTGTTCTTTTTGGAGCTTAAAAGTTCTGGCCACCATTCATTTGCATTGTATTGTCCTACAGAGCTGAGATATTCTTCTAAAAATCTTTATTTTGTGTTTAGCAGAAGGAAAAGTCATAAACATCTGGGATGTCATGAGGGTGAGTAATTGATGAGAATTTTCATTTTTGGGTGAACTATTCCTTTATATTCTAAACTTCAAGTAACTAATTACTCTCTTTTTTTTCCTTTTTTTTTCTTAAAGTGTTTGATTACACAATTTAACTCCCTACCCGATTCCCAAACATGAATCTTATGAGCTGGTTCTTTTTAGAGAATCAAAAACTCTTAAACATCAATTGGAACGGTTACTGAATTAATCTTACTGATGCGCAAGTTATGAATTTTGTTGTGTTCATCTCAAAATACTTACTATTAATGTGATATGTAATGTTGTAGGCTACTTGGGCCTTATGAGACTTCACTCAGACAGTGCAGTTACTGATTGGTTGTTCATATGACAATGTGTTGTTAAAGAGACACGTGAGTTTTGTTGTAATCAGTCAATTTTGTGTAATGAGTTTGAAAGTTTAAATGTTTTTGGTCACACTTTATATTAGGTGGCCTTAAATATGACGTACTAACATTAAATACATACAAGACTATGCATTAACTGTGTAACTAAATGTTGTTTTGCAAAATATACACATTTGCTGCTACTGATGTTGAGGTACAAGTAGGTTTATGAATAACGGTAGGGTTAGAATAAGGGGTTAGAGTTAGGTTTTGAGGTAAGTTTGGGTTAGTTTTAGGGGCAAAGTTCACAGTGTAACTACAAATGTAATTAAATGCAAGTACTTTAAATGTAATTACAATGCAAAAACACTCATGCACATAATAAATACATTGTATCAAATGTTTAAGTACATAGTAGTTAAGGCCACCTAATATAAAGTGGGTCCAATTTTTTTAATGTATAGCTTGGATCAATTATTGAATTGCAATTATAAATTGCATTATGCATTTCTTGTTTTCAAATAATTCCCCAAATGTACTAAAATAATTGTTAATGGAACTGTAAAGGAAACAGAATCATTCCCATCCATATTAAATAAATGAGAATATTATTTTTTTATGTGAAAAAATAAATAAATAAATAAAAATCACCTGTTCGACCAATGCCTGCACTGCAGTGCACTACCACTGGGGGGCCTCCTGGGGGTCCTGTCCAATCAGGATACAGTGTTCGTAATGAAGACTCTTGTCTCCGCTTCACGTGTGCCCGGAAATCTAACATGGCCGACGCTGACTTTGGAACACCAAAATCGGGCCAACTCATGTAGAGATAATGAGACACTTCTCTACATTCCCCTGTCTGAAAGAGAGAAGCTTGGAAATTAACATACACATTTTCAATCTCACAGGAAAACACTTCCAAAACAGGTATAGTGCACAAAAAGATGTCATCAAATGACATGGAAAAAACTGTTCAGTTCCAATCTAAGTGGCCAGTTGTACGAGGGGAGCACCAGTCCTCCTTGAAATGAAGTTGCCTTTACTAGGTTGATACAAAGAGCACTTTAAAGAGAAAATAATCACTGGATTTGAACAACATATTGTTTTATATACAGTACAGTTTACTGTAGCTCAACTGGTTGAGCATAGCAATCTAACAGTAATGGGTTTAATGCTCAGGGAACAAAATGTACAGCATGAAAGCACTTCAAGTCACTTTAGATAAGAGTCTGCCAAATGCACTTTTTGCTTTTCGATGGACAGAAATTCTCATGATTCAAATACATTTCCTCTAATTTTATCTGTGTTTCACAGACATGTGTAATAGTTTGAATGAGTTTTTCCCCACTATATTAATTTATTATTTTTGTTAACTATTGCATATAAAACCACCTCTAAATTGCTTTAAAAAAGAAAGCTAGTGGCAAAAAAAGGAGAAAAAAAACAAACAAACAAACTGTTATTGGTTGCTTTACATGTCAGTCAGACAGACCCTTGCAGCCTAAATCTGTCTTTTTCCTCTCTCTGACATTCACATCCAATTGTTGCATTTCTCTCCCAGATGTGAAGAAACTGTGTCAATTTGCTTGCAATGGATTAAAAGAGAATCAAATGGTTTGCTACCAAACCTCAGAATTACTTTTTAAACATATGGATCAATTCAATAAAATGCATGATTAACATTCACTCAGTATTTGTTATATTATTTTTTATTTGCATTACATATTAACATAGTTTTTATAGTTGTTATGATAATTAACAATAATTCAGCAAACAGGAAACAGAAATTTGTAGCTGCGATTCTAAATATGAAGGTTTTGAGTGTGCACAACTAAATGATACATGTACACATTTAAATCACAATTACTAAAATTACAAAAAAGCCTTTTGTGATAGATTTGCAACAAATTATTATATCAGACTTTTTATTATCCGACACTCCACTAGAAATGACTGACTTCCGGTCTATCGTCTGTCATATATTGAATGCAATGAAAAGGTGGCATAAGAGCCAGAAACATTTTCAAAGTGAACCACAATTCTTGGAAGACCATGTGCTTATAGCTTACATACTGTTAACCACTTTTCAAGACCTATGAGCCAGGTGATCCATAAGTAGCTCTATGTAACGACCATAGCATCTTACAGAATGTGTCTTCATGTTAAAAAAAAAAAAATTATAAAATAGATAAAGAAAAAAGACAGAAAGAAACAGAGATTGAGAGACTGACCTGAGTGTTTAAGAGCTCCAGGTATGACAGCTTAAAATCCTGAAACATCTCAATATGGACATTTCTCACCAAAAAGTACCCATAATCCTCAGTGCGTCCAGACTCTATAGGCCAGTACTGTCCGCATTTCACTCGGCCTCGCTCTACAACTCTGAGACAGACAGAGAGTCAAGTGCCAATACACTGTTCTTTTTTTATGTAAATTAACCCAATTATGATTACAATGATGAAAACGGTTTGAAAATGTATTTACTGTAAAATCACAATAAAAAGAGACTCTTTATTTCATATTACATGAATATTCTTCCACTTCTTTTGTCTCATATAAAATGCATGACATTCAAGGGCAGCAATAACTAATTAATGAAAATTCAAAAAACAAATCTGAAAAATGCAGGAGGCTACAGAGGAAGCTGAAGCAGGAAAAAGGGCACAACCCAAGTTGCCCAAAGCATGGGAAGCACTTTTTTTAAAATGCTGCAAAAGGAGGAACAATACTTAAACGTATCGTTTTATATGAGCTGGTTTCTGTGTCGTGTTTTGAAAAAGTGCTTGTGCAGTTCAGTGCGGTTGAGAAGGGTTTTTCCCCAGGACCAACTTGCACAATATTCTTATCTGTAAATGCTATTCATTCTTCAAAACAACTTGTCCTAACAGCAAGCTAGTCGCCATTCAACTTAATTACTTGAGTGTACATACATGCACGTGTTCCAAACAAACAGTTTTTTTTTTTATATGACAATTCTTGCAATTTATACAGCATACATTTAGATTTTTTATAGCCTTTGGTTTGCACACTGTTTGAATAAAACATTGGACAAATTATGAAAATACAAATTACTTAAATAGTTGCAGCAAGAAATGCAAATTCTGGCAAATTCTTTAAACTGACTAATTGCCAATATTAACCAGTTATTAACAGATTAACTGATAAACCATGAATCAAATAAGTGACCAAACAGGCATGACAAAGCTCTATACTTGCTGAAACAAAACATGCTCACATGGCAGATATGCATATTAGCAATAGCTATTACATAAACATTTGAATGAACAACCGTGCATTCAACCGTATATTTCCTTCTTATTCTTTGTAACAATTTTTTTTGAATGGCTTGTTTGCACGCCAAATTAACCTACAATGTGATAATGTTGGGCAGTTTAACAATGGAACAATAAAAACAGCCGGCCCACCCACAAACTGTGCTGCTAGGCAATCTTAATCATTTTTGATTATCAACATACTTATACATGTATTGAACTGACTCCCATCTCCAGTGCAACATAAGTAATAAATCTGTTCTTAGATGTTGAGGCATGCAGATGTTTGCTTTTATATGGTACTGCATTGTACTTGTTCTACTTCTATACTTTAAAGTTCTGTTTTCATCGGAACATGTTGTCATCACAGACAAAATATTCATATTTCCTTGTATTTCAGATAGAGGATGTCTTTAGTTTATGATATAACAGTACTCTCGTGTGTACATAACATGCTCTGTGATAATTATTTTAGAGCCCCTTGAACAGAACCATCAAATTACCTCTCTGCTGTTTCTTTACACTATCGATTAATTTTTAACTTATAGTATTTGTTGAACAAATCCTTAATGCTGGTTAATCAGTTAAGCGTCTACATACCAAGTTGCATCTCTACATTATTCTATCAAAAATGCTGTTAGACCACCATTTAAATAATCCTTAAATGAAACAAGTTGTTTCAGAAGGAAACTAACCTTGTGGTCATAACGATGATTAAAACCATTTGCTCCCACACCATTCGCCAAAAGTCTTCATAAGTTTTTGGCAGAGGCCCTGAAACCACCCAAAAGGCAAATAAAAATTAAATATGCACACATGTGCTAACATTCGCATTCATGCACATTATACAGTGAGGGAAAATTATTTGATCCTCTGCTGATTTTGTACGTTTGCCCACTGACAAAGAAATTATCAGTCTATAATTTTAATGGTAGGTTAATTTGAACAGTGAGACAGAATTTAAAAAAAAAAAAAAAACTGAAAAACGCATGTCAAAAATTTTATAAATTGAATTGCATTTTAATGAGGGAAATAAGTATTCAACCCCCTCTCAATCAGAGATTTCTGGCCCACAAACTGAGATTAGGAGCACACTCTTAAAGGGAGTGCTCATAATCTCAGTTTGTTATCTGTATAAAAGACACCTGTTCACAGAAGCAATCAAATCAATCAGATTCCAAACTCTCCACCATGCCCAAGACCAAAGAGCTGTCCAAGGATGTCAGGGACAAGATTGTAGATCTACACAATGCTAGAATGGGCTACAAGACCATCGCCAAGCAACTTGGTGAGAAGTTGACAACAGTTGGTGCGATTATTCGCAAATGGAAGAAACACAAATGAACTGTCAGTCTCCCTCGGTCTTGGGCTCCATGCAAGATCTCACCACGTGGAGTTGCAATGATCATGAGAACAGTGAGGAATCAGCCCAGAACTACACGGGAGGTTCTTGTCAATGATCTCAGGGCAGCTGGGACCATAGCTACCAAGAAAACAATTGGTAACGCACTACGCCGTGAATGACTGAAATCCTGCAGCACCCGCAAGGTCCCCCTGCTCAAGAAAGCACATGTACAGGCCCATCTGAAGTTTGCCAATGAACATCTGAATGATTCAGAGGAGAACTGAGTGAAAGTGTTGTGGTCAGATGAGACCAAAATCGAGCTCTTTGGCATCAACTCAACTCGCAGTGTTTGGAGGAGGAGGAATGCTGCCTTTGACCCCAAGAACACCATCCCCACCGTCAAACATGGAGGTTGAAACATTATGCTTTGGGTGTGTTTTTCTGCTAAGGGGACAGGACAAATTCACCGCATCAAAGGGACGATGGACGGGGCCATGTACCGTCAAATCTTAGGTGAGAACTTCCTTCCCTCAGCCAGGGCATTGAAAATGGGTCGTGGATGGATATTCCAGCATGACAATGACCCAAAACACATGGCCATGTCAACAAAGGAGTGGCTCAAGAAGGAGCATATTAAGGTCCTGGAGTGGCCTAGCCAGTCTCCAGATCTTAATCCCATAGAAAATCTGTGGAGGGAGCTGAAGGTTCAAGTTACCATACGTCAGCCTAGAAACCTTAATGACTTGGAGAATATCTACAAAGTGGAGTGGGACAAAATACCTCCTGAGATGAGTGCATACCTAGTGGCCAACTACAAGAAACGTCTGACCAAGGGTTTTGCCACCAAGTACTAAATCATGTTTTGCAGAGGGGTCGAATACTTATTTCCCTCATTAAAATGCAATTCAATTCATAACATTTTTGACATGCATTTTTATGAATTTGAAAAATTACACATACATTTATTGTGTGTGTGTGTGTGTATATATATATATATATATATATATATATATATATATATGCATACATATACACTTACCGACTACTATATTAGGTGTACCTGTACACCTACTTATTCATGCGATTATCTAATCAGCAAATAGTGTGGGCCTACCATATGTGTACCTCAGCAGAAATATAGATTCATCAATTTAGGCTATGTTTTTCCAGTCTTTAACTGTCAAGTTTTGGTGAGGCTGTACCTACTGCAGCCTCAGCTTTCTGTTCTTGGCTGACAGAAGCTTGATGCTTTTGGGAAATGTAGCCCTGGCCATTCTTTGCTGACCTCTCTTCAACAAGCCATTTCCATCTCGCAGAACTGGGACTCACTTGATGTTTTTTGTTTTTGGCACCATTCGGAGTTAACTCTAGAGACCATTGTGTGTGAAAAACCCAGGAGATCAGCAGTTACAGAAATACTCAAACCAGCCTGTCTCGCACCAAAAATCATGCCATGGTCAAAATAAAAAAAAAATCCCCATACTGATCATTAACTGAAGCTCCTGACCTGTATCTGAATGGCTTTATGCATTGCACTGCTGCCACATGATTGGCTGATTAAATAAATTACATGAATAAGTAGGTGTACCTAATAAAGTGTTTGGTGAGTGCGTGTATGTGTGTGTAGACATACATATATACATACATACACACACACATACATGCACAGAAAGTCTCACCCTGAGTAGCAATGTAAGCATTACTCCTTTTGTAACCATCCATGAAACTTGCATTGATGTAGTCAGATGTCTGAAAGCAAACAACCAATCAAATGAATATGGAGAAAGCACCTCAATCAATGAAAAATGACAACTATAAAACAGATTAAGGTGGAAAATGGCAGTGCTCTGACCTCGTCATCCTCATCATTCAGAGGACAGAGTCGAACGCGTGATTGGTCTAGGCAAAGGACATCACTGTAGCGATTCTTTATCTGGTTTGAAGGCTTCCTGTCAAATTAAATATATTGTTGAAAGCAAACCATTCTGTATTCTTTTTATATTTCCAGACCTTTCCCACCATCATACTGTATTCCTTGGCTTACTACCCTCCCACTTTTACTCTATGAAACTATATCTCTTTCCTTTCTCTCCCCTCTGTAAAGTGAGTCTCTTACTTGGAGTAGTCAAAGGTTCCAGCGGGAGGTTCTTTGCGGATCTCCTCGTACTCCTGGTAAATGCCTTTCTTTTTTTTGCATTTCACATGCTTCACCAGATCCTGCACACTCATTCCACCTGGCTCAGCTAAATGCACTGATAATGCTGTAATTTCTGCCGTTGTTCCTGGTAACCAGCTCATATCGGGGACGGGGCTATGATGAAGGGGGGGCGGCCTTGATTTCAGTGGGAGGGGTGGAACAACATATCCTCCATCCACATCCTCTTCCAGAAACTCCACATCCTGTTGGCTGTCTTCAGCACCATTGACATCCTGCCTAGTGTCATTCAAAGACGTCACGACTAGATCTGTTCCCATAGCTGCCCCACCACCTGTTTCTATAGCACAAGGAGTGTGTTTTTGATGAAGGGGCGTGTCTGGGGGTGTGTCTGACTGTGGTGGTGGCTGGTGGACACACCCATTAACTACATTGGAATTCGACCCTGTAATGCCCCCAAAACTTGGCAGTACAGAGCCGTTCCAATGTGTGTGCCCCGCTGTCCTATGGTTCTGCACATTGGCATTTCCATCATCCATTATGGGGCAGTTGGAGTTTAGTCCATCTCCCAAATTAGTTGCCCCTGTGTGGGTTGAAGAGTTGGCAGTTAAGGGGTCAGCAGTGGTATTCTGGCAATGCTCCATGGAGTAAGAGTGGAGAAGGCTGCCCAAGCAATCTGCACTGACGTAGGGAGAGTTATTGGGGTTGCTGGGACTGGAGTTGATGCAGGACTGGATCCAGGCAATGTGGCTATAATGTGACGAGCCACCCAAGTGTTCTGGAAGGGAGCTGACTGGGATGTGATTAACCAGTTCGTATGCTTTCAAAGTGCACACCTGAAAAAGTATGTAAAAATGCACAAAACACACATTAGCATAAAATAAATAAATTAAAAAAAAAAAAAAAAATACTAACTTTTTTTTTACTTATGCTCGAAAAAGCTATAAACAATAGCTTAGAATAATCATTAACCTTAAAAGTCTATTGTATAGCTTCATATTGGACTATTTATATAAACAGAGTGCAGCTAAGCTCTAGACATACCCTTTCTCTCAGTTTCTCTCTCACAAACAAACGCAGTACTGCAAACGGTGCTCTGAACCACAGCGGAGATGACACAATGAAGACACATTTTAAACGAGCAGGGAAAGCTCCCTAAATCACAAAAGACAAGACAGTTGCACAATACACAAAATAATGTGGTGTTTCCATTCATGAATCCACCCATTAAACAAACCCTCTAAAAGAACCCTCTCAAGAATATATTTAAGGCATATGTAAAAATCTTATGGAACAAGACATTATGTCTGATCTTGTACTCAATTTGACAGAATTCTCTATGCAAGTGTGCAGACCATTAATAAAAAAATGTGGTATTAAGACATCTGTATTTTAGCAATGGTGTAATTTTTAAGTACAGTACAGTCTGTTAATACCATATGAACAACTGCAATATTCTAAAGGCAAATGGTCTTGACAGGATAACAACACTTACTTTGAGCAGATTTAAAATCTTGACGCAAAGCTCATAGTCAAAGTTGGAATATGTGGAGTTAGTCATATCATAGATGAAAATGAGCCCATCTCTCTGTGTCTGAACACTGGCAAGAGAGAAAAGCTTTAGATGAAACAGAGCCGTTAATTTAAGTTTAACAAGATATGTTGATGTGAATTCTGATCTGTTACCTCTCAATTGCTTTATCCAGCTGATATATAATGGCCTGGAGAACAGCCTTATGGGTAGTGAGGTCTGGTCGATGAAGACGTGCCGTAAAGAGTGCCAAAGCTGCACCTTTTGCATCACGGCCAGGCTATACATACACAACCCAAATTAATGGCATACAAGTTCAGAAACACATTAAAGCAATGGTAAGGAAAAAAAACACACACATGGGAAAACACAATCCAAGCAAGTATAACCAGTCCATTTAACCCCACAATTTTAACCAGTTAAAAGATCTTGAAAATGTGCTTAAATGTTTATTACTCAAGCTATTAACATAGCGCTCTTGCCTGTTCACTCTTCTGAAAACAATTTGAAATACTGATGTATTGAACAGATCAGAACAAACTAGACAAACACTTGAGCAAACTCTGTATATACATTATAACCCTGACAGCAAACCGCTATAAATGATAATTAAGACTTAAGATTTTGAAGACTTTATAAACTTACATTTTGGAAAAGTGAATTTAAGACATTTTAAGACTTAAGGATCCATGGGAACCCTGTTAAATAATCTTTAGTCCAAAAAGGCTAACAGTGTTTGTGGTAGTGTTTTCACTAATTGTTGTAATTCCAATTAGCCGAATAGTGGGTTTCTTAAGAAGAGTCTCTAGAGTTTCCTCTTTGACAAAATGCAAATTATTTACCAGTAGCCTTGTAGGCAATTAACATGGATCAATGCAAAAGGCATTTAAATTAAGACTGTGCCTGTACATTATCCACAACATGGATGCTCCAATCAGGATTTTTACAGCTGATACCCATCTTCATTTCACCTGATCGTCCGAAATCAATCCCGATCATTTCACCTTTTATCAAGATCTCAGTCATAACTTGCTATATGTAAGCTTTCTACACACTGTCACTATTATTATTGAATTTTCCTCTCTCCAGTAATATCACTTTGCCTAGTGTTTGCTGACCAAAAAAAAAAAACAACAAAAAAAAAAAAGTTTAAAAGGATTATTAAAAAAGCTTTTAACAAAATAGCTCTACATTACGATAGATAGCCTTATAAACATTAAGCTTAGAGTCAAACTGAAGACAAACTGTTAACACATAGGTGCAATTAAACTTAATGCGACATTTTTGGTTATCGATTCACTGTCACCATTTCATATAATTATTATTATTCCTCATTTTAATTTTGCATTATATTTAATACATTATATCGTGGTATCTTAATATTGAATAAAGAATTATTATATTTATATTATTTTTTTTATTTTCCTGAAAAAATCCCACTGTCAAAACCTGTCAAAACTCTTAACCCAGCCCATCTGGTACCAACAATTATGCGACAGTCGAAATCACTAGGATCACATTTTATTTCTCCATCCTGATGGTTGATGTGAACATTAACTAAAGCTCTAAATCCACATATGCATGATTTTATGCATTGTACTGCTGCCACACAATTAGCTGATAGGATAATCGTATGAATAAGTAGGTGTACAGGTGTCCCTAATAAAGTGGCGGTGAGTGTAGATCTATCAAAGGTAGGCTATATTAAATAATAAGATGTATACATCGCCACAGTGTGCATAATGAATTATAAAAAGACAACATTTCATTCCCTAGTAGGGCTGCTCTATTATGGCATAAATCATAAATCACGATTATTTTGGTCAACATTGAGATCACGATTATTTAACACAATTACTCATTGACTTTGGAAACATCATGCATTTATTGACCTTTAAAAAAAATGTCAATAATTTAACAAGGATTTCCTTGAACTTGAAATGTAAACTGCACTGGGTAGGGGAGGAGGCTACTGTCATATGATAATTATTTTATGTTACATATGGTAGTCAACTACCAGAACTACCAACTACCAGGAAAGCCTCCATCGCCATAATTTACAGCAAGGGTGTTCATACTTCTATGGAAAGAGATCTACTTAATCATCATGTTATTGCATCAAGATCTATAAATGTAAAATAAAGGCTATATATATATATATATATATATATATATATATATATATATATATATGAACACAATATCAAAATTTCAGTAGTCGGTAGTGAAATTTGATGATTCTCAATACCAGCTTCTAAACCACAACAAATAATAACACCTGACTAATATGGTAATTATGGAAGAATGGTTAAGGTCATAAGAAATTATTCAAGACTTGTAAACATTCAGTAATAAAAAACAGATTAAAAATAATATAACAAATTAGGAAAATTCTGTGCTTTTTTAACAGCTTTAAAAGTTTTTAACAGCAGTAGACTATCAAGTATTCAAATAAACATTCAGAATGAAATTCAACATAAAACTACTACTGGTCTTCACTGTATGATTATAATATATTAATACTTTATAAAGCTACTAAAGTTACTCAGTCATGAGCAGTGAGTGTTTTCTCATTTTCTTGTTGTTGTTTGATTATTATAATGACACACTAAACTGCAGCAGGTCTATTAGCTTACATTTACAAGTCTGATTCTTTGATACAAATCTGCTGTTTACGTTCACTTTAAACATCACTCTCCGTGTTTACATAAATACCTCACTGAGAAAGAATTTTGAAATGTATTTGACCGTTCAGGTGTGCATTAGCATTTTCAGAACACACGTGCATGTTCAGCAACCACACATACGCCGCCTGTCAATCAAATAGGGCAAAGTGGTTACTAGATCGCTAGCAAATAATAAAATTACATGCTCTTGATTACTTTCAACAGCAGAATAAGAATATTAACTTTCTCATAAGTGACACAGGCCTAGGCAATCACAAATATAGTCAGTTATTTTTGCTTGTCTGGTCGGGCAAGTAAAAATGTCCCTTCAAAAATCCACATGTCCCGGAAAAGCAGACAAGCATTAATGTGGAGCCCTGATTAAATATTTTATTCTATATTCCCTGCTAATATTTTTTTCTTCTGCAGTATAGCTCCTAAAGTAAAATGTACATCGTTTTAAAGGAGTTATAGATATTATTTTGGAAAATAAGCCAAAAAAGACTAATCAAAAACATATTTTGTTCCAGTGTATAATGGGCTAAGACTACACTCTATCACCTTAATGTTCACTTCAAACCATCTTTAACTCACAAACTCAAAAAACAAACTCTCTTCTTAATAGAACTGTGCATCGCCAATGATTTCATGATAAGATGCACACGGTGAATGTGCCACATATATAATGAGTCACTACATCGTGAGCCATGACGCTATAATCTAGCTGAAGCAAACACATGCTAGTGACGAGCGTCCCCACACCAGAGTGTGCATCGGCTAGAAGAAGATTCAATCTCTTCCCCAGTCACGTCATGCATCTTATAGATGCGGCACTGACTGCACAAAGAAATGTCAGTTTCAGAGTTTATTTTCATAATCCGCTTCCTTATTATTTTAACTTTAATAAAGGATGCTTTATAGATGTACTGAAGCGGTGTTTCATTGCAAAACGGAACGTGACACAATAATCATTTTATCTCAGTTATCTTGTTTTCATAATCGTTGGAAGCCAAAATTGTAATTGAAAAAAAATAATAATTTATTAATCGCCCAGCCCTATCCCCTAGGGATTTTTTTTATTATTATTTAACATTAAATATTAGTTGGTGATCAGCAGCTGAGAAGCACTAATCAATCGGTAGCAGAATCTATCTCTGTACATTAATGGAAACATTTTCCAGTGGAAATTGTACTCACCAGAACTGTACATTTCCCGCTCAGTAACTCACTCCTTAAAGGTTCCTCATTTGGGTTAATATTGTAGATGCCCTCCTTTATTCTGGTGTTCTGCAGACACACAATGCATATTGTTTTAAAGCAGTTTCCTTTTGTCTTAAAGCACCCAGTGAGCAAGCCAAAGGCAACTGTGGCAAGGGAAAAAACTACATAAGAGATTTCAAACTCCATAGATGTTTAAGTAGTGGAGGGTGGAAAAACCTTAGAAAATAAACTGACATTCAAACAGTACACTGATGTGTGATGGACCACACAAAATTTTCACAGTACGGTTGCTGTACCTTGTAAGCCTGGAAGAGATCTATGGCTCTGGAGACGTCAAACTTGCGTGCCATAAGAAACTTAACTGCTGTCATCTGACTGACAAGATCTGCATTGTGAGACTGTTCCTGACACCTCAGCTCAGCCAGAAACTCCTCCACCGCCTGTACCACACACAGATTTCATCAAGAGGTTTACTGTATCCAATACTGAAAAAGCAAATGTTCAATGTCAGTTACATGTCCCATTCTCACGCATATGTATGGGTAAATTGTATATACAGTGTATGATATCTTAATGTATTTATTTTAATATTTTGCACTATAGAGACAATGATAGACCATGTAGTGATCAACCAATATATCGGCCAGGCCAATAAATCAGATGAGCCGTGCCTAAACCAAGCCGATTAATATAAGTTTTACATAGGAAAACCTATCAACACCAACCTATATTTTAATCTATTTTGAGTATGTATATAATGTAAAAAACTGTGATTTCAGCATATATGAGAACATCTCACTAGCTAGGGCTGCAACTAATGATTATTTTTATAATCTACTAATCTAACGATTATTAGAACGATTATTCGAGTATTAGGACAATTAATCATTAGCTCTTAACTGACTATTCAGCTTGTGCCTGATTTAAAAGGCTGTATTTAACATGGTTACTAACAATAGGACAAAATCATCTTTTAAAAATACCTCTAAATGACATTCTGTTTTTGTCTTGTTTTCCATTTAAAATTGTCTAAAAATCCTTAAAACAAGATACATTTACTTGAGAAGCAACATATAAGATATTTAGACTTTAAGAGAATGTATCTTAAATACAAGTGTATTTTGATATGCATTTTATTTCCACTTGTTCATACTTCTGCTAGTGCAGTAAAGAAAAAATATACTCATTCAAGATATTTAAATATCTTATATGTTGCTTCTCAGGTAAATGTATCTTGTTTTAAGGATTTTTTTATATTTTTAAATATTTAAATATTACAATTTATTAAATATTGTATTCCAAATTCTCAGATGATAATTTTTTCTTCTGTAGTATAGCTGCTAAATGAATTGTACATAAGGAGTTTTAGATATTTATATTAGAAAATAAACCAAAAAAGACAAATAAAAAAAAAATTTGTATAATGGGCTACACACGCTCAACTTTGTTCACTTGATTTCGATCCAGCTTTATCTCACAAAAAAAAAAAAACTCTTCTTTATAGAGCTCCGTATAGCAGATTTTCTTCACCATAAGATACACACCGTGACACTCATATTATAATTCACTATGTCCCGAGCAATCACTATAAACAAAATCTAGCTGCAGCAAGAGTGCACAAGCAATGAGCAGTGTAAGTTTGAAACTCTCTCACCCTGTTTTTCACACAGCTCATATAAGCGGCTCTGACCGCACAAGCAAATGCCAGTTTCGGAGTTTGTGCTTCTTTATACAGCCCACTTCCTTATTATTTGAACTTTAAATGGGACTTAAATAGGGCTGCCCCTAATAGTCGACTAACCATTAGTCGATGAGAAGAGTCTTGGTCGCTCAAGTTTTGATTGGTCGGTTGGACGCAAAAAAAAAAAATGTAAATACTCTGTAGGTAAACAATGAATAACGGTATTACCGCTGGTTGGACGCTAGGTGGTACTATGGGATAATTTTTGTTACGCAGGGTTAGGGTTATGCATACACAATAAAACTTTGAACTTTATTTTTTATTTATTTTAACTAAAAGTTCAAATGAAATTGTAAAATAATAAGTGCATTTAAAATGTGTATTGTTCAACTTTTTGGCTTTACAACAGTTGTCAACATCTCGCTGGCAAAGAAGCGTCATCTGTGCATTCTCTGCCAGTTGGGCATTTCGTTATCCATGAAAATATATAATGTGTGAGAATACATGTTTTGTTCCCTCCTACATACACATACATATACATATACATATACATATATATATGTATATGTATATGTATGTTATATACACACACACACACAAGAAACATCCGGGCTGAGGGATCGGTAAATATTCTTGTTTTAGTGATTTTGATAAGAAAATTAAATGTACTTACAAAAACGAAAAACTTAAAATCAAATACTAAATTGAAATTGCACTCCAAACAATAAAGCAAATAAATAAATAATAAATTGATAAAACAATACTAATATATATATATATATATATATATATATATATATATATATATATATATATATACACACACATACATATACACACACACACACACACACACACCTTTCCATTTACCGTCAGGCAAGAATCCGTCTAAACATGCAGGTGGAAAATTACTTTCACAAATGAAGATATCAAAACAAGATCATCGTCTGTCCGCAAAACCCTAATGTGCATTTCTCTCTATAAATTAACAAAATGTTCAGACAGTCTCTTGCTGGTTTTCCTGACACATTCAGGATCATTACCACTTTTGCCGGTGTCACTGCGGCTCCCATCGTGTGTGCGCTTGTAAAATGTATATTTTAAAGGCTAATTATTACGTCGTATTTTTCTGTAATGTAGAACAGTGTTTGCAATATTACTTATTACATTCTTTCTCAGCCCTGGAACATTTTCTGATGCCCCCCAGCACATAGGCAATTAAATTAATATCATAAACGAGCGATGACTATTCGACTAATGGCTTAAATTAACAATGTCTTATGAATTTATTAAATTAATGAGTCTTTCGTCATGGGCAGCCATACTATTATGCAAAATTCACTTTTATATGGTGTTTGTACATAAATGTGAGTCGGCGGTGTGTGTACACAACCACCCTACAATGTGAAAAGTCCACCCACTCCTCTTTCTTATATTTCTATAAATCAAAAACAGAGTCAAAATGAATGGTTTTCGTTTCTGCTCTAAAGTGACGTCACGTTTGAGCAGGCCTCGCTCACGCCTGGTGACAGACTCAATCCTATTATCATAGATACCCTGAGTGAACTACACACAGTTTTCCATTTTTTTTCCATGCTGGAGCAGATACAGTGAGAAGAATAATGTCTCAGTGTCATAAGTGTTCTGTTGTTGGCTGTAAAAGTGAACATAAGTGTCTTCATGTACTCTCGGCATCAGAGCCACTGAAGACGCAGTGGACAAGTTTTGTTTTTGAAGGAAATGTGCCCCAAAACATGCACAAATGTGTGTATGTTTGTGCAAATCATTTTACACCGAACTGCTTTGTGAATGAATGAACTTTTTATTCTCAAGCATGGATTAGTACCAACTGTTCGTGTTCCAGCTTTATATCCTGAAGATGTAAGCATAGCACTTTATATTTTGTGAATGTTTGCAAATCACCTTTCTGAATGTGCTTGTTAGCTCATTCCACGGCTAATGCAGCTAAAGTTACCATTGTCTCGGATTGTTTTCACGGAGACCAGATACACAAAACACACACACACACACATATACATACACAGTATCTCACAAAAGTGAGTACACCCCTCACATTTTTGTAAATATTTGATTATATCTTTTCATGTGACAACACTGAAGAAATGACAATTTGCTACAATGTAAAGAAGTTAGTGTACAGCTTGTGTAACAGTGTAAATTTGCTGTCCCCTCAAAATAACTCAACACATAGCCATTAATGTCTAAACCGCTGGCAACAAATGTGAGTACACACCTAAGTGAAAGTGTTTCTTAATAAGCTATACATTTATATTGAAATAATGTGTAGTTAGTGGTTTGTGTTTCTTTACATATTAAACAGCCTGTGTTATGGGATATTTATAATACTTGCATTCAACGTAACATTTTTCCAAGCAAATGGAAAGAAGCTTTGGTCAAAGTTGATCCCCAAGCACCCCCAAGTGAAGCCCAGTTTTCCAGCAGACTATCGGTAAATTTCATTAGTCAGCTGTGTTGGTCAAAGGGATGCCCTTTGAGGATACAATTTTCAAGACTGCCCGTCACAATATGGTTTTATGGCTAGTAGATCAACGGTCACTGATTTGATTCAGATCCTACAATGCTTGCATGAAGCACTCAATAACAACCCCAAAATGGACATTCATGCTGTTTTGGAGGTAACCCCACCAATAATAAAAACAAACAAGTTCAACCCCCCAATATTTATACTATGATCAATGGTAACATGTAAATTCTTCACAATGTAAAGCTATATTTACCTACGTTTAACAAAATAAATATTTTTACCTACATTTATTTTTCTTCTTTTTTAATGAACAGGGTATGCAAAACCTACAGCTTCACTCAATAACATTTCAGAATTCAGTTATTATTAAATCCAGATTGTCATTATAATATGATACAGTATTATTATTATTATTATCATCATTTTGTGGATGTGTTGTATACAATAGTAATATACTGTAAATCTGTCAAATTTACTTTAATTTCACCTTATATTCTAATGCTGCAGTGTATTGTTCACCATGTTGAAGAAGGCTGTATTTTTAGGCAACATTTCGTAGCAGTATTGTAACAGTAAACAAGGCATGGCCACTCAGCACACTAGAGCAGAAGTAAAAAAAACACTGATGTTTATCAAGCGCTTTGCTTGGTGCAATACAATCTGGAATAAAGTTAAACAATTACCTCTTTGCAACCTGAACTTGTTCAGAATGTTAAATCTGTGTGACCCCTGTGTAGCATGCCTGGATCGGACACCCTCACACACAAAAACTGCACAACCACTTGATGAGATCTAGTGTTCCTGTTTAATCTGTAACAATGAAAGATCATCAGTGGATCAACAGGGCATCAGCTTTTCTCTCTCTTCCAAATACACACAGAGATTCACTGTGAAAAGCAACAGTGCACACATATGCTCATCAGCCTCGCACATAGTTAGACTGAGGCGATCGCATGACGCACAAGGAAAACCCCGGAGGTGTTCCACCGGTGATGCTCCGTCCCCAAACAAACACCCGAAGAAAAGTTTTGCTACTATAACAATATTTTCTTTTAACTTATGAACAATAACGGGAACAAAATTTCGTGAAGTTCAATAAAATCTTCTAATAACAAGACATAACTGAGATTGAACATAAATACAGACAATATATTTGAAAATAATACAAATACAAAAGAAAAAAAAAACACAAGTCAAAACAATTAATGAATAAATTACACCAGTTACACCTGCACTAAAAACTATCTAGACGCAGAACAACGAATGAAACAGGTGTTTGTGAGAACTGAAGTTCTTTTAAATTGACACAGTGTCTTAAAATGTGCCGGTCCTGCATGAGACACTGAAGAAACAGTGAGATGCGTTGCAGGAGTCAAGGACGTTTGACCAGCACATTTACATCGGAATACAATGGAAAAACAGAGCAGAAACATGCAATAATATGTTCGGTGTGAACGGCCCCTCATCCGTTCGCACGTATCTGTGAGTGAGAACGCATTGGCGAAACAAGTTCGGAAGGCCTGCATATTTTTTCAGAAATTACAAACCCGAACCCAAGGTCCTACCGGCGGACCTCTAATGTGAACCACTCTGACAACAGCGTATTCACGGGTGTACCCAGAACATGTTACTCCTCTGGTGGTTATTGGAGCTTTCCTAATGGACGGGGGGGCCCCCTGACGTCCAGGCCCCACGCAATTGCCAGGTGGTTAAAACAGCAACTGCTCAGCAAGAACCGCTAAAGGTCGTGTCTCCATCTGCAGGGGTTTATGAATATACCGGCACACACAAATTGTTTGATATATGAGTAATTTCTAGATAAACTTGATAATTTATTGATTTTGATTTCTAGATAACTTTCTAGACAGGCTTGGTTTAGAAAAACAAATACCCACACTGGCTAAGACGCATTTTGCCGTTTTCTTATTTTATTCTGTTATTTCTAAGCATGTGGATGTATTAGATTTTAATTTATTTAAAATTTACACTATCAACATCTTCCCCCTGTGGTGAATTTGTACATTTTTCTAGCACACTTTTTCTTGTTTCTCTCACAAGTTTGCCTTGCATTCTAATTAAAGAACATGCAACTTGAATCATGTTGGAGTACATTTAAAAGTGGAACAAAATGTAATGGTAAATCGTGAATCGTCCATGAGTTTAATAAAAAAAAATAAAAAATAAAAAAAAATCTAGATTATTTTTGTTTTTTTGGGTCATATCGCCCAGCCCTAGCTGACAGACTTTATGCTAGACTCCTATTACAGTTTCCTCATCGAGCAGAACAAATTGCACCTCCAGCACTATATGTGAATGTCCACACGGTGAGACAGACAGAAGTGAGAGCAGTCTAACATTTTCCAGCACTGGAGAACAGTAGACACCCGGTTCACTATCTGAACATGTGTTAGTCTATTTCCCAATATCGACGCGAAGATGGATATATCCATACAAATGACGCGAAAACGATTAGGATTGGATGTTGACTGTTATCATATTGGTTTTTCGAAAAAATTATGATTATTAACGCAGTTGTGCTGTATTAATATTGTGAGCAGACAGACTAGATAGCGCGCGAGTCACTTTCACGCTGTATGCCAACCTACGTGTATTTACTGTTAGACAGCTGGCATTCTGTCCAGCACATTAGTAATAGTAATTTTACAATATTATATTACAGTTCCCCAAATCTAAAATCAAACCTGTCAACACCGTTAAACGTGTTCAACGTGTAATCTGTACAGCGTCGTCCCTGAGCTAACACAGCTAGAATGTACCTCAGCTACCTCAAAAACAGCCAGAGGGCCGCGATACTCTTTAACAACCCAGTTAATAAAGACATTGTAAATAAATAAATCTTGCACGGTGATGTCTGACATATCTTACTACATAATTCAAAGGGGCTGATGGCAGCTCAGCTTGAAATGCCAAGGATTCGGCAAAAGGTTTAGTGAAAATATTTAGGTTTCTTACCACCTCCTCCTGAGTTGTCAGGGCTTCCGCCATCTTGAAGCCTGAGAAGCAACGTCTACGGGCGCGCTCTCGCTGGAATTGGGAACGCGCCGCTGGTGCAGGTCTAGCGGCGCGCGTCCATGTGTATCGAACGGACATGAAGATGGTAGTTTTCTCAGTCGTATGCATGCGCAGTCCTGTGGTCAAACCACGCTTAGAAGTTAAAAGCAAATATTGTGTACACACTAGATATGAAAAAAAGACCGAAAACCGAATACTACTTTAAGTGACGTATGCGCCTAAAGATATTATTTTGTTTAGAATATTTTAAAAGATGTAGGCGTATCCTTGGCAAAAAATACATTGTTTGTACGTTATACATAAACTCAAACTTTTGTTTTATTCCAAGTTCTGTTTTGAGGTACTTTTGCATTGTGAATTTAACACGTCAATAAACTATGATGCTTTAACATGTCTATGATACAATGAGACTGCTACATATTTTATGTTATGTAATTGGCCGGTTAGCTCAGTTGGTTAGAGCGTGGTGCTAATAACGCCAAGGTCGCGGGTTCGATCCCCGTACTGGCCAGTTTATATTATAAATAATGACGCCAGTGCTTGCACTGTTATGGAATAGTAAACCAAATGATGGAAATTTACTCGCCTTGATGCTGTATGAGGTGTGCATTACTGACTGTCTTATACTGAACACAAATTAATATTTTTAGATGGATATTTCAGCTCTGTTGGTCCATACAATGGTGACCAGATCTATGAAGCTCAATCACAAAGGTAAAACTATCATTAGTAAGAAACTATCATTTTTAAATTTCTTACACAAGAATTCACTAACAAAAGGATTTAATTTTTCCCATTTTCTTATTTTCAATTACAAAAAAAAGGAACAAACGTGGTCTGCGATCTATTGATATATTTTTAGAAAGTCTTTTACTAATTTACCCCCCTTTTCCTCTTCAATGACAATCATTTTTGGTTATATCACAATGTATTGTAGTTGCTTAATGTGGATATGTTGCACTTTTAAGAATGTGGTAAGAGGACAGATTTTACTCACAGGGTTTTCTGATTAAGAATGACAACTTCCTTCTCTTCACTGTCAGAGATTACGATCACTTAACCTGCTGCACAGCGTGCGTACACACACACACACACAAATTAATTGTAAATAATCATCTATATACAGTTCAAGTGTCTTGCCAATTACACTTCAGAAAGAAAAAAAAACAAGACAGAAAGAACTAAAACAAAAGTGCAAAAAGCAGTGTAGTGCGAATAAACCCTAGGGTGGGTTAACACAGGTAAGGAAAGGAATAGGTAAGGACTTTTTATCATGGGTAGAAAAAAAAAACAGTTTTGCTCTGAAACTGCTGGAATGAGCGATTTTCTTTTGAGACATTGTGCAGTTGGTGGTTTATTATGATAGAAAAATTAAGAATCACAAACATCTCAGTTTAAAACTTTTAATTACAGCAATCAAACTAAAGCTAAGGCTAATTATCAGGACAAATGGTGTCCTGACAAGATGTTGGACAAGGCTACTAAAAATCATGACTGTCCCCACCCTAACCTACATTAGGGAACCAGATGTAACGGGCAATCTATGGTGTATCACCCTAGAGGTGTGAATCTTCACTGGCCTCACATTCGATTATGATACAAAGGGTAACGATTCGATTATAAAATGATTCTCGATGCATCATGATACATCTTGTCCTTCAATTTCTTACTTTTTTGAATGAAATGAAAACATCTCCCGAACCTCTGCCTCATTATTTTCTTAAATAGTGGGTGCATGCTCATCTTCCATGTTGTTTGTTGGCTTCTTATCACAAATAAACTCTCCCGTTGCTATATGAGTTGGTTTGTGAAAGTATTTCAGGATCGTAATTTCATTCGGGCACAAATGGTTTTGGTGTTTGATACAGCTGGTCTGCAAACAGTCGTGTTTGTCCACTTGACTTTAGTGTTTGCACTTAACTCGCGTCTTTGTTTCTACATATGTCTTTGGCCCGTGCCACTGCTCTGCTGTTATTTAAACTGAACTCGGAATCAATTCTGATTCTTTTGAGAATCGATTCAGAATCGTTTGTGTATGAATCGCGATGCATCGCTGAACCGATTTTTCCCCCACCTCTATATCACACAAATGTACCTGTCTTTCTGACCTCTGTCATCTGAGGTTCATCTTCTTCATCCTCCTCAAGCCCCCGTGAGTTCACAAGGCCATCACCAACCTGTGTAGTTCCCGTTGCAACAAGAACAGGAGAGGGCACACTAACTCTGGGGTCAAGGATTAATATACATGTAAGGCCAATTACATTACAAAGAAATACAATAATATCACAGCTCATCGGGAAGATTTTCAAAAAACTTCTTGTATGGACGACTTTTATTATGCCTTAATTTTTCATTTCTATACAGGTAGGTTAACAATGTCCATCCCCATTCACTTTCATTGTATGAAAAAGAGCTGCGTAAACATCTCTAGTATCTTCTTTTTGTTCCAGTCATGCTGATTTAGAAGGACATGAAGGTGAGTAAATTATGAATGAATTAGTATTTTAGGGTAAACTTATATTTATAATAAAAATTTTAAAATGTCCCTTTAAATTTGATATATGTGCCCATAAAGATACACATCTGTAATGGTGTCTGTTCCATTCACAATCTCATTGGTTGTTTCCTTTACATCTATCATCTCCACCTTGGCTTCATCTCTCTTAAGAGTTGTGATTTGCTCTTTGGGCATGGACTCAGTGAAGCCAAACTTTCCATACTCCTTTCTAAATAAAACAAGAGGATGAAAAATAAATGAATTAAATTAATAAAAAAAATAGTAATTATTGTTCACAAGGTGGCAAAATACAGTGAAGGCCTTATAGATTTTTAAGATCAAATTCTAAAATCTAAATTAAGAAGGGAAAAAAAATATTAAGGGCATTATTTATTTACCAAACATCAGATTTATTTAGAAATCATCTTAAACTATACATACATCATACCTGATTTAAAGTCATTCTCTAAGAATTTATTGATGAGCTCTGTAATTTCAGACACTTGCTATTTTGCTACATCTCAAAACCTGCACGAATATACAAATATATATATATATATATATATATATATATATATATATATATATATATATATATATACATATATGGATATAAGTTATTATTAAAATAACAAAGTTGCCGGCTTTGATCTAGTGAAACTTAACGTCCATTTGTCAACTTAAAAATGCTTTAAAGATAATTAAAAGGAATTTCTACTAAGCATGCATACATTTGTGCATACACACACTCTCACCTGGTCTTTCAGAAGCATGATTCCTCCACTGGACTGAATGGAGAGGATCTCTCTGTGTTTGTTCATGGCTTTCATCAATAATCCATCCATCACTCGCTCCTCTTGTCCACAAGGGTCCACAAGCAAATAAATGAATGAAAAGAAAAACAATTAACATCGCAAGATTCTATAAACAGAACAATATGAATGGAAATGAAAACCAAGTCAAGTTTACAGTTAAGCACAGATCCATAAACGGACAAACACAATTGGCATATTAAGGCCAAAGTAAACTTTTGTTGTCCATGTTGCTGATTCCTCCACGGAATCTGCACACAGTATGTGTGATGCAAATGTATGCTGTGTTCACACTGCCAGCGACAAAACCACCTAATTTCATTCATTTTCAATGAGAGCTGGCGACATCCGGCAACACGAGCGACCGTTGGCGACCGGATATGTCCATTGACTCGACAAAGTTGAGAAATGTTTAACTCTATGCAAATGAAGAGCGACTTTCGGGAGCGACAGCCAATACAAGAGAAGATGGTAGAGCTCACGTGATCCTAATATTGTAAAAATAATATTAATTGTAAAGAAACAGTGCTGTTTAATCTCTCCATCCACACCACTAGTGACCTAACCACCAGCCACTGGCGACATGCAGCGATAAAAGATCTCCGGCCTGCAGCTATACCTACTTGGACAAGCACACAGTCCTGTTATGTGCGCATTGTCAGCGCATGCCCCACCCATTGACTGTACTAAACAAGTATCGCAAAGCAGTCATGGTGTGCATGCGATTGTATGCATTTTGTATACTTTGAAAGGGTGTGATCTGATGTGGAATTCAGAAAAACAAAGTATACCTGGGCCTTTTGTGTTTCCATGATACAAAAATTATCAAACTGTAGCTAATGCTACAATGAAATTGACCAATGAATTTCCATGATCTTTCCAGTCATTTGTCATAACTGATTCAGACTGATTTGTTAATGAATGACAAACCAAATGTGAACCACTTTTGTCATTCATAACTAGAAAATGAGTATATTCATTATATAAATTCCCATGACTTTTAGGATTTTTTTAATTTCCATGACTTTACCAGGTCTGGAAAACACAATTAAAAATGTTCTGACTGTGGGAAGCCTTTATATTACAGTGAATTTACCTTCCTTATTATTAACAGAATAAAATAGGTAAGGTATGTTTTTCCAACACTGTGGGATGCAGAAACTCCACAGCAGTAAATGGGCTTATGTAATGTTTTAGAAAAATTTGTACATGTGCTATTTCTTACGCCTGCAGAAAGAAAGCGAAGCTTACACAGATGGCATGTGATAAATACTCAATGGAATAGGATCCCTCAACTCTGGGCTAAACTGCATAAAAAAACAAAACAAAAAAACAACATGGATTAAATCGCTGATAGAACATAACTGTATTCTAGAGGTAGTAAAAGCCTTGGCATATGTGATCTTACCTTAATACATAAATTATGTTAGTACTTGTGTATACCACAATAGGCATTGCATTCATATACTTTGTTTCCTATTTCAGTAATTGTCTCACGATGCATTTCTTCTAAGTGCTTGCCTTGTAAGAGACTGTGAAACACAAATTTAACCCCTCTAGGCTAAAAAATTTGCAAGTGAGCTTTAAAGCAAGTCTTTCTGGAATTACAGTTCTTACCACAGTGATGTCTCCTTCCGGAATAGTGCAGATTTGGCAGTAATACACGCCCATGCCTCAATCCGCCACTGCTCTCTTCCATAACCTCTTAATGTTAAAACCCCGTCCCCTAGACTCAGAATTAGCCAGGAATAGTACGATGAAGCTTCATGACCTTTTCTCAAGGGTGTCTGACACTTTAGGGGGCTGCGTACTACACACAAAGGTGGTATAGAGTAGATGGGGCAGCTGTAAGTACCTGAAGAATTGAGATCTGGGCATCCCAAACCGCTGCATTATATTTTCAAAGGATCTCACCTCTCCATTTTCATACAAGTCACCCAGCGTAGCAACACCCTTCTCAATCCATTCTGTCCAGCAGAAATGGGATGTGTCAATACACAATTTAGGGATCAACCAAATGCTTACAGCAACGTTCAGGTAAATGTCCAAATTGAACACACTGGAAACTTTTGTCCACAATAAATGCATGTGCGAGATAATGGAATCTTAACATCTCCAGGCAGCTTGGTAGAAAGACTTTGCAATGGCAAAATAGGGGCAAGGACCTCCTGTTCAATAATGAGCCATTGAGGGGCTCTCTCAGGTGGAAGCGACCAATGTGCCAAAAGTCTGAGACCAAAAGCATAATAGTAAAAGTTAAAAATTCTTGGGGAGACCTAACACACATTTGTTAATTGGCCTATGTAACTTACTGGAAAGCAATCAAGGGCGTTTTACCATTCCAAATAAAGGATTTAGCTATACTATCAAATTGTTTAAAATAAAAGAGGGGAACTTCAATGGGGAGAGGCTGTATAGGTAGTTGAATTTTGGAATACAATTCATTTTTATAACCTTAACTTTCCTAGTCATAGATAAGTGTAGTGAAGCCCACCTTTCCATATCACTCGAAAAACTTTTTATTAAAGGGTCAAAAATAACTTAACTAAATGACTCCAATTTTCTGGAAATAAAATGCCCAAATACTTAATGCCCTGCTTGGGCCACTGGAAAATCATCATCCTTTCTTATCGCGGCTGCTAATGGTTCCAAGGCAAGACAGAACAATAATGGGGAAAGAGGGCAACCCTGCCGGGTGCCCCTATCCAGAGTAAAATAATCTGAAATTAATCATTCCTTTGAACCGCCACTACCGGGTGTTTATAAAGTAACTTAATCCACCCAATAAAAGTATTCCCGAATCCGGACATTTCACAAATCGTAAAAATGAATCCCATTCTATCATATCAAATGCCTTTTCGGTGTCAAGTGAGATGGCAGCGACCGAAGTCTGATCGTTTGCCACTGCCCACATGACATTAATGAAACGCCTACTGTTATCAGAAGAGTTACGGCACGAATAAACCTCACCTGATCTATGTATAAAAGATTTCATAACTTTACTGAAAAATATATATATATATTTTTTACACAATATTTTAACGTCTAGCTTGATCGGGGAAATTGTAAATTTCGTTATAGCGTATAGCAAACATTGTAACAGTATTTGTGTGTGTGTGTGTTGCTCATCCATCGTTGCAAAACTGCTGAAAAATCTCTACAACAAATAAATAAATGTATCAAATAACCTTTCGGAAATTTCCTGGTTCATTCTCAAAGTTAATTCTGAAGGAGTTTCTCCCTCATCAGTGTCTGACACCGGTTCAAACATATAGGGCTGAACATTTTATAGCGGAGATGCCAAAACTCCGCCTTATTCTAGATACGGGGCGGGGAGCGTCAGCTCATTTGCATTTAAAGACACACTGTAGGGCATTTTGAGCTGAATTTTCACAGACACATTCCGGGGACACCAAAGATTTAAATTAGCCTACATCTTGTGAAAGGGGGCATAATAGGAGCCCTTTAAATGTGTCTATCTGAAAGGAGTATCCTACAGAACCACGTCATTTTCTTTCTCAATGCTCTTTAACGATATAAAATATGTTGTAAATAAAGATGAACGTTTATTACATTTTATGATAAATGATTAGGCTGCTATTTCATTCAAAACACCCACATTCTTTATAACATTCAGAAATTGATTAAAATTATTTTCATTCATTTTTAAGCTCTTTTCAGAATGAAAAAAACACTTTAATTGTATTATTATTATTAATAATATTTGGAAGAGCCGTCTACAAGTTGGATGTTTTAATATGAAATTTTATCCAAAACTTTTGTTCTGTGTGCATGGGGAAACTAACTTAATTGTGATTTGCAAGTTTGTTTGGGCCAATAAGCAAATGTCCGTAATTTATTAGTTTATTATTTTCTTTCATTTTTATTATTTTTTTTGTCTTTTCCTTTTTGCTCTGTCTGAGCTGCAAAACAATTTCTCCTGTCAGCTGAGGAAACAACGTTGCTCATTCAACTGTTGCATACAGAGTTTATTAAACAATAACTTAATTAGCCTACCAGATGCTATTCAATTCTAATTTATTTTTTTACAATAACATGTTCACACTTGAATATAGGTCCTATTTTTTTCACGTCTGGGTAATCAAGATTTTCCACTTTGTTGAAATAATTCATATCGGGGTAAACTTCAACACAATGTTCTGTAAAATTGAGATGGGATTTACTGTGTAAATTAAATATTTACCTATTAAAAATTAGACTGATTTATGATTTAGCCCGTTATCCGTGTTACACAACAAATTTGGATCCTTTTATTGTTCATAATCACATGCAATCCAGCAAATAGGAGAATGTGATTTATTATTTAATATAGTTTGGCAGCTAGTTTACCCCGAAAGTGCCCGTGGCAAATTCACATTTACATGCAGATGTCCATTTCTACAGCGCTGGTACCAGCCGATGTGTTAAGTAGGCCTAATCAGACTATAGTTTTGTATTGTTCAGCTGGTGCTCTTATATTGCTCTCATAAAGTTATGATGGATGGGGGGCACGCTCATGAAGCCTTTAGAGCAGCCCAACGTGATACTCGATTACTGTGCACAAAGACGCGTGGATATTTGCATCAAAACCCACTCAATCATCTCCTGTCTCTCATTCCACTTACACTTACAGGATACAATGACTGTTTAAACTATTCATGTCAAATGTCATGTTTAGGGTCAAAACTGTGAGCAAATAAATTTGGAAATATAGTCAAATCAACACTTTTTTAAATTTGCAATAATGCAAATTACAATTAGGCTGTAGAAGACATATAGCCCACTAAATAGCACTTGTAAGAGTTGTAAGCAAAGGATTCTTTAGACTACTAGGCCTATGACGTGGGCTGATATGATGCATGCAGGTGGAGGAGGCATATAGGCCTCTATGATGGAGAGATGTGTCAAAAGCATAACACAATGAGATGAGTGAGGGAGAACTTTAATAAAAACCAGAGAGCCCTCAGACACAAAGCCAGTTCAGAGGAGTGAGCCAGTGAGACAAGACTGAATTCAGTTGCTTATGCATCAGTGAGTGACATTAATCCTGCTAGTGTTGCAAAACTGGTAAAATGGAGTACACCTACATAACTCCTACTGCATATGAGTCGGGGATGGACACCGGCCGAACTTCTAGCCGCTCCACGGAGTTCAGTTCCTGCAGTCAGCCTGTTCGATTTCAATATAACAGGTGCAATTTAGGTACCACATCGAGCTGCCACTTCATTGCGCCTGGACCCTGCTCTTATCAACCCTCCCACTACATAACAGGTTGGTCTATTCTTTAATCACATTAATTAGTTTTAGCCTAATTATGAATTATGTTTCACGATAATATAACAAATTACAAATATATATATATATATATATATACTACTATAATACAGCCTGAAGTATTTTATATAACTGCTTCCATTACAATTGTGTGCAATCGCAATTTAACTTCCAGTTCATCATAATCTTTTGACTTATGAACGAGGCGTGCAGGAGAGGCGCAAACAAAGGCGCGTCCGCACCATCTTCACCAGCTCTCAGTTGAAAGCGCTTGAGCGTGTGTTCGCACAGACTCATTATCCCGATATCTACACGCGTGAGGAGCTAGCGCTGGAGATTCACCTTACCGAAGCTCGAGTTCAGGTATCTTTTCTTCTATTCTTATCATTCTTAAATCTTATTCTTATCATTTTTGTTATGTTTAGGGTCTGAGACCCCAAACCTCTTTTATAAGCCAAATTGGCTAAAAAAAAAAATAATAAAAAAAAATAAAAATTGGGTTACCTGTTAATAAAATATATATATATATATATATATATATATATATATATATATATATATATATATATATATATATATATTTAGTCATAGTTTTAGCTTTTGATGAAAATGTCCTTTACAATTTGTCAATATTTGTCATGTCATATTCATTCATTTTAGATAATAAATTAAGCATTATGCTAAACATGAACCGCAACAGCACCCCCTCTTAAATGAATATTCCGGGTTCAATAGGCTACAAATTGCGCTCAATCCACAGCATTTATTGCCAGGAAAAAAATATTTTCGACTTCTTTTCTTAAAAAAAAAAAAAAAAAGCATACAATAGAAGTTAATGGGGTCAATTTTTTGGAGGGTTTAAAGACAGAAATATGAAGCTTATTATTTTTATAAAAGCACACATTAATTCTTATGTTAAAACGCTTCATTTGAGCTGTTAAGTTGTAAAAATCATATTTTTTAAAGTCCTTTTGGGGTTTGTTGACAGTACGTCATCATGGCAATGAAGTTGTAAAATTGGCTATAACTTTACGCAAAAAAGGTTAAAAAGCGATTTTATCCCACAGAAAAACATGTAAGCACATATTGTTTATGGTTTGGCCACATTCACTTCTATTGTAAGTGCCTCAACGGAACCACACAGATTAAAATAGAGGGTTAAAGTTGCAGTGATGTCTGGGTTTTAATTAGTTAAGATATAATTGGTTTTTTTTATTCATTTACTTCAGGTCTGGTTCCAGAACAGACGTGCAAAATTTCGCAAACAGGAGCGCGCGGCCACATGGGTTGCGACATCCCTGAAAGTGCACAGGCCGTTTTCTCTTGAGAACTCCAAAACGATGACATTTCCTGACCCGGACAGCACACAATGCACCCTTACAGTAATCCAAGACCAAAAAGAGGCCAGCGGTCTCAGAAAGTGACAGCCTTCTGAAGAAATGCCCTTAGGGGGTTCTTCTCTTGATGGACAGCGATCAAGTGTTCACCAAACTCTCAGCGCTGACCAGCGGAAGTTAAGCCTACCACGTGTGTACATGCTACAACATCAGATTCCACTATGTTGTAGATAGGGTTGGGGATGTAAGGGAATACATATAACTGGATTATGTATTTAAAATACAAATTATAAGGAACTGTATTCCACTACAGTTACAATTTAAATCATTGGTAATTAGAATAGAGTTATATTCAAAAAGTGTTTTGATTACTGAAGATGTTAGTATTTTATTGTCATTTGTTTCATTTCATATTTAGTCCTTTCAGGTGGAAAATATTTATACATATAAAAGCAGTGAAACACTTTTTTATGATGTGTTACATCCATACGAGCAGACAGAGAAGTAGGTTTGAAGTAAGTTTGGAGCAGAAGAAAAAGAAATAAACCTTGTGTAAATTGTCAGCTTTACCCAAAAATAAAAATTTGCTCATTATTTCTTGCATCATAAAGACCTATTGAACTGAGATATTCTTCTATTTTCTTCAAATGTGTTCTGCTGAAGAAAGAAAGTCATATACATCTAAGATGGCATGAGGGTGAGTAAATGATAAGATAATTTTTATTTTGGGTGAACTGTCCATTTAAGACAAGGGTCAGCTATTTAATGGAGGTTGATTTTAATCAAAAGGTTATTTTCAAAAATGTCATTCTGGGGCAAGATGTCACATGAATTTACAATTTTATGAACTTGTTAGTTTCAATAAATGTTGGCACAAACAATGTTTAGATAGTTTTGAATGTTGCATTTTACTTTTTCTTTGTAATTTCATAATTTGTTTTTGTTTAATGCTTGTTTTACTGTTTATGTTTTGCTGAAAAGCTGATATGAGGCTGTTTAATGGTAGGTTAAATCGTGAGGTTAAAAAAACTTGCACTATATATAGTGTGACAACAGTGGTAGTTTTTTCACATGGGTATGTTCTTTGTTATGATTAGACTCAAATTAATATAATTAGGATTCAACACAAAATAGAGGCGATTTATCATAAATAGTTAAATGTCTATATTTGTCTATATAATACTGAAGACAATTACTGTAATTGGATTACTCTTGCTAATGTCAAGGTAACCAGTAATATCATACATGTGTACTGTATTTGTACTCTTTCTTGATGTTTGTTCTATTTTTGGCAATTTTTTTTATGTATATTAGAAAATCAGTGAACGTCATAGCATATCCCTAATTAACTAGTTGTTTTTCAATACTTCTGTACAAAACTACAACTATTTACAACTGTAATGCAGTCATTCATTCAAAGCCTGTAATTTCAAATCAAAACACAAGATTATTGTGACATGCAATGAGAAAATGTGGTTTAATCTTCAAAACAAAGCAAATTGATTATTATTTATATAATTCATTCATATTTCAGTTTAGTAGTTTTTAACAATCAGTTAATTCAGTAGTGAACAAAATGCCCTTTAGAGGTGGTGTAATGTAGATATAATACAAATATGGAGTGCCACAAGGCTCTGTATTAGGTCCTCTGCTGATCTCTTTGTACATGGTTCCCTTAAGAAACATAAAATTAGTTGAATCATGATTTTTTTGGATGGAAAAAACTTGATGCGCTTTCTCATGTTTCAGATTACTCTCTATAGTAATAAACAGTTTAGTCACATTGTACATTACAGTGCCCATGTTACTGCATATTTTTATAAACAGATGAATAATTACCCCCCTTTAACCTCCCATACCTGTAGCCGCTATACTGAGCTAAGCAATTTCTCCCATTAATTTTTCTAGTTTACCGTTTCTTCCTCCTAGACTATTAATGATCAATGATCATATTTTGCATTTGCTCTCATACACACTTTGAATGTATTGTGTTACCTTGACATTAAATAAAAATACTGTAACTAGAATTAATTGTTTGGTTATCCTGTTTTGAACAATAATTAATTTTGACAATTTAATAACACTCAACAAAATTAAGCCAGTTTAAAATCTATAGGTATACCAAATTATTAACCATGAAGATCCATTAGGTTAGGGTTACCCTAACGTTATCTACAATGTAATTTTTTTGTCACAGAGACAACTGTACTTGCTGTTGATTAGTTTAAATTCATAAATCATTTCTCATCCCAAGTTTCGTCCATTTAGCACTTTTACATTATTATTATAATATTGAAGTTTAAAACACTTTGTGAGTGTTCTAATTTTGTGGCAAGAAGTACACCACTAAAGGACAATTTAGAACACTGCAGCTCAAATAACAGAAGATACCATGAAATCAATATCCACGTAAAGTGGGTTTTATTCCATGTCTACGTCCTTTGAGGCCATTTAAATGCACGGTACTCCTAAAAGTTAACAAAACTTGATTTTTTTAACCTATATATTAGCAAGAACTATTAGCAGAGGTAAATTTAAAGACTTTCTCTTCTGAGGAAATCAGACCAAATAATGACTCATCTTCTGCAGGGTCATGTTTTGTTAAATAAATTGCTCCATGAAACCATTGACTTAATTATTGTCTGAGGTAATCAACAATATGCAACAAATCTTATGTTGATAGAGCTGAACCTGTGTTGAAGCTGGAACATTACTTTGGCCATGTCAAATTGGGTTTATTTTCAATAATGTTCAGGATTTTATTTGTCATTCATCAAACTTTACAGATAAAGCATCCTTGCAAATGAGAAGAGCAACAAAAATTAAGACATAGAAAGCAGTCATAATAGATCTAAAATGATTTTTTTTTTTAACATTTATTAAAAAACAAATTATTAACAGAATGTCTGAAAGCTAATGTCCAAAAGTAATGAAAATTATTCTGCTTCTGATGCTGATGATCTTCTAGTCCCTAGTGTGATGGCGCTCTAGTGGTCCTGTAGTCCTGATGTCTGAGGGCTCCTAATATCCTGATGCTGATGTTCTTGTAGTCTCAAGTGTGATGGTTCTTGTGCTCCTGTAATCCTGATGTTAACCATTTCTGTCCATACAGTAGGTTTCTGATATCCTAATGCTAAAAGTTCACACAGACAAAAAAATAAAAATAAGAGACTAAGTGATAAAGAAATATGCCAGATACCCCAAATCTGGTTGAAATAATTACACATAAACAGACAAAAATCTGTAGCTGTGCATATTCAGTGAAAAAGAAGTGTTTCACTTTCACAAATATTCACTGGACAACTTGAACAGGGTTGGTGACTTCATGGGTCAGGCACTCTGGACAATCCAGTTAAAAACTCAAGGGATATACAGCATTCATGCAGAGCATATACATAATTACAAAATACATACAGTACATACTTACCTTAGAGAGACCATTGAGAACATAGAAGAGATTAAATAGAGGGGTGGGTCAGAGCAGGGACAGAGTCTAAATGGTCTCTCAGAATTTGTCTAGGCCTCTCATCAACTGTGTGCAATCAGTGATGAGGGCAGATACCTTATTGACCAGCAGGTCTGGGCTGTGAAGAATCTAGAGTTAGGTTGGCAAGGGCTTCAAGGAAGTCCATAAGATGGTGCTATATATAAAACACACCCATTGCATGAATAACATCAATACAACTAAATGTCCACAAATAATATTAGCTCAAAGAACTGAACTTGAAGAACATCATGTCATATACAAAAATAAAGAGACTAATAATTTAACAAAAAGCTGGGCTGTTTACTTTGAATACGGATCCACTACCGAAGTGGAAGAGTAGTCTACTTACTGTATACTTACATGAAGCTGTCAGAACTGTTGATCTGCAGCTGGCTCTCAATCACCAGGAATATCCCAGGTGCTCCAAGAAGCCTCCATGGCATTCCTACAATAATATGGTCTATTGCCAGGTAAAGATGTATATCTAGCAATTATTTGAGGAATACAAATTCATTTGCATATATGTGGTGGGATATTTTCATAGTAAAAAAACATACTGCACATCTCTGACATCTTGCAGCTCCTTCCTCACAGCATCCCGCTGCTCTGGCCGTCTCAGATGATGAATGACATGGTCGTAGAACTCCTTGAAGATCTTCACATCCTTTCCAAGAAGAGAGCAACATGTCAACATGTGCTCTGACATATCAGGTTCACTGATTAACAAATGAAATGAAGGTTCACCTGTTTATTGGCAGCCACCAGACGTGACAACAAATTTTTCCCGACCACAAACAGTGTATTCTGCACAGTGCCAAGGGAGAGCAGTGTCTGTAGAGAAAGAGAAGACACCAATAAAGCCCTACAATGTCAACAACTACTGGCAACTGGCAGACATGCAGACACAACACAACTTTGAGAAGGTACTCACAGAGAAAGCAGAGCGCAGAGCTTAGAGCTTGAGCGGGATGTCACTAACATAAAGACTATGAAGATGGAGGCTGCAAGAGAAAAAGACATCTGTAACAAGTGCAATCTATATTTCGGATACCAACAGCAAATGTGATAAACTGCCCTCACCTGGTGTTAGGAAGCGCCCTTTCCACGGGAGTCAGGTCCTCGTCCTCGCTGCCCCACAAAACAAAATTAAATCTAAATTGAGAAACAGCATATGAGTGTTTCACTCACCTTGAAAACATGGCCTTTGAGTTTTGGCTAGATCTCAATGTTTTTTCAAGTTACCTCAGAGTTGTCAGAGCGCTCTGACTCTGGGCCAAAATCAGACTCAGAAGGACAGTCAAATCAGACTCCTTGTTCCATGACGAGCTTGTGATCTGGCCATCCATCCCCAAACTCATGATGAAATGGGCCACTGAGAGGTGTGTGCACTAATCCAAGACACACAGAGACAGTGAAAATGCATGAACATGTCAGCTTCTCCATTTGCAGTTGAAGTTTTTCAGTACCCTAGATTGACTCAACATCTGTGTTCATGTGTGTCATAGTGGACTTCGACAGACGTCTCTAAGTGCAAATGGGTGACATACTGCATTATCTGCCCTCCCAAAAGCTAAGAAAGGAAAGACAGTGTTCAAATTTTTAAATTTTTTATTTTAAAATTAAAGGGTCTAACTCTAGGAAAAAGTTTGGAATGTGAATTACCCCTGCACCAAAGCAAGACTGCTTGATCATGCGGTAGTACGGTCTGCCCTGAAAGGAAAGGGTAATCTTTGTTAAACACTGAAATTACCATACATGAAAGGCTCTTACGTTTGGATCGAGTATGGTCTTTTCAGTGGAAAGTGCCTACCAAAGCCTGGTCTCCACACCTCTCACCATATGTACAAATAAATATTTAATCTCTAGGTGCTATGAAGATAATAACAAACAATCAGGCTTTACACATTTCCAACTGGCCACCCTCTAGAAACAGCAAAATATATATTCATTTGATAAATGAATGTTCTGGTACCTCAAACTCCTCTGAGTCGGTAAACTAAAAGCGTGTAGTCCCCCATGCTGGCTTCAGTCTGCTTGTCTGGCTAAACTGTGAGAAAGAACGGGAGTGCCATACAATTACATTTACGTTTATGCATTTAGCAGACGCTTTTATCCAAAGCTTCTTACAGTGACTTATTACAGGGACAATCCCCCCCAGGGCAACCAGCGACCTTCTGATTACCAGTTATGTGCTTTAGCCCACTACACCACCACCACTCCACAGTTACAGAATATGCATATGTTTGGAAAAGAGCAAAAATGAGAGAAAACAGTATGAAACAGTATGTAATATTGCTACATCATAGTCTTACCAGGACTAAGTCAAGCACTCCAAAATCCAAAGTTGGGTGCAACTCTAAAATGTCACCAAAATCCTGAGCAAGACTTAAATACACAAAGATTACTGTGCATTATAGACAGTGCAATGATTTCTAGTAACATTATTGTCAAAATGAAACTTAAGTATTCCCAATCTTCCCTCAAATGTGACAGTATCAACAGGAGATCCCTCCTGAACTGTTATGCACTCTAAACAAAACAAACACAAAAATCTTGTAGTGCAAAAGACATCTTCCTGACATGCTCTGTCCTGAGGTTACGCCACGTTACTCTAGCAATGCGCTCAATTCATTAAAAAAAAATAAAATAAAAAATTAGACACCTCTACTTTGTACCACTACTTTGTACAAATCCTCCTCATGCAGCAATGGCAGCTTTGCAGATCCTTGGCATTCTAGCTGCCAGTTTGTCCAGATACTTAGGTAACACTTGCCATAGATGTGGCTGTCTTGTCGGGCACTTCTCACGCACCTTACAATCTAGCTGATCCCACAAAAGCTCAATGGGGTTATGATCCATAAAACTCTTTTCCATCTTTTCCATCTTTTGTACATCTGGGCCTTCCACATCTCTTTCTGTCCTTGTTAGAGTCAGTTGTCCTTTGTCTTTGAAGAATGTAGTGTACACCTTTGTATGAAATCTTCAGATTTTTGGCCATTACAAGCATTTTATAGCCTTCATTCCTCAAAACAATGATTGACTGATGAGTTTCTAGTGAAAGCTGTTTCTTTTTGTTGCCATTTTGGACCTAAAGACATGTCAGTCTATTGCATACTGTGGCAACTCAAAAATAAACATAAAGTTAAGCTTAATTTAAAGAACCAAATAGTTTTCAGCAGTGTTTGATATAATGGCAAGTGATTTTCTAGTACCAAATTAGCAATTTAGCATGATTACTCAAGGATAAGGTGTTGGAGTGATGGCTGCTGGAAATGGGGCCTGTCTAGATTTGTTCAAAAATAACTTTTTTCAAATAGTGATGGTGCTGTTTTTTTTACATCAGTAATGTCCTGACTATACAGATTAATGCCACTTTGGTGAATTAAAGTACCAATTTCAATTCTGAAAATGGTATATTTTTCCAAACTTTTGGCTGCCAGTATATATATATATATATATATATATATATATATATATATATATATATATATATACTGTATATATACACACTCACCGACCACTTTATTAGGTACTCCTGTACACCTACATACTCACACGATTATCTAATCAGCCAATTTTGTAGCAGCAGTGCAATGCATAAAATATTGCAGATACGAGTCAGGAGCTTCGATTAATGTTCACATCAACCATCAAAATGGGGGGAAAAATTATCTCAGTGATTTGAGCATGGCATGATTTTTGGTGCCAGTAGGACTGGTTTGAGTATTTCTGTAACTGCTGATCTCCTGCAATTTTCATGTACAACAGTTGAATTTACTCAAAATTGTGCCAAAAACAGAAAGACTACAGTAACTCATATAACTACTCTGTACAATTGTAGTAAGCAGAATAGCATATCAGAATGCACAGCATGTTGAACCTTGAGGCGGATGGGCTACAAAGGCAGAAGGCCATGTCGGGTTCCACATCTGTCAGCCAAGAACAGAAAGCAGAGGCTGCAGTGGGCCTACCATCTTAGCAGAAATCAAAATCTGTACAATATTCTAAACTTTTGGCCACCAGTGTATGTTTCCCAAAGTTTATGTAAGACAGTTGACGAGTTTTCATTAATTTGACATTAAAATGGCATCTTTAAGAGCTGTGATTTCTTAAGTCCCTCCCTTGACATAATCAGCTGTCCTATGATTGGGCGATAATTGTGAAAATCTGAATGTTACAACAGCATGTAATTGGATGATAATAAGTGTGGTTTACATGCACACCAATACGCTGATTTCTGCCAAACATTATCTTATTTATAAACCAGACAAAGAAATCCATTTACATGACATTTGAAATAATACAGAACGCAGTAAAATGCGATATAATGTTTACATGCAACATGAAATTGGGGTAATGGGTAAATATTTACCCCTGTTGACCGGTTTAATTCTTAAGCCGTTTATGACCTTGACATTAAAGAAAAGGTTTATTGCAATAACATAAACACACACACGTTGTTGCCTTAAAGGGATAGTTCACCCCAAAATTAAAATGCTCTCATCATTTATTCACCCTCATGCCATCCCAGATGTGTGACTGTAATTCTTCAGCTGAACACAAATGAAGATTTTAAGAAGAACATCTCAGCTCTGTAAGTCCTCACAATGCAAGTGAATCTGTACCAAAATTTTAAAGCTTGAAAAGGACATTAAGGCAGCATGAAAGTGATCCTTAAGACTCCAGTGGTAAAATCTATATCTTTTGAAGCAATATGATAGGTGTGGGTCAGAAACAAATCAATATTTAAGTAATTTTAACTATCAATCCCTATTTTCACTTTCACGCTCGCACTATTCTTCTTTTATTTTTGATGATTTGTATTCTTCATGCATATCGCCACCTACTGGGCAGGGAGGAACATTTATATTTAAAAAGTACTTATTTAATGATCTGTTTCTCACCCACACCTATCATATCACTTCTGAAGATATGGATTAAACCACTGAAGTTGTGGATTTCTTTCATGCTGCCTTTAGTGCTTTTTGGAGCTTCAAAACGTTGGTACCCCTTCACTTGCAGAAGATCTACGGAGCTTAAATATTCTTCTAAAAATGTTTGTGTTCAGCAGAAGAAAGAATGTCACACATCTGGGATGACATAAGGGTGAGTACATGATGAATTATTTTTTTTGGGGGTGAACTATTCCTTGAAGAATTTAATCGGTGCAAGAACATGCATGTAATGTCATAAACAACATAAGAATATGTAAATACACCCAGTGACATCGTTTTGTTGATTCAATTATATTTTTCACTTTAAATAGTCAAATTAAAATGAAACAATTTTTACATTAATTGTAAGGAAAGCCAGAATTGAAGGCACATATCAGCAATAGAAGAATAATGTGAGGGCTGTTTTAGTTTGAGAGTCCTGTCTGCAATATTACCAATTATAATTAACTAATGTTATGCCCAAAACCACCCTTAACACTCAAGATATTTTTTGTTTTGTTTTCTGTGAATACTAGAGACACTGACTGAATGAAATATGGAATGAATATGAAATATGGATGCATAAACAATTGTAAAACTAACTGTTCATTCACTGGCTGTAGTGGAAAGATTGCATGTAATTAATTGAATATTTTAAAAAGGTCAAATCATAGATGATCATGAAGCATACCAGGTATAGATTTGTCTGCTGTGGTACATGTTTAGGAGTTACAAGATGCATCAACTGTAATGTAATCATTTCATAGCTCTATACACAATCCATTAACTGAAACAAAACAGGCATTTCCCACCAAAGTTCATTGTCACATGTATAATATTATTTGGATTTAGAGCTCATTTTAATTTGTTCATATCAAATTTGTTTTGGCATCTCTGATATAAATGAAAAAAGGTGGATTATTTTTCCAAGCTTCAGAGTTCTGCAAAACTTTTGTTTCCAAGAATCAAAATAGCAGTCTTTGTTTGACAGCTGCACTACAAGATATATTTTCTTATTATTCAAAGGCATTAAATGTAGTTGGCAGAAAAAGTTTCTCATGTCATGAGCCCAAATATTTGATACTGCCTTTTTTTTTGTTAAAATCATTCTTGTTGGGGGAGTATGGCTGATAACACAGACTAACAACAGTTGAACTAACATTGTCACAGAAGCTATACATATGTACACCAATAACCTTTGTTTTAAAATTAAAATCACATCAAGGCTTAATGCTATATTAGGCATAAACAAATTCTCAACCACTTCATTCTTTCTTCATGTTTCTAAAGTCACAAACACAACCATGTGGCTAGAATGCAAGTGCATTTAAAATAGTTTATTATAATTTATTTAAAAACATACACTTGCTATAAAAGCCATTGCACTTCAGCATCTTGTATGTTGTCTTATGTCACTCATTTTCAAAGGGTATAATAAATATAGAATATGAAGGTATTTGTCACACACTCACTCCTCTGGCTACTCTTTCAAGAAATGATTGCCTTACTGTTGCTCTAGTTTCAGTTAATATTCTTAAATGTCACATAAATAAAACAAATGATATACAGGCAATTGTCAAAATCCCCAAAATGTAAATGACAATGTCTTCTAAATCTCAAATATTGACAAAGCAAAAGCAGGAATTATTTGCCGATGTTGTTGAAAACAATCTTCCTTAGTGGCATGAATATTACATTGAATATGAAGACCTTTTCAGTTACTTTAGAGCTAAACAAATATGGATGTTTAATGATTTTTTCAATTACTTTAAATGCACATGAAATTACTAAAAAGCTTACATACAGAGGTCGGGATTTCCATTTTAAATCTCTTGTTCACTCAAAGAGTTACTGAATAAAGTACCAGGGTAAAAGCAGAGTGCTCAGTGCATATGCATAATACTCAAACCAATTTACATGGGAAAATTGAAGCTTTGGGTGCAAGGGTGGTCAACACTAGACATTAGGAGCACATTTATAAGGCACAACATTGCAGTTAAGAGAGCAAAGGCAAAAAAATATATAAAATAAAACCAATTTTAACTGAATGTTTTCAAAAGCTAGAAGGGTTACACTTTGCATTTAAGTGTTCACGTTACTGTACTAACATATCTTATTTATAAACAACATGTACTATGCATACATAGAGCTGTTTGTAACTGCACATTGTTAAAATTATACCTTTTAGTAGCACATAATATGTGAGTGACCAAGGAAAGTTTCAGGGATCATGCAACCTTCTTGCCATTCAAATGTAGAGCAAAACCTTTAAATATTACTAACAGGAAGAAAAATAATCTAATGGAAATGTAAAGATATACCCACTAGCTAAATGCGCCATGACATAACATGCTCTCTACAGTACATGGGCTCTTAAAACTGCACAAATAAAGTATCAATCCCCTCACTGATCAAACGAGAAAAACAGGCAATCCAAAATGGAAAAATTAACAGAACATTTAAATCAAAACTATTCCAGTTCAAGACATGTTTTCAAACCACAAATAAAAGTGATGGTGTCTTATCTGTGTTCATTTCATATTGTTAGTTAAGGCATCAGGACAAATCTGCCAGACCTAAGTTTTGCAAACCATGTGTTCATATGTAGAATTACATAGAGTTTCTGACTGAATATCGTGAAAGACCTTCTGAGAAAAGAGATTATATAATATTAAAAGAATAATATTATCTGACCACTATCACTTTGTGTAAATAAGGAACTATAACACAAATATGGAGTGCCACAAGGCTCTGTATTAGGTCCTCTGCTGATCTCTGTGTACATGCTTCCCTTAAGAAACACAGAATTTGTTGAATAAAAATTTATGAATGGAAAAATCTTGAATCGCCTCCTCATGTTCCAGATTCCTCACAATAGTAATGAAGAGTTTAGTCACACTCTACATTACAGTGCCCATGTTACTGCATATTTACATAAGTAAATAAATCCCCCTGCTCATGGACAAAAATGGTATACTATATTTCTTCAAATCACTTAAAAAACTCTCTGGTCCAGTTAATGTGCATGCACTCTCTAGAGTAAACAAACTCCATAAAAAGGCAACTGGCTCTTTAAACTTAAAAGGCAGGACTTCCATTTCTGGACTTCCAGACTTCCGCTATACTGAGTGAAGCGATTTCTCACAATAATTTTTCAAGTGCACCGTTTCCACCTAGACTGTCACTGGAAACACTCATGACCAAAATGTTGACAATATTTAGTTTAATTGTTTGGACAAGCTTTAAATTACACTATTGTTATTGCTAACAAAATACCATAAATACATAATGTGTGTAACATAGACAGTGTGATGTAAAGTGCAACTACTGGAATACTTCTTATTCTAAAGACTAAAACAAATGGACATGAACAAGCAACTACTATTATAGTAATAACCTGCTGTAATATTTTATGGACTTTTTACAAGTATGTGATAATAACATACTCAAACAAGCACAAAAATGGTCTTTGCTTTACAGTCTAATGGAGTCCAGAAGAAAATCGGTTGTACTCATGATTCCAGTATTGACGTTAAGTCTATGTATGATTGTGCCTTAAGGAAAAATGTTGGAAACGTATAAACAAAAATCTTTCTTCTTGGGTCCTGGCTTGGTTCAACTTGATTTTGGATACAGTTGCTCATCAGGACTGCAGAGGCATCACAATGTTGTTGGCTGGCCAGCAGCTGCAAGGAATAAAGGAGCTACATAAAGATCTGTTTGACTGTCAGAACATTTTCACAAAAAGATCAATAAAATTAATAGACTCAATTTTTTTTCCTGTCCTTTACGATTGTTGCTTGTCAGACTGAGAGATCTTGGATAAAAGACAAGTCAGACTGTGCAACATTAATTTTGACAGTAAAAGAAAAAAGTCTCTTGAGTCTTCGTGGCTGAGCAACAGATGGAATTATTGGACTGTTCATTATTAATTTTGTGACAAAAAAAAAAAAAACCTGCACAATTAGGAACAAAAAGATGAGCATGTTTGAGACACACTTAAAACTCACCCCGTGACTTTATGTAGCATTCTTGACAATTAAGAAGTCCATTTCGAATTCTGACGTCAGTTCCAGCACTTGTGTCACCAAGTAACCCTTTACATATGCCACACTAGAAAACATAAAATATCAATGTAAGAGGATGCACACATTACCCACATACATATACAGAGAGAAACACAAATGAACATTACCTTAAAACACTGAATATGAAAGTAAAGCCCCAAGGTTTCAATGATCATAGCTGCTCCTTTGCCCAATGGATGCGCACAACTAGAGCAGAGCTTTTTTCCACTTACCGACCTGTAGAGAGTGCAAAAACATAAATTAATACAAAAACCATACATATTCAATAAGCTTTAAGGAATAGAACAGCACCAATAAGAACAAAAAGTCTTACACTTTACATTTTTTTTTCTAAATTAATACAAGTTCTTTACAAATTATTATTAGCATAACAATCTATTTTACATAACACAATTTTCTGAATTTTAAGTAACTGTCATACTGCTCAGCCCTTACACATACCTACAGTATATAAATACATTATCACACAGTGGAGTTCAAAAGCCTACTAGAGTCTACTAGTGAAAATGTATTTAGCATTTTCTAATTTGTATTCTCATTACTTTAAGTTTACTTTAAAATTAACATGCATTTCAGAATTTATTACTATTTGGTATGTTCCTCTTTTGCTTTAATAACAGCATGCACTCGAGCTGGCATGAAATCAGGAAAGTGGTAATACATGCAAAAATGCAATCAAAACATGTATGAGAAATTTGCATACATAAGCATTCAGCATGTTTATGTAACTCCTGAAATTAAAGCATTGACAATGCCTTACGATAATAGTGGCACAACTTTAGAATAATACTTACATTTGAAATAGATGCATTATAGCTTACAGGCCAGTTCAACAGCATGACAAATTCACTGTCTCTAGCTCAAAAGCATTTTTAGCACATTAACAGAAGCTGAGCCCACAGAAACGCATTTCTGTAAGTGGTCTCTAGTATATGTTGAAGGGAAGGCTCATACCTGCTGGGAGATGGAGGCAGTGTGTCTTGTGGTGGTGAAGGTGATTTTGATGATTGTGCTCCTAAAACATTTTCACACGACCCAGTCCTGCCAACAGCCACACATAAACACAAGCATACAGATAGTTAAAGCAAGTTGTATGCAAAAATGCTCCATGTTGCAAAAAAAGAAAAGAAAAAAAAAATCTAAATTATTAATCATCCCCTGCACATAGCAAAGCCAAGAAGCCTTTTGACATGTCTTTATGCAAGACTGCATGCTTTCCCACACACACCTCCTCATCCCTGTGGTCTGGCTCTGGGGTGGACTCTGTTTACGGTCCAGTGAAGCAGTTTTCTTCAGATCCTCTTGTCTGCCTTTAGACTTACAGTTCCATGATCCATCTGCAATATTGACACAAACACACAAAGTAGTAATATACTGTAAGTGTCTGCTAATTTCGACTACTCTAATCATGAAATTAATTGGGATTCTGTGTTTTAGTGTAAAAGGTAGTGTGTTTGTTTTGGTTTATGTAGCTTATATTTGTACTGTATGTAAAACACTGGTTAGAGAGTAGAGCTCAAAGAGTTATAACCAATGGATTTCAATGATTAGTTTGGTTATACACAAGCTTTATACCACAGTTTAAATGGTAAAGTAATCTCTACCAGTTGACACATTTCTACTGTTGTACAGTATATAGCCATCATCCCACCCAGCCCTACTGCCGTGGCCAAAAGTATTGGCATGAACATGCATTTTGTGTTTTGCAAAGTTTGCTGCTTCAGAATTTGTAGATTCTTTTTTAACATGTTTCTATGGTATACTTGAAAACAATGATAAGCAGTTTGAAAAGCTTTTATTGGCAAAAACATTCAATATATGCAGAGTCAATATTTACAGTGTTGACCCTTGTTCTTCATAACCTCTGCAATTCGCTCTGGCATGCTGGATATCAGCTTCTGGGCCAAATCCTGACTGATGACGATCCATTCTTGCCTTATTAGTCCTCGGAGTTGATCAAAATTAGTGGCCTTCTGTTTGTCCACTCACCTTTTGAGGATTGACCACAGGTTCTAAATGGGATTAAGATCCAGGGATTTTCCTGGCTACGGATCCAAAATTTCAATGTAATGATCTCCGAGCCACTTCATTATTACTCTTGCCTTGTGACATGGTGCTCCATCATGCTGGAAAATGCATGGATCATCACAAAATTGCTCCTGGATCGTTGGGAGAAGTTGCTCTAACAAGACATTTTGATACCATTCTTAATTCATGGCAGTGTTTTTGGGCAGAATTGTGAGAGAGCCCACTCCCTTGGATGAAAAGAAACCCCATACATGGATGGTCTCAGGATGCTTCACTGTTGGCATGACACAGGACTCATGGTAGCGTTCACCTTTTCATCTCCGGACTTACGATTTTTCAGATGTCCCAAAAAGTTGGAAGGGGGCTTCATCAGAGAAAATATCTTTGCACCAGTCTTCTGCTGTCCAATCCTTGTACTTCCTGCAGAATTTCGGTCTGTCCTTGATGTTTTTCTTGGAGAGAAGTGGCTTCTTTGCTGCCCTTCTTTACAACAGGCCATTGTCCAAAAGTCTTAGTCTCACTGCGCGTGCAGATGCATTCACACCAACCTGCTGCCAATGTTGAGCAAGCTCTGCACTGGTGGTGACACGATTCTATAGCTGACTCTTCAGGAGGAGACGTCCTGGCACTTGCTGGACACTCTGGGATGTCAGAAGCCTTCTTCACTGCAGTCGAATCTCTCTCCTTGAAGTTCTTGATGATCCGGTAAATGGTTATTTCAGATTATTTCAGGTGCAATATTATTTGCAGCCATTTCCTTGCATGTGAGGCCATTTTGATGGCTGATTTTGAAGCGATGATGGCTGCACGTCTTTCTTTAAAGGTAACCATTGCTAACAAGAACACAATTATTGGAAGCACTTCTTCCCTCCTTTTATAGCAATCAGTCTGCTCTTATAATCCTGTGATTTCACCTGACTAGTACTCGTTCACACTTTCCCAGGTGCTGCTGATATGATTAGTGAAATGATGTTAGCTGGTCATTTTATGCCAGGGCCAAAAAACAGTGAAATTTGGGTTTTTGTGATAGTTTATTTTTTTGGCCAATTAAGCTTTCTGCAATTATTTAAAATGCATCCGATCACTCTGCACAGTAATCTAGAAACAATGTGAATCAACACCACAACAAGTGAAGCAGAAAACTTTGCGAAACACAAAATTTATGTCACTGCCAATACTTTTGGCCATGGCTGTAGTATATATATATATATATATATATATATATATATATATATATATATATAAATGATGAGCCAAAACATTATGACCACGCACAGGTGAAGTGAATAACACTGATCATCTTCTAACAAGGCCACATGTCATAGTCTGGTTAGATCAGTTCTCGTAGTCAATGTGTTGAATGCAGGAGAAATGGACAGGAGTAAAGACCTGAGTGACTTTCACAAGGGTCACATTTTTATGGACAGACGACTGAGTCAGAGCATCTCTGAGGCTTGTGGGGTTCTCCCGGTCAACAGTGTTGAGTACCTACCAACAGAGGTCCGAGGAGGGACTCATCGATTCAACAGGTTCAAACTGACAGATGGTCTACTGTGGCACAAGTCACGGGATGAATGTTTCACAACACACAGTGCATCACACCCTACTGTTTAGCCGTAGACCAGTCAGAGTGCCCATGATGGCCCCTGTCCAACGTCAAAAGTGCCTACATTATAATGGGCATGCGAGTGTTGGAACTGGACCTTGGAGCAGTGGAAGAAGGTTGCCTGATACGATGAGTCCCGTTTTCTTTAACATCACGTGGACAGCCATGTACGTGCGCGCCGTTCACCTGGGGAAGTGATGGCACCAGGATGCACTGTGGGAAGATGACAAGCCGGTGGAGGGAGTGTGATGCCCTTGACAATGTTCTTCTGGGAAACCCTGGGTACCCATTCATGTGGACATCAATTTGACGTAAAACTAAACATTGTTGCAGACCAGGTACACCCCTTCATGGCAATGGCATTCCCTGATGGCAGTGGCCTCTTTCAGCAGGATAATGCGCCCTGCCACACTGCACACATTGCTTGGGAATGGTTTGAGGAACATAATGAAGGGTTCATGGTGTTGAACTGACCTCCAAATTCCAAAGATCTCATTCCAATTGAGCATCTGTGGGATGTGCTGGACCAAAAAGTCTGATCCGCGGCAGCTCCAGCTCGTAACATACATCTCAGATCTAAATCAGATCTGCTGCTAATGACTTGGTGCCAGATACCACAGGACACTTTTAGTGGTCCATACCTCAGCGGGTCGGTGCTGTTTTGGCGGCACGTGGAGAACAAACAGCATATTAGGAGGTCATGATGTTTTGGCTCATCAGTGTATATGTATGTGTGTGTGTGCACATGTGTATGTCTTACCCTGTATAAACTGCAGTTGTGGTGTTGCTGTTTGGGTTTCCTGCGGTTCAGTTCTCTGGCCGTTTTGCTGAGCTGGTGTGATTACTTCAGTGCTAAGACAGAGAGGTTACATTAGCATACAAGCATTCAAATAAAACACTACTTCAGAGTTTAACTCTTTTATACAGAATTATGCTTTCAACACTGTAAATTCTAGTTGTCTGTTACCCTTTTTCCACAGATAAAGTGCCAGTGCCAAAGCCAGTATCCAATCTGAAACCACTCTGTGAATTTCCACCAAAGAAAATAAATTTCTGTGCCAGAAAGATCAGCTCTGCACCACCCCCTCAAACCAGGAACCAGAACTGAGGGGGCGGATGGCTGGATAAAGTCATTTTCACAACAACAACATCTCAACACACAAAACAAAACTAGATTGCTCCTTTTTTAACCAATGAATTATAAAATCAGTTCTGACAACCTTATCCAAATTTTCCCATGGTGCTGCGGCAGGAGGAGGGTGAATGCAATGCAAGACTGCACTGCTGAACTTGACACAAACATATCGGCCTGCGGAGAACCTATGAAGTGTTTCCAAACTTAACCTAATAGAACATTTCTCAAATCTAGGAATGAGATTCATCAACAAAGACTGCTATGTTTGTTTGTTGACAGGATACTAACATATTTATGTCACTGTTCGGCTGTCAAGTCAGTGGAAATGTGGGTCAGATCGGAGAGAGGTTCGCAAATGCCCTGGGCAAGCACCATTTGAATAGAAAAGTGGTAATGTGTGTTCTAATTAATTTTGTAAATATTCCACCTGTGTGTCAGTCCATTACTCTGGTTCATCTGTGCTTGTCTCTCCAGCATTTCCTGTTTCCTTTCCCAGTCGGCCAATGAAAGGACAATGGTGTCATGTGGTGGTTGGCTGAGTGAGGGGGTCTCAGTCACACTTCTGGAGGGTAAAACTGAGGAGTGAGTGGTCAGTGGTGTCACAGTTTCCTCCAGAATCCTTTTCTCCTGTAGATTAAGACCTTATTAGTACAAGGCTGATGGTGGACGTGGTGATGTGAGCTGTGCTGAAAGAATAAGATGATGCACCTCTTCATGGTATCTCCTCTCCTCCTCTTCCACTTCTTTCTGCGCTCTCTCCCACTCCTGTTTCAGCTTCTCCTGCTCTCTCTGGTATTTCTCCTGCAGAGAGAGAAAAAGAGGGATTAAATCAATAACCCGAGAGAGAGTTATAAAGAAAGAGAAAGGGAGAAAGGGAAAAAATAGATTTGTTTCTACAGAAGACAACAGTGCAATGGATTTGAGAGCAGATGAAGCGAAGGCAGAGATAGACTCGGACAAATGCCATGCCAACCTGAATGCTGACACCTACACCAAAAACCAACACCATTCATGACAGAGGAAGTTGCTGCAACAGAATACCAGGTGTGTTCATCTCTCAGACAACTCTCAACTTCAGACGGCACGCCCACAGACCGTTTACTGGGCATCTGATGCAGTGGTGGCTGGTGCTTTTCAAAAGTGGGAAAGAACAGACTAATGTTTTTGGTGTCTGTATTGTTGCTCAAACTAATTGAAATTTCCTAACAAATATAATTAACTAAGCTCAAATCTGTTTTTGCCAAAAAAGATCAGATTATGAAAGCTTAAATAAGCTTATATAGTGTGTATGTCAGATTGTAAAAAGCTTTTACAAAGCCTGTCAATCAAGTTCATGACCTTTTCAATTAGTGGCCTGTCCATTTGAAAGCTCGGCCAATCATATAGAGATGTCAGGCTTCAAGCGGGGGACAAAAAAAAAAAAAAAAAAAAAAAAAAAAAAATCAGTGATACCTTTCCGCATTCAACTGTCAATGCAAGGGATTAACATCTTGAATGGTGTTATAGCATTTATTTACCTCAATTGGCATAACTGTTTCAATATGTTCTTTGCATGGTTTTGATGCATTTTGAGGAGTATATAATCACTGTTTTTTATGCACGTGAGATGAGTAAAGATTGCTGTTGCATATTTATATGTCCTGAACACTACTTCTCTCTTTACAATGCCTCAATTAATGCCTGGATAATATAACACAAGGTACAGTGATATAAATACCCATTAAATAATGTACATTAAGAATAACAGGTATAGTATAAAATATGATGCAATAATCTAAAGAAAATCCTGGCTCACTGTCTTTTCTTTATTTAAATTATTGCATATTTGTATTGAATTCAGGGTTTCTTGTGCATGGTTAGAAAACAGCATCATTACATGAATATTTTGTTATATAATCCTTGCGATAACTATAGCAGTGTGGTTCTGCAATATGTTGTCAACAGTTAAATATTGCATGTTGCATGCAATATTTTATGGGCTATTTTACTACAAGCTTGGTGCAAGGAATACCGAACCTCGATGCTATTTTTAATGCTAGGATAAAATAACAGGCACAGTGATACAACTATAAAATAACTGTACATTATGAGGTATTATCACGTTGCATAAATATTCTAAAAAGCAAGAATGTGTGTACAGCTTCAATATTATTTATTTGCTGCATATTTGCATTGAATTTACTGTTTTTGTATGTGAGACGAGTAAAAAGAGGACAGAGATATACAGAGTCTATATGTTTACAAACAATTATAGTACTGCATGCTAAAGGCCTAATATTATTAATAATATAATAAGCAGAAAGGTTTATGTTTGCAGTACAAATTGTTCATAAACTGCAACAATTTATTTTTAAGTATCATTTTCAAGGGTGTGTACCAGCAGCACTTCTAATGCCACCAACGTGCTGGATTGACTATCTGCAGCGACTCAAATAATTACAAAATATCTTCTCATTGGTCAGACAGTTTTCATTGCAGTATGAAGAAAAAAAATAAAAAATAAATAAAAAAAATCAGACTACTCTCGAAAAAACCCTTAGGATTGTTGCCGGAAGATTTGTCGGACCTGGTGTGAATAGCACCATGGGAATCCATTATTCCTCCATTGACTCCATAACTGTGAGTCAAAAGCTTATTTGGACAGAGCATTCACACCGAAAAAACAGACTTAAGTCTGCAGTTACTGGCCAGAATAAGCTGCAATGAGGTCCAGACTTAATGCTGCAAGTCTGTCTAAGCGAGACTACTCTCAGATAAACCCCAAGTCGACAATTGTACCTGCAGCACACGTTCCTGCTCTTGTTGCCATCTCTCCTGCCGCCTGCGCTCTTCATTAGGATCCCATGTCCAATGGTCAACCCTTTTCGCAAGGTTCAACATTGGGGTTTCAATCTGATGCACGGACACATACAGAAGGATAAATGAAATAGAGGAGAGGACAGTAAGAAGACAGGGACCACCTACATTGTTCCAGTTAGTGACTAACAAGGGAAACAGTTTGGAAAATGATGGAGAAAGAGGAAAGATAAAGAGATATTTTGGAACTGAAGAATAGGTTTGAGCTTGGAACAACTGCAGTACTTACACATTCAATGGAATAGTCAGTCCCATCTGTGGAGGAAAGGACAAACAGTTGCTTTAGAAACCCATCACATACTCCTTAACATCTGCTTACACCAATGAAAGCAATAGCACCACAGGAGCTCCAACTGGTACAGTTTACACCAGAACATCAGTCTTGGGTCATCCGATAACAGTGGTCTGGCGCTAAAATGTTTTGTGATCAACAAAAAGGTATATTTGGGTGCAACAGTGTACCGACATTTTGCGCTTGTTTTACTTTTTTGCATTGACACAATGATGCAGTAAACAATGTATGTAGTCACAAAATCAGAGACCCTCCCCTTGAAATCTGATCATGAGTGGTCACAGGAGACCAGGAATAAATGATAATCAGTCTCGCCTAGCCACTTGTTATCAGATCACCCATGATGGTTATAATAATAATTGAGCACTTGACCATAAATACACAGAGCATTAAACACTAAAATAACACAAACAAATGAGAGAGATAGAAAGAAAGAGGGGTGTATTTTCTCTGAACTGTCAATACTAGTATTGTCAAAAATACACTCCGGTACCAAGTCGGTACTCAAACAAAACAAAAAAAAAGTACAATACCAGAATTTATGAAGGTACCGGAAGACCGAGTACCGGGTCTACCTGGTCCCCAAGCAGAGTCGGGAACTTTCGAAAGCTCACAACAAGCAAATTAACTACTGCTGCGGAGTCTCAACTTAATATTGTCGAAAAGAAAAGTGGAAAAAGCCAGGTTTGGAAATTCTTTGGATTTGAGGCTGATGAAAAGGAAACATCATAGATCAGCAAAAACCTATTTGTAAACGCTGCTTTCACAAATTTCTGACGAAAGGAGGAAACACATAAAACTTAATAAAGCACCTGAAATACAGACACCCGGATTTATTCAAGAAAATAAAGCAGGTGAGTTTAAAAGCATATTACAATTTGCATTAGGGCTGAAACGTTTAGTCGACATTATCGACATCGTCAAAAATAAAAAATTGTCGAGAAAAATGTTCATTGACGAATAGTCGTTTGATCTCATTTAACGTAACATGAAATCACATTAAACTCTAATGATGAAGCAGAGCAGCACTGCAGTTCACGCCTGACGGAGAGGAAGAATTACACAGATCAGTCCAGATGCTCTCTAAACTTTCACATTTTCATTTTATGTATATCCCAAAGTATTAGGGAATTATTATAAAAAAAAGAAAGAAAAAAAAAAAAAGGTACATTCAGAGGCACTCTCGTTGTGGAATAAGCGGAGCCGGAGCTCTTTAAAGCAGGGGTTCCCAACCTTTTTTGTGCCAGGGACCAGCATATTCATAAAAAAAATTCCAGGGACCAGTTGTCAATTTTAATGCCTCAATTTTAAGATGCATCGTTTGGATTTGGAACATATCACTGTGTAAAACAGTAACAGCCAATCATTTATTTGCATATAATGAACTAGGTGGCAACAAAGGCTACTGGTATGAATATACCAATCTTTTTAAACTTTCAGACCGGTTCACAAAATGTTTCCCTTTTCTCCCATACAATTAGGTCTACTTCAAAAGCAACTCACACAGCACTCACTCACTAGCAGGTGGCAGTAATGGCAAATTGTATGAAAATACCAGTCCATTTCACCTGTCAAATCTCTCCAGAACCACTAAAGACAATAAACTTAGTGTTTTTACTCACCAACAGGTGACAACAAAGGCTAATTGTATGAAAATAAGAGCCAGTTTCAACAGTCAGACAGTTTCAGAATACAATAGCAAACACACAGTGATTTCAGCCAATAATTTTTAAAAGTATAAAATTAGAGATTAAGCTTTAACCTTAAAAAAAAAAAAAAAAAAAAAAAAGAGCCGGCAAAATTAGCTCTTCTCCGATTGTTAAGGTTTTTTTTTTATCTTTAGCTATTCGGTGAGCAACCAGATAATATCTGAGATATGACGCCTTAGTTGCAGCTAGGTTTACTGATGTTGAGGATATCAAAATTTGCCGCTGAGCGTCCAAATCACGTTTCTTTCTTTCGAAAAACTCCTCCGTTTTGTCTTTGAGAGTTGGGTGTTTGGTGTTTAAGTGCCGCTGAAGTTTTGACGGCTTCATTGCAGAGTTTTTCACCACAAATAACACACAACGGATTTGGCGCCACGGAATCGCCTGTTGTCGTAAATCCATACCTAATGTATGAGGTATCGTATTTACGATTGAAGCTTGACTTTTTTTTTCTCTCTCTCGCGCTATTTTCGAGTTGGTCATCGCCTTTCCTTTTACCAGAACTGTCCACAATGAAATTAGCCATCGAAGTTTGCTGAGGCCCGCTCATCTCTCCACATACATCTCTGTCACTTCAGGTGCAACGCGCTTTTTTTGCAGTCCGTTCAGATACGACGCGTTGCTAAGCAATCGCAAGGCGCTCAAAGAAACACATTTTAATCTATTTATTGTTTATGTTTTGGATTAAATAACATGACATGTAAGACTCATATCACTTAAAGCATTTAAAAAAGACAATTATTATTATTATTATTATTATTAAAAAAAAATACAAATAAATAAATTATTCTGGGAATATTTCAAGGCCCAGTACTAACGGGTCCACGGACCGGCACCGGTCCGGGGACCGGGGGTTGGGAATCACTGCTTTAAAGGAAACACCCCGGCGTTACATTTAAAATGCAGTTATATTTAATGCGTTATAGCTTTATTCAAGTTCAAATAATAAAGAAGCAGATCGTGTTAATAACTATAAACTCAGAAACTGGCATTTCTCTGTGTGGTCGGTGCCTCTTCTATGAGTTGCGCGAATGTCCCGATCTAAGGGGGAGAGATTGAAACTGCACCCGGCTGAGAGAGACTCTGCCTCGGGGACGCTCATCCCTCGAGCGGGGATGCTTAATGCAGCTACATTAGAACGCGATTGCTCGTGATTTATTTAATCATATTATATGTCACTGTGCATTTCTTATCGTGAAAGAAAATTGGCAATATGCATATTCATTCTCTTGTATGCTTGTTTATTATTTTTTTTAGTACTTAAATTTAGTAAAAACTTTAATTAAAAGTTGCAAAAGTTGAAGCAAATCTTATATAAGTGTTCAAAAATACTTTAAGCATACATTGTTCAGTTTTGTTATAATTCAAAAATACTATATTTAACTTAGTGTTGCTCAATGGCATATTTTTGTTCTTAGTTCTGCTGCTAATGTTTTGTTAACTTTATTAATAATAGAGTGTTGTTCAGCAATCTGTTTTTGTGTTTTGGTACCGAAAATGGTATAGAGTACTGTGAAATTTCACTGGTATTGGTAGGGACTACTGAAATTTTGGTACCGTGACAACACTAGTCAATACAGACATGGAAACTTATGAAACTCAAAGCAATATAACATAGAACAACATGGCAATTTCTACAAAGGTGCACACAGTTGCACAATGATCAGATCTACCCTAATGAAGTGCTAACATATGACTCCATGCAACAAATGCCCAGAGAGGACAAAATGACAGAGTGGTAAAGGTTAAAAACCAGCTTGGAAAGTCTATATAGAGACTGTCTCATAGTGCCCTCAGCAGACAAGTGTATATAATGCACCTCCACAGGAGAGAAAGAGTCAAAAGAGGAGGTCAAACGAGATATGGGCAGATGGATAAATATGTGCTCCTCTGCCATTCATGGAGAAGGAAGCTCTGTACCATTAGTTCATCTATCAGTTTTACCTGTTAGGGCGAAGAACTCCCAGCGTGACCTAGAACTATTAGAGGTGGGTGAGGACCCTACCAGACCCCCCAAATGATACCAGAAAAAGGGAAAGTCAATGAAAGAGAAAGACAGGCAAAAAGCAAGAGAGAGAGAGGTGGAAAAGATAAGCCAGACAGAAAGGTAACCTAACATAAGATTAAAGGAATAGTTCACCCCAAAATGCAAATGCTCTCATCATTTACTCACCCCTCGCCCCTCACCCATTCCAGATGTATATGACTTATTTTTTTCTGCTAAAAACAAACAAAGATTTTGAGAAGATCATCTCTGCTCTGTAGGTCCATACAATGCAAGTCAATTGGGTCCAAAACTTTGAAGCTCAAAAAAGCACATAATGGCAGCATTATGTAATTTGGAAAAGTTTGGTTTGTGTTCAGCAAAAGAAAAAAGCAATTCACGCCTGGGATGGTATGAGTGTAAGTAAATTGTGAGAGAATTTTCATTTTTGGGTGAACTGCACATTTAAGAGGAGGCAAATGAAAAAAGTGGGGAAGTATGAGCAGTGATTTGTTACTTTTACTGGCATTCCAGCGTATTTTTATCTCCCATCACATTCTGTGCTCAACTGTAGTATTACCTGTCATTGAGAGTGAGTATGAAGTCTGGTCAGCCTTGCTGGACTCGATAGATGTGCTTAGATCAAATGAATTCTGGACTGAACCACAAAGCTGTTTGGAATTAAAAAGGAAATAATTATAGATTCTCCCTCTTTTCTTTGATCGCAATATGAAAATTAAAGCAGTTTCTATCCAACCAAGCAGAAGCTTAATTTAGCAAGGCACATAATAAAACAATTCTATTCATATAAAGTTGATGTGCATGGTTCCCACCCTTTTAACCAATGATTTTTCCATTAATTTTGCAATCGATAGTGATTACTGTATGATGATTTATAGAGGTTGCACTCAAAGAGCATTTTCTAGCCAACAAAACATTTTAGAGCAAAGCATAACTAGAAAAAGTCTGCTTTCTTGTTTCAACACAATCAATGATGGAATTCAGTGCTTTTTTTATCAACCCAAAAGTGAAAGCAAGATATCAAGGCCCACCTGGTCTGCGCTAGAGGTGTCACTTGGTTGGACAGGGTGTGTCTGAGTGAGTTCTGTCACAATAGTTGTTGTGACAACACAGCTGCGCTTCACCATCATATAAGGCATTGACTGTTTTTCTGCTGAATAGGCAAATGTAAGTTAACAAAAGAATCAATGCAATCTTTGCTTACTCCGCTTTAAAGGGGTCATATCATATTTTGTAATCATTTTATTTTAGTCCGTTATCAACTTATAATGTTTTTCATGTACACAAGGAGTGTGAGTCTGTTGTCGGGTCCAATATAGTTTGTGCTGCCCAATCCTTCATTAACATTTTTTCCAAAGACTGCATTACATTCTGACAGGTTTACAAGCAACCCACACTAAAATTATACTGCTAAAAAAACTTCAGCCATTCTTTCATAAAGTCTGGGATCCTTCAGAAGGATATGCAGAGTCTATTTTGGCAGACTCTAAAATGGAATTTCTTTGTTTTTCTCAGGGGCTTAGCATCACCCCATTAGCCTCTGCTAGTGGATGACAGAAAAGCATGTTTCCCCATTGAAGGCCATTCAAAAATAACAGCATTCTTACGATATACTGTATATATATATTTTCCCAAGCAGCATATAAATCTTGAGTCTTTCATTATATTATAACAGATGCTTTACCAGTGACAGATGTCATATTGCCATATGTGAGAAATCATGTGTTCATTTATTCACATTGGAACAAGCTGTTTTGGCCAGTTGGATTGAAAAAAAAATGCTCTTTTTGGAGAAAATGTTGACTTCTGAATGTCACAATACACTCACTGAGCACTTTATTAGGAACACTATTGACCGAATTTTCTGCCAGACGTGGTCTTCTGCTGTTGTAGCCCATCCACCTTAAGGTTCAACATGTTGTGCATTCTGAGATGCTATTCTGCCCACTACAGCTGTACAGTTGAGTGGTTATCTGAGTTACCATAGCCTTTCTGTCTGCTCGAACAAGTCTGGCCATTCTCCATTGACTTCTCTCATCAACAAGGTATTTCTGTCCGTAGAACTGCCACTCACTGGATGTTAATGGTTTTATGCACCATTCTGAGTAAACACTAGAGACATTTGTGCATGAAAATCCCAAGAAATCAGCAGTTACAGAAATACTCAATCCAGCCCGTCTGGCATCAACAATAATGCCATGGTCCAAATCACTGAGATCGCATTTTACCCCATTCTGATGGTTGATAAGAACATTAAGATGTGAAGTTCCTGAACTGTAGCTGCATGATTTTATGCACTGATGCAACACAATTGGCTGATTAGATAATCGCATTAATAAGTAGGTGTTCAGGTGTTCCTAGTACAGTGCTCAGTGAGTGAATGTTTACATAGTATCAAACTCAGAAAAAGAAAAGTTATCTCTTTATATCCAACCATCCATCATCGCTTATTGTCCCATGTAGGGTAGTGCTGGAGCCTATCCCAGCTGTCTTGGGCCGAATATATAATTTCTCATTATATCATTATATGACTCCTTTAAAAAAAAAAAAAAAAAAAAAACTTGTGGATATTGAGAACTTGTTAATTATTCTATATTTTAACCTGGTTCTGACTGTAGTGTAGTTGAGGTCTCTTCTTTGCTATTCTCTTGGTGAATGCTCGGAGAACATTCTTTTTCCTTCATTACAACCTTTTTCTCCTGGTCAGGAAGAGATGTCTGTGTGTTTTGCTGGTGGTGTGAGGTTTCTAACACAGTTAGTTCAATTTGTTGAGTCTGAGTGGCTGACTTTGGAGGTGAGGAAGAGAAGGAGACAGGATGTATTAGAGACACTCCAACTGCACGGTCTCCTCTCTCCTCTTGAGTGCTCTCTCCATTCACACGCACCAGCCCATCAGTCTGCATTAAAAACAAAGAACACACATTACTATGCCAAACTGAACATTTTGGAGTATGCACACATTTATTATTAAAGCTACTGGGTGTAATTTTCAATGTTAAAATACTTTCTCGTGTCCCAGTTTATTATGCAGAGACAACTAAAATAAAGCCAATTGTAGGTTGACTTCCCAAAACACCATGGTGCTATAATAACATTGCTCTGATTGAGCCAATGTTACTATGTTAAGCTGTTCAAACTAACAATGGCCTGTGTTTAGGGCAGGCCTGTTTGCCTGACAACAGAGTGCAACAGTGCCTGCCCACTTTTTCAGCCTTTTCAGTCTTGGTTCCGAATCATTTTTTCCATTCATTTTTCCCATAGGGATTTATTAAAATCCTTCATTAAAGAGTTCTAAGCCATGAACCAAACCAACCAGTTCCGAGGTGAATCGCAACATTACAATCTTTGATTTGAAGCAAAGTATTTAAAGCAAAAATAAATATAAAATATAAATAGTGAGACATTTGCAGTGTGTCATGGAAGCGGTTGGTTGATGCTGGGTATGTTTGCGGAGATTTTCTGATTGGAGGGCTTTCTTAGGTAAGACATAAAACGTCCCCAAAACCCCATTACACAATGTAAAATCACTGAAACACAGACTCAAGTGGCTTTTGGACATTGATTAAAATCCCTGGAGTCTTATGGATTACTTCTATTCTGATTTTTTGAGCTTTTGGAGTTCTGGTCACCATTCACGTGTATTGTATGGACTTACAGAGTTGAGATATTCTTCTAAAAATCTTTATTTGTGTTCAGCAGAAGAAGAAAGTTATACACAAATGGTATGGCATGAGGGTGAGTAAATGATGAGAGAAATTTCATTTTTGGGCGAACTATCACTTTAATAATAATCAAAATAAACAATTCTTCAGCCAAGAAATATAGTTCATTATCCTTACTGTAGGATTTTGTGGTAGCCAAGCAACGTAACAACTTGGCGCAATAATAGAGATTATGCAGTCAAAGTTATGAGTTTATAGTCATTTTATAAAGGCTTTGAATTCTTTCGAGACATCTCCAATCAGCCTGATGTAGATAGGAGTTTGGGAATAATCTTTAGAAACAGACATTATTTTGCAATTCTCTTTGGTGGAAATTAAACAGCAGCTTTAAATGTATTGGTTATCGAGTATTATTTCCTTGCCTTCAGTGTTTTGTGGGGGCCCTGGCTGAGTCTGGGCTGGCTGTAGGGTTTTGGGGTGATTAGAGGAACAGGCTTTGAACAGACAAGGGGACGTATGGGTGCTGATGGGATTTCTGGATTTTTGGTGGTCTTTGTAGGTGATAGTTCAGGGCACTTGGGCTGTCGCGGTGTCTGATTATCTACAATCTGCTGGTCAGCAAGGACACTGTGCTGTATTTGGGTGGTTTGTGTAGGCTCTGGAGCTTCTGGTTCTACTGGGGCAGGGCGTGTGCTCTGATTCACATGCTGTTGGAGAGAAGTGTGGATCGGCATGGCAGCAGAAGGCAGTTTGGGGAGCTGGAGTTTCTCCAGGATGGCGTCGCTGATGGTGAAACGGAGAGCGTAGCGTTGAAGCACTGCTGCTTTCTCTTCTGGGGTGGAGGCCTTGCAGTACTGTTCATGTAGCTCCTGTTCTCTACGCTCTCTGAGTGTGAAAGAGAGAGGTCAATAAAATTTTAACAAATAAGGCAGTAAGGAAGACATTTAAACTAATGCATTCCCATTAATTTTTCATGACTAATCTAGTAGTCCAAGCAACTAGAAAAGGATTTTTTTCTTGACCTGTCTTAGAGACAATTTCATTTAATGCTGTATTTAATCCTGGTTTTATTCACTAACCCACACAATCCAGTTTAACCAGGCGCTAAATGCACTGAAATACATCTGCCCTATGAGTATTTAAATTAAGACATTGTCATTCTTTTCAACTTAAACACGTCTCCTTTCCATGTAAATAATGCTCATTTATAGACTTTTATTCACAAAACTCAAACATTTTTCACAATTAACGGGACACAATCGGCAAACAGAAGACATTTTGATGAGCATTTTCTTTTGATCATGGCAGCAGTAATTAATCAAATAGTGATTACATGTTTGAGATGAGTGTATACATGGGCATACAGTATATATCCAGACTGGTAGTGTAGATGTGCACACAGTCAGCATTTTAAAAAGCCAATTCAAGTGCCAGGATCACAGATGCTGTACAGTCCCAACAAAGTATGGAAGGTCACAGTTGTCTGTTGCATCCTCCACAAACTAGCTCTCAGAACCAGAAATTGCATTAGTTTATGTTAATGTCTGAAAAAAGGTCGATATAATTGATAATCATTGTGAAATATTTATGATTATCGATGTGAAAAATGCATTGACCTCAATCCTAATGACTTGCATAATTTCATCTAGAGGTCGACCAATATTGGATTTTAACAATTTGCGGCATACATTTGACACAATGGAAATAACTGATCCAAAAGTAGTTAATTAGCAATTAAAATGAAAAATCGGTCAACCACAATTTTTTGGGGGTGAATTGGGTGCTGAACCAATACAGAAAGCATCTGCAAACAGAACAGTGCTCTCAGAGGGTGCTATTCATTCTTAGTGAATTTGCCCCTGAATTTTACTAATGGACCGAAAATGAGGGTGATGGGAAGGTTTTGAAAGTAAATGATAAAATCACAAGTGCTGTACATAAGTGCATATACGCAAAGAATGTCATTTCAATGTACAGCTAGTTTTGTTTATTGGTAAAACTTTACAATAAGGCTCCATTTGTTAACATGAGTTAATGCATTAGGTATCATGAACTAACAATGAACAATGTTACAGCATTTATTAATCTTTGTTAATGTTAGTTAATTCATTGTTAGTTCATGTTAGTTCATAGTGCATTAACTAATGTTCACAAATACAAATTTGATTTTAAAAATGTATTGGTATATGTTGAAATTACCATTAACCAAGATTAATAAATGCTGTAAAAGTAATGTTGATTGTTAGATCATGTTAACTAATGATGTTAACTAATGTTAACAAATGCAAGTGTTACCAGTTTACTTCTAAATCTGGACGTTGTAGAGATTAAAATGTGTCTCACTTCTCCTCTACGATCTCTTTGTATGTTTTGATGCTCTTCTTGCGATGGCCAGATCCTCCATCTCTTGTCATCAACTTCTCCATCATCTTCCTCTCTTCCTCTTTTCTGATCAGATCCTGAGAGGCACTTCGCCTCCGATTCTTCCAGCGAGCCAAATCCTACACACAGAAGCATTATAATTGTACTGTACTATATGTATAAGATTTTATTAAACCTGTGTTTGTCTGTGGGTTTGCATGACTCACATCTTGCCACTGGTCCTCCTCCTCTTTGTGCTTGTTGTACTGGTTGTGTAGGCGCTCATGTCTTGATAGGCTGTGCTGTCGGTGGTAGGCCAGTTCCTCTTCATCACGCATGTCAGTCAAACTCATACTCCTGTGAATAACAAACAAAAACAAAGAGAAATTTAAAAATGCTCTATTTCTTTCAGCTGAAGAAGGAAAGATGAGATCAAAGCCAGATCCAAAATAATACTACATCCCTTCCTCTGAGACCTGAAGACACAAAGACAGGACGTTCTCAATAGAAAAAGAAAGATGAAATGTCATTGTGATGTTAATCAAGGATAACATAGTCAAGTGGAAGTAAAGCTAGCCAAAAAGCAACACACATAGTTATCAGCACCATGAACAATAGAAACAGAACTAAAAGAACAAGTTCATGTATGTATGTTCTAAAATATCTTACAGGAATAGATCACACAAAAAAAAATTCTGTCATCATTTACTTACCATCATATAGTTTCAACACCCCACTCCCCACGAAGTTCACGAATCAGACAGCATTACCCTCATGAACATGCCAAAGAGAGCTAAGGCGAATGTTAAGATTTTCAGAGAATAACAACTTAAATTTGTATAATTTTTCACCCAGGAATTTCTGAAATGACTTTAGAAAATGTAGAATATAGTCATATGGAGCATGTTTATAATTTGGATTCTTAATGAGAGTAGCACAAAGAGTAATTAGAGTAAATAATGACATCATTTTCATTGAATTCCTTTAATGCAACGTATGCTAGACTAAGGTTAAAAAAGTTAGTGTTCCTATGTGTGTGTATGCACTTTAATCAGGCAGAAAAAAGCATCCACCACATCAAATCGTGAGAAAGATTAAAAAAATATGCTTTTACATGCACATAGGTACAGGCTATTGAGCTTTTGTGTATGCATGCATAAAAATCAAGATAAAGTAGGTAAATGTAGAAAATTGTTGTATCGACAAAAGAGACACTGCATAAATGTGTGTTTATAGTACATGCATTTGACAATTTTCAGCAGCAGCTCTCTTAAATGAGAAAGAAAAAAAAAAAACTTACTCTGTTTCATCAGAAACACTAGTAGCTCTGAATCTAGAACATGAATGGATAAAAAAAAAACAACATAAATAGTTACACTTTAAAGAACAAAACATTACAACATAATAGAACACTGCAGGTTCATACCTTTCTTTATAAAAACGAGACAATGACCACTCAAAATAAAAATATTACTGCACAATAAAACTATGTGCAGAAACATTCTGTATTTGATATGCACGTGTTTTCTAGCACCTATTCAATGTTATTAATGTCAATTAAAGTGCTTGTTTTATTAAGAGGTTATAAACAAAAAAAGCTTTGGGCAGGGAAATGACTCCCAATTATTAATTAAAGGTGCTGTAAGTAACAGGTTCGCTGTTTCATACACTTCCACTAGACATAGCCAGACTTCAGCAAACCAGAACGGTTAAAATGACTCAAAAGGCAGAGAGGGCTTGGATAAACAATAGTGTCATGTGTCAGACTATTTTTTGCTGTTTACAGAGCCTAGTGCTGTCACAGAGACAGTTGTGATTTCTCAAGACACCTATTTCAGTGATATAGGTCAGGAAGTAGGAACATTTTCTAAACGATTTTCCATAAAACAAATAGCTTACAGAACCTTTAAGGGTCATATATTATTAGCAATAAGCAAAAGTAAAGATTTTCACGAAACAATCCTGGTCCTATTTTACTCCAAAATCAAAAGAAACAAATAACAAATTCTATTTTTGCATATAGAAAATAAAGCCTGTTTTTAGGACCATTAGGCATGTTTACATTGCCTAATGTTGTTTACATGAGAGTATAGTACATTGGGGTTTAATATGACCAGGACATTTTCTAGAAAGTTTTTGTTAAGTATTACCCAAACAGAGACTGAAACATTGATCTAATGCAGAGATACAGGCATAACACATAATCTCTTTTCATGCAGAAGGTGGTAAAACTTAATAAATTGGTCCTCAAAGCGCTTTCTCACATTGGGGGTAGATTATCATCTTCCTGCCAAAGGGTCCGTCGTGAGGCTCGGTCAGGTTTGGGGGAGGAGCTTTTGGTATTAGTCTCATTTTTAATAAGACTTTCCTGTCCCGCCACACACACAGAGCCCGTCTCTTGCCTGTCCATCATCTGAGGGCACTTCCTAGGTGTGTCCTCAGCATCTCTTGGGGGCGGGGCCACAGAGCTAAGGGTGAAGCTGAGAAAGTTGCCATGGTTACTAAAGCAAAGCAGGGCTTTGAAAGAGAGGCTGAGGAAGGCATTCAATCCCATGCTTTGTTCCACTTGCCCTATATGTTCTCTGGCAAAACACAAATCAATAGCCAGCCCAGCCAGAGAGGACAGAGAACAGACTGAGGTTTTAAAATAAAGGCAAAAACACTCTAAATAACACTGCAATAAAATTCACAGCTATCAGATACATCAAAGAAAAGCAAGAGACAAGAAGAACACAGTAATTCAGTGTAGTAAAAGAACGGCAAGCCAGTTACAAACGTTAGTAAACAAACATATCCACCAAAAATCAGTGATCCCTTCTCGGTAATCTGAGAATAAAAGCAATTGCAAGCCCAACACCAAAACTACAAGACAACAACAACCCATGTTAGTATACTAGGACTGCAACTGTTGATTATTTCTTTGATTAATCGAATAGTGCATTATGGTAGTCCACATCTTGCCCAATGCTCTCCTTTAAAACAATATGCAAATCAAAAGTCTATATAATAATGATTATACAATGTGTGCAAAAAATGGATTCAACCTGGCCAATAATGTTAAGTGCTCATATGCTTTGGACAACTTAAGAGACCTTTCAGTCCAAATGCATTCTTGCGCAAAAAAGCTAGACATCGTGCAACAGTTAAAACAGAACCAAGGTGTCTCGAGATGTTTTTAAGAGTTAATTTTTTTTTTTTTAACGGCACAACTGGCAAAGGCGTCATCTATTACATATTTACATAGAAAAACAATAGAAAAACAGTGCATACTGATGCAAAACAGGTTTGTTGTGAACAGCCCCTTATTCTGTACACTTTTATTCCACTGCAACTTGCTCCGTGGACTGCAAAGTGATGTCACTGGAGAAGGCTCGGTGCACAGCGCAAAGTCCTGACTAATCGCTAATAAAATTAATTCTTCACTGATTATTATTGAATAGTTAACGCAGCCCTGTAATAGACACCAATTTAAACAAACACCATTGCATAGACACCCCAGCAATAGCAACATTTCGAACACTCAGAGACACACACTTCATTCCAAGTGGTTCCAAACCTGTCCAAAGCCGGGACTTTCTCTTGCTCTTTAGGCTTGAGGTATGACTGCTGGAATCCACTGGCAGGGGTGTTTTGGTGTTTAACAGCACCAAGTTTGGGCAAGAATGGATTAAAAGGCTGTCCTGTCCCCGGACTTGGCTTTTGGTGAGCTTCAGTCCTTTGAGCGAGCATGTCATCCTTTTCTGGCATTGGGCCTTCATCCCCACAGTCTTCATAATCATCATAACTGCCACAGCGATCAACATTGTTAGCAGTTGAACGTACAATGTCAGGGCTCTTTTGGGCAACTACAGAAACCGGAACTTTTGTCTTTGGAAGTTGTTCAGCTGGTTCATTTCTGTCAAAATAGCATATGGTGATAACTAACTTGCACAATTACACTCAGCTATACATTGCGAAGACACACTATTCTACAAGGCAACTTAACGTGAGCAGGTTACAAACAAAAACACACACTTTGCACTCACTTCTTTAGTAAACAAACAAATGAAAACTGGATAGAGGAGTGAAAATCACTGCTATGATGCTGTAGAGTGTTGTAGGTGTTGCACAAACGTGTGGGACAAGTATGTTGAATACTTACTGTTAGAGGTTTGTTCAAATCCCAAAACTTACAGTAAGTACGAGCAATTCTTAAAGTGATACACCGTAAAAACAAAGAGACTCAAAAGTTTGAGCTTGTCCCACCTCTGTCCAATCTTGGTTCTCTTTGTCTTTATATTTCTTTCCAGGTATAGCAGGTCTCTTTCTCCACTTGTGTATATCTGAATACTTCCTTTCTGGGATAGGGAAGCCCCTATAGCGCCCTCTCTCCTGGATCCTGGCTGCGGGAGAAATCGGTTATAGGACGTCTCTTTTGCTGCCTTCTGAAATTCTCCTGTCCTTCGAGCCAGCATGTCATCTTTTTCAACATCCGGTTCCCTTTCCTCATCTTCGTCACATTCTCTCTCATCCTTTAATTTCTCAGCCAGCTCCTCCTCCGTAGAGGTCACAGACTGTTTAAGGTCAAACATGACATGGTTTGGGGGTTTGGGGGGCATGACTACAGCAGGTTCTGGGCTTGCATCACTGAGTAAGTTAGTTGGACATGATGTAGGAAATATGAAAGGAAAACAGAGAAACAAAGGGTCAGAATCTGATAGAAAAGAGAAAAAGAGAGAGGGAGAAGGAGAATTGATGCAGTTACAAGCAGGGAAAGACGCAATCCAGTGGGAACCAAAGCAACTGCAATGCAGTTACAAAATTACAGACACACACTCATACACACTTTATTACTCCCTTACACAAGCACAAACCCATATTTCATAATATTTCTGTCTCCCGCACAGCAAAACTTATTTCAATATAGATTTCAATCCACAACACCACTGTAAGCCAATCACAGCTGATTCCTCTCCAAAAAAACAGCCCAAATAATAGAGCCCATGTTTTAAGCACCAGTCATCATATGTTGTGTTTTGGATTACTTGGTCAACCAGCATAACAAGAACGATCATGTTGGCTTGAAGTTTTGCTACCAGTTAGACCAGCATCAGGCCAACACTAACCAGCAAAAACCAGGCTTGGCCAGCTTGGAAATTCACAATGGTCTAAGCTTGTCTTCTTAGCAGGGGTGCTACAGTTATTATTGTTAACATCATGCTAACAGCGTCACAAAGCAAGTGTCCTCCGGCTTTTTAAACACAAGTATGATGCCAACATGCCCTACTAAAGGAATATTCCAGGTTCAATATAAGTTAAGCTCAAACGACAGCATTTGTGGCATTGTTTATTACTACAAAAATAGATTTTGACTTGCCCCACCTTTTCTTTAAAAAAAAAAAAAAGAAGAAAAAAATCTGGATTCCAGTGAGGCACTAGAAGTGAATGGGGCCAATCGGTTAACATTAACCTCCTGAGACCAGAGCATGACTGCTGTGTGCATTTTGCATGTCTGTTTTTGATTTGTAACTAGTACTGTAGCACCCAATAAACAACCAATAGTAATAATAATAATAATAATAATAATAATAATAATAATAATAATTCAAATAAAATTCCTTATGTTTCCAGGAGTGTTGTTTATTTATGTTTCTGAGACATTACTTTAGATATTAGCATAATTCATTCTGATTCAAAGTAATGGACAGCATTATCCAGCTACTGCAAACCATGTTAAAATAAAATTATACATTATACATTTTGAATCTATGTAGTGATTACCATTATCCCATTGAAACCGGAATATTCCTTTAATCCAGCATCACTGCCAAGATCACTAACATACACTTCTACACATCAGGACACTATATGGGTGTGTATGTGCATTTATGTCCAGATCTTTGGTAAGCAAAATATTGTTTCTTAGAGAAGGAAGTTTTAACAAGCAGTGTATGTAGTGGTGTGTCTACAGTATATGCACTGCACTGAATATTTGCACTGAATTTACTGCTAAAGTCTGAGAAGATTGAGTATTGTGTGTAGTGGGGTCATTTTGTGAAAAATGTTATGATTTCAAGGTCCCTGATCAATTCTGTTTAACCTTAAACGTAGACTAAAAATGTTTGTTTAGCTGGCCGATTTGACAGTGGTCTAGGACTGTATACTGACTATTGGCTTGGATGTGGAATCACCCAAAAAAGCAATAGTTTTGGTTACCGATGCCATTGTAGTAATACCCTATTCAGTGGCAGCCATGCTTTCGTTTTCGAAAGCAAAAGTCTCCAGTAACAAGAGTTTACCAAGACAAAAGTCAGTAGTGATAAAGTGACCAATCATATGGTCTTACTGTAATATATATGCCCCCATCAGACAACCACCCCATGTAAAATACAATTTTTTATGTCACTAATATTCTATGACTGGAATCTTTTCAGAGGACCTCATGAAGTAAACAAGACAAATTCAAATGATATGACCCCTTTATGTGTAAGTGTGTGCTTTGGAATGTGTATACATGCATCTATCCTATTCTCTTGTCTCTTTTTCTCATTCCTACCTGCCCACTGCTCTCTTTGTTAGTCTGGAGCCCAGCCCTATGGTGGGCACGGCAACAGGTGCCATCGAGAGGAGGTATCGAAGCTTCTCTGCCTCGTTCCCCTCTCCCTCTCCCCTTTCCTCATCCTCCTCTTGCCAGGATGTATTCTCCATCTCTGTCACACCCCCAAATGTCACAATACGCCTCCGTTCACCGGAGGAAAGTTCCCGGCAACCAGCCAGGTCTTTCTTGGCAACCTTCGCATTGGAGGCGATAGAGAGGCAGCCTTTCTCAAGACATGTCTTGCACAGAGGGACAATGGGCTCATCGCTGTTCACACGCACATACATACATGACACACAAAAGTGTAAAGCAATGAAGAGAAGTGTTAGAGGGACAGAAAGAGAGGAGTGATGAAAGCTAAAATATACAAATGAAGAAAGTCTATGTCAGTCTGAGAGTCATGTTATTCATATAATCCTTAGTCCAGGTAAATGCCATAATTCATTTGACACAACTTGAGGGATAGAAGTGCAGTTATATGTCGAGAGAAACCAATATTGTTTTTATGACTGATAAAGTTTTTTATGTTCAAATTGTCCGATAACCAAAAAGGAGGATCGCTTTGTAATTATTATTATTTATTTATTTCAACTTTCATTGGAAATACTCAGACTAAAACAATAAAAATATGAAAATATGCATTAAGCATAATAATTATTAATTTAATAGAAATACTGTAATATTTAATAATTGTAATAACGATAATACTATTTCTACTAATAAAACGATTATATTTATTATTCTTTTATTTAAATTTTCTCCCCAATTTGGAATGCCCAATTCCCAATGCGCTCCAAGTCCTCATGGTGGTGTAGTGACTTGCCTCAATCCGGGTGGCTGAGGACGAATCTCAGTTGCCTCAGCATTGGAGACCATCAATCCACGCATCTTATCACGTAGCTTGTTAAGCGCGTTACTGAGGAAAATTAGCGTGTGTGGAGGCTTCAAGCTATTCACTGCGGTGTCCACGAACAACTCACCACGTGCCCCACCGAGAGTGAGAACCACATTATAGTGATCATAAGGAGGTTACCCCATCATGACTCTACCCACCTTAGCAACCGGGCTAATTGGTTGCTTAGGAAGCCTGACTGGAGTCACTCAGTACTCTCTGGATTCGAACTTGCGACACCAGGTGTGGAAGTCAGTGTCTTTACTCGCTGAGCTTCCCAGGCCCCCAATAAAACTATTATTAATGATTATTATAATACTTATAATAGCATAAAGAGTGCTTAAATTGCTAAGTACAAAGGATTTCTGAAACATTTAATTTAAGCATGACTGGGTTTCGTAAAAAGTTGACAACATTACACCACATTAAAATATTAAATGAATTGCAATGAAATTCACAGTGGTATCAGGGGTGGGTAAAATTATAGATTTCACAATGCATCACAATCTTCATTTGAATGATCTCGATATTGATTCTTAAATCCCAAGATCGATCTTTTACACCCTGCTTAAACCATGGTCGCACTCAAAATTACACTCAAAAGTCTATTCAAAATCTAAATTAAACTTAGAAATACATTTTTAGGATTTTGGAGGTACGATTCAATGAAAAGGGCCAAATCGGCATGGCCATTGACCAGGAAAGTAAAAAATTAACACTCCATGTCAGAAAAGTTACCGACTCCTGCTCTACTAAAATGAGAGGAAATCACTCGAATGGGAGATAATTTATTTCAAATGTAAGCCAAGGGGACATTATATCTAAAATATACCCATATGAATCGACATTAAATCGGAAGCTTGTGAATAGGGAAATCTGTATCAATACCCAGCCCTCTGGTCTAAGTGGTATAATGGCATTGCTGGGTGTCATTTTTTAAGAAACCCACCAGAAGGCATTTATCGTTATTAAAGAACCGATTTACACCGATACAGAAACAGACATAAAAAACATATAACATAATAACCCATTGAACAGACGGTACATCTCACATCCATCACAGCATCAGTTTCATTCGGCTACCATTAAATATGCTGTCTAACCTGACAAAAAAGAAATTGTCATGGGAGGGATGTCTGGATAGGAATGTGTGTGGTATGAAGAAGAAAAAAAACACTGACGTGAATGCAAGCGTGGCATTTTGTGACATGAAAGTTCCTGAGATGCAAGAGAAAGTACTACACTCCAGGAATGACACACGAAGCCTTGGCTCTGGCTCAGTGTCTCTTGTTCAACAGTTTGGAAACTCTATGGTTTCACACACCATCCCTCCCACCCTCTTTCTCTGTGAGCATCTCTTGGTTTCAATAGTTACCTTGGTGATGTCTGTTTGCTGGAGAGAGGGGCTTACCTTGGCAAACAGAATTTTGAGGTTTGAACTTTCACGAACATCTCCAAAACAGCGTAAGGAGACACAGAGCCCTCTTACGCAGCACTAACGGCATTGATACACCATGTTTCTGGGCTATAAGCAGGCCCACATGTAATCTGTGCCTTTATAGAACTCTGCAGGAAAATCTGCAAATTGCCACAGATTTGGAACACTTGTAAATAATTAACATCTACAAATGTCCAAACCCTTACGCGTTCGTTTATTAATTTTTGTTTAGCCAATTGATCAATATAGAAAGAAGTGTATTTGGCTCGGTTTGAAACATTTGACCTTGTTTGAATCCATTCCACAGAATTTTCTCTCCAAATCTGTTCAAAAGATGCAAAATAAACTCTACAGATTATGTCTGGGCCTTTAGACTTAAACATGAAGACTCTGTTCCAAAAATGTGTGAAGCTACAGCACACATATATATTAAACATATATTAAAATAGTCCATTTATAATTTGATTTAACCATTTTTAATTGATCATTTTTGGTATTGAATGAAACATATTCCTAATCACCTCATCTTGGATTGATCTTTTCACTATACATTCATTCTGAGATTGCTTGATCTGTGAAGGACACAAGTAGTGCTCTCTAAAGGAGAGGTCACACATACCTTCGCACAGCGAAATTCATCTCAATGAGAATCGGCTCTTGTAAATGTTGCACAATGGACTTCCGGTGGAGAAGCATTTCCCCTCGCAGATTTCACAATGAGTTCAAGTTTGTTGAACTTTTGACATGCGAATATCGGCGCATTGACCAATGGGAGGATTGGCTTGGCAGTGAACTCTGTGTGGGTGGTGCTCCGAACACAGCAACACTGAATATTCACAATGAACAAGGGTTTAATTTAAGCGGCAAGTTTCTTTTCAACTTAATTCTTGCTAAGTTAAAGTGCAGCATTAAAAAGAGGCTAATTGACAATTAAATTTAGCTGGTTACACACGCGTTCATCATCCATCCACATCATCTTCGCCTGCAAAATTTTGCCATTCAAAGTTATGTGTGACCACGCCTTTAGAAGTTTGCCAAAATTAGGTATCTCTGTATAAAGTTGCTGAGCATGTTATGCCCATAAATATTGGCAGCTCACAAACGATCTAGAAAAAAATTGTGATGTTTCAGTCGCATGTATGAAAAAGCACATAAATTATAAAATTTTGGTGGATGAGCTTAAAATGTACTTAGTCTAAAAGTAAAAAAAAAAAAAAAAGAGTCATCTTAAGTCAGGGGTCAGAGGTAAATGTCACATGCCAAGCACCTGCTCTCTGTATTCATCTTGAGTCTCTGCCACTTCTCCATGTCTGACTGAGTGATTGTTGTTTGTAGAAATATCTGCCGAGGATCTCTTTGTGGGGTGGGCCCACTCTGGCCCCGCCTTCTGGCCAGGTCATCTTTCTTTACATTTGGCATCACCACCCTCCCCCCATCCTCACTGACTGGCCCTTCCTCCTCCTCCTCCTCCTCCTCCTCACATCCACTGCCTTTCTCAGGGCGCAGGAAAGGGTTGTCTTTGCGAGTTATGATTGACACTTCAGCAAGGTTGGAGCCAGCCTCACTGTAAATCAATATGGAGTTTTATATGTTTTTACATATGGAGGGTGTATGCAACTGAACTGAACAATTCGATTAATTGAGAAATCTGAAAAATAATTTAATAACTCATATAAATGCATAAATGCATACATAAAGTTTTTATGTACTCTACGATTGAATATCAACCACAAAATGAATGTGCAAACAATATCCAAAGCCAACAGATTTCAAAGCATATCTATAATATAAAAAATTCTATGAAATTAAAATGACAGACACTGGCTACTCCAGGTGTGCCCACATTTTTTAATACATGTTTTCACTCTCTTGCGTTGAGCTGCAGCAGTTGTGAGGGTTGTTGCGCTCATGCTACATACTGCACAGATCGCAAAAGCTTGTCACTTGCAACGTACCGTATACAATGCCCTTAAGCACCTCGACATTCAGTTCCTTCTTGGGTAAACACTGTTTATAATTTTTACATGGGAGGACTAGCCGTTACTCCCTTAGGTAAGCCCAATTCATATTGCGTCTGCTGGACACGAGACACGCAGCTGTGTGGTTTTTACATCTCATGATGTGCTTCATTTTCAATTTAAAATAACGAACACCAAACAGGATGAACTGTTGGCATCCCTAGTCCACCATCGCACTGAACAGTTCTGAGCATGGCGAGTAAAGTTTACAAAAGCTTTTCCTCTTGAACGCTGTTCAGTATGGTATAATTACCATTCTCAGCCCGAATTTCTCAAATTCACAGTTGTTATCTATCCTCAGGACAGAGAACCAACAGAGTGACAAACGATTGGTTAATAACCCAGTCAGTGTATTCTAATCCTCATTTTGCAGCACCATAATGTGTCAAAAAGCCTGAATCGGTACAGAATGGCACGATTCAGCAATGCTAACCGCTCTGCCAATTGGTGGAAAAGTGGAATAGGGTCCTTGATTACAGCCAAGTCATGTCAAAATGTTGTAATGTTATCCATTACATTTTCAGGATCAACACTTGTATTCCAGTTACACACAGAACGATTATATAGGGTATTTGCAGTGCATAAGTGGCCAGAGATAGAATAGCTAAAAGTGGAAAAATGTTTGTATGAAAAGCACAATCGTCAGAAAAAATTATAGTGTGTGTGTGTGTGTTTTGAGACACCTGCTCTCTGTTTTCATCTTGAGTCTCTGCCACTTCTCCAGGTCAGACTGAGTGATTGAAGTCTGGGCCAATGATTGATGAGGATCTTTGGGAGGGCATGGCCCTCGCCCAGCTCGCCTCCTCGCTAGATCATCTTTGTGTGGGTTTGGGATAACAATCTTCCTCTCTAGCTCCCTCTCATCTTCCTCACCCCCCTCTTTATCACTTTCTTTTTCAGGGTTCAGGAAAGGATTGTCCTTTCGAGTTATGATTGACACCTCAGAGGAGGTGGAGTCAGCCAGACTGTGGTAGAAATATAACATTATATGAAATGCCACATAAAACACAGCAAAAATACCAACATACACCCAGAACGACCATACAGATCAGGGAAAAAGAAAGAGATGAATGAATGAGTGATGAAGTCAGACAGTGTATGAGATTAGATCAACTTTAAGGTGAACTAACATTCCTAAAACAGCAGTTTTAAATCAATGAGGCCTCCTGCTGAAAAAACTAACAGTTTTAACCTGCATATGGTGGTCTTCTTGGTTAAGCAAGTCTCCCATCCTAGCCAAGCAGGTGTTAAGATAGACTAGTTGGTTGGCCTGCTCGTCTCCCTGTTGCACAAGTGCCCACAACCCCTATAAAATCAGTAAAACAGACCAGCTAACCACCATAGGCACCTTTTTCTCAGCAGGGGTGAAACCACCATAGACTTTGAGGGGGAAATGTCCCCCTAATGATCAAAATTGTGACCAATTTTTCGACTTGTACATTTGGTCCACCCAATCTTGAATATTTGGCTACATCCTTGGAAGGCAATTAGCTTTCATAATGACACACAGTTACTATGCAAAATGAACAATGCCATACAGAGTAAATGGAATACACAGAGGTATAAACTCATGAGATAAGTCATGAGAGCTAAATATAAACATGGTTAAATTTACAATGAACAGAGAAACACTAAACTAGTTCCTCTCAGACCACGATTCTCCTGTTCCATCTTCTCCAACCTCTCCAATACGGCATGCTGGGATGCCAGCCTGATTCCTTCCCATTTCTCTTGGTCCTCCCAGCTACAAGAGCCTGGCAAGTAGTAATGTCTCACACTGGGTTTGAACTGATTAATGCGTGCTCTGCGAGAAGCAAGATCATCCTTTTGGACATCTGGAACCTTCCTCTCTCCCTTTTCATCATCATCTTCCTCGTTCGAGTCCCACTCATGTGAGGTGGCAGCACGCAGGAAGTCATTGTCACGCCGAAGAATGATGTCAGGGGAAGGTGGTTTAGCTTTATTAGACTCCTCTGCAATGACGTTTGGACTGAAGGGAAGGGGTAAGAGTTGCCTTGAAAACACTTTAATATATCTTAAATATGCTCTTTGGTACATAGACAAGATGTTAGTCCTTTCTTACAGGAGTTGATTCTGACATGAGAATAAAACATTGTAAAATATTGTGCAACACAAATTAAGCCAGACTAGCATAACTAAATACAAACAAAATTAATCTACGCAATGAAAGACAAGCACTTAATTATAACCAATCTCTCACAAAATCAAGATAAAAGTCCATGCACATCCAATTACTTCATGAGCTGACCAACATCAACTCAAAACATTAATGAAACTACACAGACTAAAGCCAGTTCACAGATTAACATCAAACAGTCTGACAAACCATCAGTCCATGATATAAAACAGATTAAACATTTCTCTGCAGCACAAGAACATATGCGATTTGAAGGAATATTTCACCCCAAAATACTTATTCTGTCATCATTTATCTCCTCAATGCAAAAACCGTTTGGAATGGCATGAGGGTGAGTACTATAAATGATGACAGAATTTTCATTCCTTCAAAATACATTTAATACAGTAATACTCCCCACGAAGAAAACCTGCGGTTAGTTGACTTGCTCAAGGGTAAAATGGTGACTCATAGATTTAAACCCAGAAGCTTTATGATTACCAGCCCTTTCACCACAAGGTGCCACACACAACTGGTTAGCATATTAGTCTATGCACACATTCCGGCAAGTGCTCTCATAATGACCGCTGACCTGTTGTATCGCACAGAGGCTGGTAATACTTTAATTCCCGCCTTTTTCAGCATCCTCATTTTCTTGAGATCTGCCTCCTCAAGCTCCAACCCTTTCTCACCTTCCCAGTTTATTGTCTTCTGAAGCACATGGCTTTGAGACAAGACAGCACCCTCTTTTAATACTTCTAGTCTCTCCTCTCTGTGGATTGCAGTATGTATTTACACAGTACACAGGCACACACACTTGTTGATGAATAAGGAGGATTGAAACAAACTCTGTGACACAATAAACCAGATGATGCTTGAGTGTACTGATTTTTGTTTAGACAGTGTGATGTGTCTCAGCCTTGTAGCCAGAAAAGGGATTTCCAACCACAACCTGAGAAATCAAACAAACCACACATTGACCCCATTTACACCTGTTATTCATATCCGTTTCAGGTGATAAATATAGGTAATTGTGATCAGATCTCTCAATCCACATTCAAATGTACTCAGAAACGCATGTGATCATATTGCACTTGAACTATAAAGGTTAATCCCCTTCAGTGAGGGGATGCAAGTGTTGTGCGTGAAGATGCGCACAACACTTGCATACTTTGGATAAGCCAGTAAGAACGCTGGTAAAGGTGTTTACATGCGACAGGAAATCGGAGTAATGGTCTATCAGTTTATTCTTACACTGTTTATTACAACGATAAAGGACACTGATATATGCGGTCACAAAATCAGAGAACGCTTCCTTCTAAATCTATTCACAAGTGGTCACAGGAGATGCATTTGAGACACACTACAACTACTGTAACTGTTGATCATTCTTGTCTGAGCACTTGTGATTGGATCACCCAAGACGGATGTTATTACCAGTTGTAAACAGGTACAGTACCTTACTGTCATAACAACCAGAATTACCTCAGATGTCTTTCTCCAATGGGAGATGTTGAGTTGCTCACACTCCTCCTGTCTTCCTCTCTTTCACTCCTCCTCTTCCTCAGGGGAGCAGGAATGTAGTTGGTCTGGTTGCTCTTGTTGGGCAGATACTGGTTGAAGGGGAAAGCAGCACGAGGCTCTTTGAAGGACACACGCCGGGCGGACATGTCATCCTTATGCACGTCTGGCAACTTCCTGTGACTGCCATCACCTTCAGAGTCTTTCAAGAGATATCAAGAAAAAGAAGCATCCATCATTTTCTCCATTTGTTATTTTATTGGTATTATAAGTTCCAATCCTCTGATCTGTTTGGACAGCAGGCTTCCAAGAGAGCTGATATTTAGTATAACAGCACTGGAATGCTTCACTGTGTTTGTGGCATTCAAGACAGTCTATGCATTGCTTAGTAACACAAACAGTTGATCTGGATTTGTTTTTTTGTTAGCGGAGCATTTCTTAATATGAATTTCTTGTTTATAGAACTGTTGAATAAAAGCAATGCACTGAGTATCAGTACGCCTGTGATTACTTACAGTCTCAACACTCACAACAGTGTTAATATTCAGTACAACAGCACTTTTGCTTGTTTGATATTGTTTAATTGTCAAAATGTAAAAACATTTGGTATTAGTGTTTAATACTCTTAAATTTACACATCAAACTATGAAGGCTGGTTGTCTCTCTCATATTTATACATGCATATTTTTTAAAGTGTAAAGTTGCCCTTTGCCATCTGACTACAGTTTCATTCAAATCAAGGCTGACATGAATGATAGAGTGCTTGTTTTTAGTATAAATATGAAGCACATCTAAGCATCTTACAAGGAGTCAGCAACCTTGGGCATATTATATGAATTTATTGTTTTTAGTTGTTGCATCTGCATTCCAAATTGCTTCTTCCTGTAATCCTTCCTCATAGTCACACAGCCCGTCTTATTTTGTTATGAGTTGTGTGGGAGGCTTCAAAAGTGGGACAAAACTTGGCTACCCAACTAAACCGCAAAGCGGATAAATTATATGTGAAACTCACTGGATAGTGGATCCATTTACGCAACCTACTGATACTGCACAAAATCTGCCGACTGAGAGCAATCTGTCAAATTTGTGTGAATGAATTTATACATGGTAAAATGTGATGAACGGAGCTGAAATTGGTGATTGGTATCTGAAAGCATAATCAACATAATAAAATATTTAATATATGAACATGCAAGGGTTGGAAGATGTGTAGAACTTTATAAAAATCTTTGGAGTGTTCTGCCAAGTTAAGTGGGCTTTCCCCTTCCCTAAGTTCATTACTAAATGTAACTGTAAACCATTACAAGATCATTCATGGGGGGAAATGTTAATGTTCAGTTAAAGCTACAGTTAAATATTTCAACAATAAAAATAATTAAAAAAATTCAAACAGCTTTCCTTAATACTCCACCATCTTCCACTTGTCAAACTGACAGTCCTTTCCCAAACTCACACCATTGGTTGAGTCAGTGTTGAGTCAGGACCTTGTGCACAGTAGCGCCATGTTTGATTTTTAAAGAGGATGAAACGAGGCTGTGAGGATAAAACCTGCTGTCTCTTCAATGGGTTTGACGGTTGTTTAAGCTGCTTTTGATCGTTCCATGGAAAAAACATTGTGAAAAATGTCCAAAGAATTTCAGTAGACAATAAACTCCAGAAAGTTGTGAGAATTAGATGTGATTTAGGACCTTTATACACCTTTATACACTGCATGCAATTAAAGAAACAGTTATTCTATCTCTCACAGCCTCATTTTCATACCCATCAAAAAACAAATATGGCGCTACTGTGCACAACATCTATTGGGCAGTCAGGATGCTAAAACAAACAAAGCAATAATTTTTTAGCACCTTAGATAGACAGTTGCCCCTTTCCCACATACAGTCCTGGTACTTTCCCCTTCTAAATGAGAACTCTTAAGAGGAACTCCAGAACTGAGGAGACTCTTCCCTCTTGCATTCACAAACACAAAAAGAGCCCCCATAGTGACGACATCTAGTGTCGACTATTTATCTTCATACATTGTGGGAAAAATGCAGGAATAGTAAACTCCCACTTAACTCAAGTTTGTCAGATGTATTAGGGGACAAACAGACCCAAGTAACATGTAACTGTTAACGTACACAAAAACCACATAACACAATTCAGCGGACATGTAAGGGGAACTGTGAAGTTTGATGGAAATTTACAGAGGAAATTCGGCTGGTTGTGACGACTGATGGTTAGTGCTGCTGTGAAGGCCTTTTATATGATAATGACTGGCCAATGTGAGTGAAAGGTGTTAGGTGCTTCAAGCTTGCTGTGTTTTCAGAGTACAGGGGAAGGCTTATTGTCAGCTACAGCAAACTACATTACTGTACAGCAGGGCTGGAATGGCAATATGGCATACTGGGCATTTTTTCGGTGGGCCGACGCACTTTGAGGCAGATCAGGGGCGGACTGGCCATCGGGAGAACCAAGCGGGCCAGTGGGTCAGCCGCAAAACGTGCTAAGATATGCAAAAATGAGCCGCCACATTATGCAGAACGGACCACAAAACGGCACCACGATAAGCAAAAAAGGACAGCGGACACCCCCACAACCCCCAGTCCAGCCCTGCTGTACAGGCAAACATGCTAAAATAAACACCATGAAATAAAAAATTGTTAAACAAACAGTGGTAATATTTAACATTTTTGACAGACATTATACAAAAAAACTATCATTTTAAAATGAATAGATTTATCTGTATTTATTATGTACATTTTCAACACCTACACTGTTACCATGTGCTGACATAATAGTTACTTTAAATGGATAATGGATCATTCATAACAACTTTCGGTCAATAGCCATGATCACTTGGTCAAGAAACGTCAACCAAACTGTATTGCAGAAAATTGCAGAATTGCAGTTTTTTTTACACAAAGTACAGGTACTAAAGAAATTGAAGGCAAACTATTTAATCTGTCCAATTTAAAAGATTTACTGCACAGCACAGTAGTAATACAAAATTACTAAAATAATTAAATATAGTAATAAAAGCAGAAGAGTAAAGTTAAACTAAAAAAAAAACAACATTTCTGTTAATATAAAAAAATAATCTGATGTGTCCAAAAAAAAAAAAAAAAAAAAACAATATGAAAACTTTAGGAAACATATAGGCCTAAATCTCAACCATTGTGCACAGTGGTATTACTACTAATACCTTCTCTTTTTTCTGGCTTAACTGCACAACTAAGTACTAAGTACACATCTGCCACAGGTAGAAAAATTGCTGCAGAATCAGTCTGTGTGCCCTGCAAACTCAATACCTCCACAGGGCTCCCAAAAAATGTCTGTCTGGGTGAGGGTGCAACCATGTTACATTTACAATAACATGTTGTTAGGTCAATGTGTGCTGCAATGTATATATTTTTCCTTGGAAATAATGTGAAGGTGTTCAACAGCTTTTTTTTTGCAGCCAGCTTAACCAGCATGCAATTCCCATGCTGGTTGAGGCTGGTTATGCTGGTTTGGTGTTGGTCTAGATGGTGGGCCAGCATAGACATGCTTTTCACCATCAAAACCAGCTGGTAAAGCTGCCTGACAAGCATGGTAATCTGATGAAGCAGGTAAGGCTAGTTGGTTAAGCCTGGTGCAGACTCCAGCACACTAACATCCCATGCTGGCTGACAAGCACCCAAAACAGGCTGCAACACATCACATAGTCTCTCTTCTCCCAAAAAGTACCTACCCTGGAGTAAGAGCTAAAAAGAATTCCCTCTAAAGAGCTAACAGGGACTTTAGTATAAATAAGCGTATTAAATTGTACACATAAATATAGGTTATAATTTAGAAGGCTTCTATACACAACAACAAAAATTAGCAGAAGAATCTGATGTTCTTCAGATATCTGTGTGTCAGATAGTTGAAGTCAGAAGTTTAAATATACTTAGGTTGAAGTCATTAAAACTCATTTTTTAACCACTCCATAGATTTCATATTAGCAAATTATAGTTTTGGCTATTAGGACATCTACTTAGTGTATGACACAAGTCATTTTTCCAACAGACAGAATGTTTCACTTTTAAAAGACTGTATCACAATTCTAGTGGGTCAGAAGTTTACATACACCAAGTTAAATGTGCCTTTAAGCGGCTTGTAAAATTCCAGAAAATGATGTCCAGCCTTTATTCAGTTAGCCAATTAGCTTCTAATAGGAGGTGCACTGAATTAGAGGTGTACCTGTGGATGTATTTTAAGGCCTACTCAGTGCTTCTTTGCCTGACATCATGGGAAAATCAAAAGAAATCTGTGAACCTCCACAAATCTGGTTCATCCTTGGGAGCAATTTCCAAACGCCTCAAGGTACCACGTTCATCTGTACAAACAATAGTACGCAAGTATAAACACCATGGGACCACGCAGCCGCCATGCCATTCAGGAAGTAGACACATTCTGTCTCCTAGATATTAATGTAGTTAGTGCAAATAAATCCTAGAACAGCAAAAGTCCTTATGAAAAGATGTTGGAAACAGGTAGACAAGTATCTATATCCACAGTAAAACAAGTCCTATATCGACATAACCTGAAAGGCTGCTCAGCAAGGAAGAATCCACTGCTCCAAAACCGTCAAAAAAAAAAAAAAGCCAGACTACAATTTGCAAGGGCACATGGGAGTCATAAAGAGCTTACTTTTTGGAGAAATTTCCTCTGGTCTGATTAAACAAAATGTCAACTGTTTGGCCATGTTGATGATCATTATGTCTGGAGGAAAAAGGGTGAGGCTTGACAGCCAAAGAACACCGAAGGGCCAAGAGCAGCATCATGTTGTGGGGGTGCTTTGCTGCAGGAGGGACTGGTGCACTTCACAAAATAGATGGCATATATATTGAAGCCACATCTCAAGACATCAGCCAGGAAGTTAAAGCTTGGTCGCAAATGGGTCTTCCAAATCACCCTAAGCATACCTGCAAAGTTGGCTTAAGGACAACAAAGTCAATGTATTGGAGTGGCCATCACAAAGCCCTGACCTCAATCTGACAGAAAATTTGTGGGCAGAACTGAAAGAGTGTGTGTGCGCAAGGAGGCCTAAAAGCCTGACTCAGTTATATCAGTTCTATCAAGAAGAATGGGCCAAAATTCCAGCAACTTATTGTGAGAAGCTTGTGGAAGGTTACCCAAAACATTTGAACCAAGTTAAACAAATTAAAGGCAATACTAACTGTGGCACGGTGGAGGGCGGGACCGGCACGTGATTACACACGCCCGGTCCCGTATTAGGCTAATTAAGCCGTCAAGAGGGATAAAGGCCACTCGCAGACGGCGATCGAGAGAGAGAGCTCAATTACGGATGTCCGTTATCTTATGTGTTTGTCTTTTGAGTTCTCCATTAAACCTTTAGTTTATATGTTAAGCCGGTTTTCTCGCCTCTTCCTTGCCCATGAATTTGATCTGTTTTACATTAACAAATACTAACATAGTGTATGTAAACTTCTGACCCACTGGGAATGTGATGAAAGAAATAAAAGCTGAAATAAATCACTCTCTCTACTATTATTCTGACATTTCACATTCTTAAAATAAAGTAGTGATCCTAACTGACCTAAGACAGGGAATGTTTTCTACGATTAAATGTCAGGAATTGTGAAAAATGGAGTTTAAATGTATTTGGCAAAGGTGTATGTAAACTTCTGACATCAACTGTAAGTCACATACCCATTCATATCGACTAAAAAGTGTGTGAATGTGTGTCTGGCACTCTCAAACCCCCACTGCATGTATGTGGGAATGTTCAATTCTTCTCATTATGTCCAGTGTTTTTACCAGCAGCTGGTCTCGCCTGAAGTTTCGCTGACAGGACAGAACTGGAGGGCCTGAAGCAAGCACGTGTGTGTGAGTGTGTGTGCGCATTTGTGTGTATTCAAGACTGAGGGATCAGTGAGAAGGCCTGTGCGCATTCAGGGCTATGACATGGCTAAAAAATTATATCTTGATATGTTCAGCCTTTTGACAATTTCGTATGTATTTGCTCTGATATGGCTTTAAAAGTTTTTAGTTTTTTTTTTAAATCAGAAAAAAAGCATAATTTGGACCAGACAGGCAAAGATTCAAAATGCTTAATGTATGAGCTAAAATGCAGTAAAAAAAATATGTTAAACATAAAAAAGGCATGTTCTCTTATTCTGTTTCTCACTAAAAGAACACAAGGAAGAATGCTTTTTAATCATTTTCATTTGTGTGTACCAATAAAACCATAGAGAATAATAAACATATAATATAATATATGTATCTAACACATTTGAATATAGGAAATACAAAGAAGATACTTTTATGAATACTTTTAAGTGAAACACAAACAAATCATTCTCACCAACTCTCACCATTTTTGATACTTAAATTTAGTCGGGAGACATACAGTAGAAGGAATACAAATTTATACACAATCTTTAAGAATCATTGGCCAAATGAAAAAGCATTAGAATCACTACCACGTTCACAGTGTTGCCTAATTTTATATTACCAGCTACATCTTTGTGAATATTTAATATATCAATCAGCATGAGATTACAAAAATAACAAAAAGTAGAAAAAGCCATACCATCGCTGTTGCAGCGAAGAACGGTGTCTGGGGAGGGTGTGTTCTGTGATCGTGAGCCAAATGAGTCGAGGCTGTCGAATGAATCATCACGACCATGCCTCGGAGGAGACAGCGAATCAGAGCGTTCCGATTCCCAGCTGTCTACGTAGCCACTGTCCCTTATACTGCGCTTAGGGGAGTCTAAATCTTCACTTACACACTCCTACACACAAACATGCACATCAACACACAAAACATACAATAAAGAGGGGAAATGAATTAACATGATAATATAAACATCCTGATTTAATTTACCAGGCTATTTGACATGTAGCTATTTTCTCAGTTTTAGATAAGTGAACAGATCTGATTTACCTTTCGCATCATGGAAAGGAGTCCTTCAAACTCTTTCAGGTTGAGTGTGGGGCCGTTATACGTTGCACAACTGTTAGCAGCTTTACCAAGCCAGTATATTGTTATGAGCACCTAGTCATTCATATCACACACAAATGCACACAGAATTTTAAAGGGAGAATTCAATTATTAGAAAATGTTTTATACTTACACAAATGCATATGTAAAGATTAAGCAAATAGTTCAGTGTACTTACATTCTTCAACTTTCTACTGCAGTCAGAGCCCCTACAGCAGGAAAAGAAAGAAACAAACATCATAAAGAAATCTGTCTTTTCATTCATGCTACAAATAAGTCACACAAATGTCCCTTTAAGGGCAAGTCAATCCACTTGCTGGCTACACAAATTCATCTACTATTTGCTTGAATTAATTTCTGTGAACTTTAATCGTCTTTACTAGCCGTAGTCCAGACCTAGACTCTAGACCATAAAATATGCAGCTCCTCTAGTGATTAAAATATTACATGAAATGCAAAGCTGGATTCAGTGCCCTTGTTAGCATCAAGATCAAATACTGATCTAAGTTGAATATTAGGGATACACTGGTATGAACATTTTTGGTCGATACCGATTTTAACAAAAAAATATAGGCTGATAAATGACACAAATACTGATATTTTGCCACTAACTTTATTTTGTCATCAGATGACAGTTTTACTTTGGAAACATGCTTAAAACGTTTACAAAGAGGTGCAAAAGCTTTTTCGGCCGTTCTAACAATAATTTCGATTGAACATTGGATTTGCTGAACACATGACAGGCCAAAATTTTAAAGAGAGCCACAGTAAAACATACATACAAGATAAAGAATAATGATGCAAAAATGACTGGATATTATAACATGATGATTGATATGAAAAAATGAATTTTTTTTCTAAAAGGTTATAACTTCTATACATTTTTGCACTTCTGCATTTGCAGATGAAATGCAGCCTTTTAAGGTTAAGTAATCACGGAATTTCAGCCAATCAAGCAGCCTTAATGGATATCATTCTAATGTCTCAGAAGTCAAAGTCTGCTGATTTCAAAATGTTTTGAATGGTTTTTCTCATCATGTAGCATATAGGTAAGTGGCGCTTTCACAACTGTCATGTATGCAGTTTTCTTTTTCGGATTACGTGAGAATGAGAATATTAAGTTACATGTTCTTAGGAGTGCCAACCTTTCTACATATTGTGGCTATTATTATTTCTGGATCGTGCATTTGAACCCAGAGTTTTTACAAAGTGATTTACTAATTAATTATAACTAAACCATCAGTTTTTCATAACTGTATTTTCATGCTTATAACCATCAGATATGCCGATGGTTTTAATTTGGTCAACAATTGGCTGATAAATATCTTCAGGCAATTCATCGGTGCATCCATATTGGATATAACAGCAGAGATGAGATATATACGCTTTCAACTTTTACGACAAACTTTAGCAAATCATTTGTAATTTTTTTTGAGTCAGTAACAATAAAATTCACAAAATAGTCAAATGTAAATTGTGTTGCTGTTCATAAGAATGTAATTTGCCAGTAGCTAGCTAGTTATTGCATCTGTAAGATCCTAAAGTTTATAGCTTAACTCTGTGATATGGGTGAGGGTGGGGGTTTCAAGAATTTTGGAACCTAAGAAATGGGTCATATGGTGCGTTCACGTGCTATGGTAAATATGATATTTTCCACTTGTGAACTGGTATTTACCAGTGTGTTGCGTTCAAGTGCTTTTGTTGTCGTAATGTGGTAAAAAGATGGAGATACACACACACACACACACACACACACACACACACAATTGCAATCTTGACATCGCAGCCTGTTCATTATGCTGCGTTCACACCAAACGCGAATAGAGCGTAATTTATCGCTATTTAGAGTTTTATTTATTTTTATAACGTGTATTCTCCATGTAAATTCGTGCACCGAACCGTGCCGTTTCGATTCAATACGAATGTACCGTTCCACCCCTAGCTAACAGCAGCAAAAAAGGTTTGGTTTTGTACAATGCTTACCATTCAACACTCTCGCGATGCTCTCCGCCATTTTGAAAAGGTCAAAGGTTATCTCATCTCGGCAACTCGGGCATCAAAATATTCTACGAGTTGCCCAGTGGAAAATACCACATGAGGGGGTGTTTATGTGCATTTTCCACGTCGGCTTTTGGTATTTACCATAATTACCATAGCACGTGAACGCACCATTAGACACAAAAGAACCCTTGTTCTAGAGCAGGGGTGTCAAACTCCCTTCCTGGAGGGCCATAGTCCAGCAGAGTTTAGTTCCAACCCTAATTAAAAACACCTGAAGCAGCTAATCAATTTATTCAGGAGTGCTTGAAGATTACAAGGAGGCATTTTGGAGCAGGGCTGGAACTAAACTCTGAAGGGCTGTGGCCGTCCAGGAGTTTGACACCCCTGTTGTAGAACAATGAGACATGATGGTGCCATTACCAAAAAGGCAGTTGGCTCTTTTAGGTGGGACTTCCTTAACCACAGTTGCTAAATTTGCAATTTCACTCCTCAGTTTGACTGCAAGTGGTCTGTTACCCTCTCTTTATACCTTTTCTTTTCTCCTATGGTCACAGACACACACACACATGCATGCACAGTTACATACGTTAAGTTTGCTCGTATTGACGTATCTTGCAAGTCTCCAGGATCGAATAGCTGTGATCCCTTCAGTCCCAGCTCTTCACATCCTCTCAGAAACAAGGTCAGATTATCCTGATGGAAGACAACACTTATTACACACATGCTTGAAGGCAACACTTCATAATGTGTGTGTGTGTGTGTGTGTGTGTGTGTGTGTGTGTGTGTGTGTGTGTGTGTGTGCATATGCTGCATGTTATCAATCAAGAGCAAGTTAAAGAACCTAAGTTAAGGCCAGATTATCAAGAATAAGTGCACGAGGTTGTCCATAATGTGACACTTTAAGCCGGCACCACACAAGTCGACTTTTCAAGTGATTTTCAGGTGTAAGCTTCATTAACAAAATCACCGGCCAGGCGGAGGGAGAAAATGCACACATTATCTTCTGCCAACAGGAGGTCGTTAATCACTTGACTGTCGGGAATCCTGGCTGAGTTAATGGTTCCAGCGATGGAAAAAAGGTTCCAACATGACAGGGAAAAAAAAAAAAAAAAAACCACTTTCTGGGGCAGGCACTTGTGTTCTCTTTAAGAGACCAATGAGCTTCTTATTTTACGGAAGAACTGACGAGACATCAAGCTGACCTCAAAATTTTTACATGCGTTCACACTTTTAGCTGAATATCATCATAAACGATGAGTGTAACCCAAAGTGATTCTGTCACCAAGCATTTTTTCCCTGCGTTTTTCTCTACAAAAAGGAAATGGAGGCACAACAGTCTGTTTTTATTGTTTTTTTATTGACGTAATTTCAACACTCACCTTTACAAAAAATCTAGAGTTCTGGCAAATTAGCCACTCATAATTTACACATGCAAATGACCTTGTGATTTGACGCAAATGTTTGCAGCTCTTCACCGGTTGTGGTGAACATGCAGCAAACTTTTGGTAAGAATTCACAATTTGCCGCAAATCTCATTTGCATGTGAAAAAAAACAAGTGGCGAATTTGTGGCAAGTTTGCAGTAAATTTGCCATGAACTCTCAATTTTGTAAGGTCACTGTAAACTGCATAAGTACATACGCATTCTACATAATACCTAGAGGGGATAAAAACACAATCACACACTTTCACAAGGTATGAATCGCTTTCTAAATCACTCTTTTACCATTATTAATGCTCATACGGTACTCCTGTTGTTATATCGGCAAGCTCCACGTGACAGGGAATAGAGAGAGCGTTGCGGTGAGTTGGTATGTGTGTCACCCCTTCACCATTTTGTATCGGCAAGTGTGAGATCTCAGCAAAACATTCTGCATGTGTGGCAACCTTGGCCAAAATTAGTTGTTTTGAGTTTGCTATTTAGCTAGCATAGGTAAATAGCTAAATAGCAGAATTTAGCTAGCATAATCTTTAGGCAGCTTTGCCATTTATTATTTTGTTTTTGCTAGTGGCAAATCACATTACATTCTACAAAACATGTCAGCACACCATGATATTGGTACATAAAATGGTAATCATTCATTACCATGGAATAAATCAAAGTACCATGTTGTTAACTTCTGATAACATCCCTGTACCATGCTACACCCGTTTCTTTGTAAGATAACAGATAGATATAAACAAACAAAACATGCAAACGAACACACGTGCTAATTGCACTCACTAGTCCAGCAATGGGTGTTGGAAGTCTGTTGATCTTTTTCACAAGGCCTGGTTTGATTGAACTCAGCAACCTAATAAATGGCACAACGAGAGAGAGAGAGAGAGAGAGAGAGAGAGAGGACATTAGTATGAGTTATTAAGAAAATGAAGGTGGGCCTGGGTAACTCATTGAGTAAAGACGCTGACTACCACCCCTGGAGTTGCGAGTTTGAATCCATGGTGTGCTGAGTGACTCCAGCCAGGTCTCCTAAACATCCGATTTGGCCCGGTTGCTAGGGAGGGTAGAGTCACATGGGGTAACCTTCTCGTGGTCGCTATAATGTGTGGTTCTCGCTCTCGGTGGGGAATGTGGCGAGTTGTGCGTGGATGCCACGGAGAATAGCGTGAAGCCTCCACGCGTGCTATGTCTCCAGGGTAACGCGTTCAACAAGCAACGTGATAAGATGCGAGGACATCGAAGAAATCAAAGTCTTTCTTATAAAGAAAATTAAATGTTGTAAAAACTGAAATTTTTCCTCAAATATTTATTTACAAGAAACTATTTGTAAATCAATTAAATCTAACTGCTAATTACCAAAACAATATACCTAGAGTTCCTGTTTTAGGAATAGTGTTTTCTGAATTTTAATGCAAGCCATTAATTAAAAAAAAAGAGAGGAAGTGACATCTCTGAAAAGCCAAGGATGCCCTTTTTAGGATATACCAGAACTTTGAGGCATGTAACAGTGTATAAAACTCACTTGCAGAGCAGAATGCCGTTCTCCAGTCCACTTCTGAAATCCTTATCACAGAAACTTCTTCCTGTCACTGCCTGTCAGCCAGACAGAAAAGCATAATTAGTCATCGGTCAAAAAGAACTAAAGTGTTTTTGTCATTTATTAATGAAAAGGTAAAACAGTTGTGGTTAACAAGCTAATGTGACTGCTGCTTTCTGGAGCAGTTTGAGGTCAAATTAAATGGATTTGTGAACAGTGTCTTTATCTGAATGATTAATACTAACTGATGTCTAAATACTAACCAAACAGATGGTTTCTATTTCTTTAGGAATGCATAATGGTATTTCAAAGCATAACTTTTATGATTTAGGATTTTCAGAGATAAGCTTTGAAATGACCTTTTTAATTTTTCCTGTCATGGTGTGGACTTCTTTTATTTGAATTCTGAGCTAATAATATTTTCATATCCCCTAATCCTACATTTACCCCATACACATAAACCCTCACAGAATTTGTTTAGTTTTTTAGATTTTCATTAAAACATTATTGAGTATATTAAGCCATTTTCCTTTTAGTGGAGTTCTACCTCTAGGCAAAACCTGACCCACACATACCAAAATCTGTTTGTGTGTGTGTGTGTGTGTGTGTGGCCTCAGGTTATAGAAGCGTATCATTAGGTTAATACTTGACACACATTCAAAAGGCACCGTGTATGGGTTAGAGTACATTTTATGAATATAATGTCCACAACTAAATGACTAAAGTAGTATTACACAACCTGTAAAGGTTAGTCTAGATTACATAAAAATGCTAATCCTCCTTATTTAACACAAACCAAGGCACTCATCTGCTGACATGATGGTTTCTCTGTGTGTGAGCACGATGTGTATGAATACTTACTCAGATAGTCTGGGGACAATTTTGTACCCAAAAGTTAGCCAAATCAGAAAAACTTCTCTTTGGGCATATTTTGAGACGTTGTCATTTGGAAAATGACATAAATGACAAATTAAACTAGATACAAAAAAAAAAAGTTTGTCAAGACAAACTTTGATGTTGGCTTGAGAAAGCCTAGTGTGAAAGTTTGAAGTAGCTGTAAAAGCTTGAAGTTTGAAGGTTTTAAAGTTTGAAGTAGTTACAAATTTAAGTGGTAGTTTTAAAAGTTCAAAGCTTATGAGACCAGACAGACAGACAGACAGACAGAGTTACCACGGAGCTACTCAAAATCTTGCTACTCTGAGTAAAATGAACGAAACCGGACATGTCTATTATGTTCTGGTCCAGAGATATGTGATTTGTTACTTGGTTGCTAGGGTAACACCATCTGGTTGCTAGGCAGTTATCAAGGTGATACTCAAAACACTCCTTGCTAGCCTGAATCAAATTAATGAAACTCAAAAAAAAAAGTCTCTATGATGTTCTGTTGCAGAGATATTTATTTTGTTGCTTGATTGCTAGGCAGTTTCCAGAGTGATACTAACAAGGCTGCTTGCTGCTCGATCCAACAATGTAGTCTATGATATTCTGATCCGGAGATATCCATCTAAGCTCATTTTAATGGAAGTCAATGGGTTTTGGTTGCTAGGGTGCACTAAATGGTTGCTAGGGTGTGGCTAGTATTGTACAGCATGATATTTAAAGGCTCCTTGCTGGTCTGAGTCAAATAAGTGAGTTTGGTACATATATCTTAAAAGCTCTTGGAGGAGTTAGAGTCAGAAATTTTAGTCTTGGAAGAAATATATAAATCTAAATAGAATATCAGTGTGTTGGCTTTCTCAAGCCAACATAATAATGATTTTTTTTATTCTAATAATCTGCTAGTTTTCTGTTAGTGTATTTGTTAGGGTTAGTTTATACTAATTTTTGTTAGCTTTATATAAAATTAATAGAAGTCTACGCCATGTCCCCATTTAGATAGCTGAGAAAACGTGTCTGTAATAGAGGAGAGGATTAATTTGCTCTGTTGCGGAGATGCCAAGAACATAACTAAGTAGTTGAGATTAGCATAGATTATTTCAAGGATGCCAAAATTCCTTGGAATTAGGGCAAAACTTGCAAACACACACACACAAAATTACCAATAAACCCGTTATCCCCTAAACCTACACACGCACACACACAAACACACACACGGCCACACATGCACGCACGCATGCACACATACACACACACACACACACTTCCTTTCAGAATAGGAAATAGCTAAACTGTACATCAGTTAGTCTGATTCATTGTCCACTGTCCTTCAACTTGCTAGCTTCGGCGGAGGTTAGTGTTATCAGCGAATAATGACTTTCATCTCAAATATCATTCAGTTCCTCACACACAAGTCATAGTTTGGCTTCAGAAGAGTTATAGAAATATACTGTAGCCTATGAGTTATATGGACTATGTTTATGGTTCTTTTCGTTCAATTTAGAGCTCCTGGTCACTATGAACTAGCATTGCATAATAGGAATGCATAAAGATTCTCCAAAAGTTCTACTTTTGTGTTCCATAAATAAAATAACAGCATACAGGTTTGGGGTGAATAAAGGGGTGAATAAATAATAAGAAAAATATTTTTTTTTTCAGTGCAGTATTCCTTTAATCTAAACACTGCACATTTCTTCTCTAATGTCCACTATCAGCTAGCCAGATGTATCACTCCTAAAATCTTTCTTTTCGTGCCTTTCTTGCTCTCCTCCCTCCACTTTCTCACCAATTCATTCTGTACAAGGAAGTTTCAGAATAGATCATGACCTGTTTAAAATCATGAAGTGAGTATAAGATTATGATATTTATTAGGAAGATTATGAGTTTAAATTATGCACATGTGCTATGACATCATATCACTGTATTTACATAAAATTGCAAATTTTCTTAATTCAGAATGGTAATCCCTTTCAGATGTGAATTAGGCTACACGAATATCAGAGACAAGACCTTTAATGTCCTTGATAAAATGGTAACCTTTTCTATAGATTTGAAAAAAGCCATGTAAATGTTGTCTGTGAGTGGTTTGTGGATGTATTTTTGCAGCTGTTGCTAATTGTGCTAAGGGCTAACACAGCAATGTCACTAGCAATGGAATATACTGGACACTGCTTTATTTAACAGACATGCTGTGTCTAAAATTGTTTACTAGTTCACCATTTTCTAAATTTCCTATGGTGAATGCCATATATTAGCAAATTTTTACTCTTTTATTTACATTATGTACATGCTTTACATATTGTAACTATAATATATACATAATTTGCCAGCTTTGTTTCATATTTCCTAATTTACAGACAAATTTATTTTGTGAGTGCGATCACAAATTAATACACACACACACACACACACACACACACACACACACACACACACACACACACACTCTCCCACCCCAGTTAGTTCCGGTTCTCAAATCTGATTGGATGAGAGATGTTCCATGAGCACTGATGGTCTGACAGCATCAGCACTTGGACGCTTCACTGTGTGTATCACTCCGCTTGTGTTCGTGCCATTCTAAACTAAGGTGTAAGAGCAGTGCATGTCTGTTAGGAGTTACTGTCTTTATTTTTGAAATGACATATGTTAGCCAGCAGGTGGTGGCAAAAGATCATTTTTGTGTATAATATGAGCCAGTTGGTTAATGTAAAGTGAATCCGTTAGTCATTGTTTACATAGAACAGCGCTCCGTGATTGCTTGTATTACCACTACATTACTTAAGCTAGGACATTGTTTTAAACTGCTTTAAATAAACAATTTCAGGATTAAGGCTCATCGCAGCTGAGACACAATGGACTGTTTGATTACAGAACTCGAGGTGCTTACCGATTTTCCACATTGGATACACACTGTTTAAAATGGCGGAGGACATCGCTGTTTCTATAGTGATTGACTCTTGCGCGGCTACCACGAAATAGGGAGAAATACCCCCACTTGGATGCTATTTTTCCACTGAGAAAGCTGACCTTCAGAACACTGACAGCATCCCTGCTTGGGTGTGGCTCCATCTTTCTCTCTCACACACAAACACACACACACACACACACTAGACACGCACACACCCATCAATCCATCCTTGTTTATCCAATAACTTAGAAACAGCACAAGCCGTGATACTATTTCTGAAGTGAACTTTTTGAATTACTAACGAAGGCTTGGACGCATCATTTGTTTTGAACCAGCAATGGCAGATTCTGATCCGTAGCGTAATAAAGCAGTTCCATGTACAAATGCGTTTTTATGAAATTTAAAATTTACTTGTTCATTGAACTGTTGTATATAAGCAATATCACACTCGCAATCTTGCTATATGGCCCTAAATCAGCACTGATGTAATTACCTAAGGAACTGCTGTAATTACCCTGTGGCCGAATCACAGCAGTGCTGATGTAGGGCCATATAGCATGATTGCGAGTGTGATATTACTTGTATTATATTACAATGTGGAAAATCGGTAAGCACTTAGAGTTCTGTAATCAAACAGTCTGTTGTGTCTCAGCTGTGATGAGCCTTAATCCTGAAATTGTAATTAAGGTTATAAAGTTAAAGTTTGTGTGAAAAATAAGTAAATATAGTGCTAAATAAAAAAAAATAAAAATATATATATATATTTACAATTTAATATAGTAAATAATTATACAGAAAATTGCAAAAAAAAAAAATAAATAAAAAATAAAATATATATATATATATATATATATATATATATATATTTATTTTTTATTTATTTATTTATTTATTTTTTGCAATTTTCTGTATAATTATTTACTATATTAAATTGTGTGATACATTAGCATTATATTGGCCTATTGGCTACCCTGCTCTCTGGGTATCAGCATCGACAATTAATAAGCCCATATCGGTCGACCAATACTTCGGATTTGAGGTAAATTTTTCACAGGTCACCAAAAGTCCTCTGGTAGCCCAATATTCATTGGCCATCTCCAACACACTCAATATTACTATGGACTTCTACTTTAGAAGGTCATATGAAGATTATGCATAAATATGCTGGCCTAGTTCATAGGCAGACCCACAGAATCTGCACCCACGGAACTCCTGTCATTCATTAATTCCAACATATCACCCAGCCTTTGTGTGTTTGCATATTAAATATTTTGGCTGATTTGATTATGCTTTTAGCTACCTCAGCTCTGTTTAACGCATTTTGCCATGTTTTAACACAGTGATTCTCAACTGGTATTATTTTTGGACCCAGATTTGACATGGGACATAAAGTGGTGACCCTACCATAGTAAAAAATGTAACCTGTATTTAAATGTAGCCTGGGTCACATTTTTTTTTTCATCTTCCATATTTTTGTTCATGGTTCAAATAAAAGGGAATGTATCAAGTGACATTATTTTTGTTATTGATGTCAATGTTGGAAGTTTATCTCCCCTCTTTTATCGTTGTTGCACCAATTTTATTTATATAAGCCTATTATATTTATTATCCAGTTTATTTCCAAATTTCAAACATCATTCAAGCAGAACATGTATATTAAAAAGTAGAAAAACTCAATTTCTCCATGTACTTACCCTGATTTACATTCACCAAGCACTTTATTAGGAATACTATACTAATACTGGGTAGGGCCTCCCTTTACTCTCAAAACAGCCTTAATCCTTCATGGCATGGATTTCACAAGATGTTTGAAACATTCCTATGAGATTCTGGTTCATGTTTACATGATTGCATCATGCAATTTCTGCAGATTTGTAAGATGCATATTCATGCTGCAAATCTCCCGTTTTACAACATCCTAAAGGTGTTCTATTGGATTCAGATCCAGTGACTGGGAAGGCCTCAGAAAACTTTGAACTCATTGTCATGTTCATGAAACCAGTTTGAGACGACTTTTGCTTTGTGACATGGTGCATTATCATGCTGGAATTACCAATTAGAAGATGAGTAAATTGTGGCCATGAAGGGATGCACATGGTCAGCAACAATACTCAAATAGGATGTAGCATTCAAGCGATGATTGATTGGTATTAACTGACCCAAAGTGTGTCAAGAAAGCATTCCAAATGCCATTACACCACCACCATCACCAGCCTGGCAGGTTGGGTCCATGAATTCATGCTGTTGGCGTCAAATTCTGACACTACCATCGGTGTACCTCAGCAGAAATGGATATTCATCAGACCAGGCTACATATATCTGTCTAAAACTGTCCAGTTTTGGTGAGCCTGTGCCCACTGCAGCCTCAGCTTTTTGTTCTTAGCTGACAGAAGTGGAACTCAACTTGGTCTTCTGTTGTTGTAGCCCATCAGCCTCAATGTTCAATGTGTTGTGCATTCTGAGATGCTATTCTGCCATTCTCTCACAGAGTGATTATCTGAGTTAACATAGTCTGGCCATTATTCATTTACCGCTCTCATCAATAAGGCATTTCCATTCACAGAACTGCCGCTTACTAGATGTTTTTGGTACCATTCAGAGTAAACTCTAGAGACTGCTGTGTGTGAAAATCCCAGGAGATCAGCAGTAACAGAAATTCTCAAATCAGCCCGTCTGGCACCAACAATCACGTCGCGGTCGAAATCACTGGAGACCACATTTTTCCCCATTCTGATGGTTAATGTCAAAATTAACTGAAGCCCCTGGCCCATATCTGAATGATTTTATGCATTGCAATGCTGTAACACGATTGGCTGATTAGATAATCACATGAATAAGTAGGTGTAGCTACAGGTGCTCCTAATGAAGTGAGTGTATTTACGGTGCGATGACATAAGTATAGGTAAGATCATGGATGGCTCCTCATTAAGGTCAATGTTCAAGGTCCAATAGATTCCACGAAACATATTGATAACTTTAATATTTTTGTCAATATACCAGAGTTACTGTTACTACGGTAAAATCGTGATTCATTTTATTAAGGGTAATGATGTGTAATTTATGCTGTTTAGAATGTCAGGGCTGTCTAGCTCTTTGAGAGGGTTGATCTACTCCATAGCGCTTTAAACTAGAACATTTTCACCAGAACTGAATTGGGTTGCATTAGTGTAGTCTGTGCCGTGATATTGAGGAAAGCCCGGTTGACAAAAAACATTGACATGAAAATAAGGCCTCAACTGCATCATGTTTCAGATGAGAAGCTATGTGACTTAAGTATAGCCACAAGACGTAAAGGATATTCGTGTAAAAATGATTTTAGCATGATAAAATCGCTTACTAGCCTTTTCTGCGTAAAGTTATAGCCAATTTTACAACTTTGTTTCCATGACGACGTAATGTCAACAAACCCTAAAATTGTGATGACGAGTTTCTGCCTTATTTAGCAGCGTAAATCTTACACATATTTTTATATTATACATTTTTTAAATATTGAGTGTAAATTCATATCATTATGCTTATTGTTATATTACCCTGGAACTAGTTTTAATAAAACAAATTACTACAGCTGCGTGGGGGTTTCTATTGCAGCTGCTGAGAGTGACAGTAAATTTGGCATCTTCTCCCATCTGACTGTCTTAATCCACAGTGCTCTATTTTGTTTTTCCTCTTTTGAAAAGTCATGGGTAAATGAAAATAATATTTGCTGTGATCTCCCTTTCACCACTATCGAATTTCTCCCTTCAAACTAATTTGTAAACTTTTTAAAACAACTTTACAGCTCAAATAATACATGAATTTTAACAGAAGAATTAATGCAAGTGCTTCTATAAAATGATAAGCTTCACATTTCTGTTTGAACCCTCCACAAATTGGCCCCATTCACTGGAACCCAGATTTGAGCTTTTTTTAAAGAAAAGGATGGATGAATCGAAATTGCTTATGGTGGTAAATCAACATTATGCCACATATGCAGTAGGTTGAGCTTAACTTCTATTGAAACTGGAACATTAATTTAATGGTGTATAGTTTTTCTTTTCATGTTAACATTTTACTTACAATAAAAGTGCTTGCTGAGGTAAATAAAGAAAAATGTTTGGCCCTGGTCAAGATTCATTTGGATAGTCTACCCCCCACAAGAAAGTCATTTAAGAGCCCTGAAAGAGAAAAAGAGAAAGAGTGCTATAGAGAAAAATAAAGAAAAGGAGCAATGAAAAAGGGAGGAAGAGAGAGAGAGAGAGAGAGAGAGAGAGAGAGAGAGAGATGATTGACAGTAACAAAAGCTTGTGGTGGCAGATGAGCCGTTACGTTACCTTGTCGCCAGGCTCTCTTGAAAACACACACAACACACTTGTTGGTGCAGCTATCTTTGAGGACTCACCATATACAAAATGATTTTTATATTGCACGAACTATAGATTCTATCCCCTAACCCCAACAAAAAACTTTTGGTATTTTTACATTTTCAATAAAACATCATTTAGTATGTATTTTTAAGCGATTTGAGTTATGGAAACATTAGAAATGTCCTCATAATCCACACTAATAGCATAATACCCTTGTAATTACCAGTTTGTAACCTAAACACACAGTCCAGTCAACATATCCAAAAGAAACTGCTCCTCTACAGTGCAGTTATGTAAGAGGTTACATTTAATTCCTTTAATCAAAATCTCTGGTCAACCAGAGACAGCCCTTTGTTTACTGTCATGAGATAGACTTGGCTTTTTTGTCACATGAAATCAAAATTGACCCTATTTAAGACCATGTTCCTGGTCATATTGTGAACTATGACTGGTTATCACAAACCATCTCACAATACAATACGTATCGCAATGCATCACAATATCATAATTAGATTGTGATTATAACTGCCGCGTGAGATAGACCCAGCATGTCTGCAAGAGCGATTATTGCGCTTTCATTTTCAATCGCTCTCAAACTTATTTAGATGACATGCATCTTCATAATTGACATTTTTGACATGATATAAAATACACAAATAGTGATTTTCCTCTAAAATTACCTTCCTTTTTTGCTGACATCGCTAAGGCTTCACATGTTATTGGATAATGTTAACCAATAGCCAAAAAGTGATTTAGGCATTGTTTTAGCAAAACTGAAATCATATCATGTATCACCCACTTTTCTGTATCTAGTCAAATCCTGATGAATAAAAATTAAGTTAGATGGGACCAAGTCCCATCCTGGTTGAATATCCCGTTTTACTCAGAAATATATCATACAGAACTAAAATGGGTTGTGAACAGAGATTCACATTTTCTTCGTCTGATTGTGTTCGGAATGAACCAGCACATCCTCACACGGTTCTACACCAGCACTGTAGAGAGCATCCTGACTGGCTGCATCACTGCCTGGTACGGCAATAGTGTGATTGAGCATTAAGGCCTATATTATTTTATTTTTTCGTTCTTTGAATTAGTTAATTATATTAATTTAAATCTTTTGATTTTTCATATCTTAATTTTTAAAAATATTTTTATTAATAGATCCGGCTCTTCTGATATGCGAGCCGGCTCCCAACGTTCACCTACAAGAGTCGGCTCTTAGAGCCGACTCGTTCGCGAACGACCCATCACTAGTGACTGGACTTTTGCTGCTTGTCAGGGAAAGGGCGTGCAGCACATGGGCTCTTTTCTGTACTTGGACTCGGAGCAGTAGCGCTACTCCGGGTGCTACTTACAGGAGAGCGAGTGTTGCCATCTTCACCACCCTGGGAGCGTTTAAAAAACACATATATTTTTGTCTTCTTTTCAGGTGATTGACGCAACATATTTCCGACGCACGCTTTCTGTCCGCTGGTGGGAGTGTGTGATGGGGAGTCGACTCCAAAGAGTCGATTCCTCGACTCTGAATAGCCCCAGACTCGGGGTCGACTCCATCCCAGGAATCGACTCTTGGTGTCGACTCTGTTACTGTGTCCGAAATCACTCACTTGTGAGTGTCTAATCTCTATAAAAATTATATTTTTGCAGTAAAGTCGAGTAGATTGTATATTTTTTACATTTTGAGTGTATTACTATTTGTTATATGTTGAATTAATGTGACGTCATATCACGACCGTAGTCTCAAAGTCTAGTGTGTCCGCGGCATTACACCATGCCAGAGAGCTGTCGTAGAAACGTTGTATTTATCCTACACGTAGCTTGTAGCTTATCTCTTTAGAAATAGATAACAGTCATAGTGACTCTAGTTTGTACTTATGCATACCTCCGTACCAGAAAACCTGGAATCGAACACCCCTATGCTCACCTGTGTGCGCGCGAACGTGTCTGTGTGTGTGCGCGCATAGGGGCGGAACTCCGCCGTGCGCGATACAGAGAGCTGAGGAGAATAGTAAACGTACGACCATAGAGACAGAAATGACATGCCGTCCTGTAAATAAGATAAATAACTTAAGGGCTATTTAGTTTGTTTAATAAAAGAACAAGGTATAGACCTGTTCTATTGGAAAGGTAACCTTAAATTACTTCTGTTGTGATCTGCCGCTATATAGAAAATATAATTAACTTTACCTTCAAGGGGGGGGGGGGGGCGCCCCCCTAATATAATGGCAGGGGAAACACTGCCTACTGTTGCACTCCTGTACACAGTAGTGTGACAATAAAGTGATTTGATTTGATTTGGTCTGATCGATCTGTGGAAACGTGGTAAATGCCACCATTGTGGAGGCCAAGAAAACAGGGAGTTGCTTAGTGACTTGCTCAAATTTGCTTAGTGATGCTAAATGCTACATGCACCAAAAGGTTTAATCCTTGAGGCCACACATGAGATACTGCCCCATGACATCATCATTAGGCACAGACACCATTACAACACCGTCAAGAATAGCAGAATGTCAGCGCTATTCCTGCTTGTAATCACCTAAGCAACAGCTTCAGCAGCAGAAAAATAACAGGGCAACTCACATGGAGGCACTAAGAGGGAAAGAAAAACAGAGATAGAGGATTGTATCTCTCAGGACTTACTGTCTTAAAATACATCTGAAAATGGGCCACCTGACTAGTTTCAAATAGACGGCACTAGCTCATCCATACATGCATGATAAAAAGGACTCATTCTCTCTAGAGAAAAGGAAAAGCTGTAAAAGAACAACTGAAAATATGTGTGTGAAAGCAAATTAAAAAATGTTATACACTTTTACCCATCATTTCCCAAATGGCAAATTGTTTAAAGCATAAATTCAAAAATATTTAGCAAGATTTCTGCCTAAGAAAAAACAATTTGCCAGTGGGTTAAGAAAAATTAGCTCTTTTCAAGATAAATTCTCGCTCTAAAAAAGAAGTCTTCTACTTTGCTTCTAGTGTAAATGCATCTTGTTTAAAGGACACTTAGCCTAGATATGCAAGTGCAGCGTAGTTCTAGCGGGAAGACTAGCAGCGGTACACCATCGCACCATTAGCTAGGTAACTCCTAGCCAATCACATGTAAGCCATTGCTTTATAAGTCTGCTCACAATCTATCACATTGCTGTTTCAGTGTGCTAACATGGCAACCTCCACCACCCCACCGCCACCAGTTGAGTCCCGTACTGCACGGGGGTTGGCTCCTGGCCCCTGCCTCCTATCTCCGGCAGGATTTGACGGTTCAGAGTACAACTTCTTCGGACCACCAGACGGAGCATACGCCAAAGAGAGACATCACATTTCGGTTCACTCAAGTCTGCGAGTCTTCCTGATAGAAATATTTTTACTGGAATGAAGAATAATAATAAAAATTATTATTTTGCAGATACACACTGTCTGTGCGGTTCACATGCTCTCAGTCTATTTTTACTGTAGGGAGAAAGACATATTAACTACTAAATCAGTACAGGGAACTGGAAGTGTGCAAAATTAGACAAGGTCATCAGTGTCAGGACTGTAAAAACATCTGTTAAATTTACAGTAAAATACAAGCAACTGTGGTTGCCAGAAATGTACCGTAAAAATATGGTGGCCATTTTTCAGGCTTTACAGGATGTAATTTTGATGTCTGTAGATTTTACAGTTCACTACAATAAATGAATAAATAACAAACTTGATATACTAACCTTCTGGAACTATACAAGTCTGCTTTTCACTTTAAAATGTATTGCTGATCACTGCAGCGAATACAAAAGGTCACATGAAGACTTAAAGTTCATCATGAGTGGCCCTTCCAGGAGCAATAATTAATACACAGACAGTGCACAGTGTCCCACACCCAAACACAAAACACCATCAGGGTAAGACATGTGACACTAAAATAATGCAATAAAAATGAACTCAACTATATAAAACATGACAGAAAAAAAACAATATAAATAACCTATATTAAAAATGAGAAGAAACATAAATACGTCCCGGAGGGACAAAATGGGAATGCCCGATTATTGTTTTTCACCATTTAACAACAGTTTAATGTAAAACGTAAATGTATTCTCTTGTTAAACACATTATATATTTTTACTATTAATTATAGTATATGGTAAAATCACACTTTTTCCATCTAAAAAATAAACGTTTTACAATATTTAACCTTAAAATTACATAAGTTTTTTTTACTGTATATATGTTAAGATAACTACCCAAAAACCAATTCATGTTTTAATACTGAAGAATTTTTTTATTCTTTTACTGTCAAATAATTTTTTTTACAGTACACACATGCATGTATGCACATGTATCATTAAAGGGGTCATGAAATGCTTTTTTTAATCATTTTATTATGTTCCCTGGAGGCCCAATTATATTGTTATAAATGTTTTTTGTACCAAAACAGTCACAATTTACTAATATATGATAATTCTGCACCCTGTTTTTGTCCCTCTGTCTGAAATGCTCAGTTTTGGCCTTAGCTCCTCCTTAAAACTTCAATGTAAATGCCTATGATTGGCTAACATCATGCAGCCCCTCAAATTCACTCAGCACCATAATCTACCAAACAGTCCATGAATTAATTTTTTTTTTTTATGTTTTTGACGAGTTTTTACTGCCCCATGCTTTAATAACAGTTCCTTGAATTCTACTTTGACTTTTCACAAGCAATCCATGCTGGCATGAGCCAAAAAAAATAAAAATCACATACGTAGTCCAAAGAACAGTGAAATGATGCACAAACATACTGTAGCCGCACTGAGGCACACATCACTGGAAACACACAAAACGGTCAAAGATATCCATCGTCAAAGACATCTTATGTTTACATACATCAACAATTAAAAATGGCGCAGATGGCCGAAAGAACACGTCCATGACTGAGGCAGCAGCTGAATGAGAGAATTGTTTCTCCCATTCAGAGTTGTAACTTGACACCATGTCTTTTAAAATTGGCGAGATACATGGCAGTGGTCAAATAGTAGTAAATCTGTGTAGTTCATGTTTATATACAAAATTATTTAAAATAGTCCAGATGGGTCCCGGGGCGGCACGGTGGTGCAGTGGTTAGCACTGTCGCCTCACAGCAAGAAGGTCATGGGTTCAAACCCCGGTTGCCCCGGCCTTTCTGTGTGGAGTTTGCATGTTCTCCCCGTGTCTGCGTGGGTTCTCTCCGGGTGCTCCGGCTTCCTCCCACCATCCAAAGACATGCAGGCTAGGTTAATTGGTGTCTCCAAAAATTGCCCTAGGTGTGGATGTGAGTATGAGTGTGTGTCTGTATATGTGTGGCCCTGCGATGGACTGGCGACCTGTCCAGGGTGTACCCCGCCTTTCGCCCAATGTTAGCTGGGATAGGCTCCAGCCCCCCGTGACCCTGTACAGGATAAGCGGTTGAAGATGAATGAATGAGATGGGTCCCCTTTGGTGGGCGAGGCCAAGGGTGCGATGACGCATGTTGTGATATATGTAAATACAAATGAGCAATGTTTCACGACGTCATGAATAGACAGATTTTAAAATGAGACATTTCAGCAGGGTGGCAACTATATATGCTCTTTTTAGACTAGGGAGGAAGTTTTGAGTTCTGAAATTTACAGTATGTTTTCATAGTTCAATTACCTCTTATATGGCTAAATATCATGGATAATTTGATTCTCTTTTTTATGAACCCTTTAAAAAGATCTGAACAGCTGTAGTCCCCCAATATTTAGACTTGTTGTCTTGTGGGTGACAAAATTTTTTTTTAATAAGATAGCATGCTTACAGCATGTGGGACAGGGGGTAGGCAATATTTTTAGTGCAAGATATTTCCTACCTCCTAACTTTATTCTCAGAGAACTCTGTGTGTGTCCTGACATTGACCATATGTCCTGGCAAGAATGCAAAACCTGAAATCACCTAAATTGTGGGGACCAGCCAGTGGCGTAACTACAGGCAGTGAAGGGATTGCAGCTGTACTGGGGCCCGGGGTGAAATTAGGTTAAAACAAGGCTTTTGTTGAGCCTTGCAAGTGATGTCATCCAGCTTCTCAAGGCACAGGCAAAACTCACAGAGACAACAAATAATTTGCAAACACAGAGATAGGTCTTGTTTCATTAGAGGTACTGCATGACCCCAGAACTGCTGCTGATCAGTTCCAGGGATTTGACAGCAGAGGTCAAAGAGATTATTGAAGTCAATCTCAGTGAATATCAGTTGACCTATGTCAAAGAGTCAAGTGGAACCACCCATGAACACTTAAAAACAATCGACCATAAGCCATTACCACTGGCCACATGGTGAGCATGGAGATACAATAGGGATGAAGACAGCTAACCTAAATTATTAATGGTGAAATAAAACATTTTGAGTCTTGACCAATGCTATCGCTCATAAAACAGTATCATTTTACAATAAATGACGAAAGTGAGATTAATTGATGGGTTTATCATAATAAAGTTACATACTGTCGCCTTCCTAAAATAATGTTTTTGTCATTGACAAAAGCAATTTTTTGACAAAAATTATTGTTTTGCCTAAATCATCTCAACATCTCCTAATTTTTTCTCAGATGACTCCAGATAATCAATCCATTTCACAACATCCGCTATTCTTGTAACCATCTCAGTGAATTTAGTCTCTGTGGCAATGATCGATCAACATATTACAGCAAGATCCTCCAAGTCAGCAAAGACCTTCGTCTGCATTGCTGACATGTCCAACAATTGACGCTGAATCTCTTTCACCTCACAGGACCTGGCTTTAGGCCTGTTGCTCAGGGGCTTCAGCTTGAGCACGTAAGTGTCTTTTAATGTCTGCAGGGCCTGATGATTTTGAATTATTTGACATTGTTTTCCTAGAACAGTTAAGAATCAGAGCGTATCAAGTCTCACTGTTTTATGACATAAAAAGTATTCAAACTAGCAAAGTGCGCAGAGCTCGCCTTTCACACATCCGACCCTCACACGGTGCCACACGACTCTCATAAACCACAATCTTTAACTCTGTAGGGCCTTGTCCAATCAAAATGGCAGCGGAGACCGCATGACCCTTTGTTCTATAATCAAAGGTAAGACATTGAACTCAGTTTCACAGCTGGATGCGAAGTCCCGCCCATGGACCCAATCTCAAACGCCATTAGTCAAAACGCAGCCTATGACCAATGATCATCTTGTCAACAAAATTTGTGGGCAGAGGTGAATTTTGGACTCTCTGCGCCAAGCTGGACAAAGGACAAAAAGAAACCAAGTTTATCTAACCTCATCATTTGGCCACGGTAGAGTAAGATTAATTTAGCTTTGTTCCAGTTGTGTAGTATACTTATTACAACGGTTTATTCATTTTCACTGCAAGACAACAGTGAATTTATTTAGAGAACAGAAAGGCGACCAGCTTCCCTTTCTCCCTCGTTTTCTATCAACGTTGACCATCGCCTGCATTTCTCTCCGTCACCGGACCCGAGGAACAAAGCAGAGATGCGTCATTCCGCTGACGAGCATAAGACAAGGGACCAACTCCAGATCGTTTTCTCCTGACCGCTCAATGCAACAGGAATTCAAACGGACAACCCTGCTGAATTCACACAGGATTTCCCATGTAAGGCTTGATAGTTCACTTTAGTTGAATTTTCTTGTACAACTAAATCATATATTTTATGTTTTTAGTATAATCTTGTATGTTTTGGGTGAAATGTTGTTTGTTGAGTGATCTGAACTAGCGATTCAGTCCCGCTGTTTGTTCGCTCGCTCGCGCTCTCTCTCTCTAATTCACGGAGTGAGCGGCACCGCGGTTTATGTCCAACTCAGGCTGGAGTTTCAAATTCTCCCACCTGTTTCGTCAGTTCCTTTGTGTGCCCACTCATTTCCACCCGCATGTAGTATTAGCTCCATTGCTCTGGATCTGATCCAGCCATCTTTCTCTCCTCATCCCCTCCAAATTCAGATGATCATTGGCTCAGCCTTTTCGATCTAGTCCTCCATTTTGAACCTAGTTCTCAGTTTCTATTTTTAATCCAGTTTGCCATTTTTAATTTAGTTTCCATTTTGAATCCAGTTTGTCATTTTTAACCTAGTTCTCCATGTTGAAACTGATCCTCCATTTTGAAACTAGTTCTCCATGTGGAATTTAATACACCATTTAGTTTTTTTGTTACCGAATCTAGACACACCCCCACATACATACATACATACATACATACATACATACATACATACATACATACATACACTAGCATATAGCGCCACTATTTAATTAGGATTTTCATGTTATGTTTTTGTGTTATATTCATATAGTATTGGCGGTGTTCATTGCTGTTCGATTATAATAAATCTTGTTATATTATAATAAGAAGTACTCCTAGTTGTTTGTTTGAATATTGTGTTGAAGCCAGCCTCTGCCATGTCAAGAACTCCCCTATTACTTCAGTGTATTGATATTTTGTTTTGTTGGATTCGTATGGCAATAACTTGACTAGTTTCTTCCCATTTTGATTATTAATCAAAATACTCAAACTTCAGGGTAGATTTTTATAAAACTCGATCAGTCACTTACAATAATTTCTCTCTTGTAAAAGAGTGGTGCCCCGAGGATATAATTTTATGAATTAAATTATATCATTTCATTTGTAATTAATAATTGATCATTAATTATTAATCATTTCTGATAGTAAAATGTATCAAACAACTCTCAATCTGATCGCAAAATATGTGAAGGACCATTTCATCTGTGAACATAGGTCTATAGCCCATCATTTCATCCATGTTTCAGAGACAGTGCAATGCACGGAGGTGTGAGGAGATTACACAACGGGTATGATGATTGCAAAGGACACATTGTCCTTATTGATAAAAAACATGTTTAGCCTATGTCTATTGAGTCGCATGTTTGATTTAATATTGCAAGCCCTTTTGACATTTAATCAGGTGCAAGATACAATTAATAGATTCAATTTACACTGGTAAATTTGTTCCAACCTTTTATAAAACATAGAATGTCTAGTAAAAAACATAATTATTGATATATGTAACTGCATTAGAATTTAATAAATTATCTATCATTCACTCATATTCAATGATAATATATAATTTATTATAATCATAATATAATTTCTGATATCAACAATTGAATATTTTTACGTTTATTTTATCATGATAGATTTGGTATTTAAGATATCTGGAAATGGATTCCTATGGTTCCCCCCTTTTTTTCTGAAATAGTTTTACATGTCCTCACAATACATTTTGAATTCCCTCACAATAGTTTGATTTTACTTGCAATAAATTATCCATGGTTATATTACAGTAACCATATTATAACCATGATATTTGTAGTGAAGTTATTGTTAAGAACAACTCTCAATCAACTAAGATTTAGCACATTAGTGCGAGTATGGCATATTGATAGGATTTGGTTCTGGCGAACTAGATCTGCGAAGCTGCTTCTACTGCTGCAGAGCAAGTTTGAAGTCTTGCTACTGTTAGAACATATGCAGACATACTGTGCTAGCATGTGGACTGTTGCACAATTAAACATACATGAATCTCCATCTAAACAGGTAGAGCTAGAGAAGTGGAGTGTTTCAGAGAAAAACTTTAGCAGCGTGCTGCGGTGAAACCTGCTTAATCAGAAAAACTAAGCAATTTAAATGTTAAGACAAATATAGAAAATTTCAGTTGATTGGCTAACAGATAACATGTTCAAAGAATCTATCAACTTGCACCAAGTAGAGTTTTATGCCTGAACTTCTGAAGGTTGACTGAAGGTCATTTCATACATGACAACTTTGGTATGATTTAGTATTTTAATGTGGGTATGACATATTGATAGAATTTGGTCTTGGGCAGACTAGAACTGCTACACTGCTGCTTCTTCTGCAGAGAAAATACAAAGACTTGCTACTGCCAGAACATACACAAACATACTGTGTTAACATGTGGACATGCTGCAGCACAATTAGACAAACACAAGATATGTTGCATCGAGCATGTAGGACAAGTTGCTGCTGTACAATCAGACATACACATAATCCCCCAACAAAGCAGGAAAGCTGCACAAACACATAACAAAAAACACAAACCCCTAACAATGCAGATCTACTGCCAAGACTTGTGCACTGCTGCTACTCCAAAGAGCCACGTGTGCCTTGCCAGTTTGGCCGAATGGCGTAACCTTAATCTGGACCAGGAAAGCCCAGATATTATTTAACTTCTGATTTAGCATAGCTATGTATGGATTGAACGAATGACATAAAGTAGCTATGCTAGTGCCAGATTTAGCTAAAGCTTACCTTTTTACCTTTTCTATGTGTCATGGACAAAAGCAGAGCTTACTGTGCAATAGGGCTGGGCGATTAATAAAATTGTATTTTCAATTAAGGTTTTAGCTTGCAATGATTATGAAAAGAAGATAATTGAGATAAAAATGATTATTGTGCCACAGTCCGTTTCGCAATGAAACAACTCGGTGTTATATCTTTAAAGCATCCTTTATTAAAGTTCAAATAATAATGAAGCGGGTAATGAAAATAAACTCTGAAACTGGTGTTTTTCTGTGTGGTCAGCGTCACGTCTATGAGTTTTTTTAAGTGACCGGGGAAGAGATTGAATCTTCTCCCGGCTGATGCACTCTGGCACAGGGACGCTTGTCACACGTGCATGTTTGCTGCAGCTAGAATATAAAGTGATGGCTCGAGACATAGCGAATCATAATCTGTGTCATGTTCACTGTGTGTATCTTAACATGAAGAAAATCGGCAATACGCAACTCTATTAAGAAGAGAGTTTGTTTTTTGTGAGTTAAAGATGGTTTGAAGTGAACATGAAGGTGATAGAGTGTAGTCTTAGCCCATTATACACTGGAACAAAATATGTTTTTGATTAGTCTTTTATGGCTTGTTTTCCAAAATAATATCTAAAAATCCTATAAAACAACATACATTTACTTTAGGAGCTATACTGCAGGAGAAACATTTTTTATCGGGGAATGTTGTATACAATATTTAAACAGGGCTCCACATTAACGCTTGTCCAGGACAAGTGGATTTTTGAAGGGGTAAGTGAAAGAGAATTTTACTGGCCCGACCGGACAAGCAGACTGATTAAAACGTCAATAATAAAAAAATAACCAGCTATATTTGTGAAAGCCTAGCCCTGTGTCACTTATTAGAAAATTCATATTCTGATGTTGAAAGTAAATCAGAGCACGTCATTTTATTACTTGCTAGACAGCTAGTAATAGCTGTGCCCTGCGTGCCTCAACGGTCAAACACATTTTCAAATTCTCCCAAAATGCCCGTCTTGGTGAGGTATTCATGTAAACACAGAGAGTGATAAACAGTGAAGAAAAAAAGCAGATTTGTATACAATTGTTAGACTTGTAAGTGTAAATGTAAGTTAATACAGTCTAGTGTGTCTTTATAATAATCAAACAACCATAACAAGAAAACACTCACTGCTCATGACTGAGTAACTTTATAAAGTATTAATATATTATAATCATACAGCGAAGACCAGTTGTAGTTTTATGTTGAATTTCATTCTGAATGTTTATGTGAATACTTGATAGTCTACTTCTGTTAAAAACTTTAAAGCTGTTAAAAAAGCAAATAATTTTCTTAATTTGTCATTTTTTTGTTTATTCATTTTAATCTATTTCTATTCATTGCTGTTTTTTATTGTTATTTTATTACTGACTGTTTACTAGTTTTGAATAATAACTTGAAACCATTCTTCCATAATTAATATATTAGTCAGGCGTTATTATTTGTTGTGGTTTTGAAGCTGGTTTTGAGAATCGTCATATTTCACTACCGACTACTGAAATTTTGGTATTGTGATCATATATATATATATATAGCCTTTATTGTACATTGTAGATCTTGATGCAATAACATGATGAAAAAGTAGATCTCATTCCATAGAAGTGTGAGCACCCCTGCTGTAAATGATGGCGATGGAGGCTTCTCTTTATTTGACTACCATACACTACATAAAAAATTATCATATGACAATAGCCTCTTCCCCTGCCCAGTGCAGTTCACATTTCAAGTTCAAGGAAACCCACTGTTAAAAACAAAAGTAATAAAAAAAGAAAAAAGCATGATGTTTCCAAAGTCAATGATTAATCGTGTTAAATAATCGTGATCTCAATATTGACCAAAATATTTGTGATTATGATTTTTGCCATAATAGAGCAGCCCTTCCATACAAGCTGATAGAAGAAAAGCCCAAATAGCAAATAGCATTTTCAGAGAAAGTCTCAAGCACATGTTGCATTAAAACCGGATTACATACAAAACGGAACAAATTTTTATTTTAGACAAAGAGAGAAAACTCAGTTCAAATTACCCATCAGTTTTATCATGTGAGATGATTGGCTTAGCATATCACAAGTTCCTTGCCTTAACTTAGGTCATTAATAATAATTAATAAAAAAGGAAACAAAATAAAAATGTTACTATGGTTACAGTTAAAATAAATAAAATTACAAAAAAAAAAAAAAAAAAAACACAACGTTAACCCATATGAAGATGAACCATAGTTTTACTACTGTAAACATGGTTACTTCAGTCTACAATATTACTAGAGTAAACCCATGGATTCTCGCAAAAATGAAAGTTACTACAATCACGGTTCCTTCATTATTACTATAATAAAACCATGGTTAATTTATAGTGAGATAATGAAAACTTTTTGCAAGGGATTTCGGATATCAATAAATGGAAGAGCAATTCAAGATATCTAAAAAAAAAAAAAGGTCTTACTAGTAACAATAACATTAAATATATCTAAAACTAACATTGTGTCACAAGTGAAAACCAAACGCAGATTTCAAAAATTAGCATTTTTACTAGTTGTAATTCCACGTTTAATATCAAGAACGGGTATTCCTGTGGGTAATGGTGTTATTTTTTATATCAAGATACTAGTGAAAACATAATTACTGATATAAAATTAGCAATTTCACTCATAGCAATTCCATTGTAGATTTTGGATAGATTTTACCTATTGAAAATGTAATTATAGATATCTACAATCACATCCAGCATGATTAAATGTCAAAAGGGCTTGTGATAGATTTAAATCTTGCCAGTAAAAGGTTAATAGACTATTAATATTGGTTGATTACATCTATCCCTTGTTCAGACAGTGTGTGGTCTATGCTTTCAGTATTGGAGTAGCTGTGTTTTAAGGGAGAGCTGTAATAAATAAAAGTGAATTGTGGAGAAGCCTGGTACAGTCTGCCTCCCAAATCTCTCTCACTATGTAAGCTGTATCGTTTATATAATCCCTTATGTATCGTGTGTGTGTGTGTGTGTGTGACAGCTGGCTTTATGAGGTCATATGACAGAGCCATCTGTACTGAAATGTACCAGTTCTCTCACTTACACACACATATACACACACATTTGACCTCATCTTCTTGATTTGTCAGATAGATGCTCTGAATGCACTCTATATTCAACAAGTTGAAGTGCAACAAGACATGGTCTATTTGGTTTCCATGATGAGTAAAGTTTATGACTGACTTAACATTGGTGATGAAATTGTTAGATGGAGAGAAACAGACAGAGGAAGAGAGAGGTGCCCTGAAATCTGATAGGCAAAGGGAGAGGAACTCTGTTGCTCTTGAAATTTAATAGGCCAAGGCAGAGAAGGACTTTCTGTAACGTGATGTGGTTGTTGCTGTCCATCTCTATCCGCTGACAGTTGCAATGGAATATTTCGATAAACAATTTCTGTACAATGTCACATTTCTCATCCAGCACACACCTATGAGCTCTTTGAGATGTCTAGAAGGTCATCTGGATGACAAAAGTCTTGCAAGAGTCACCTGCGACTGTGTTTATTATGCTTATTTGGAGTCCCACGGAAACCCTAAACCTACACTTAACCTTAAATCTAACCCTAACCTTAGAAACGGCAAATGTGACTCTCACAAGACATTTTCATCCAGATGGTTACCTTCTAGATACAGCCCTATGAGAAGTCCCTTCTCCTCTAAACAAAGTCTGTAGAAAATACAAGACTCTGTCCAAGAGCCACTTCTAACCATGGTTGACGAGTAGCAAACTAAAAGTGGACACTACAAACTTGTAGTTTCCAACAAATGACTTTATCCAATGATTCGCAGTGTACAGTCACAAAAAACGAAATTGTTATTATTAGTCACACTGTTGTAATGTAGTAGCAGACGCAGAAGACGAGACTCAGAGATGTGGATGTGATGATGTGAAAAACCCATGTGCTTATTAATAATAATTCAAAAATTTGAAAGTATCAAAACAATAATACAAAACACAGACATGAACTAAAACTTGACTCAATTATGACTATGAGCAAAACACCATAAACAAGAACACACTATGAAGACAACATTGCAAGACCAATACACGAAAAAGGGCAAAGACAAACATAAGGGCTTAAATACAAAAAGGGCAAACAAGATAAGACCACTAATGACAAACCAGAACTGATAAACAAGATATAGCTATATATCAATATTATATCGTTCATGCGCTCCAATTGCAGGTCAATTTTTCACCTTAATGCTTTTCCTTTCTAGATGAATGCAATTTTCAGGGCCCTTCATGCTATTGGGAAAAAGGGAAGACCACTCTTAGATTTCAAGTCAATGTTTAAATATCCAACACCATACACAAAGAAGTTTCATTAAAGACTGCTTTAAAGATATGTTGATTGCTATCGCTAGATGGCCAACTAACTAAGTAATATGGTTGGGAACTGTGAACCATTTCTTAAGATATCGTAACTGAATGATTTTCATGAAGTTCAGTCCCTGTCTGACGGGACAGTGGCATTATCGTCCTGTCTCATTTCTTTGTGTGAGCACAAGGGTCCGGTTGTTAGTGACCGCCATGCGCTCTCCGGTGATGTCACCATCCTGTCACTTTGTCAGATTGAGGTTTTGTCTTTGAGGTTTTGGCATCAACGTTCCCTGTTTGTTTTGGTCAAAGCATGTTTAAGTTTTGCCATCATGTGTTTCAGGTGCCGCTGGCACGTGGAATCCGCGTTTCCATGGGAACCCTGATTGTTTCCATGGGAACGCTGATCATGACAACTTTCAGCTGCAAGCGGCACCTGCCCCTTGTTTGTTTCCTGCTTATTTAAATACCATCGTGTGTCGTGTCTGACGCTGGATCGGTCAATGTTGTTGAATGTTTAATTTAGTTCACTGTTGACTGAATGTCGTAGTGATTGTACTGTCAAGCGACTAACCTTGCTCTCTTTGTCTGGTTGGTCTCGTATATCTGTTGGTTGCCTGTCTCTGCCCACGTGCCTGGAAGTGTGGTTACCTTCCAGTTTGCTTGTCCTCGATTCTTCGTACCTGCCAGTGCGTCGGGAATACGACTGCCCTCCTTCGTCCGGGCTTTGCTCTCTGCACCGCTCCACGCTTCAATGGACTCTTCCTTCGGATTTGCTCCTTACTACCACAACGCATACACCTGTCTACGTACACACTCATCCTTTCCCCGCTGCGCAACCACAGACTTTTTTCCTTGCCTCCTGCCTATGCAGCCACTGCTGGATTCCTATTCATCGCCAGCACAATTTATTGTGACATTGGTTGTTAATAAATCTTTTAAAATGTTCCTCTGCTATTTGGTCTCTGTCTCACTCTCGCTCTGACAAAAATGCACAGACAGTGATATCATACACTGCTATTCAGTGGCAGCTCAACTCCCCTACTGAATCTACATCACAAAACAAAGCACTACCAGTATAGTGGTCAAATTCGGCAACAAATAACATGATACATAAGGGTTTAAACAATACAGCATACACAGTGAAAGAGATTTGGGAGGCAGGTTCTTTTTATCTAATCAGCTACATAAGAGAACTGACTTTTTGTCCAATTCCAGAACGACTGACTCTTATGAGCCAGCTCTTTTTAATGAATCAAAAAGACTTGTGAATTGGTCAGAGCAGTGATTGAATTAATCTGATTGAAATAACTGACTCTCCTTTTTTTTTACTATAAATCTTGACATCACCAGAGTCCTTGGTGATCATTATTTTTAAGCTCTATTACATTTCCAAGCACCATCTAGCGCTCTGCGCATGTGTCAAGCACAATCAAGCTTGAAATCATGATCTTGGCCAGAGATTACAATGGCAAGATGTAAAGTGAAAAAGGAGTTACATTTTGGTCTGTTCTCACACAAAACCATTTGGATCGATTCAGAAGATGTATTAAATCACTGGAGTCGTATGGTCTACCCTTTTGTAGCCTTTATGTGTTTTTCGGAGCATCAAAATTTTGGTCACCATTCACTTGCATTGTATGGACCGAAAGAGCTGAGATATTCTTCTAAAAACCTTTGTTTGTGTTCTGCTGAACAAACAAAGTCATACACATCTGGGATGGCATGAGGGTGAATAATTGATTAGAGAATTTTCATTTTTGGGTGCACTGTTTTTTTAAGGTTAACGACACTCCGTTAGTGACTGGTTGTTCATATGATACATAGTTTAAAATAGTTCCATCGCTGTGTCCATACTTCCCTAGTATTTAGCATGTCAAAAACAGTATGCCAATGCATTAGTATATCCAAATCTTCAGTATTCATAAAACAGCAAGCGAGAAATACCCGAATGAACTACTATTTCCGGCGAGAATCTGTCAACGGGACACTTTAAAATCCCATAATCCCACGGGAGCTGAGGTGATGTCACATACAAAACGCTAGATTTAAAAGAACTGAGGTGTATCTGTGAATTGGACGGCTCTTTTCAACTTCAACTTCTTGGTATATATACCAAGAAAGCTGTTTTTTATGCTTAAATGGTGCTTGTTTAACAAAACCAAAGCAGATTATTTTTGCGGTTGTTGTTCTTATGTCATATTTTAAGGTCACGGGTCAATACCCACATAAAGTTTGTAAAAAATATTCATACTACTCGCAAATATAACTAAAAGAACTTATTGTTTTACTGGCTGAGAAGTGTGTCCTTCAAATACAGTACATACTGTGACAGTACACAGTTTTGGACACAGGGCAAGTCTATCTTCATATAGTAGCATAAACATTTGCTTTGAACCATTATGCTCTATGTTTTTCAATGACTCACTAAGAGAAAGGCATTTTTAGTAGGAAACAGGAGCAGCATCTCTATCTCTCTCTCTCTCTTAATTCCATTAAAACTATTTGTGAACAGCAGGGTGCTAGGCTATTTCAGCCTGTCTATTTATACTGATCTTACAGAAACTTGTGCTCCAGCCAGACAGCTGGGTGTATAGCTAGATATAAAGACAATTTGAGAGAATGCGGAATGGATATGTTCTACTTTCCAAAGATTATGACATGGCAGCGTCATACAGACCACATTTGCAAAATGTAATTACACAACACAAACCACACAAATACCTAAAATCCCTGGCAGGTTCTTCTTTTAACTAATCAAAACAATAAAGAAATACTGTGGGACACTTTATGCCACATTTACCTCCTTTTAGATTTCACATACAAAAACACTCACTTACTAACACACTATTTCTGCTAAAATAAAAAGCTATCACCAATAATGCACACAGCTCAACCTCAAATACAGATCAGTGAGGTGAGGATGCTCCCAATCCAATCCACGCCCACTTAAATAGGTCACAATATTATTTCCAAGGCCTACGTCTAAAACATTTAACATCTATGGGGATGGAAGGAGGTCTAATAAAGCACCAAAAAAAACAGAAAATTACTGTCCCCTGCAGAAAACAAACTGTTTAACCGAACCTGGTTTTTGCCATGCCAACGTGAAACGCTCAGGGAAGAGGGCGTGTCAGTTAGAGGACAAGGGGGCGTGTTCCTGTCTTCCATAACAACTGGAATCAATCAGCAAACGGGGGCGTGTCCGCACTCAGGACGTAAGTTTATCACTGTTTGTGCACATCATCAAAAAAGTTACAAATTCATCATAATTTGTTGTCCGACAGAGCGAATGCCTCCAAACTAAAAAGTGTCAGTTGTTTAGTCTAACTCCTCTGTCCCTGTTGAAATAGGCAGCGACGTCGCTGATGGCAGTCATGTGAGTGAAATATTCGGTGAGCCATCAAAGCCGCTCAAGTCCGATTACAGCGCCCGAATCCCGCGCACATGATCCCAGCACTGTTGGGGTAACGCAGCGCTGCTGTAACCAAACACGCTCACACACCGTCGCACTTAATACAACAGGTGACGTTGCAACTGCAATATTTATAAGCTGTGCAGGGCAAACAGGAATGCGTCACCTAAACCCTTTAGATCCAACCGAGTGTCTAAGTAGAGATGGCAATGCAGAGAAACATGAATATGATTCGCAAGACGTGTTTACATCCACTGCTGCCAGGATGTGTGTAGTGGACTCACCTCGATCCATTTCTGTGCTTCTTGAAACGCTGGTTCAGGGGTTGGTTCCACTGATTCGGGCTGTTCCAGCTGGGCATTTGATGCCGAATCGTCTCCAGGACTGGCCATTTCCCGAAAGCTTCTCAGCAAGAGGGCCACTAATATCCTAGATCAGATATCCAGGCTCCACAGACAGACCCTTGTAGCCTATTAAACTTCAACCGTCTTCCTCTTTAACTCGTTAATGAGGACCATTCGCCGTAATCGAGGGCACGTTCAATGTGCTGATCTCGACTTTTCACGCTCACGGCGCAATACACTGCTGTTCTCAGGAGCTCAGCAGCACTGCAGATGACCAGCACTTTCTACCACGCGCGATGCAATATTAGTCCGACCTCCGTTGCTAAAAATATAAGCTAAACACAAGAGGGCTCAGTTCAGCCAATGCGAAAGTGGCAGCGGGACGAGCGCATGCCTCTTCTCAAAGAACGAGAGACTGGCATGCGCGAGAGCGCGGGGGAAAGGAATTTACCGAGAACAATAGCTCCGTTAGCGCTCCAGTTACGGACAGATCTCTCTCTCTCTCTCTCTCTCTCTCTCTCTCTCTCACTCTACTGCATACAACGTGAATTGGGCAAATATATAATGCAAAACCAGATTTGCCTTTCCTGAAGAATATACCATGCTTGCCAGGCAGAAAGGAGTTTGGGTAAAATTATAGTTTGAAAAGTTCGAAAATATATATATGTGGAAAAACTTGAAGAAAACATCAATCATAGTTCAGGATACAAATATTAGCCTAAAATGATGTTAACAGCTTTCAATTAGATTTTGAATGCTTAGCATTATTATTTATAACATTTACCTTAAATCTCTTAAAGGGAAAGTTCACCCAAAAATTAAATCTTCTGCTGAATACAAATGGCATTTTTTAGAAGAATATCTCAGCTCTTTTGGAGCTTTCAATGCAAGTGAATGGTGGCCAGAAATCTCTGAAAGTCCAAAAAGCAGATAAAAGCAGCATAAGAGTAATTCATTAGACTCCAGTGGTTCAATCCATGTCTTTAGAAGTGGTATGATAAGTGTGAGTGAGAAACAATATTGAAGTCCTTTTTTACTATAAATCTCCACTTTCACATCTGAAAGTCACATGTGGTGCTTGTTTAGATTCACTTTCACATCTGAAAGTTTACCGCTTACAAATCCAAAATAGAAAGCACACCAAAGGGCCACACATGACATGTTCTTGCATCCATCGACACTGTTTTAATCGTTTTTCATGGTAAACATGGCAGACGGTCACGGACATCTTTGACTGTTGTGACATGTCTCGCTGCTTTTTCAGCATTTTAGGATTCCATTTCAAGTTAAAAATAGTTAAACAGTTCGCATCTCGAGGCATCTATACATAATGTGCCCTTCCGCTTCGCTGTTTAGAACAATCCTCTAACCAGAATGTTTGAGGTGTACCAAACCTTTACCTTTCAAGCTCTGTAATAACCTCTGTGCATATAGACAACAAATAAATAAATTGGAAAGTGATGTTAAGGAGATGGTAATACATAGTACTGAATTATTTTACTCATGTTGGCCTATGGTATTTACATTGAAATCCATGGTAGATAATTCATTAAATGTTATAAATTAAAGGGATAGTTTAACAAATAATGAAAATTCTCATAATTTACTCACCCTCATGTCATCCCAGATGTGCATGATATTCTTTTGTCTGCAGAACACAAATTATGATTTTTTTAGAAGAATGTCTCAGCTCTGTAGGTCCATACAATGCAAGTGAATGGGTGCCAATATTTTGATGCTCCAAAATGCACATAAAGGCAGCATACAATTAATCCACAAGACTCCAGTGGTTAAATCTAAATCTTCAGAAGTGTTATGATAGATGTGGGTGAGAAACAGATCAATATTTAAGTAAAGTTTTGCTAGAAATTCTTCTCCTTGTCCAGTAGGGACCAAAACACAAGAAGAACCATGTGAAAACGAAAGTTAAAGTGGCGATTGACTGAGCAGGGAGGAGAATATATAGTAAAAAAAAAGTTGCTACTCTGCTGAAGAAAGAAAGTCATACACATCCAGGATTGCATGAGGGTGAGTAAATGATGATACATTTTCATTTTTGGGTGAACTATCCCTTTAATACCCTTTTATGATACTTCTGGTACTTTTTTGTTAGTAAAAAAATAACTAAAAATAAAACAAAGTAATAAGTACAAAAGGACATTTTAGTGCAAGCAGCAATTTCGGGGCCAAGCACATCGGCTGCAGCCTGAGCAGCCAAATAAGCATAACAATTATTCCAAAACCACGATTTAAGACCAGTTCAATGATTTTGAATAGATTTAATTTTAAATGAATGGTGGTGCTTTTCAATCAACCTAGGATGAGATAGCAGGAAAAAAAAAAATTCAAGATCAAAGGTTTCAAACAACGCAATATGTAGAAGAACATTTTGAGGTCTACCTTCACCCTAGCAAGTCAAGTACTGTCTCTCTCACTAGGTGTACTGTATGGCTCTGTTTTTAGTCCTCTTCTCATTTTAATTTATTTTGTTCCCCCTTGGCCAAATTATTTAATGACATGGCTTCAACTTTCACTAATATGCTGATGGCACACAGCTCCCACTTCTGCAACTGTCTGCAACAATCTCATTTTCTCAAACTCAACACTGACAAATCTAAAATCGTGTTTGTTCTTTCTCAGACCTGCTTAGACATTGATGTTATTCTGGTGAGGCATTCACCATTTTTTACCCACTCAGTTTTGAAACCCATAAAAACATAATAGTTTGGTGTTATATTACTGTCAAATGTTGAGACCGCATGCATGTAATGCAAAAGCACAAAACTGGATGCAAGCTCTCAAATGTACACTGCTCTCTTATTAAATCTCTCTGCTTGTGCTCCGGTGTACTCACGAAAATCTCTCAGATGCTTGATCAGAGGACATCCCAAAATGTTGCCAAAGGGTGGTTTTGTCCAATTTAGCTCACTTACTGTGTAAAAATTTGTTAGCTTAGCTCACACACACAAGATTAAAACATATTAACTCATTAACAGCACCAGCCTCCATTCCATTCATTTGATGCACCCCAAAATCTTCCTTTGACATGAAACACAAGGCACAATTGTTAAACTGTCAAACTGTTCACACAATGCATTCTAAGAGCACCAACACAGCAGCAGATGAAATTATTGAGCAATTGAGCTGTGCAAGGATAGATCCTACTGGACATACTGAAAATAACACCCACTTCATTAATCAAATTAACCCTTTTTTGGGAAGCAATTTGATTGGGTTTCAGCAGCAATAAACTGGATGATGGAAGTAGGAGAAATCCAACCTCCTGGTTCATTCTTAGCTTAGTTTCATTATGATTTGGAGGACCCCAGGTGCTTATCTTGCTATTATATTAAACATGAGAGGCACAGGCAAAAACAAATCCCAAAAATCCACATCCAGATAGGAGCTCTGGACAAATTACTAGCTGTATTTGTATAAACAAGGGGGACTCAATTAGTTTCAAGAGGTCCAGTATAAAAATCGTCATGGCAAAGGTCCAGAAAATAATGGTGTCAGCAGTCAGTATGGCTTTGATTTTTTTTTTTTTTAGAACCGTCAGGCACAAGAACAGTTTTTTTCCCCTCAGGCTATCCATCTCATGAACTAATTAAACCACCCCATTGAACAATAACTATGTACAATATACAACTTAGTCTATTTATATTTATCTAACATGTCATACCTCTTTTGCCATACATTCCCTTGTATATAACAGATTTGTATTTGTACATACACTGGCCAAAGTTTGTAATAATGTACAGATTTAGCTCTTATGGAAAGACATTTTTTACTTTTATTCACCAAAGTGGCATTCAACTGATCACAAGGTACACTTCTGTGTAGTCAGGACATTAATATCTCGAAAATGTACTATTACAATTAAAAAAATTGTGTTCAGAATGTCTTAAACTACTTCAAAGAGTTCTCATAAAAATTCCTCCCTGTGCAGCAATGACAGCTTTGCAGATCCTTGGCATTCTAGCTGTCAGTTTGTCCAGATACGCAGGTGACATTTCCTTGTATGTGTAAGCATACTTGGCAATAAAGCTCATTCTTATTCTCTCTTTCTTTTTTTTGCTCTTTTTTTTTTTTTAATAGTTACTATAACTTTCCACATTGGCAGCAATACTAATTTTAAAAGATTTTTTTATTTTCAACAGTCAAAATAGTCTCTTCAAAGCGGAGACAAGGACATTGACCCAGAGACAAAACCAAAGCAGTAAGGTGTGAGGGATCTTTTCTACCAAAAGTTTAGGCTAATATATTTCATAGAGTTCATTAGTTGAGGGCACTTGGATATTAATATTACAAAATAAAATTGACATTTGTTTTCAAGCTGGATGACAGCAGTCCAGTCTTTGTGTTTGAATATTTTTACATTCTGAATATTTATTTTAAATATTTTTTACCTTCAGATACATTTGTATGGGACATAGGAATGCTTTTTTACTGAGAAAATATAGGTTACTATATGGGGGTTCAGGGGTAACCCCTGAGAGAAAATTTAGAAAATTCAAAAGACTGAATGGACCATTTTTATATTTTCCTAAAGTGAGAATCTAATAACAATAAACTAACAATTTACATCTAAAAATACTGTTTGCTTAAGTTAAGTATAAATGGGCTGAATATGAAATAATGGGAATGTTCTTATCAGAAGCAGAAAACTCTACTAGCCAGGCTAACTAATAATTCTATGAATTCTATTCTAATCTAATAATCAGAAATGATGACATTTACCTTTGAGGGGACTGCATACCATTTCAAATTCCTGTCCTTCGGCTACCCCCTACACATTTGTGAAATGTGTCGATGCTGTGCTCGCTCCGCAGATGCTGAGTGGTGTCCATGTATTAAACTACCTAGAGTGTTGGTTGCTTTTAGCATAATCTGAGGAACAAGCATGTAAGCACAGGGATCTGCTGCTTGCACATCTGGATCATTTGGGTCTCATATTCAATTGGGCGAAAAGAATATTGGTTCCTGGTCGGCAAGTTTCCTGAATGAAACTCAACTTGGTGGCCGTGTTGGTGTGTCAGACCAACGACCGCAATCAATCTATACTCCGGTCCTTGACGAGTTCAATCTGGGGGTTGCCCTACCACCGCGAAAGTTCTAGCGGGTTTTGGGTTTGACGGCTGTTGCGGTTGCCACAACCCCTCTGGACTAATTACATATGAGACCTCTCCAAGACCTCTCACATATGATGAGGGCCTCTCAACTCAGGAGTCCCTCATCACATGTGGCAACTGTGCTGTTGGTTGCACCAGCGTTGACCCAAATTTATTGGGGGACCTTCAGGCCCTATCAGCTTCCCCTAATAACTAATACCTGTTTCTTTTCTCTGTTTCCAGATCCTTTCTGTAAAGGGGAGTTGATTTCTCAGTCCTCACTGCCCTGATGGCTGGTGTCGTTGTGTACTGGCTGTTGGTCTCATGACCATGCCATTCCTTTACTCTTCTGAAGTTTGAAGAGTAATGTTTTTCATGTTCTGCTACCCTTTTGACCATTCTAAACTCATTCCCTGCTACAGTGTGGATGAGAATCTCTGTACAATGTTTCATTACCTCACATAGAGTGTCTTTGCTACATTCTCAAACCAGACATAGTTATTGAGTTGTCTATTCCTTTCTATTAGGGATTTAAAAAGTATGAGTGCTTCAGTGCCATGTCCATACTAAAATAAAAAGACGTCACGATATCAGTGACTTTATAACATCAGGAAAATTGGACCTTTTCTGTATGAATATGCTGCACAGCTCCTGGTCCAAGCTCTGGTCATTTCAAGACTGGACTACTGTAATGTTTTTTTGGCTAGCGTCCCAGCTAACAAAATTAAGCCACTGCAGATAGTCCAGAATGCAGCAGCACATCTGATCTTCAATAAGCCAAAAAGGGCTTGTGTCACTCCACTCTTGATATCACTCCACTGGCTACCTGTAGATGCCTGCATCAAATTCAAAGATTTGACTCTGGCATTTAGGAAAGATAATGGAACTGCGCCCACTTACTTCAGTTCACTTCTCCAGGTCTATGCTCCAACTTGCTCTCTGTGGTCTATGAACGAACTGCACATAGTGGCCCAATCACAAATAGACTCAAAGTCTATTTCACGATCGTTCACTTTATCTGTTCATCTGTGGTGGAACGAGCTTCCAGCCTTCACACAATCTGCTGATACCATCTCAACATTCTAGAACCAGCTGAAAACACATCTGTTCCGCGAGCACTTAACCAATCCACAATAATTGCACTATTACTAAAACTTGGCAGTGCTACACTGCAGATGTTGTTGAACTGTATGAAAAATTGCTTGCTATGTTCCTCATTTGTAAATCGCTTTGGATATGAACATCTGCTAAATGACTAAAGATAAATATTTATGCAGTACCGGTAGTAGCAAGCACCGACTTAATTGAATTAATTGATCTGTCTGACTAAGACAAGACTGCTTTCAAATGCTCACACACAGATTGGACATATTTGGGGGAAAAATGTATGCATAATTATTCTTATTGAAATCGTCCTAGGAGAGTATGTCTATTAAACTGAAGAAGGATGCAGTTTAATTAAATTAATATACCTTTTGTATGTGCATTACAGTAAATGTGTGAACTCTCATATGCTAAAAACACTGCATTGAGGCCTGGGTAGCTCAGCGAGTATTGACACTGACTACCAGACACTACTGGAGTCGCAAATCCAAGGTGTGCTGAGTGACTCCAGCCAGATCTCCTAAGCAACCAAATTGGTTGTTAGGGAGCGTAGAGTCACATTGGGTAACCTCATCTTGGTCGCTATCATGTGGTTCTCGCTCTCGGTTGAGTTGCGCATGGATGCCGTGGAAAATAGTGTGAAACCTCCATGCGAGCTATGTCTCTACAGTAACGCACTCAACGAGCCATGCGATAAGGTGCGCGGATTGGCGGTCTCAGACGCAGAGGCAACTGAGATTCGTCCTCCGCCACCTGAATTGAGACAAGTCACTACACCACCATGAGGACTTAGAATGCATTGGGAATTTGGCATGCCAAATTGGGGAGAAAAAAAAATTAAATAAAACACTGCATTACGAGAATCACGCATGCTGTGCTTGTTGTAATAGATCACAGGACAGTAAGTATATTTTATTTAAAAAGCACATTTAAATTCAGCTTACACTGACTAAAGTGCTGTACAAAAACAATTATAAAATACATTAAAATAAAATAAAAAATAACAATTACTAATCAGATTTTTACATTGGACAGAGCACTTATTCACTTGAAGCATGTAATGCCTGCAGACTAAAGTGTTTGTGTAATAAAATCGCAGTATTTTGCACTTTAATAATCACACTGGATCATTTAAACAACTGTGTGAAGCTACTGTAAAAAACACACAAACTGATAAGCCTTCATGTCAAAATAAAGCTTGATTCAACTTACAACAGAAATATGTTAATACTGTATAGTAAAATGTAATATTCACAAAAATGTATATTGACAATAATTATAATAATAATAATGTTTAAGCAATATCTCACAAGCAAGAGAGCGGTTTTACTGAATAAAAGTGGTTTAATTTATAATTTGATGCACTGTTGTGCAAAATAACAAACAATTGTATGTTGAAAAGCAATTATTCTCTTTTCATTTTAGTAACATTTTATGAATTAATTTAATTATACACCATTTTGATGCTGAAGATGAATTAATTGTTTTAGTGGATATTGTGAATTTTAGTGTATTAAATGTGTGTTTAATACTGTTGTGTGTTCCAAGAACTAGTCTTAAACTATGGTTGATCGTTCTTTTTCTGTCATGGGCCCTCGCTTGTGGAATGCTTTGCCACTATTGATTAGGTCTTGTCCAACCTTAGATCTTTTTAAGTCTAATCTAAAGACCCACCTGTTCTCCCTTGCTTATGAGTCATTGTAACATATCGTGCAGTATCATCTTATGGTGTTATTTAATTTTAGTTATAATATTTATTACATGTTGGTCATTTTTGTACAGCACTTTGGTCAACATTTGTTGTTTTTAAGAGTGCTATAGAAATAAACTTTGATTTACTGATTGTATTACATTTGAACAAATTGTCAAATAATAAAACATGTGGCTCCACAGAGCCTCACCCGAATGGGTAGATGACATGAAGCAATGGCCCGAGGTTAGTTACGCTGATGTCACTAACTAATTTGTATGTTGAGCATGAAATCGCTTTTACTTAATTCAAATGGTTGTTACATTTGGATTGCTCGTTAGTTAGTTTTTACATTATTTTTACATTGGAGACCAGAACAGAAAACAGTCCAACGGCAATGAGAATCATAATGGCGCAATCCCATTGCTGGTCAGGGAAACTGTGGTTACACGCTAAAGCACATTTAAAGTGTCATGAAACAGTCCATTTCAGCTCAAGTCTGCCTCTCAACCATTTTGAAAAATGCAACTCAAATGGGCGTGGACAACTGTGAGTACAAGGGCTCTAGTGGGTGGGGTAGGGGAGAAAGAGGGGGGCGAGCATCTGTCATCTGTCAGTTGCCCATGCCAGCTCTCAATAAATATCAGGATAAAGTATGATAAATTGTAAGATTTGTATAGCTGTTAAAGTTGAACTAAATATTTTGAACGCCACCATCTGAGGGAACAAAACAAGTGTCTGAATTAGTCACTCATTATTTTTTCACTAATACAGGTAACAGTGTCAAAGATTCTCACAATTGCTCATAACAGAATGCACAAATAAATTATACACTGTTTTGTAAGCTCACAACATACAGAATCACACTGGTCAATTTATATCTGTAATTTAAAGCACAAATAAATGCCAAGCCAAGTACTCTATATTGAAAATATGTGAATTGTTTTTGACAGTTTAATAACTTTTGAGATTCTTTTCAAGACGTTGATATACAAATATAAGTGCTTAGATTGGTTTAGACACTTATATTAAGGAAGGAAGGAAAAATGGATGGATGGATGGATGGATGGACGGGACAATCAATGTAAACCGCATCTCAAATGAGTCCTGGTCAGATATAGTCGACCTCACCGCATTAACTCTTTTTCTCTTGAAATTAAAAATAACTAATGTTGATATTCTCTTCCCTTGTGTGCAAGACATGTATACCTGTTAATATCTTTAAAAAATGTGTTTTTCATTACCATTTAAATAAAACACTCAGTAAGTATTTGTTCATGTCGTCTTGGGCATTCACTTACACCTAGGGGCCTGGATGCAGTATCATTCAGATGCAATTGCTTTCAGTTAAAGATGCTGTTGCAGAAAATCACTATTTACAGTCAACCATTATCAATTTAATCCATGAGTGGAAGTGTCTAATAACAGGGAAGTTACTGACATTATGCAAGTAGTATTCGGCTGGTCATGTGATCATAACATAGCAGCACCCATGAGGGGACCCTCTCCATGCAGATTAAACAGCTTTTACAAGATTACTGATACAAATGAGACTTCATCTCATGTGAGTCATTATGATTATATATGTTTGTTTCAAAATTGCTATTTATTTCTTTAAGAGTACTTCCTTTATTAACTTTTTTTAATGAGGAAAAAAAACAAACAAACTATAAAACATTCCATAACATCCAGACTTGCCTTGACACTTTTTGTGCTTTGAGCGGGAGTCCGGACAATACATTATGCTCTGAAGATGTTTCTGGATTAAATTATTGAAATGGCATTTTGCAGTCTTGCAAAGGCAAATTCGTGTCAAGGTACCGTACGGTATTGTGTCCTGTTCACGAAACAATCAGGCTCCACTACAAGGACTGTCTTAGGACCACACGCACAGTCTGAACCTGAAGACGAAGAGGCACAGATAAATGCTCCCAAGCAGCACTCCAAGCATGCCTTCAGTAGTTGTACATGTGATAAATTAATTCTTGATAGTAATGCTGTACTGTTTTATATTCTGATATTTTTTGGTTTGGGTGTGTTTTATTCAAGTTACAAACTACGGGTATGGGCTCCTTGAACAAATTCACGTGGGTACGGACGTGTTGTGAATCAGACGGACAATTTTTGTGATTACTTTTCCTTTGCATAGTTTAAGTCAGAAGTTTACATACACTTAGGTTGAAGTCATTCAAACTAATTATTTAACCACTCCATAGATTTAATATTAGCCAACTATTGTTTTGGCAAGTTGTTTGGGACATCTAGTTTGTGCATGACACAAGTAATTTTTCCAACAATTGTTTACAGTCAGATTGTTTCACTTTTAATTGACTATATCACAATACCAGAGGGTCAGAAATTTACATACACTAAGTTAACTGTGCCTGTAAGCAGCTTGGAAAATTCCAGAAAATTATGTCAAGCCTTTAGACAATTAGCTTTTGATAGGAGGTGTGCTGAATTGGAGGTGTACCTGTGGAGGTATTTTAAGGTCTACCTTCAAACTCAGTGCCTCTTTGCTTGACATCATGGGAAAATCAAAAGAAATCAGCCAAGACCTCAGAAAACCAAATTTTGGACCTTCACAAGTCTGGTTTATCATTGGGAGCAATTTTCAAATGCCTGAATGTACCATGTTCATCTGTACAAACTAGTATGCAAGTATAAACACCATAGTACCACGCAGCCATCATACTGCTCAGGAAGGAGATGCATTGTGTCTCCTAGAGATGAACGTAGTTTGGTGTGAAAAGTGCAAATCAATCCCAGAACTACAGCAAAGGACCTTGTGAAGATGCTGGAGGAAAAAGATAGACAAGTATCTATATCCACAGTAAAACAAGTCCTATATTGACATAACCTGAAAGTCTGCTCAGCAAGGAAGAAGCCAATGCTCCAAAACCACCATAAAAAAGACAGACTACAGTTTGCAAGTGCACATGGGACAAAGATCTTACATTTTGGAGAAATTTCCTCTGGTTTGATTATACAAATTTTAAACGTTTTTGGCCATAATGACCATCGTTATGTTTGTAGGAAAAGGGTGAGGCTTGCAAGAAGAAGAACACCATCCCAACCGTGATGCATGGGGGTGGCATCATCACGTTGTGGGTGTGCTTTGCTGCAGGATGGACTGGTGCACTTCACAAAATAGATGGCATCATTAGGAAGGAAAATTATATGGATCTATTGAAGCAGCATCTCAAGACATAAGCCATGAAGTTAATGCTCTTCGCAAATTTGTCTTCCAAATGGACAATGACCGCAAGCATACCTCCAAATTTGTGGCAAAATAGCTTCAGGACAACAAAACCCTGGTATTTGAGTGACCATCGCAAAGCCCTGATTTCAATCTGATAGAACATTTGTGGATAGAACTGAAAAAGCATGATCGAGCAAGGAGGCCTTCAAACCTGACTCAGTTAAACCAGTTCTGTCTGGAGGAATGGGCCACATTTCCAGCAACTTATTGTGAGAAGCTTGTGGAAGGCTCCCCAAAACCTTTAAGTTTTACCTAAGTTAAACAATTTAAAGGCAATGCTACCAAATACTAACAAACTATTATTTGTTCTAACTTCTGACCCACTGGAAATTTGATGAAAGAAATAAAATCTCTACTATTATTCAGACATTTCACATTCTTAAAAAAAATAGTGATCCTAACTGACCTAAGACAGGGAATGTTTTCTACAATTAAATGCCAGGAATTGTGAAAAGCTGAGTTTAAATGTATTTGGCTAAGGTGTATGTAAACTTCTGACTTCAACTGCAAGTCTGGAGTTTTTGTCGGCTGTTTCTCACTAGAAAATGTATTTACTCTAGATATTTATTATTCAATTATTTGTATTGATTTTCAATGTTTTACAACCAATAACATACACATACATGCATATTGCTCATGTACACAATAACAAATGACCAGGTCGAAGAAGAAAGAAAAATGCTGGTTTATGGTTATGAAGTACTATCCTTCAGTTTTGCTATGTGCCTCATAGTACAGAATGTGCTGACACATCTCGAAAAAAAAGTTTGACTTGAGCCTCGAAATGAGTGCTTTAACTTTTAAAGTTTAAGATGTGCCAGCACTTCCTCCATCCATCTTTTATGCATTGGGGGCAGTGCATTTTTCCAGTTTCTGAGAATAAGTCTTCTCGCTAGAACTGTAGAGAATGCAAAGGCCTCTGCATGAATTGAATGAACCCCATTCTCCAGTGGAGGCACTCCAAATATGGGAGTCAGTGGGCTATTTTGAATTGTTTTGTTATAGGTGAAAGATAATGTGGTAAAGATTTCAGACCAAAATGGGATTAGCTTGACACATCCAAAGCATATGTCCAAGGGTAGCAGGGGGTTGATGGCATCTAGGACAGCTTGGATCTATATTTGGATATATCCTAGCAAATTTTTCTCTAGAAAAATGTAACTGGTGCAACACTTTGAATTGCAATAAGCCGTGTCTAATGCATACGGATAAGGAATTAATTCTATTTACTGCTTCTTGCCACTCAGTATCTAGGAGCTCAAACCCCAAATCCTGTTCCCATTGCACATTTAGATGCTGGAGGGAGGGGGAGGCAACCTTTTGGATGATGTCATATAATCTGGATATCAAGTACCCGTACGTTGGCTCTTGTTTCAAACACTACTCGATCCAACTAATTTGGGGTAGAATGTATGATGAAGAGACATGTGTTTTAATATAGCTCCTGATCTGCAAATACCTGAAGGATTCAGTCTGTGGGATGTCATAATGTTCCTGTAGCTGGCTAAAGAGACAAAACTATTATCCTTAAAAAAATTTGATATGCAACTCAGCCCCTTCCCAGACTATATTTGGAATGTTGTATCAATTAGTGAGGGAGGTAAAAAAGGGTTGGCAGCAATAGGCGTCATAAGCAGGATCATTTTACAATTAAAATATAATCTGAACTGGGCCTATATCAGAGACACTGGGGGGTAAGAATGTTGTTCCATGAGAGGCCACACTGCAGCACTCTCTTCCTGAGGATCCGATACCCAGAACAACAATGTATGTACACTGGTGGCCAAAAGTTTGGAATAATGTACAGATTTTACTGTTTCCGAAGTTTTTTGAATTCACCAAAGTGGCATTCAACTGATCACAAAGTATGGTCAGAACATTACTGATGTATAAAACTATGGAGTGGTGGTGGTGTAGTGGTCTAAAGCACATAACTGGTAATCTGAAGGTTGCTGGTTTTATCCCCACCACCATTGTGTCCTTGAGCAAGGCACTTAACTCCAGGTTGCTCCAGGGGGGTTGTCTCTGTAATAAGGGCTCTGTAAGTCGCTTTGGATAAAAGCATCTGCCAAATGCATAAATGTAAATGTAAACAGCACCATCACTATTTGAAAAAAGTTATATTTGATCAAATCTAGACAGACCCCATTTACAGCCGCCACCACTCCAACACCTTATCCTTGAGTAAACATGCAAAATGGCTAATTTGGTACTAGAAAATCCTTTGCCATTACATAAAACACAGCTGAAAGCTATTTGGTTTGTTAAATGAAGCTTAACATCATCTTTGTGTTTTTTTTAGTTGCCACTGTATGCAATAGACTGACATGTCTTAAGGTTAATATTAGTTCAAAAATGGCAACAACAGCAACAACAACAACAAAAAAGGCTTTTGCTAGATACTTATCAGTAAATCATTGTTTTGAGGAATGAAGTCTGTACAATCCTTGAAATTGTCGAGAAACTGAAGATTTCATACAAAGGTGTACACTACATTATTCAAAGACAAAGGACAACTGGCTCTAACAAGGACAGAAAGAGATGTGGAAGGCCCAGATGTACAACTAAACAAAACAATAAGTACATCAGAGTCTCTAGTTTGAGAAATAGTCGCCTCACATGTCCTCAGCTGACAGCTTCATTGAATTCTACCCGCTCAACACCAGTTTCATGTACAACAGTAAAGAGAAGACTCAGGGGTGCAGACCTTATGGGAAGAATTGCAAAGAAAAATCCACTTTTGAAACAGAAAAACAAAAAGAAAAGGTTAGAGTGGGCAAAGAAACACAGACATGGGAAACAGATAATTGGAAAAGTGTGTTATGGATCTTAACCCCGTTGAGCTTTTGTGGGATCAGCAAGATTGTAAGGTGCGTGAGAATTGCCTGACAAGACAGCCAAATCTATGGCAAGTGCTAAAGGAAGTGTGGGGTGAAATGTCACCAGAGTATCTGGAAGAAATGACAGCTAGAATGCCAAGGATCTGCAAAGCTGTCATTGCAGCATGTGGAGGATTGTTTTTATGAGAACTCTTTGTAGTTGTTTAAGAAGTTCTGAAAAAAAACATTTTATGTTATTAATGTCCTGACTACACATCATTATGTTTGGAGGAAAAAGCTGAAGAACACCATCCCAACCGTGAAGCATGTTGTGGGGGTGCTTTGCTGCAGGAGGGACTGGTGCACTTCACAAAATAGATGGCATCATGAGGAAGGAAAATTATGAGGATCTATTGAAGCAACATCTCAAGACATCAGCCAGAAAGTTAAAGTTTGATCGCAAATGTGTCTTCCAAATGGACAATGACGCCAAGCATACCTCCAGAGTTGCGACAAAATGCGTTCCAAACCATAACCCCTGATCGTCAATCAGCAAAAGTTTCCAATTTCTCATATTCTTATGTGCTTAGTTGATTTGAGAATCCATTATCTGCTACTGTTTCATCTTAATGCTTTATTATTTAATCTAATTAATATTATTATTATCATGAAACGTTTCTTTTCTTTTAAAGTCGTGCAGGCCACAATCTTGTTTTTTTTTTTTTTTTTAAGAATTATTTTACATAGAGGTAAGGCACAGAGAATGGGGAGATGAAGTAACCTACAGCTTAAATTATAGATCCAGTGAGTGCATGAAGACATTCAAAATCAATCAAATTGTTGGATAAAACAATAGAATTTATTTACTTTTTTATAAATAAAAAAGCTGTATTTTTCTATAATAAAAACTTGTGTGCTAAAGTTCTCAGGAACGTGGGAATCGATCATGCTACACGGCCCCCTGTTTTCAAGGATTATAAATGTGACGCAAATGGGTTTAAAAAAACAAATACATTTATATGTTCTTCTGAGTAAGGCATTTAAATGTAACTTGTCAGAAGGCTTTTATAAGCCTATGCCCCACTATAAATGTGCCAGTCATGAGAACACATATCAACCTTATAAATCTACCTTAATTATGACAGTTTTGACTGTTGAAATCAACCAATAACACCACTGCTTTAGAAAGCACACATAGGCCTACATGTGCTATTGCATTTTTGACTCAAAAACTTAGTGTCTGAGATATAGTCCTCCCCAGGTCCAGACAAACTGATGTTGCTGATGCTAACAGAACACTTAAAGAAAACAAATAAAAATGCAACAGCGACATGGTACAAAAGTGATGGGACTTTAATAAAACCCTATAAAACCCTCTTAAAGAGACAATCATCTTTTTTGACTTTGTCCTGAACATAACATTCCAAGTAAAAGAAAAGTACAAATGTGTTATTTTTACACTTTAATTTCATTCGTATCATTGTAAAATGGCATGTTTTTGAATGGCGTGTAAAAATATAAAAACAATCACTCAACCTTCATTGTTTCACTGGATCTGTTGCTATTTTAATTATCAAAAATACAAAGCACTGACCATTTAAAGTGTGAGCCTGTACATCTTGAAATAGTTATAAACAGTTACAGTTCTACAGAGTTATTTTGTGCCTAGATAGCTTTTAAAATAAACTTAGTTTACTCCAAAATGAAATTTCTCTCATCATTTACTCACCATCATGCCACCCCAGATGTGTATGCCTTTCTTTCTTCTGCTGAACACAAAAAAAGCTTTTTAGAAGAATTTCGCAGTTCTGTTGGTCCTTTCAATGCAAGTGAATGGTGATCAGAACTCAGAAGGTACAAAAATCACATAAATGCAGCATAAAAGTAATCCATACAACTCCAGTAGTTTAATCTATGTTACACTAAAGAGGGAAAAGCGCTTTAAAGTGTAGATTTATAGTATAAAATTACTTAATTATTGATCTGTTTCTCAATGCTTCTCATTTACTTGCATTGAATGGATCAACAGAGCTGAGATATTCTTCTAAACATCTTCATTCATGTTCTGCAGAAGAAAGTCATACACATCTAGGATGGCATGAGGGTGAGGAAATTCTCAAATATCCCTTTAAAATTCACTTATTTTTACAACACATACAATGAAGTCTTATGACAAAGAGAAAATCTTAGTGAATGCCGTATATGGTATAATGACATGGAGAGCTTAAATAATTTTCAAGTAATTACACATTTTTTGCTGTGATCTATTGTTATCATCTTCACCTTCAACCCCTCTTTTGGGTGTGGGCTGACTTGGACATGAATCCCACTCCGGCCCTGGTCCTTCCTGTAAAGGTTGTAAAGTCTGTAAAGGTTATAAACCTTTGAAAAACATGTTAGGTCTGTCTAGATAAAAAACACATTACTTGTTCTTGTTGAAGAGGCTTGGTACCTCAAACTTTAAGTTTGTCCCTGCAATTAATTAAAAAGTATAAATTAACCTATATAGATAATATAAGAAAAGTCTTCAGTGAATGCCTTTATTTCCAGGTCGCTCTTCTCCCTGACGTTCCTTCCACAATGTCACCAGTGTGATCGAGGGTAAACAGGATTAAAAAAGAATCCTCATCACACACACCTGAACTACAAAACTTTTTGTAAAAAGCTTTTCTGTCCATCTCTCCAGTTCAAGGGTGTCGGTACTCCAGTGCTCCAAAGCATGGGCTTGACAACCTTGTGAGAGACTCCCCATATGTACATAATTAAGTCCATGAACAGAATGTGTGTCTAATGTGTGACAAATAACATTTTTCAAATATTATCTTTACAAATGTGCACTATAAAAATGAAAGGCTACTTGAGGTACCAAATAATTTCCAGGCCAATTGGGAACTATAGGCCTTTCTTTACTGTTTGTTATGAATATTGTTTTGACAATCAATGAATTAGACAAATAAACTCAAAAAAGTGGACCTCATCATTTGTTGGTAGAAACTTTAAAGTGAGACTAAAAGAGATTGAGAAAAGAGAAACTGTTAAACTCAATCGCTCAATGTGATTAAATTTTTTTCATTAAGGAATGAATGGACAAACTAAAAAAAATAAAAAAAAATGATTGAGTTTGCTTTACAAATTGAGGGGTCATAATTGTACCCTTGTCAACCCCAACTCACTAAAGTTGTTTGTGCAATTCTACTCTAATCTGTAATCAAACCTACAATGCAATTACATGCGACAAATCAGAAAACTTAATTTAACATATGAGTTGTCTGATTTATTTATTTTTTGTGGACACACTAGTCTCAGACAAGTGTTAATTTGAAGCCCTGACAGTTGAGAAGCCTGCAAACAAACCACATGTTGGTATATGTAACCAGCCTGTCTGGCTGCCACTGCAATGATCAGATTTTGTCTGGATTTCTTCCACCATTAAAGGGATAGTTCACCACAAAATGAAAATTCTCTCATCATTAACTCACCCTCATGCCATCCCAGATGTGTATAACACAGACGCACACACAAATATATTTTAGGAAAAATATCTCCGCTCTTTAGGTCCTCACAATGCAAATGAATGGTGGCCAGAACTTTGAAGGTCCAAAAGCACATAAATGCAGCACAAATGTAATCCATACAACTCCAGTGGTTGAATCTATATCTTCAGAAGCATTATGCTAGGTGTAGGTGAGAAACATACATATTCAAGTACTTTTGTACTATAAATTATTATTATTCTTTTGTCTTTGGTGCCACCTACTGGGCAGGGAGGAGTAAAAATGGACATTGATCTGCTTGTCTTATCAGATCACTTCTGAAGATATGGATTTAACCACTGGATTTGTTTGTATGGATTACTTTTGTGCAGTATTTACAATGCATCCAGAAAGTATTCACAGCACATAACATTTTCCACATTTTGTTATGTTACAGCCTTATTCCAAAATGGATTCAATTAATTCAATTCAAAATTCTACAAACAATACCCCATAATGACAACAAAAAGAATTTTGTTTGAAATCTTAAAGAAAAAAAAAGAAACAAACAAATAAATCACATGTACATAAGTATTCACAGCCTTTGCTCAATACTTTGTTGAAGCACTTTTGGCACCAATTACAGCCTCAAGTCTGTTTGTGTATGATGCTACAAGCTTGGCACACCTATTTTTGGGCAGTTTCTCCCATTCTTCTTTGCAGAACCCCTCAAGCTCCATCAGGTTAGATAGAGAACGTCGGTGCACAGCCATTTTCAGAACTCTCCAGAGATGTTCAATCGGGTTCAAGTCTGGGCTCTGGCTGGGCCACTCAAGGACATTCACAGAGTTGTCCCGTAGCCACACCTTTGTTATCTTGGCTGTGTGCTTAGGGACGTTGTCCTGTTAGAAGAAGAAACTTCACCCCAGTCTGAGGTCCAGAGCGCTCTGGAGCAGGTTTTCATCAAGGATGTCTCTGTACATTGCTGGATTCATCTTTCCCTCTATCCTGACTAGTCTCCCAGTTCCTGCTGCTGAAAAACATCCCCACAGCATGATGCTGCCACCACCATGCTTTACTGTAGGGATTGTATTGGCCAGATAATGCGTGGTGCCTGGTTCCCTCCAGACATGATGCTTGCCATTCAGGCCAAAGAGTTCAATGTTTGTTTCATTAGACCAGAGAATTTTGTTTCTCATTGTCTGAGAGTCCTTCAGGTGCCTTTTACTGAGGAGTGGCTTCCGTCTGGACACTCTACCATACAGGCCTGATTGGTGAAGTGCTGCAGAGATGGTTGTTCTTCTGGAAGGTTCTCCACTCTCCACAGAGAAACGCTGGCGCTCTATCAGAGTGACCATCGGGCTCTTGGTCACCTCCCTGACTAAGGCCCTTCTCCCCGATCGCTCAGTTTGGCCGGGTGGCCAGCTCTAGGAAGAGTCCTGGTGGTTCCAACCTTCCATTTACGGATGATAGAGGCCACTGTGCTCATTGACCGTCAATGCTGCAGAAATGTTTCTGTACCCTTCCCCAGATCTGTGCCTTGATACAATCCTGTCTCGGAAGTCTAAAGACAATTCCTTGGACTTCATGGCTTGGTTTGTGCTCAGACATGCACTGTTAACTGTGGGACCTTATATAGAGAGGTGTGTGCCTTTCCAAATCATGTCCAATCAACTGAATTGACCACAGGTGGACTCCAAACAAGTTGTACAAACATCTCAAGGTTGATCAGTGGAAACAGGATGCACCTGAGCTCAATTTTGAGTGTCATGGCAAAGGCTGTGAATACTTATGTACATGTGATTTTTTTCATTTTTTATTTTTAATAAACTTGCTAAGATTTCAAACAAACTTCTTGTTGTCATTTTGGGGTATTAACAGAATTTTGAGGAAAATAATTAATTTAATCAATTTTGGAATAAGACTAACGTAACATGTTACAAAAAAAAGTGAAGTGCTTGTGAATACTTTCTGGATTCACTGTATGTGCATTTTGGACATTCAAAGTTCTGGCCACCATTTACTTGCATTTTATGGACCTACAGAGCTGAAATATTCTTAAAAAAAAAAATAAAAAAATTGTTTGGGTTCAGCAGAAGAAAGTCATAAACATCTGGGATGGCTTGAGGGTGAGTAAATAATGAGGGAATTTACATTTTTGAGGTGGACTATTCCTTTATCAGAACAATGTTTATTTATTAGGGGTGGGAAATTAGCAGGTTCCTGGCAATAAAATAATATGGCTATTCACTTGTTTCTCTGTGAACTTGTTCTTCTTTCTCTGTAAGAAAGAAAGTGCTGAACTTTCTTTCTTACTTGGTGCATAAGCATGTCCAGTGTCCAAAAAGTGAAAGATTAGCATAACTTGGTCCCAGCGTGTTTGTCATTAAACAAAAACCCTTGGAGTCTAGATGATCCCAGATTTATATTCTTTTTCTCAGTTTGCATTTTGGACAGTCAGGAATACTAGCACGCGTTTACCTGCTGCTACGATACGTTTCCTTTTATCAATTGCTCTGAGTGATGGTTTCTCTTTATCCCCACAAATAAATGTAAAAAAAATTACAATGAGTACAAATCCGAGATAAAGAGATGAGATTGCAATGGAGAAAGAGCAGAAAAGGTCAAGATGTGGAAGAGAACATTATACATTTATTACGGAGCCACCCTTTGAAATCCAAAAGACTGGGAATAGGGGTCAGAGACAAAGAAAAAAAATAATTTGCACTACTTAGTAAAGCGTTAATAGTTATATCTCTCATTTAAAAAAAAAAAAAAAAAAAAAAAAGTACAAATGTTTGTTAAAATTTTTTATATCAAGCCTTCAAATGATTTTGGTTACAGATATTATACATATGAAACTACAACATGTTAAATGATACAATTGTATTTTAATGGTAAGAATTAAAACGACCAATAAACAAAAGCAAGAGAATTCATAAGCTCTCTTATTGGTTTTGCAAAAGAATACGGGAAAAACATAAATAGTAAAACTGAGGTAACTGCTATTGTACCAAGCAGGGAAAAATAAAACTCCTATAACACAGAATGACAACTGTTAAGTAAGGTAATGCACATTTGTTTGCAAAGTATAAAGAATTCAAAATTCTGAGGTCGTCATCGACTTATGACACTAAAGCAGACAACATTGGAGAATGGTTTAAAGGCATCTCTCATTAAGACAACGCAGGCTCCGAAACGACACTTTCTACACCAGTCAGAGCCTACATAATGTGACACAGAGGCAGTTATACCCATTCATGACAACAATGCATGGCATGCACGCACTCCAACACACACCCATAGGTCATAACATGGATCTCAGTCATTCAGTATAAAGTAACACACATAGCTATGAATGGTTATAACACCCTTATGGAGGTTGTACGAGTAGGTGTGCTAGAGGGCGGTTTTGAAAAGAATAGTTAACTGTATAGAGCAGGCAGTGAGAGAGCAAAACCAAAGATAAAGTAGAGATGTAAATTGTTTGCTAAAAGACCAACAGCCTTTCAGAGATGCATGGACATGCAAGACAAAAATGTAGAGGGAAGGTACTTACAATATCACAATTTTACAAGCATTTTAACCTATCTGTATTAGCGGTGGGTGTGTGTGTGTGGTGCCCTCCCTTTTGTCCTCCAAAATGTGTGTGCTTCCCTTTATAAAGAAACAGAAATGCTACAATGTAACCTAAGTCTTCAGCGTGTACACACACACACATGTATAGTCCCCAATTGATGAATCTTAAGGTATAAGAAACCAAATAATGATCAAAATTGAAATTAAAGTTAATTTTGTTTAACTGTCGGGTGCTGTGGGTAACACTGCTGCAAAGTTACATTTTCCAGGCAAAGTTGAAACCTCAGGTTGGCCACTTAAAAAAAGAATGACTTAAGGCTAAGACCGGGCTTTAATCTGTGTCTAGAAAACTACCTGATACTAAAAATGATGCTATTGTGCCCCAAGTGCTTAATGAGAAAAGTGGTCATAGTTTAATCCCACATCTCTATCGAGTTGTGCTGTGTTTACACAATCTGCAAGACTAGGCTATACATTTGTAATTCCTATTGAACTAATACAGGAGATAAACGATCCAAAATATGTATGTTTGATTTTTGCAGATGGCATAAATATTTGGAAAACGTGACAGGCGGCATAAGAAAACTGAAGAATAAAGGTTGCAGCAGGATAAACTGAGTGAATGGATAGAGGGAAAACAATCTTATAAGATAGTACATCTAATGAGAACTTCTAACATTCCACTGCCCCTCCAAACCAATCACACGTCATGTCAGTGCGCATCCTCAGGCAATCACAGACGAGAAGTGAGAGTGACAAGCCAGTGTTCTGTACCACACATATGAGATAAATAACACACAATTGATTCTCGAATACACACAAATTCAATCCCTTTCACACAAAAGCACACAAAATAAGCGTGCACGCACACACAATTCTCTAAAGAGTGCTAAATAATAATTAAGCAAGACCTACACAAAATGTATAGATAGCCCCCCTTCATGTATAGCTAGAATTTGAATCTTTTGCCATCTTTTTTCATTTGTGGAAAAACAGAAACAGACTTCCATAATTGTGTTTTTTTTCTTTTAAAAAAAAATTAGGAATTTCATAATTTTCCTCTCTATATTGATACATACATACATACATATTTATATATAGCTATATTTGTTGGTAAAATATAAAAGCCCATGCTCACAACATTAACCTTTGTAAAGACCACCACACCAAAGTGTGCTCACATAGCTGGGAATGTTAGTACACACACACACACACACACAACTGCAACATACCCACACCCAAATGGGAGAACTAAGTACTTATATATATATATATATATATATATATATATATATATATATATATATATATATATATATATATATATATATCAGAACCAGAACATAATCAGAAAGATAATATGAACCATAATCTTTGGACTTCCACTCAAAGAACTAGTGATCAAACAACCAAAGGGACACGTGTGTATTTTTTTTTCCCATAGATGAATATCAAATAAATGATTTTGATGCATACAGAATTTATGAATTGTTTGCAGCAGTATCTGTGTGCGAGGAGTAATTATGCACGTGGAAGTTAATTTAAATGTAACAGAGTGAAATAATAAGATAAGTGTATAGTGGTGTGCATGTATGTGTGTGATCCGTGTAGGGTGTCACTCTGAATCCCGTTGGACTTCAGAGGCATCTGCTCGACAAATGGGACAGGTTCTGTTTGCCTAGAAGACAGAGGAAGATTGATTGTCAAGTAGGTCTAAGAAATGAATGGATAATCATTTTGTTGATGAGTGCTGTTCTTTACAGACCTACCAAATGATGTCATTTAATCGGTAGACCTGATATACACACTTCATAATAAATACACTCAATGTTTCAGTACTTTTAAAAAGGTTTGGAATCATCATGATATTTGTAAATGTTTTAAAGAAAATTATAATTTTATTCACTAAGGATGCTTAAAACTGATGAAAAATGACAACAAATATATATTTAATTTTAATACTTCTATTTAAATAAATGCCGTGTTCTTCAAACTTTCGGTTTAACCATTAATCCTCCACTTGCAGCAGTAAGTTTATTACGATATTCGGGTAAAACTGAATCTCTGGTTTTACCTCCAAGGATGTAATTGGTTTGAAGGACCCTTTTTTATCCCTAATGATCAGACTTTACTAACAATAGCTCAAGACCTCAAAGATTCATTCATCCATAATACTCATTTCTAATCATTTTCCATTTAGTTATGCACATTCTACACTTTATACTTATTTGCCAGTGAGGCCAGCATCCCAGAGTCTTCTCTTCACTGTTGTAGATGAAACTGGTGTTTGGTATGTACTGCTCATTGAAGCTGCCAGTTTAGAACTTGTGAGTAGTCTGTTTTTCAAACTAGAGACTCTGGTGTACTTGTCTTCATGTTTTAGTGCATCTGGGCTGTCCACTTCTCTCTCTATGCTTGTTAGCTCTAGTTTGATTTTTGCATTGAATATCCCTCATCTCTTGTTTGCAAAGAACAACAATAAACGGATGAGTTTTTAAGAGAAATGTGTTTCTTTCGGGCCATTTTTTCAAACCAATATTTGGCTTGGAAGTGTAAAGTGACTTGCAAAAATAGCAAGTGTACTCAAAAAAAAAGACTATTGCGATTATCAAATCTCATTAAATAGCATCTAATAAGTTCTAATAAGAAATGTTTCTTTAGTACCTAATTAACACATTAGAATGATTTCCTAGGATTAGGTAAAACACATTTTTCTTAGTAGACTGGCGTAATAAATGCTGAGAATGGGGCACTCTCATCATAGGTGAAAATGTTATTTTAAAATAAGTAAACATGAAATAGCATTACAAACAGTAATAATAATTTTCAACATTGGTAATGTTTTTGACAGTATTTTAGACCAATTTAATGCATCCTTGGTGAAAAGCAGCAGCAATTTCTCTCAAAAACAAAAACAATATTGGTGCAGATAATAACGATCTTACAAGGAGATGAGGAAAAGCATTGTGAAAATCAACAAAAATCACAGACATTCACATTCGGACAGGATTAGATTTCTCAGAGGATGCTTGAGTTACCCGAAAAACAGCATGTCATTTGCTCTGACAAATTTTACAGCAGTTGTGTGAGAAAAACAGACATGTCAGATTCGGACAGGATTAAAATCACAAACTACATCTGTAAAACACATATTCCATAACCTCCTCAGGGAAAACTAGTCCTGTCTTAATAGGGCTATAATGATTCCAAACTTTTGAATGGTGGTGTGAAAACAAACAAAAAGTCATACTCACCTTGAGCCATTTGTCGACACACTTGGCATGGAATTCATGATTACAGGGCAGTACTCTCAACAGCTGACGAGACTCAAAATCACACATGCACACCACACACCTGTAGGGGAAGAGGGAGAAGCGTTACAAAAGGTATAAATCACAAATAACATATCCATACATTTTTCCCCAACATTACCTTTCACCATTTAGCCTCAGTCACCATTCAATTTCATTGCATCTTTTTTCTATAGAGGAAAGTGAATGGTGACTGATCCAGACATTCTGCCCAACATCTCCTTTCGTGTTCCACAGAAAAGTAATACATGTTTGTAACAAAATGAATGTGAGTAAATTATGACATTTTCATTTTTTTGGGTGAACCAATCCTTAAAATAGTGCTTTAGTGGGATTTTTATTTTTGAATACAAAGATTCCATGTATTTGCTCAATTGATATGGAGGCCATAAAAGCTGCAAACTACCCATATCTGTGTGCGTGTATGTGTGTGTAAGTTCGCATGGTGTACTCACAAAGTCTGCTCAGACTGATGGTTGCTGGGGTTGAATCTGTAGGAAGGCAGCTGTTCGATATCGGCTTTTGTCAAACCTCTAGGCTTTGCTTCTCCAAGACGCTCGGCAAGGTTTAACAGAGCCTATTAAAACAGGAAAAGATATATACACCATTTACAAATATGAAATGCATCCTGAGATCTATCAAATGTTTTCTAGAGAAATAGAGACTCCAGTCTCTATTGTTAAATGCATTTCCAGTGCCAGAGCATCTGACATCAGATCAAATTTAGAACTGCTGGCTACTGCTAAATGTAGATCTTCTACTAATTTTATTCATGTCGGCACTAACGATGTCCAGCTTCACCAGTCGGAAGATCACTAAATATAATGTTAAAGAAGTGTGTGAACTTGCAAAAACAATGTCAGACACTGTAATATGGTCTGGCCCCCTCCCTAGCTGTTGAATGGTCTAGCTCCGCACTACTTAAGTGACCTTCAACCACACTATATTACATCACGTTCATTACGATAGCAAACTGCTGGTCTGTTTATAGTTCCTAGAATATCAAAATCCACAAAAGTATGTAGATCATTTTCCTATTTGGCTCCTAAACTATGGAACAGTCTCCCTAACACGGTTTGGGATACAGACACACTCACTCAGTTTAAGTCTAGACTAAAGACTCATCAATTTAGCCAGGCATTCACCTAATTTATTCACCAAATCACAATTAGGCTGCTTTAGTTAAGTCTGCCAGAACCAGAAAAAATTATTATGCTCTATAACTCTGCAAAAAAATGTATGGCATCAATGCTAACATTATTCTATTTGTTTCCATCTCAACCTCGGGATTCATATCCCAAGGATACCAGGGCCGGCCAGATCCACCTCCGTTCCTGCTTGATGTTGGACTCCACTGCTGTGTGTTTCGGAGTAATGATAACTAAACGCAGCCGGTGCCAGCCTGACATCACTTCAATCTTTTATGATGGACTTCAAAGAATGAACTGATGCCAACTCCAACCATAAGACATTAAATAATTCATATGCCACTGCTTGAACCTTGGACATAGGATAGACCTCACCGAAATGACCTGCTGGTTGAACTGCGATGCACCTCACTGATCTCTGCCTGCATCACCTTGGTCTAATGCCTACACTCTTAAAATGGAATACATCGACTTTCAATAATTTGCCAACAAAAGCCTTTATCTGCCAAATAACAAAGGACAATGCATCAAATGTGAACTTCTCCAGTTAATCCAGGCTGAACTTCAAAGAATTTAGTAGGGCTGGGTATCGAGTTTGATACATTTAGGCACTGACCGAATTGCCTCTAAACAATTGAGTATCAAAAAATGTCTTGTCGTTCCGTACCAAATTTCATGAATCATTAGTCATTAATCTTACAGTTCATAAAAAAATCTTTGTATAAATACTGACCCGTAACACTTACTTTGTTTACCAATTTTAAATCATGACCTGCACTGCACATAGATAACTAATATTGGCATTATATTCATGCTGGTTAGCCAGAGGGGAAATGGACCCCACAGTGAGTCTGGTTTCTCCCAAGCTTATTTTTCTCCATTAACCAACATCTTATGGAGTTTTGTGGTCCTTGACACAGTCGCCTTCGGCTTGCTCGCTGGGGTTCTAAATTCAATTATGGTTTAATTATTTATTTTTATACCCAATTTAAAATCATTGTACAATCAACTACACAATGATGACCAAAACTTTATAGATACTACAGTTTTCATTTTCTGTTAATGTAGGACTTTCTGTAAAGCTGCTTTGAAATAATGCGTGTTGTGAAAAGCGCTACACAAATAAAAATGAAGACTTGACTTTCTTGTTGGAGCGGTGGCCTCGTGTACAGTGCAAGTGCATATTGAGCTTTCATGCTCATGGGAGACCAAAGTTCCAGTCCTTCGCAAAATGTTTCCGTCCCTTTCCCCTCCCTCTCATTTCTTGGACTGTGTCTATCAATACAAATATTTATGGTTGTAATAGCTTTCTGTAAATGGGTGTACAATACATGGATTCTAACCTCGTAATTCTCAACCTCTCCATCATCTACATCCAGCTCCAAGCTTATGGCTGGACCCACTGCTGTTGGCTGGACTGGAAGAACAGATCTGCACAAAAGAAAAATAGTGACTGTTATTAGGGGTGTAAATCTGACAAAGATGCTTTGATTTGGAATTGATAACGGAATTGAAGAATCGATTATATAAACAATATTAATACCCAATGTGATTCGGATTTAGTCTCATATTACACGAGGAGTGTAATTCCTTCCCAACACAGGAGTGGAGCATGTGAGATTGAATGGAAAAAGTGCACTTTGAAAGTAAGAAGGTTCACGCTGTTGAGTTTATCCCTTGCGGTTCATAGGATAAGCAGATACGATCTTCCCCGATTACGATATATTATGTGTATATTGCTTATACATCTCCATAAAATAGTTTAAATAGAAACAGAACTTTTTTTTTAATCTAGTACACGGTCTCATGAATGGAGCTGCCATCTCTGTTCAGCTGCCTCTCTCCCTACCCCAAATATAATAGGGAACTAACAGTTACCACATCCCTTTACATGCTACTAATAGATAGCTTTTAAATCTATGACCCTGCTCGATTTAAACATGGATCTTATTTGCCTACACACGGTATATTTCATTCGTAATTAATGGTGTAATAAATCTAACCATTTAAGCTTGGATGTGCCCACCAATATACATATTATTGCATTTAGTAAAAACATCAAACTCATCAAATAATTGGGTTCAGATCAGTGCAAAAATCATCAATATTTGGGCAGAAAGACATGTGATTAGTGACTGTTACATATAGCCACCAGGAGATGGCGCCAAGTACATGACACAGTCATTACATTCGTGTAAAACGTGGGAGTTTGTGTGTTTGCATAGTCACTATATTACATCAGACATGGTTATCCTTTATTCATATTGGATATCTATAATGAATGCATATATACAGTATATGTATCATATCATGTCTATGTGTAACACATCATTTATATACAATTAGGGCTGTCGATTAAATGCGTTAATTCCCTGCGATTGATTTTATTAAAAAAAATATGTTAAAAAAATTTAAGCAATTAATTGCAATGCCCCCGGAACATAAAGAAGTTCTTGAGAATTGCAAGCTTGTAGTACCACCTGTTTACTCTAGAGGGCAGTAAGTGAAATTTCAGCTGTATGGGCAACACGCAGCACAGTGAACAAAACAACCATCCAGCAGCAGCACAAAACAAACATGCGTTACGTTCCTGCGTTCAAAACACTTGGAGCATAAATTCGAACTAAGAGATCTCAAGATGTGTTCCAAGTACTAGATTCTCCTAAAAATGTATGTTTATGACGCAATGCAAGCATGTCTGACGCAGGTGTGACGGGTCCTTAAACAAGCCCTCGTAATAAATCTCAAACTGATTGACAAATTCACTTGTGTAATGGATTGCTGTGAACTGAACTGTGCAAATTATTGACTTATGATCAATAATATGGTAGTAAACAATACATTGTATTCTAAAACCCATTTTTGTATTGTCTTATCAATGATTAACTCTTCTGCCACAAGAATGTAATGCGTTTTAATTATCAGAATATTTATTTATATATATATATATATATATATATATATATATATATATATATATATATATATATATATATATATATATATATATATATATAAAGATAGCCATGTATAATTATTTCATCATTATATATTGAATTATTGTTATATGATGGGCTTTCTCAGCAAATATTTGTATATGCGATTAATTAATCGGGACACCATGTAATTAATTTGATTAAAGATTGTAATCGATTGACAGACCTATATATAATACATGTAACATTAGTTACGCAGCCACACATATAAGCCAAACCTCATTGGCCCTAATTGCATCTGTGACTCTAGTGCATGTCTGTGCTGTCTATATTAAGAATGTTTTGAAAAACTTTGAATCTTTTTTTGGCATACTTTTTGAATCGTTCCAAAATAATGTAATCATGTCCAAATTTCTGATTTCACAATGCATCGTAATCGTTAGGTAGGGAATCATAATCAAAGTCAGAGTAAATACATTCCAAATACATCACTGGTTCTTCAGTGTGCATATGTAACTCACAGGAAGTAGGGCAGCAGACTTGGGTGGTAAGGAGGTGGAGGTACTGCCTGCTGTGAGCGGTAGCGACGGCCTGTGATTCGTCGTGGCATGAAGTGGGGATACGGCTAGGGAAAAAGGTTGAGAACACATTAGGAATAATAAAACCTTAATACATTTGTGAAATAAAGCATTAAGCAGTGGTGATAAAGTGTGAAAGGCACTCACCACTCCAAAGAGCTCCTGGGGCAGGGGTTCATGGGAGAGGAACTGTAGTGGGGTGGAAGGGGGCAGAGGGCTGGGATGCCCTGAGTGAGGGTAGTTAAATCCTCCACCTACAGACAGGTGATCCCCCAACAACTCCACCTCATTCTCTATCCTCTGCAGTGGCTATTTATGAAACACACACACACACACACACACACACACACACACACACACACACACACACACACCTTAGTTGTTTTCTGTCTGTAAGCAAATCTGTTCTAATTAATACTTCTAAAGTCCTTGAAATTTCTGTCATTATTCAATCACCCGTCTGTTATTCCAAACCCATATAACTTTATTCCGTAGAACAAGAAAAGAGATGTTAAGTAGAATGTCAGCCTTAGTCATCATTCGCATTCCTTGCATCTTTTTTTCCATACAATAAAAGTAAACAGTGGTTGAGGCTGTCATTCTGCTAATCATCCACTTTTGTGTTTGATGGAAGTCAGTCAGTCATAGGGGTTTAGAACAACATGAGAAAATTAGAATATAAAACATTTTATGGTGAAGTATCGCTTTAATGCTTTGTTCAAAAAGTTACCTGGCTGATACATTGACCCCTGATTTGAAGTATTGGTGCAGGTAAACCTGAAATAATTCCTTTTGCACATATTGTAATTGCCATTTACCATTTAGTGACTGACTCTTCATCAGAAGCATTAATTATAGCAGCATGGTGACCTGTAAACAAAACTTTGCTTCTTGGTGAACAGTTAACTACCCATGACCATTGTTCCTAGAAGCAGAGTAGCAGACAGCCAATCAGAATGAACTGGCGAAATCAATTTTTTTGCCATCTGTGTACAATAAACCCCAAAACAATACTGCGGTTTTGACACGCTGAACGCTTGGCATCGTACGCGAGCCTGTCTAAGTATACTGCATATAACTGTGTGCGCATGCACAGGTGGTTGGCACATGCTCGCTACAGCAGCTATGAGATACTGGACTATTTCTCCTCAGGAGTTTAGACATATAAAACTGTCTTTTTATTCTTCAGACTCGATTATACAAATGCAAGTATCTCCTGACCTCATCACACATGCGCTCTTGACGTGCATATCCACTGCTGTCGTTTTCGTCTCTTGTTGTTTAGCGGCAATTACATCTTTTTCTAGTGCTTATTCGTGACAGCAACGGCTCAAGTGTGAGTGTTGCTACCTTGTGGACCAATTAATTCAAGGCGCATGCGCATATGAAGACACGCGGTTAGAAAAAACATTTCCGTGCTCGAGCACTCTGCATCACGCATCTTGACCGAAGTACACTTAGGGATTAAGTTTCAAATGTTCCATGGGCATGCCATGTGAGACGAAGTTGAAATTGTACATTTATTATAATTTATCCTAAATTCTATTATAATAACCATGTAACATGCATGTGTGAGTGTATACTCACAGATCGAGATTGTTGTGTCTGGAAGGGTAAGAACTGTCCAGGTGGGGGGAGGTGGGGCGGATGGTGCGAGAGATGAGGAGGATGAAGAAGGAACGGTGGATCACTGGAAATAAGAGAGGGAAACGCATATGGCACCGGCAAATGCTGCACCGAACACGCTGGCAACATCTGAAGAAAAGATAAAGTTGTTTTTAGACCATCTTTAATATGAGCCATTAGTGAAATTGTTACAACTTATAGTAGATTCATTTTCATCCAGCTAGGGCATTTGAACTTTTTCTGTATCCATTATGTTAGGGCAGGGCAATATTATATTTACTGCCATCAATCAAGATAATGTACAAGTATTTGATGCTTGGTAATGACAGCAAAAGTGGAGAATAAATACTTTGTTGTGATCATACAGAGGACTTGAATCTTTAGAGATTGCAATAGGATTCTGACCACTTCCCACCACTGGGAGGCAGCAGATTCAAACAAATCCAATTATTGTCAAACAGCCATGTCAGATGTTGCATTCTTCACACCCTGGTATATCCTTCTGTGTGCCCATACGCACACACGATACTTACTGGAGCCGCTACGCTACAGATTGGATAGTGTTGCTGTCCACTGAAGACCACAGAACAGGCAGGCACCTGCTGCTGAGAGGAGCATGCTGGGATATGTTGTCCCGTACATAGGGGAGCAGGCAGACCGTGGGGCTGTACTGGAGATACTGTGTATGATACTGGCACTGTACCCTGAGGGAGCTACCACACATACACGCACACACAAATAAAAACCATAAATAAAATATAAATAGAGTCTATGAAATAAACATCACATTAGCATTCATATATAACATAGGCCCAGTTTTGTAAAATTAAAATATACATTTTTAGCAACGTGACAGTAGCTCAGTTGTTGGGAAGTTTGATTCCTTTTAGTGGATCGGTACATCTGTAAATCAGATTCCTTAACTAGGTCAGCATTTATTTTTATATTTATATTTATGTTATTTGTATTTATGTTTTATTATTTAGTCTTTTTTTGTAGCAAAACACTATTCTGCCATTTGTCAGTTTTCAACTATGAATAGGAGTTTTCTAGTTTTATTTGTTGTATTTAATGTAAATGAATCTGTTCCAGATTAATGCCATTTTGGCTAACTGACATCTTTGTTTTTGTGCCAGAAAAATACTGGAACATTTTTTAATACATTTTATCACTGAATATTCATTTATATAAAAAGTTGAGTGCTTAAATAGTTTTTAACACTATATAAGACATTAGAATCTGCCTGAAATCTTCTCAGTTGGAAACCACACTAGAACACCACAGAGACACTGAGCTCCTGCCCCAAATCTCTAACCTGTTCATGGAGGTCCATCACCATGGTGCCCTGCTGTGGAGGATGCAACATCCGTGGTGAGAGTGTAGGGGGGTGAAAGGCCCGGGGCTCATCGAGGCCGGGTGGAGGGTGAGATGGTGGCTGGCCATAGGGATGAAGAGAATGTGGGTGAGGAGGGTGACGGTAGTTTTCGTCCTGCCCACCACCAGGGGAACCATGATGGGGCTGGTGTCGAGATATACGCTCCCGCCGGCCACGCTGTCGCCGCACTGGAGGACTGCACAGAATCACATTTGGAGAAAAAATGAACATCATTTGCGGCACTGAACCTCAATTCTAATGCCAATACAATTACACGGCTTTCTGCAATGCTTGATTCTGATTGGTCAGTCAATAGTTTCATGTCTGTTGTAGCACAACATTTATACTTAAAATCAATATTTCATGTCCATTTATTTATTTGTCAAGAAGCAGAGTAATAGGCGAGAAAATATACAGTCAATACTAAATTATTCCCTGCAGGGTGATCCCTGACTGGATTTATTTTTCATTAATAAACAGCTGACTATATTATTCCTTAATATTTCACAATCAAGGTAAATCTACTTCGATTTACAAATCAATACCAACTTAAATTTTAATAACCAAACATCCCTGCTGTCATCATTACAATAAATTCACAAACACAGCTTTACCTGCGTCTGTGTCGTGCAGGTGTGTGGCAGCGTTCTGGGTGATAGTGTGGGTGGGGATAGGGGTGTGGTCTGCGACTGGGTGGAAGCTCCCATGGTCGGATAGGTGGCGAGGGTGTGGAAGGCGGGGCTGAGGGAAACTCCAGTACAGACTGCTGGGAAAGCCGCTGTCTCTTTGGACTGGGAGAGTCGTCCGTCTAAGAAAGCAAGCACAGTAATCATTTATTCATCAACAATTACAAAGTACACATATTCAAAGCAGTGAGCAAACGTCTTGGTATGTATGAGGAATTGAGACCTATGGTGGAGGGCAATGTTTTTTACTGAATAATTTAAATATCGGTTTAAATTTTAAAATATTTTTCATTTAATAATGAAAAAAATAGTATAGTATCGAAAGCCGTATTGCATTCTCAGTGCTGTCATGTTCGTTACACAACAATACCATATTAGCCGAATAGCTAGCTAGCGGCTACCAAGCCTTATTACCGGATTCCATGACAGCAGGGCTATATAGCCGCTAGTCTGCTAATACTTCCTAACAGGCTGATTTCATGACAGTGATTCAGTTAGCTAGTCATGTGTATAACTTTGCCGAACTGACTGTGTTTTTATCAAGACGTACCTGATCCAAACGTCTAGATGCTGAACATAGGCTAAATATCGAAGTTTACTCAAAAGTTCCATCGATATCAATTTTTCCCCCAGATAAATATCAATATCGTTTTCAGTATCAATTTGGGTTTGAAACAACAAGTGGTTTGGTGAGTAAATGACTAAACACATTTTTAAGGGTGAACTATTCTTTACATGAGTGTCATTCCACTAGTATAAACCTTGTGAATTATTTAGAACACTTAAAATACTTATCTTCTGTATGTTCTGTATAGGATAGCTGAGCATTATTGCTTTGTTCATTAAGCATAAAAAGCTATTATTGTGTCTCCCGGTATTAGTGGCATTTCCTGTCTGTGATATCACAGCCTATGTGTGTTGCCTAAGGCTGAGTGAGGTCACTTCCCAAAATTTTAGGAAATCCATGGCTTGTTGCTCAACACACATACATACACTCAAATGGTGTTGCAGGAGCACATGAATCAGTATGAGTAATAAAAACTTTAACAGGCCTGTAACACAACCCGTTTACTGGAAGTCACTGAATAACACGTGCTTTCTCAACAAGACTGAACACTCACACATTCACAGTATTGAGCCTGAGAGTTTGGAAGAGTCATAGTTTACAGGGGGAGGGATCATATAGGCAAACTTTTCAAAGCACTCATGGTAATAAGTTACTCAGATACTTTTAAGATGCAAACTAGAAGCATGTCTTAAAAGGAGCACATATGCAATTCAGCAAGAAACACATGGGACACACAAACAAGTGAACATACTCATACTCACGCACACACACAGACTCGATGTGGGTGGCAAAGAGAGCTCACACAAACCAGGGTTGAGCCAAGTAATGGAGATACAGAGAGCAGCCGTCAACACTGGGGTAGGCGCGTGCGTTTGTCAAATCAGTAACAGGAAACAGCTGGGGAGCAGGCTAGACGTATCTGCATACTGATTTGAGTCAGGTTTATTTAAATGTCCCTTGAAACAGATAGTCAATTCCCCCTCCTCTCATTTTCCATTTGATAAAATGCTCATTGTCTCCATTGTCTTAAAGTAGACACTTCTTTGCATCCCTTTTCTTGGCCTCTTCTGTGAGAGGTGAGAACTTGCAATGTAACTTCTGAGTCAGCTGCCTGATCGCAATCATAATGAGCACTTTACATGCAGAGAAACACCCACCAAAACTCAGATTAAAAAAAAAAAAAAAAAAAAAGTTAAATTATGAGAAACGACCATTTACATAAGATTTGAAATCTTTGGATTTTTCTCTGCTTTTGACGTCAAAACACAAACAGGCATGTGCACAACACTTGCTTACATTTGATAAGAATGTAGATAAGAATGAATCGGGGTAACGGGCAAAAAATTGACATGCCCTAATTGGTGATAAAAGAAAAACGTTAAAGTTATTTACACGATCTTACATGTTTTAAGTTATTAAGCACAATCGGTGTGTATAAACGTGCATGTAAGCATGCTCAATGACTTCACCTCAGTGCAGTATACATAAGGTTTAATACTTATGTTTTTTTTTAGGTGGCAATTTGCCATTTTACTGCCATGAGCTAAGAGCAATGTCTCCAAAAATATTATAAGAAAGTTACAAACAAAATGAAAAAAAAATTACATTAGGACTATTCATAGATTAAAATAATTAACCTCACAATCAATCTCATGATTATTTGCTGTTAATGCGATTCAATGTAAAATTTGAACTTGAAATGTACCTCCAAATGTAGACCTATATTTTTTCAGTTAAAATATAGTATAGTAATAATTGATGCATTCAGTACCTCTTTTAAGAAAAGAACAAAGTATGTAACAAAGATTTTCCCCACTAACCTTTGGCAGTCCACCGGTTGCCTTCTCATTATCAGTGCATTTTTGGCTCATTGGTAATTTCTTACACACTTTCAGATGCGATAATTGAATTATGCTTTACAAAAACTGCAAAATTACTTGTTGAAAGCCCTTTCTGGATTTGATTTAAAAATAAAGTCACCAGTCTTTCTCCATCATTAACAGATAAAAACATTTGGGATTTAACAGAGCAAATCATATTTAATTAATCTGAAAATGTCAGGAATTTAACTTTGTCAGCCCTAATTCTTTTAAATAATCGAAATAACCTTTACAAATGGAAAGCAAAATGTAAAATTTACATTTTACGTACATCTAAAATAATCACCTCTGCCTTCCAAAATCTTTAATGGGTAGCTCTGGTGAATAAATGGCGCTACAACACAACAAGGCTGGCAATATTAATAACTTTTACTGAGCAAAATACAAGACAACTAATCCATTGTTCTGAATTATTAATAGGAAATACATTTTTCGTATAGCTACATGGTTTTACTAGTGCAGGGCCTCCTAAAGTTGATAAAATATCATTTTCAATGCCCAAAAATTTAACCGGAAGTGCGTTAAAATTAGTGGTTCAGGAAATTTGAGGCCTAAACCGATCTCCGATTTTTTAACACGAAAAATCGGCCGATACAAATTTTTTTAATTGCCCTTTGCCACACTTTTACATGTTATATTGTGCAGTTATACGTTTATGCCCCACACACAGTAAAATTACGGTAAAACTCTACAAAAAGTTTTCAGTTTGTTAACATTATTTAACAAAATGAATGTAGTTAAAATTAACTAAATAACTAATGTTAGTTACAACATATAATACATTTTTTAAATCAAAAGTTGTATTAGTTAACATTCATTAATGCACTATGAACTAACAATGAACAATTGTAATTTTATTAACTAACATTACAAATAATAAAGGCTGTAAAATAGATATTGTTCATTGTTTGTTCATGATACCCAATGCACTAATGTTAACAAATGGAACCTTTTTATAAATTTACCAAAAGTTCATTCATTGTGAATGCTAACATCTTTTTGAAACGGTTGTGAATATTTCTGTTGTCAATAACAAAAGGTCATTGTGGCATACTGGTAATCAGCAAAAAACATGAGAGCATCACACACAGCAGAGATATGTTGAAAAATATATCCGTTACAAGCTCTAAAATTGCTCCAGTGTGAAATTATTAATATCTATGATTTGCTTACTGTCTTTGGCATTTTGCTATAACACAAATTAATTATTAAGCAAATGCATGAAGACGCTGTGCCGTTATGGTTAAAATGCAATTGCTGTGATTAGTGGTAATGTGACCAGCATTAATCCGATTTAAATTGGGATCCTCACAGAATAGCCCTAATAGATGAGTGACTTATGACAGTACCTGGATTGACACCGGGAGCGAACATATTGAAGGGAGTGAAGCTGAAAGTGCTCATGATTGCTCAAACGGTCTCTATCACTCAACAAAACCTCTGATTGTCACGACTCGCGTTACATCACATATCATATTTTTATACATGTTTATTAGTTGTTTAATTAGTTTTTATACTCGTTTGCGGTCTCTTTATCTTTTCTGTGCTTACTGTGCAACGAATCAGAATTACTCCTGTAATGACTCTAGAATATGAGCAACATAATATTCATAGATGTGAAATTCTTACACATTTTTATAAACAAACCTGCATATTTATCTGAATAACAGCCTGTCTGAAAGTTTAAATTCATGAATACTAAGAACTGCCAACAATTCACCCTCCAGAGGCCACTCTGTCATGCACCAAAAGCTAAAAAACTCATTCATTAGAGTAGCAGTGCATGTGTGATTCCCTGCGTACTGCAAAAAAGATCGGCTCCAATTCTAGGCACAATCGGCCGATCGCCAATCACAGACTTAAGACAAAGACTGGCCGATTTAGATCGGTGACCGATCAATCGGTGCACCCTTCGTTAAAATGACTCCTGTTCTGATGGCCATTTGGTCACACTGTCAGCTTGTATGACAACTTTATAATGAACATTCTGAATATTTACAATGGAAAGTCATCTGTTGGGGGGTGGGGGAAGAGAGCAGAATTGAGTTTTGAAAATGATGAACTATGAGCATTGCCTGAAAAACAGCCTAAGGACATTTACACAGAACCAACCTGAAACCATCTGCGCCCACACACACACACATACATTATTATAATGCACATAGCAGGGAACTTGTTATTTAAGTTATGATAATCACACACAACACATACTGTGGTGTTCACACATGAAAAGCAAAACAAAACACACAGAAATGCAACATGCACAAACAGGCACAGGTTCACACAAGTCTTCCAGCACAAATCCAAACTGAAACGGAGGTGCACGACACACATGCATACACATACATTTGCCCAAACCCAGTCAGACAGGTCCATTAGTATGAAACATTAATGGGGCTGTACATCCGTGTTTGGGGTAGACGTGTGGGTGAGGGGTACAGAGGACAAAACCCAAGCATGTCTGCGCATGTGGACTTCACAAAAGTCGTTGCTTAATTAATCCTAAACATGTTCAAATAATCTGTAAAAGTGTTTTATTTTACAACAGTGGTGCTCTGACACTACTGAATCTCCACTGAATTCTGTAGGAAACACTGGTCGGTATAGGTCTGGCATTGTCTGCGTTCATGGTAACGGAGTATAAACAGTCCCGAGAGCCATTCGAGCATGTGTGAGAGCTCAACATCCCGTTTAAAAACTACAGCTCCAGGAATCGGCATCACATGCTCAACAAATACAGATCGCTCTTTGCCTGGGGGGGCCACTCCATCCACAGGGAATAACCAGTGCTATTGTGAAGGAGCTTGGCAAACTGCTGAACATCAAGCAGCCACATCAGTGCGATCGGAGAGCAGTGTTGTTGAAACATAACGGCACTCATAGGGCTGGGATTCAAAAGGGATTTTCCAATTTTGGTTTCAATTCAGATTTGGTTTACCATTTTGTGTCAGAAATGTTTGAAAATCAGGTCCAAAAACTGATTAACTTACCTACACCTCCAAATATATATATATATATATATATATACACACACACACATACATACACACACACACACACACACACACACACACACACACACACACACACACACACACACACACACACACACACACACACACACACCTGCCCAGTAACCTGTACCAATAAATACACCTTGTGTAATACAACATATGTCTAGCTAACAAACTAAACCAAGCCTTATACAACGTACACATACTTCAAGCAACATCTGGTGCAAAACCAGGCACAATAGATGCAACATTTTGAATCTTACTACAGTGAAAGTTTGGCTCAGGATTATTAATGTAATTTTCATATTTTCATTTTATAAAAAAAGTAAATACTGTGGTGCTATCAAAAATGTACTCTAATCAAAAGTTTGTCTAATCATCCCAACAAAGCAACAATGGCTCAACCAATATGGTGAGTTTGGAGTGGGACTATATGTTTATCCATCAATGGCAGATAGCAGGAATGCTTGGGACAAAACAAACTACTTCAGTTTGGTAATGCTAGTGGTGCAGAAATTAGGTCAGCTTTAAGGAGGGCTACCACGAAACATCGGTGTGACCTAAATAATATAAATTGCAAAGCCTTTACAACATAATAGGTTTTTTAATAAATTAGCATACTTGAATTTTGCAGAACATTTTCACAAGACAGAATCCAAGCTATGAAGCAAATCCAAGAAAATTCACCTGTGCTGCAGACTGACTGATGACGAATAGAACGAAACCAGCAATTTGAATGCATTTTCTAATGTTTTGTTGAGAATCTATTAAAGTAAAAAAAAAAAAAAAAAAAAAAAAAAAAACTCCCATCTGAATTGGGGATGTCAAGATTAATTTGCAAATGTAGAGCTGCTGTTGAGCAAATAGACAACCAAGTGCATAACATAAATATTAAAATGTAGTTAATGTATTTGAAGTCATGATGCTTAACCAGTACTCAGCTATAAGTGTACTATATTTAGTGTTATTAACAGCTGATGAAAATCAATACTACAAGTTTCAGTACTGTGCCTAAAAATTGCAGCATGCCAAAAGTATTGGGAGTACCAAAAAAAGCAAGTGTTGGTACTTTTACTCTGTCTTAAAAGTAGTTTTATTGCATCCCTAGAGCTTTTATCAAAGGTGACTAACAATACACGCAATCTGGGTTTAAGTGCCTAACAGAGAGGCACAATGGTAGCTGTTCAGGGATCGCCCTAGTGTGATTTTACATACAACTTCTCTTTTACCAGCCTAGATTTTAACCACTATATTACCTTCATCTGAATCCAAGAAAATAATAATAATAATTATTATTATTGCAGTTTATTAAAAAATTACCAGCCAATTGGTGAGCGATTCCATTTTATGTACTCAATGCCAATTTTTACTTGCATTTTGTATTTGGCAAGTGTTCAATTTTTTTACCTGCTTGCCTGCATGCTAAATGGTCTTGGATCATTTGATGGGGCACAAGTACATGAGCACAGTATTAGACTTGATACTGAAACCAATATTGTATCAGTGCAATCCTAGACTGATAATTTACAAGTGCATACATGCTCTCACAAAACAGATGCATTTTTCTGGGGGAAAATATAAAAGTAGCATGTTGATGCAACTGACATCATGAGGTGCTGAGAATTCCAAACTCCCAAACCAATGATCAACAGGAGATTCCACATCCTCAAATGCTTAACCGAAGTGCTCCTTTGATTCGAGAATCCACAATGCGCTTCTGTTTCAATACTTTAATATTTAATAAGCTGAGACTGTAGAGTCCTTGCGCTGGGGGTGACTGCTCTTCAAATGCGAAGTTTGAGGAAATGCTCAGAAAAAGCAGGTCCTCTCATCTCCTCATGTCTCTCATTATTTTCCACACATTTTATTTCTCCTCCATCTTTCCCTCCCTCGCTGTCCCCACATATCGCCTCTACATTCTACACCATAGAGAGAGCTTGTTTCTGCCTGTGTGGAGGCCTAGTAATGGATCGACATACACACAAACACCCGTCTCAGTTTCAGCACTCTATATTCAGGACCTCCCAAGAGCAAACACGTCCTGTTCTGCTTCGTTCATATAGCCAGCACCAGGCACAAAGCTTTCAAACTGCTACATACCCCCCAAATATGCTTTGTTTAGCTCTGAACAGTCAGCACACACAGGATGAGACACAGTTACCCACGGGCTTGAACACTCTTCTGTTTTGTATGTGCACTATCTCACTCTCAAACACAGGAAAAAGTTAAGGTTGTTGGCCTGGTTTCTATTCTGACTCTTAAGGCTTTGTTCACACTGTACATAATTCTGATTTGTTTCTAAAATTTGATCTTAAAGCTACACTATGTAACTTTAATGTTATTAATGAGTAGAACAAAAATAAATAAATAAATAAATTTAAAAAAATAAATAATATTATATATATATATATATATATATATATATCCGTCCGGCCCGCGGGCCATCTACGGCCCTCCGACTGCTCCACTGTGCAAAAAAACTTTAGAAATATAACAGAATTAGGCTCGCTATGGAGAAATTATCTGAAATTCATATTCTGGGCACTGGATGTCGTGGTCACGAGCAGCCGCTATTCAAAGCGCATCGGACTCCACATGCGTCCTGTTCTGTCGCCACCAGCTTCATCCACTGGCATAGTTCAACAAGTATTTGGAATACTCCTCATTTCCAAAGATGAAGCACTCCACAGAAATAATAATGCTTTTATTAAAGAATTGACATCAGATTAAATACTTTACACATGTACTTGTTCTTGTTAAAATGTCCCAATACCTCACATCATACAACGGAGTAGAGCTGCTCTTGTGTGATCGGCTGTACAAAAGTTTGAGTGTGCAGAGATGTGCAAACAAGCATACTCTTCCAGAACGTCCCCTGTAATACTGGGAAGTATACTGTAATTAATTGGTTTGTTCTGATATTTTGTTGAAACAAGACAAATGATTCACAGGTTTCCCAGTGCCATTTGAGTGCTTAAAACACTTGCACATGCATGTCTGTAAAATGAAGCGCAATAATTTTTATCAAATTAAAATTGTATTTGTTATGCAAGTAACAACAGAACAATGCCACTGAATGGATATCAAAAAGATAAAAATGTGAATAAGTGATTGTAATATTTTGTATAAGATGCATTACTGTTCTGTTATAGGAGCTCTTTGTGAGTGAAATTCCCTATCCTTTATTTACATGTAGGGCTTACACAAGCACAAATTAGTGCTTATATAAGTAAAACTTGCATACAATATAAAGATTATGCATAGTAGCAATCTAGTAGCTTCTAGACATTTGTTTATTATTACAGCAATGCGGCTCACAGCCTTAAATTTCTCTGCATTTGGACCTCGACCGAAAAAGTTTGGACACCCCTGGAATTGTCAATATCTGGAGCATCTTCATAGTACATACTATATCCTCCTGATATTGTTGTGTGCATTTCTCATTTCCCTTTTGATTTGTAACTAGTAGCACCTTATAAACATGTTAAAAAATAAATAAATAAATGTATGTTGGAATTTTAACATTAACCCATTAACATTAACAATAGTTTAACATTAACCCAGATTAATACATTATATAAAAGTGGTGTTTTTTTGTTAGTTCATGTTAACTGATGTAGTAAACTAACGTTAACAAATGGAACCTTTTTGTAGTGTTACCAATTTTTCATTTTTGGGTAAATCATCTCTTTGAGAGTACAAGTCAGTTCTCACCAGTTATATTAAAACGTCTGTTTAATATTGTCAAAACGCATTGAAAATGTTAACAGATAAAATCCTTAGAGAACCATTCTGCTAAATCATTTATGTTGTGTTTTCAAAACAGATATGCATATTAAAGATAGTGTTTTTATTTTGTATAATTTATTAATGTTACAGTATTATTATTATTATAATGTATATTGTTATATACTTATTAAAATGGACTGAGTCACATGGCAGAGAAAATACCTCCGACAGCACTGTGCAAATGTTTTAGGCACTTGTGAAAAATGCTGCATAGTGAGGACGTCTTCAAAAATAAATGACATAAATGGTTTATTTATCATGTAATGTCATACAAAGTCCAGTAAACATAAAAAAGCTAAAAATCAATATTCAGTGTGACCACCTTTGCCTTTAAAACATCACCAATTCTCCTAGGGACACCTGGTTTTTCATGGTTGTTGACAGATAGGATGTTCCAAGCATCTTGGAGATTTCACCACAGTTCTTTTATCAATTAAGTCTCAATTGTTTCTGTCTCATCATGTAAACCCAGACTGACTCGATGTTCAGTGGGGGACTTTGTGGGGGCAATGACATCTGTTGCAGGGCTCCCTGTTCTTCTATTCTAATCTTTTCTATTTGCAAAAAATGTTTGGGAGTCCAACTTTTATATTTTCTATTGAACACTAAAGTAGCAGTTATAAATAACCATCTTAAGACAAATGCTTTTGTGAAATATCTTATGTGCCTTAAGACTTTTGCACATTACTCTACATTAGATTGAGCTCTAGAAAGATGAGAGATATAATGGGTGCGTAAGTCTGTTTTAAGAGTTTCTCTTCATTCTACAGACGGTTTTATTACACAAAGTGTTTCTGCAATTTCTGCCTTTCTTGCTGTATTATGAGGGAGCGCCATGATGTGATGAGACAAAATAAGATTTCTTCAATGCTGCACACTTGCGATGAAATCTAAAGTTCAGTAAAGATGCGCTTCCCACTGCTCACACTCACAAACTGCTGAACACTGCACCAGGAGTGCAGGCGAGAGGGCGACGCGATAGAGGGAATTCCCCGCATTTAGAAATTAAATCATGTGGTATTGATTAAAATGGACTCAATCCCCCGCAATTAGATTTTAATCAAGCTACTTGTCTGCTCGGGCAAGTAAAATTCAAAATTCCACTTGTCCCGGACAAGCATTAATGTCGTGCTCTGCCTGCCACTTTAAGGGTCCGCCCTTCAATTATAGAGAAAGCAAATAAAATGGCTGCTTGTTTTGATGCACCTGTTGGTGGTAGGAGCAGGCATGCCAGTCCTTTGTGAGTGACCAGTGTGGAAAGCAGGACTTGTGTCTGAGTTTGTAGAAAGAGAGAATTTGCCTTTTGTACATGTGTTGTGAAAAGGAACGTGATTTGATGAGTAAGACCCAACACTGGAAGGATTGAATCTCACTTGAAAGTGTTGACCTGGATTTCAAAGCCATCAAATGACTCATTAACATGGAGTGGCAAGACACATGGGACACAGTAAGAAGTCCATTGATCCGCTGAAGTGCTCTGCAAAGGAGTTGTGCCTTAGTGCCAAAAGGAGATGGTTTTGGGGGGTCTTCCATTCAACTTAACTTCCTTCTGTTGGACTCACTCATCACAAGGTACATGTAAATATACACTAGACCCAACGCACTCAGTTCAGTACCATGCTGAACCCTCTCCTGTTGCGCTCACACACAAGCACACATTTTGATTTATTGGTATGCTCATGTAATTTCTTGATTTTGTTTGGTATTGTTAATAAAAATGTTTGAAGGTATTTGAGTTACCATAAAAAAAATATAAATATATATATATTATATATATTTTTTTATTTTTTTTATTTTTTTTTTATTTAAATTCAAATAAAAATAATTTGACTTGATTTGACTTATTTTTACAATGTTTTCTTTTCTACCTTCGCAAACAAAATCTTAATCTTCTCTCTTTGCACTGTAAAAATAAACAAGTCACAGCCAGTGCTGAAGCAGTTTACCAGTCAGAAATTAGCATAATTCACTCTGAAATAAGTAATGGCCAGCATGGTCCAATCGCTGCCAACCATGTTAAAATAAAATGATACAAGTCCTGAATCCAAGTACTGATTACCATTGTCCCATGTCTGCCAACCATGTTGAGTGGTTCAAACATTTGCAGCCTGAAACTGAAAATTGTTTGGGGTGTAAACACGGTAGAACGGAGTTCACGGAGTGAATTTCGTGGCAGAATGGCTTTCCCGTTTAAAATGGATACATTTGTTAGGGGAATGAAAAGTTCTCCACTCAATAGCCTAAGAAAGCTATGCGGGTTCCAAAAAATCTGTGGTTGCGAAATATTGACTATCATGGGTGGCCAGAACACTTGCACGCAACAGATCAGCAAATACAAATGGGAATCCACTGGCAACCAATCTACACATGCACGCAGCATATCGACACATGCTCAATTCACAAATCCACGTGCCAGAAGACTGCACAAATATATGGTTTTCTTTGCTCACAATACTATACACAAGTACATAAGTCATGCAGTATGTGTAATGTAATGCACAAATAGATGCTGAGCCGTTTGTATTGGTATTGTTCTAGGAGAATGTCTGTTCTGCAGTATTGACACGCGCAATGCTGGGGAAGTGGTTTAGCGTGGCTGACAGCAAATGCCCATTCATTAAAATTAAGGGAAATATCCAGTAAGAAAGAAAATGTGTTCAGAAAGTTTAGTTTTGACAAATCTTACAGAGATATAATATAGATTATACCTGTATATTACACAGCACCATTCAAGGTTTTAGAACACCAAGACATTTTTTTTTTGAAAAAACAAATAAACTGATTCTTCTCTTAACCTCGGATGTATTAAAATGATCAAAAATACTAGCAAAAACTTTAGAAATGTTGCAATTTATTATTACGGTTTGAAATTAGGGTTTTATGTTTTTATTTATAATAAAATATAATTTCACCCATAAATGGCAAAACCCCATTTTCTGCTCTCATTACTCTAGTCTAAGAAAATGTCACATAATCGACAATAACGTAATGTGTTAACTTAGTACTTAAGTAACACGTTCTAACGTTCTGCTGAATATAGAAGCAATTATCTTTTTGTACAAATTTTTTGTAATTGTTGCGCTACTCAATGAACTGTGGAAATCCCAATATAGTGTCTTTATTCATCTGAGGTGTTGAGAACATTTGCATTTTTTGTAATCTTTCACACTTCTATTTTGAAAGAATAAAACAAACTTGATCTAACCAGGACAGAGAGAGAAGTGGACAACCCAGAGGCAAAACAATAAGAGGACAAGTACATCACAGCCTCTGATTTGAGAAACAGACTCCTCACAGGTCCTAAACTAGCAGCTTTAATGAACGGTATATGCAGTTTTCATTGCTGCAAGTGTGTGCATGTGTATGCAGGGTTGCACAAGGATAATGTAAAAAAAAATAAAAAATTCCTACAACAAATTCCCCTCACAATAACCTTACATATGTGGTTTGGATTGGATGCTTTAAAAATCTAATTGTGTGTTTTGTTGTGGTTCAGACTATAAACAACTGACTTTTGCTGTCTGTCAGAACAAAGCCTAAAAGCTACAGCGGCAAAAGCATTTGACTTTGTGGGGAACAAAAGCCTCTCAGGCTTGCGTTTTCCACCCATCAGAAATAAGGCCTAAATTCCCATACGTTTCAGTACACCATAACTCAGTCTCTCGCAAACCAACACAGCCCCACCCGTTTTTTTTCCACTCCCTTTATTTCAACCATTTCTCTGCCACTGTTCCAGTCACTGTGTCCCACAGCTGAAAATGAAATCATTAGTGCCCCCTCTCCCCCTTTACATGATTCCAACCCCAATCATCCCTTCTTCCTCTCTCTCCCCGCCCGTTTGCATACTTCCCCCTCCCCCTTTCCCGCTATCATAGGCATAGGTCCGCCCCATAAACCAGCTTCAGCACTCTGCGAGCCCTACTCCTCCTCCTTCTGACTGTAAACAAAGTAGAGTAAAACTGGGCAGTAACTGCCATTTGTTTTTGTGCTTTCTTCCCCCTTCCACCCTCTCTTTAAGTTTAAAAGGCTAGCAATGACACCAAACACCACAATCCCCCCAAAATCCAAGTAGTCCTCACTGCAAACTAGTAGCGTGATGACATAGTGGATTTAATCCACTATGAAATGGATATTTGTGACGTAGTGGATATTTTAATAGACAAATTACATTATTTTGACATATTAGTATAGCATACAACTTTTGAGTTTTGTTAATTTTATACAAATTATACAAATTTGCCATTTTAAATACATTTGTTTGTTATGGAGCATTACCATTATATCCATTTGATTCCGTTTTGAGAAAATATACAGCCCTATTCTTCATTCATTTGATTTAGGATTATTAAATCAAAACAAAATTATTTATTGACTACTACACACATTTTTATTTGCCCAAAATATCCAAAATGTAGTTTAGAGACTGAAAATATTTATATTTCCTAGTTTTATAAAGACGTTGCTTCATAGATCTGTAAATGTAGTCATAGGTGACTTGTATTAATAATAGTACCGTCAGTAAAAAAATTTTTTAGTTAATCGGGATTAAATCACAGAATTTGAAAGTGCTGAAATTTGAAACTGTATATGTTATTTTGTTGTCAAAATGCATTTATTTCCATCTTAGGAAAGAAAACAAAACAACATGTAACAATATATTGCTTTATTAACATTTTCTAAACAACAGGAAATGCACTAAAATAGCACAATTCGAGAAATATTCAGCATTCATAAACAAGTCTGAGTGGGAGCTTGACTAATTGAAAGAACTAGTTTCCCCATAGGTTGCATATTCATTGCAGTGGACTACCATCCTCCACAATATTAATATCCGTTTTGTTAGAGCAATTGTGAAGCTGCGATCATGATTCACGTCAGAGCACCAATGCCAGCATCAAGTTTTGAATTCATCATGAAAAGAGCTTCAGACAAATCGTCTCAACATCCGCAGCTATTTCATAAGAGAGTTTATGACAGTACCGCCCTTAGAATGTTAATGGATCCGCTGTGTTATGCTAAGCTTGTAGGCTCCTCTTGGTAGAAGGGCCCTGGTGCTATGTCTGTTTGTGGTGTGTGCATCAGTGTAATGACTCCGGGCAGACACATTACAAAGGTTCCACCCTTTACACAAGCGTTATTGCTGTATTAATGGTAAATGTGTTAATTGCGATTAATAAAAAGTTACGCGTTATACTTTTTAAAGTAATCAAGTGCGTTAACGTGTTAATTCTGACAGCTCTAAAAAATTATAAATGTATGAATCATATTATATTATACATTATATTTCTCTTTCTGTGCTATCCATAACAGGGTTGAGATGCTTTATACTAAACTATGTTGATTGACAGTACATATATTCTTAAATTAGATTTGTTTACTTGGGATAAGAATGAAAAGATGTTAACGCTTACCTGTCTCCTGCAATGATGGAATACAATATGGCACAAGCAATGCAAGCAGTCTTGTGGAAATAAAATACAAAACATGCATCCACCCATACATTTTCTATAAACGCTTATCGTATGTAGGGTGTGCTGGTTCCTATCCCAGCTGTCTCGGGCCAAAAGGCAGGTAAACATCCTGGGCAGGTGGCAAAACAATGCATATATCCAGCATTTCAAATTGGGACCAACTTTCAAGTTGCCAGATGGAAAATGACATTTGTTATATGGACGAATTTAAACATTAAATCTAAAACGGACAAAGATGTCTAGCGGCAGTAGTTAAACTTTTCTCAAGCCATTTATTTAGCCTGTTGAAAATAAGCTACATGTCATACTGATAACACTAAATAATATAATTTGTGTAACAAGTTTTAAAATGAATCTAATGTAATATACAGTTGTGAGCAATTTAAGTATCCACTAAGACACGGAAATCCACTACTTCATCACGCCACAGTCTGCAGTGAGGACAGTCTCCCAGAAGCCCCCGAACCTGTCACAGCTCTTTGTTTGAATGTGCCAGACAGATTCCTGACTCTCAGTTAAGCATAAAATTAGTGTTTGATTTATAACCAACAAATGAATAACAGCAATAGCCTCTGCATCTACTAATGTAATGAAGTTCATAAACTTTAAAATGTGGCTTAAGTGTACAAATACTTAAGACCACTATTATATACAGTATGCGATAAAGGTAAAATACGATAAGGTTTTGTGTCTGTCACTAGTAAACTAGATTTAATGTTAAGTTAGAATGTGACATCACATTTGTGGACATTTCAGTCATAGTCTAAAGCCCTGAGTAGTACTATGAAATCATCTGCAAAAGTCAATATTTGGTATGAAGAATTTGGCTGTTGGTTTACATTATCAACAAAATCAGCAGATAAACAAGGTAGAAGAACAAAAGTCTTACCTTGTCAGTGGCATCTGCATATGCGTGCTCTGAGTGATAGTGGTATACTCCTCCCATTGCACCTGGAGACAGCATAAGAACAGTTAAAATCACATATTAAACAACAGATGTATAGCAATAGCTAAAATACTACAACCATGTAATTTTTATAGCGTGATTGCTGTGTTTTGGCAATAAACGGTTTCAAGAGTTTCAAAAACAGATGCTTAATCCAGCAGCTTTACAGGATTTCAGCAGCATATTGAGACATCTGGGCACATTTTTATTCTTGCCTACCACATTATTACATTAATGTAATAAGAATCCACATTATAATCATCATTATGAACCTTCTCTGATCTGTATACCATGTAATTCTGTAGTATAAGCTCCTGTAATACTGTATTAGATTTGTTCTTTGCAAAGCATAAACCGAATTTACTTGGTCAATCCTGCTAATTAATGATAAGGGTGCTCTAGATGTTTCTATAGTTAATGCTCATCCATTGATGATGACATCATGTTATTGCTGTGATGGAAAGATACATGAGAGAGACAGTGTAAATACATTAATCCTAGATTTTAGTAGGGCGCATTCATTACAATAAATCTGTCTATTTTTTGTTTTTGTTTTTTGCTTGTCTGTGTGTTTGTTTGCATGATTCCAGCGTCTCTATGAACATTTCATCAGACAAGCACAGGATTACCCTTGCACGCTCCCAAAATCCTCACCAAGGACAAGGACGCTTGTGTGTATGTGTGTGAGAGAGCAGGGAATGTGTGAAGTGCCCACAAAAAAGCTTTTTATTTGAACTCATGCTTCTATTTTCCTCTGTCACTAAAAAGTTCTTTTTGGTCTCTTTTTCTCTCAATGACAGAGCGAGTGAGTGAAGTAAGGAGTGATTGATGACTCTGAGATAACAAAGCAAAGGGAGCAAGAGAGAGATGATGAACATAGAATGGGTACTAGAAGGATATTCAGGGCAGGAATGAACACAAATTCATTGTGGCTACATTCACCCTGCACACTTTTGAGACTGTTGGGTTGTCAACCTGAATATTTCTGGAGTGAATTCAGTTGTAGAATGCAGTTGCCACTCCAAAAAGATAAATGAACCGTCTGTGTACAAAACAAGATTTAGGAGTGACAACCATATTTTAGGGGTGGTTTCAGCTCAGATACTGGATAAAGTTTTTAACCAAATCGGGTATCAGTCTGACAACACCAATCTAAATCTGATACCAACCACATTACCTGCACTAAAGAAATTTTTTTATTTCAGGGTTTTTTCATAAAGAGATGCTCCGAAAAGTCATGTAAATAAGAACAGCGGTTTCCTCACACCATTTAAGGGATAAAGAGAAAGCGGTTTAACACACCCAGGTTTCTCCCGGAGAACGTAGCTTAAAGTGGTCATGTGAACACATAAGCAGTGTTTAAACAGGTTTTTGCACATGGACGCGAACAGACTTGATAACAAACGTCATAAGATTGAGCCCTACAACAAGTCAACAAAGTGGAAAGAATTCAACATTTCTGGGAGTTAAAAGGGAAAAAGTGTGTACACACCAAATGTAAAATATTGACTGTCCCTCACGTTCGCGTATGCACTCTTACATTGGGGGAAATCGCTGAGTTTTACGTAGGAGGGAAACCTCACTATTGCAGAGCAACCCCGCTGCAGGTTGCGATAGAAAGGAAACAAAAACAGGAAAAACTCTGGAATATCTGGAAATAAAGCGAAGCAATGGGGAATAAAATGAAGTCTTCCTCGGATGAAATGTTTGTGATTTACATAAGCATTGTGGGGAAATTAAGTTGCTGTGTAGAAAGCTGCTTACTGAACGAGCTGCATGTATACAGGAGTAAAGAGCAGAGGCGGACTGCTATCGGGAGAACCAGGACTGTTCCTGGTGAGACGGCCTTAAAACAGGCCGCGATAAACCAAAGTGGGCAGTAATATGATGAAGGGGTCCACGAAAAGGTGCCGCGATATGCAGAAGGGGACAATGGAACACACTGCCACAACACACCCCCCACCCGGTCAATAACTTCACTTCGTTGCTGCTGCATGTGAATGAGCACTTTTCTGTTGCGTCACACGCTCATAGCATGCGCAGGACTCATGATATGGTGCTCCACACAATCTCAGATGTAGATGCTCGATAATTCGGTTTACTTATAAAATGAATTGAGAATGGCACCCAAGGAGAATTCCATTAGATTTTGAATGAGAAGCACATTAAACTACTGTGAACTACATAGAAACACAAGGTACTCTTGGAATGTTATGCCAAAATAAAAGCCCATAAAGTTAAGAAATTTAGACAATAGTACAATAACTCTAATATGCTGCTGCATTATCAAGTACAAAGGTTAACAACAAATGTTTTCTTAAAAGGTTACACATTTTTCTATTTAATTGTTTTCCAATCCACTCCCATTTTAATATTAAATAATGTGTAGTAAGAGGTTTGTGTTTCTTTACACATAAAGAGTACTCCCATTCAGTTCCACACAGTGGAAACTGATTAAGAAAACGGCAACACTGTTACAAGTTCGGGATCGGTATCAGCTGAAGTGTATACGTGGCCTGTATGTGTGTGGTTTGCTGTTACTAATTAAAACATCCTGAGTCATACAGACAGACAAGTCTCATCAACTAGAGTCTCAATAGAGCATTTATTTGCATTAAAGGCAACTTTTCATGCTGACAGAACTTTTCACATGACAGAATCATTATAAAATCTGAAACAAATTTCTTATATTACCACCAATCTGTCAAGTTACTCAACAATTAATACCCTCTGTAGTCATGCCAGTAATTCCCATGGGCAACTAAATATTTTGAAAAAAGAAAGACAATTAGCCAGTTTACATAAATGCCAATATGATGATAACTCCCAAAAATCAGCTTTAAAAGTTCATGTGAGATTAGAAATACATTGGACAACTAAGAACTAGGGTTGGGTATTGATACAGATTTCCCGATTCGATTCCGATTCAAAAGCTCTCAAATTGATTCTGATCTCGATTCATACTGGTACATCTGTTACAATGTCCATTTTGATTACATATCAAATAAATTCTCTCTCAGCTAATGTCCTTAATTATAAAAGATATTAAGAATAAATTTAGAAGAACGCTTTTTAGGTACAATACGAAAATAATCATTTTACAAATTATATTTTATCATTAGTTTTTCATCAAATTGTTCACATTTTAGCTTTTGAAAAATATTCAAATTCTTATTATGTAACATATATATTCTTTATATTTTTACGTAAAATGTGTATTTATAGAAATACATAAATACATTTATTTACAGTCATTAAACTGTATATTACTATTTTTTATCTTTATTTTTGTTCTTATGACAATGGGATTTAGTAATTTTTTCCTGTCATATTTGTGACAAATACTATGGGTCATTGTGTCACATTGCAGTCACAAAAATGTGAAAACGACACATGGTAACATTGTTCAATATTAGTCTGGGTGGTTTATTGTGAGGAATATTGCAGTTCCTTGTTAGTTACCAGTCTGGTCTAATTTGCCAAATCATTTTTGCACAGCCTTTATCTGCACAACTATCTTGAGGAGAGGAGAGGCCTGTCACTCTGTGGGGGTTGGGGGGAGACAAGAGGTGTCCTGAGTAATGTTATGGAAAAGGTAGATGTCCACAAATAATGAAGAGAGTGAGACAGGGTGAGGGCGAGAGAGAAAAAGGGGACTGAGGCATCCTATAGACTACTATTGATTTTTCTGAGCTTCAGAGAGCATCAGTTTTATCTATCCATTCCTGCTCCATCTTTTCACTCTGCCTGAGCCCATCCATCCATCCATCCATCGTTGGCTTCCACTCTTTCTCTCTCCATCAATTCTGCCACACTAGAAAAACAAGCGGCTCCATTTTCTTCACATGCATTTCCATCCTCTTTTTCAATAAATGTATCAAGAATGTGCCTTCTCGCAAGTCACTGATAATATCAAAGTCAAGTGACTGCGGCAAACTGGATTAGCCATAGAACCAGCACACAATTAGAACACATTTAAGTGTCCCCTTCCAAGGTACAAATTCACCTTAAAGAACACACCTAAGAGACTGTTTATGACCTTACCCGATTAAAGAATACAGTTTCAGGCATAAAATGACTTTCTTCGTTGACTGCTAAAATCTCGGTCACCTTTGCACAGTGAAATTCTCAAATGGTAATCTTGAGTTGCATTATCATTTAATTTTCAGTTGGTTCTTGAAAGCTCATTTGAAATGTATTCTAGAATCTAGATCATTATAGTACTTCTGAACCCTGTCTGAAACCATTTTCCATATGAGGCACCTTCATGAAAAATGCTGTCTGTGTTAGTCACTGACTGACTGGCCATTGAGGCACACAGCCAGTGTGTATTAGCATGTATGCATTCACAAGTTATTACCTGACAGTTTCTACTGCAATCAAGATGGGTATAAAATAACCTCTTCTGTTCTTTCATTAATTTTATCGTTTCATCTACACAATATTTCTTTCATTTGTTCACTCCCTTTCACATCCATGTCTAAAGAAAAAGAAAATTGCCTGATCAGAATCCTGAATGTTCTTGGAAAACACCAGGGACAAAAAGACTAGGTCAACTCAAATGAGCACTGATATGAGAACAGTTTCTCTGTCGTAATACTTTGTCTGTTTGTCCCCCTTTAAGTTTCTTATTCAGAGGAAAACAAGAAACAGTAAGGGAAAGAGAGTCAGCACTAATGTTGCATATTACTTTTAATATTCACTTCCTTTTATTTCTAAATAATAATAATAATAATAATAATAAAAAAAAACATTATTAAAGCTATTTTGTTCCTGAAAAGTCCTCATGTTTTTTTTACACCAGTGGTTCTTAACTGGTTTGCTTCCAAAACCAGGTTTTAGATCTAAACATCAAGTGGACATCAAGTGGCAAACCAACACAACACCAAATTTGTTTAACGTATAAAGTACCCTTGAATTCAAACATTGGTCATTTGAATAAATTTCATAAACTGCATAGGCCCAACAATATGCAACATATTTATTATAGCATATGCTGTTGCACAAAATTGTTACTTTACCTATTCAAGTGTGACTTACACTTGGAACTAAAACTGGGAGAAATATTTCAGCATTGAATATATTGTAGCATTTGCCATATATATATATGTGAATGTGAGCAAAAATACTGTACAGTTTATTTGGACATTCAGCCATTGGCATCAACAACAAAAGACATGGGAAACAATTTCTCGATTTTAAAATTGACAAGCCTATTTATTTTAATACTTTAACGAAACACAATAGCCACTTTTCACTATCCAGGGCCAGGACTATCAACTGGCCAGCCGTGGGTCAATAACATCGGACCTCGAGCCGCAAACCAAAATCAATCTTCATTCCTACCATCAGGCAAAAAGCCCAGCAGCATTGCCCTAAATCCCGCCTTTAACATGCCACCCTGGTGCCAACATCACACACCCCACCCATTTCACAAGCAAGAGGGAAGCTCAAGCTGAGGTATCATGTTAACTAGTTATCTAGCATATCAAGTTTATATCATTTGTAAACATTAGCTAGCTTGCAGGATAAGTTCATAACCCCAGACTGTAACTGCCATGGTGTCCCGAGTGGTCTCTCCACTATCAGCGGGACATGCACAGCACACAGTCCCTGACCTCGAATCATGGAAAATGATTTCTTTAAGCCCTGCTTTGTCCATTGTGCCTTTTAATGGATTTATCTGCAATTTAAAACATTTTCCCCAACCTGTATACACAACCTGGCAAGTTAGGCAAAACTCGCCTTTGACATTGACCCCGCCTCAATCCCTAGAAGGTCTTGTTTGGCCCAAGGGTAAATGGCGGGCCAAAGGCCATTGCCCTGAGAAAGCCCAGAGGCGGCACGATGAAGCCCCAGAAGTGGAAGACCGTGGGAACGCAACTGGCCCTGGCATGCACTAGTAGTACACATTTGGCCCGATAGTGGAAATTCGGCTAATTATATCGATAGTCTTTTCGCATATAGTATTGTTTTTAACAGCTGTCTGCGGTCTATTTTTCAGTCATGATGACCTACCAGACCCACTCATTTCCACCACTGTGCCAAAAACTCTCTACAATATTGTATATACACCGATCAGCCACAACATTAAAACAATCTGCCTAATATTGTGTGGGTCCCCCTCGTGCCGCCAAAACAGCGCCGACCCGCATCTCAGAATAGCATTCTGAGATGATATTCTGAGATGATATGCACCAACAATCATTCATGCGATTATCTAATCAGCCAATCACGTTTCTGCAGTGCAGTGCACAAAATCAGGCAGATACAGGCCAGGAGCTTATTTAATGTTCACATCAACCATCAGAGTTGGGAAAACATTTTATCTCAGTGGTTCAAACTGACAAAGTCCAAGTTAACTCAACACTGCTCTGTACAATTGTGGTGAGAAGAATAGCATCTCAGAATGCTATTCTGAGATGCGGGTTGGCGCTGTGTTGGCGGCATGAGGTAGACCTACACAATATAAGGCAGGTGGTTTTAATGATGTGGCTGATGTTGTCTGTGTAGTCATGCCAATAAGACTTTTGGCCTAAACTGATAAATAAACAAATTACTACATACAAGTGTACATATACACTTATATAGCACTTTTTAAAACTGTGTTTAAAGTATTTTACAGAAGAGAGGAAAAAGACAAACGGAGAGCTACACTTCTCCCTTTTAAAACACAACAGCAACAAAAAACAAAACTAGAGGAAGGAAGGTCAGGGTTGGAAAAGTTGAGCCAACAGACAGAGAGACAGAGAGACAGAGAGAGAGAGAGAGAGAGAGAGAGAGAGAGAGAGAGAGAGAGAGAGATTTGGCTAATGTTTCTCAGCATGGTTCAGCTTTCCCTCTCACCCCTCTCAGTTCTCCAACACACAAAGACAGGGACGCCAGAAAGACGCATACACTCCCACTCTTTCTCTCTCTCTCTCTCTCTCTCAATATGTAGTCTCACTGATCCCCTAACCAAATCTTCCACAGGCCCCTCACACATGCTTTGGTTTGGTCTGTCTCTTCCAAGTCTTTCACTTTTTCAGACACACATGCAGAGTACCGTTTAAAACTTGTCTGTCGCTGACAAAATCTGTATTATAATGATAAACAGGCCAGTCTGTTCCCCTGCATTGAGCCTCTCAGTTAGCCTGGGAAATGATACTGTCTAGCAATTGAAACTCTATGGCCAGCTTGTCCCACAGGATGAAATCCCATTTACAGTAAAAGGCTTTAAAAAGTGACTCTGGGCTGGGACTAAAATTGAGATTGGTTTTAGTAAAGACTGACGTTAGATGTGAGATCTACGTGGAGACAAGAGGTCAATGTGGATTGAGGAAAGCCACACTAATGCTTTGGTCGCCAACAAACACAAAGACCAGAGGAAAAATAGTGTTCTCATAAAGATGCACAATTCGAATAGGGTATACCACAATTCCAAATGGTTCCAGAGTGGATTATGCTTTGATGCATACTGGGTAAATATAGTTGAGTATGTAGTTTGATGATATTGAAAATTCTTGATTGGAACACATTCAGTATACAGCCATGGCCAAAAATATTGGCAGTGACATCAATTTTGTGTTTCGCCAATGTTTTCTGCTTCAGTTGTCGTGGTGTTGATTCACATCATTTCTAGATTATTGTGCAGAATGATCAGATGCATTTTAAATAATTGCAAAAAGTTTCATTGGCCAAATTTTTTTTACTTTATCACTAAAACCCAAATTTCACTGTTTTTTGGCCCTGGCACAAAATGACCAGCTAACATCATTTCACTATTCATATCAGCAGCACCTGGGAAAGTGTGAACGAGTTCTAGTCAGATGAAATCACAGGATTATAAGAGCAGACTGAATGCTATAAAAGGAGGGAAGAATTGCTTTGCATCAAAATGGCCTCACATGCAAGGAAATTGCTGCAAAGAATATTGCACCTGAAAGAACCATTTACCGGATCATCAAGAACTTCAAGGAGAGGTTCAACTGCAGTGAAGAAGGCTTTAGGACGTCCCAGAGTGTCCAGCAAGCGCCAGGACCATCTCCCCCTGAGGAGTCAGATACGGAATCGTGTCACCAACGGTGAAGAGCTTGATCAATATTGGCAGCAGGTTGGTGTAAGTACATCTGCACGCACAGTGAGGCGAAGACTTTGAGAATGGCCTGGTGTCAAGAAGGGCAGCAAAGAAGCCACTTCTCTCCAAGAAAAATCATCAAGGACAGATTGAAATTTTGCAGGAAGTACAAGGATTGGACAGCAGAAGACTGGTGCAAAGTTATTTTCTCTGATGAAGCCCCCTTCCGACTATTTGGAACATCTGGAAAATCGATAGTCCGGAGAAGAAAAGGCGAACACTACCATTAGTCTTGTGTGGTGCTAAAAGTGAAGCATCGTGAGACCATCCATGTGTGGGGTTTCTTTTCATCCAAGGGAGTGGGCTCTCACAATTCTGCCCAAAATCACTGCCATGAATAAAAAATGGCATCAAAACATCTTGGAAAAGCAACTTCTCCTAACGATCCAGGAGCAATTTGGTGATGATCCATGCATTTTACAGCATGATGGAGCACAATGTCACTAGGCATGAGTGATAATGAAGTGGCTCAGAGATCATTACATTGAAATTCTGGATCCGTGGCCAGGAAACTCCCTGGATCTTAATCCCATAGAGAACCTGTGGTCAATCCTCAACAGGTGAGTGGACAAACAGAAGCCCACTAATTGTGATCAACTCCGAGCACTAATAAGGCAAGAATGGATCGTCATCAGTCAGGATTTGGCCAAGAAGCTGATATCCAGCATGCCAGAGCGAATTGCAGAGGTTATGAAGAACAAGGGTCAACACTGTAAATATGGACTCATATATATATATTTTTTTTTTGAATGTTTTTGCC